>OY015311.1:135588523-136247857 GCA_955612985.1 Cheilosia scutellata
ACATGCAACCTAACCACCGTAAAAAGAAGTCAACTCACAAAATTTCTTTCGACTAAGTCGATTCCTTTGGACGCTACAGAAAGATAGACAGGCAGACGGACATGGCTGAATCGATTCAGAATTTGATCCTGATCAAATCCGGTGACTCCTTTTAGGCGTTACAAATGTAATGACAAACTGAATATACCTTAGTGTGGAGGCTGGAGGGTATACAAAATGTATTAACTCATAAATGAACTTTACATTACTAATCTCTCTGGGTCTCCTCATCATTTTCATCATTTGCATCTACTCCTCATAGCTATGTCGCTGTTCCTTTTGTAAGTAATATTAGTACTTATCTACCAATTTGTTTGTTACTTCGGCCGGTATAGGAAAGTTGAACCTCACACAACAGCTGAAAAGTTTCAGTTTCAAACATCTGTTTAGAAAAGGCAAGTTCTTGTGTAAATGCAAGCGCATAAATTGGTTCATTATAAATTCCAAGCTCAGAGGAAAAAAATGAAATTAAAGCAATATTTGTTCTTCTTTTTATTTTTTTCTATTGCCACTTTGAATTTAAAAATGTACACTGATAAAAATGAAATTACTCGAAACATTTAAAAATAGTCAAACAAAATTCGTATCGAGCTAAAAAAAACAAGCTGGCTGGGTTTTAAAAAATCTCCATCTATGCATATCAATCCTGTCAGATCTGACTGGAAAGCAATCACAATGGCAACGCCATTCTCATCTACGAAAAAAATTTACAAGTTTTTCTTAAATAGATTCTCTAACAAATTTCTCTTACAAAGATATTCTCTTTTTTTTCGTATAATTATGTTTATGACTTATGAGAAATCCCATATTCCCAATTTCCCATCCCCATATGTGCAGAATCAAAAACCTGCACGTTAAACACAAACAATTCCGTAGGAATGAATTTTTTTGTTTGCCATATTTTCCTATGAACATGCGAGCGACTGTGCAAGAAATAAAACCTGCACATACGGGGTGGAACTTTTTTGTTTTGAGATTTTTGAGATTTTGAACTTGCATATAGGTCTAGTGGGATTTTTTATTTTGCGATATTTTGAGTTAGATTCTCATTGAAGTTGCAACATTGCAGTAATGTGAGTTAATGTGCAAGAAATAATTCAGCACAGGTGGAATGGATGTTGTTATTTTGGGCTTTTTTGAACAAGCTTTTTGTTTAAAATGCAAATGGCAGTATTTGTTCGCGCAAGATAAAATTAATTTTTATTAGGCCTGCGCTTCATTTCGTAGTCACCAATGCGACTTTGCCGCTGCGTGGACATATGTAGCTTCGTCTGTTTACATGCAAGCTGCAAGCAAATGCAAATGACGAAAGCGTGCGTATGAAGCGCAACTACATGGACAGTAAGCCTTACTCCTAGCAATGCGCCCCCAGAAC
The DNA here is from genome assembly GCA_955612985.1 of Cheilosia scutellata. Taxonomy (NCBI): domain Eukaryota; kingdom Metazoa; phylum Arthropoda; class Insecta; order Diptera; family Syrphidae; genus Cheilosia; species Cheilosia scutellata. Next base: position 135,589,938 of record OY015311.1, read on the forward strand.
TTGGCGCCCTGTGCATTTGCACATCTTGCACATATGGTTGGTGCGGCCTGTTTTTTTACTTTCTCATATATTGTTTTCGTACAAAATTTCTAACTCGAGATTTTGATCAATTCTGATATTAGTACGATGAAAGGGGAACTCAAAAAATTCTGTCAGTCCGTATATGTATGTCTGTCCCACCCCTGGGGAATCTAAACGCTTGCACGGATTTGTTTCAAACTTCGTATTTAGAGTTTGTGGGCTTCCCGCTAGGATTTGTTTTTTTTTTTCATGCTAACCCTAATATTAATGGTGCTTCCCCTATATGTACAAATTTTATGAAATATTAAACAATTTAGATTTTTTCAAAACCGGCTCTAACGATTTGAACCAAAATAGATAGTTGAGTAAATGTAGGCATGCTTAACATGACTGCATACCCAGTTTTTCGCTAAAAAGTCCAGCAACGGCAGTTTTCACGAAAACGGTAAAAACGATATAAAAAAAAAAATTATTTTTAAGGTACTATTGTCATTCTTAACTTGATAGCAAACTTAGTTTTTCTCTAAAAAGACTGCGTCCTTTGATATCCACACAAATCCCTAATAATAGTACTTTAAAAAACTGCTTATCTACATCTCAAAAACGCCATTTTTGATTACGATAAAAATATAACTGGCAGGTAATGCTTAAATCCATAGTAATACTATTTGCTTAGTTTTGAGCTAAACAGTTGCAAAACATTGTTTTTTGAACCATGAATGCTTCCTTCGATTTCCACCCCAATCGCTAAAAATGGTACTTTAAAAACTGCCCATATCTCGAAACCCGCATTTTCGATTTGGATGAAAATGTAACTGCTAGGTAATGTTTATATCCTGAAGAATACTTCGTACTCAGTTTTCGGGTAAATTTAATAACAGTGCTTTTCGAATCCAAATTTGTAACATTTGTCAGCATAATTTTACAAAAAACCGCTCTAGCGATTTTGTTCAAAATACATACTTAAGACAACATAAGTATTCTAAACATGATCACGTACTTAGTTTTTCTCAGAAAACTCGAATATAGCCGTTTTATGAATATTTCTCAAAAATGACTACCCAGATCCCGATCACAACCGGTATATTTTTGTAAAGCCCAAAACTTCAGTAGTAATATAATTCGAAATTCATCGCCTACTTGCCTTGAAGGAAATGTCAGTTCGGGGTGCAATTTGAAAGTAATAAAGTGTTGTAGTTAATACGTATGTTGATGCTTCTCATCAGTAAAAGAATTTCTTTTTGTTTAATTTCTATTATTAAAATTAACTTGCATTATATTCTGATGCTTCACATCTTTAAAGTGAATTAGAAAAGAATTTGAATATTTAGTACTAGTTACATTATAATTTCCCGAAACTTGTCATCACTTGAATTGTTAATTCTATGAATTTTCTGTGTATAGTAAATTTTGTGGAATCCAAGCTTGTATCTTTTGTTATATAAAAGGAAAAATAAAACATAGAATTTCTCTCTTTGATCTTGAACTCGTGCCGACTACTTTACTTGCGCTCCTGCCGAATTAATAGTTGAAAGTTCAAAAAACACTTTGAACAACGTATGTATGTTTATGTAGTATGTATCACGTTCTACCTTCGGTGAGGTTATTCGAATTTTCCTATTTCTTATAGCTCTTATTTTAATGTTAATCCAAGTTAGAATTAATGCTTGAGCTGTATTACTATAGATACTCGTATTCTTAGGTATACTAGCGCTACCCGCCCGGCTTTGCTCGTGCACAGAAATTGTATTGCTTAGATCTTAGATGATAATGCTCTTTCGTAAGATTGTCTGCAAATTTGAGCTCAATCAGTTCGGCGGTTTTTGAGATATAAGATTTTGATTTTTATTTATTTTTTTTTGTATGGGCGGTTCCACGTCCCTTTGTCCAATTTTGACCAATCTTCACGGGAACGCTCCCGGGCTAATACCTAAGATTGCCTGTACATTTGAGCTCAATCGATTTTTGAGATATCGGTTTTTGAGATATAAGATTTTGAATGGTGTTTTTGTATGGGCGGTGCCACGCCCCTTTGTCCAATTTTGACCAAATAAAGCTTATATGGTGCCATTGTTAAGGCCTACCTATTTATATGTGTATAGATATAGGTAGATGAAATCCATTAGTCTTAAATTCTGTAGCATTATGTGAAATAGCAGTATCGAAATGAATGAAATGAAACAATCGATCGTAGTCCCACGAACCGATATTTCTTAAAATACTGACTAACTCCATGCATATCACTATTTAAATTTTTCAATCGAAAAGTGAAGTATGACCGGCAGCCATATTATAAATTATTTTCATCGTAGATAGACAAAAATGTAAAACTTTTATCGGAGCACTATACATTATCAGAAGATACTTCATACATCCATGCATCCAAAATATTGCTGCAATTACAAAAAATTGCTTCTAAGCAATTACTCAACAATGTGTGATTCAACAATCGCTGCATGTCTGTGCGCAGCCAAAGGAACAAAGTATCATCACACTTGTTAAATTTCAACTGTATCCATCCAATTTCTGAATATGTAACTCTCACGGTCACGATCTTCCTTTGACGTCTAACATGACAATCTCTCGTACCGATATTTTTCTGCTCCAGATCCAAATTCTAGAAATCATCCTTCAGCTTCAACATGCAACTTTCAGATAAAGTGTCATCGGCAGAACGAGAAATTTGCGATTTGTTAAAAACGTTCTTGTTTTCTCACTTTTTCGAGTAATTTCCCTCGCACGCTCGGCGAGGTGTTTGCGATGATTAGCCTAAACGAACAGCCACGGCAGAGACAACACCGCGAAGAAGCAAACGACGACGACACCACATCGTCTCTGTAGCCAAAGCCTCATCTAACCCAATACTATGCTAGAGCGGAAAAGCGTTGCACTTGTGTCACGACATTTACTCCAATAGCCCAATCTCCAGGCGGAGATCATCATCATCATCAGCATCGTCATCATCAGAGCCGCATCTAGGTCTTAGTGCAGTCGCCGCTTGATATCTTTTGAAGGTTCCCTTCGGCTGTGTGAAGTACACCGCCATTCGTGATCCCAAATCACTGATATGTGTATTTCTGTGCCGAATTGGCAGACCAGATAGGACCGGGACAGATCCAAGAGAGAACCCCAACTAACCTTCGCTACAGCGCTAGGTGAGGAAAATATTGTTGACTCTTGTGTCCATCGAGTGTCAATAGTCCCCAACTGTGGTGGTACACCAAATTGACACTTTGAAGGTTGCTCTTCAGCAACAACGCCTGTGATGCCAAAGCGGGGACCTCTCGCGTGGATGCATATATTCACATCCATTTAAATTATTCTTGGACCGCGGCCAATGAAATAATGAAATAGCGTTGTGCTCAACTTTCTGCATCTACATCATCTTTCTTTATAAGTTAATTGTCGCCAAGGCATGACGTGACATTTTTTACGCCAAACTTCTGTGTGTAGTTGATATATGACTTTCAATTGTGAGTATATTATATATAATTCTCTGACATATTGGTCCGGCGATATAAATTTAATTCGGGACTTTTATTTATGTGCTATGGGGACGAGATGTGAAAGTGTTTTTAATGATCAAATTAATACGTTTGCTTGAACATTCTAAAGAGCGCCATTAATTATTTTTTTACAAAATAAAATGCAATTTTCTGTCAGAAATTTTATTAAGTGACTGTTATTAGACCGGGAATGTGCAAGCTTGTCAGCAATTTTATTTTGTCTTGTTTGTTGAAATGTGCATTTTGGGCTTGGCCAGCGGTCGAATAAATTGGAAAGTCATATTTGATGAAGGTTTATATAAATCGGATGTCTTCGTTTGTAATATAATTTTCCTTGTCTGAGTAGACAGACAATGAACGCGTTAAGTCTATAAGTATAGATACAATACACATCAGATTAGCTTTGTTTTTTAGTCGGACTTTAGGAGTTTAGTCGGACGAAAGGGGATATATGAAAAAATTACTGACAAGACAATCTCGGAGCACAGAGCCGACATTATCGCAAAAATTTGACAATTTCATCCAGAAAAAAAGTTGAAAGTGTCACTGAAAATGCTTTAAGTCGCTACTTATACACTGCTGGGAAAAATAATAGGAGTGGGAATAGGTTTGGTTGTTTTATTTTTTTCAAAATTTTCCAAACCAAATTGAAAACATACTTTGATTTTACTTCTTTATGCTTAAAAACCGTAACCAAAAATTAATTTTATTATAAAACTCCGATTTGAAATTCATTCTGAAGTTATCATGAAATTTAATACCATATACTAGTAGCCTGTATTTTTTTGATAGTGCCAGGATTCTTCTAGGCATTGATGAAATAAGTTTCTGGCAAGTCTCAGTGGGTATTTGATACCAAATATCCTGTACATTTTGCAATAAATGGGTTGTATTTGTCGATATGCGCCTTGAAAGTTGAAAGAGAAAACTTGTGAGCTTCTCGTTCAGACAACTTAGCTTCTACCAATCTACGACGAATAGTCCGAAAAGAAACATTGATTCACATTTCTGCAGCAATAATCCATGTACCTAGATTTAAATGGATATTTTTTTTATGTTATTATGAATGACCGGGCCTAAATTGGTCGTCCGTTTTTGTCGTTTATCTCGAACTTACTCGTGTTGCAGGAGTATTGCGGTACTTAAAGGCATTTGTTATGAAATTCTCTGATCGTCGTATAGAGATTCCGCTGTAAATTTATACGTTTTTCCCAGACTGCGAAGGTTCTGCACTAATCACCTCTCTTCAGGAGTGCAATGACTTTTCCGACTCATCTAAACTAACGATTAATATTTATTTTGATTTAAATATGCAGTATTTTACTAACTTTTTTTTAAATCCCTAGCAACAAAAGCACTTTAGATTTTTTTAAATTTGTTTTTACCTTTTTCACATTAAATCAGTTGTTCATATACACCTATTTTTTTGACCAACTAAAATCTAGTACGAAGATTTAAAAGTTTGCTCCGACGCACTCCTGTTAAACACACTAAAATCAGAGTCACTAAAACCTTCACAAGCACACATGCGTCATTTTGCCGCTAATTTAAATTCAAAAGAAATATGTCAATCATGGAAGAATTTGATTTAGAATTATTTATCAATGAGATAAAAAGGTTTACAGAAATATGGAGTGTTGCTTTCGAGGCATTTTCCCTTACATATTTGTAAATTATGTATAAAATATTCCTTTTGTTAGCCGATGAGTGTGTTTATTCACCAGGTATGCGAAAATTACTCGTTTCTTTTTATAAACATCCACTGCTGCAAGCCAAACGCGAACCCGCATGAGTGCACTGAACTATTGCGGCACCGCGCGTTAAAATGACGCATGTGTGCACCGGGTCTAAACTTCATTGTGGTAACCATTACTGTGGTGCATGGGTAAATGGCGTTTCATAATTTTGCAAAAATAAAATATAGAAGTTCATAAACCTATTATTTTGTCCAGCAGTGTATATGGTTGTAAGCCCATGTTAACTCTGACTTACAAGAATGACTCCTGGCTATGAGACATTGTACCTAGTATTAATTGACTCGTCCAAACTGTTAGATACATTTCATGTGCGGCTAGTATGGCCTGACTTAAATATCCATTTACATTGGTTAGTATCTTATGAGGTAGTATGTCTGGAAATGAAATAGACGATGAAGTGAGGAGCTGGCAGGAAAAGTATCCCTTCTGTGTCATAGAAAAAAGGGTGGCCAATCATCAATAAAAAATAGAAAACTCAGAGAATACTATATAGGAAAGTTAATAAAAACCCGTTGTTGTCTTTTGTACACTTTATTACCGGACACATTATGCAGAAATTTAATACACTAATGCGGTCGTGCTTAAGGTAACAGTTTCCTTGCCACTGCCCACCACTTTGCCACTGCCCCATCAGAAATAGAATGACTCAAAGATATTTTTGTGAGGAAAAACAATAACATTCAGAAATGTCAATGAATGATGTGTTTTTCTAGTTTTTTTTAGGTTTCCATAGTTTGGCCGTCATAGACCCCAAGGGCATCACATTGGATCTACATCGATCTAAGTGCGGCTGTTTATCCCGTAAACGCACTTACCTACCCTAACTTCACGTAGGGGTAGTGGGGGCAAAACCGCACATGGGGGCAAAACCATTTCCGTACTATTTTGTATGGAAAAAAAAATTCAATTGGTAATACAGTAGTCCCCCGATAATGTGAATTGCCGATAATGTGAATTTCTCTAAAATGTGAATCGGCAAAACTTTACATTGTCATCTCTATAATGTGAACTTCCAAAATTTTCAAACTTTAAAATGTGAATTTTTTTGTAAAAGTTTTCATATTTCTCTTGTTACTCTTGCTCGTTTTGCGTGCGATATTAGGGACTAAATAACTGTTATTTATCTTTAAGTTGTAAATGCAGCTGCAGGCTATAGAGAGACAACAACTGCCATTTGTGTAGGTATGGATGTTATATGTCTATGAGCAGTTCGTCGTTTTATTTTTCAGTAAGTTAGTTGTGTCTTGTGTGGTTCGTATTTCTTTTTTCGTTTTTTGTGTTAAAATTAAGTACATTTAGTAACTAATGACATCTAAACAATAATTCAATCGATTTTTATCGATGAAAGATAAGTGAAAAATTTTACGCGAACTAGATGAGATGCTGGTGTCAATGTCAACAATTACAGGAATAAAATTAAATTTGAAGAAACTGTTGGACCATTTCAAACAAACCGAATTTTAAACAAAATTTACCAAAAATTGGGAATTTTTTGAAATTATATAAAATTATTTCATTTTCGTTTTTCGTTTTTCTTCTGAATTGATAAAGATTGAAACTGTGCTTTAAAAAATCATTTTGTGTTGTTTTTAATGGATTTGAAAATCGTTTCAATCAGTTTAGTAAGGTACTGAAAAAAGTTCCAGTAATGTGAATCCCTCTAAAATTCGAAAACGCCTTGTTTTAATTAGTTCACATTATCGAGGGACTACTGTATCTACTTTAAATGGTAACACGTGGCTAATGATATGGCAGTTCATATCTGCCAAGATAAGATAGCTCGGCGAAGAAGTCAAAAAGTTATGCTCATTTTTGTGCTTTTCTGTCAAAACGTTATCGTTCGTGTTAAAATTAAGTTGAGTTTTTTTAAATATAAAACTTCAAATAATTAATAATTTATTTTTAGCTGTTGGAAGGCGTATATATAAATTTCATAAAAGTGAGTGAAAGCCGGCTTAAATATAATATTTTTAGGATAAATTTCAACAATTTCATGTAAGATCCGTGGGGGGCAAAACCGCATAGGCGCAACCCCGCCCAGTGTTCGGTATCGAAAAGAGCAAAACAAGCCACCGTTAAAGTCGGAAAAAGAACTAACCTGCGGCGTATCAACAAAAATATTGCTGAAAGCGACGATGAGCACATTGCTGATGAAGATTGCAAGTGCATCTTCACCCAAAACACTTTTTTCAAAATCGAACCTAACTGTCGGCTGGATTGAATGTACCAAGTGTCCAGGGTGGGCTCATAAAGCTTGTACAGGAGTCTATGAAGATGTCACGTATGTTTGTGACTTCTGCAATTGAATTGCATTTCTAAGGGAGAAACTATTCCCCCTAAAATTCAATGGGGCGGTTTTGATGTGTTTTAAAAATTATTAAACTTTTTTTAAGTTATATATTTATTTCTCATAACTCTCAAAATACCTAAATGAAATATGAGGCTTCCAGAATAAAGATTTTATTTTCGTTAAAAAAGGTTTTTTAGTAGTTTATAAAGTGAACACACACTAAATATGCGGTTTTGCCCCAACTTCCCCTAATAGTTTTAATTGAACCAGATCTTGGAGTTGCCCGAGAAGATTAATCTGAAGACTTTTATAAGTGCGGTTGCAAAAATACGATACAATGTTGGTTCACATTGTGTCCGAGAGCGACGGAAATATGAAGACACTTCATTTAGCAACAATTAAGAATTCAATGACAACAAACTGTTGTACCTACCCTACCCATCCCAACAAAACAAACCGATTACATTTTCGTCAATGTCACACAGGGTGTGATGTGCTCATTTTTAAAATCCAATTGTCCTCTGTGCAAAAAAACAGAAGGTTTCTTTAGTCAAAATACATATCTCTGATATGTAGAATCGGGTTCTTGTAGATAGTGGTTAAGGACTATTGCCCAGGTTTTCTTCGTCATCACTATAACTCCAACGTATTGAAAAAGGCTTCTAAAGCTTTGTTTAATTTTACGCGGAGGAATTCTAATTTTTCTTTTGATTTTTAATTTTGTTATAAATGAAATGTGGATTAAATTGTAAAATAAAATTTAAAAAAATATCATGATGAATTTTATGGCTTTTATCATGCTTTTAATTAGGTACAATATAAAATCACGAATTTCAATGCAATTACTTTGTAATTGCAAAGTAATTAAATTGCATTACAATTGCGACCCAAACGCAAAATAGTTGGTCTATTTTTGAATAAACAGATTAATCTTTTTTCATACTTAAATTTATTGTGGTTGTAAATAGTTATTTATTTAAAAATGTGTGTCATGTAATACAGTAATTATTTTTAGTAAATTAGGCTAAATGAAACAAAATTTAAAAAAGCTACCGTTACGATTTTCTCTATTATCTCAAACAAAGATAGGTGCAAAAGAGTTGGTCTACTCTCTTTTGAATGCAAAATTCTTGGTCTATTACTATTTAAATAGTGTTTTGGTGAACCGTTATGAAAAAAATTGCATATAAACCCTATTTGTTGTTGAATGATCTCTGTTTTTATGCAAGTAGGCATCAGTTTCATGTTCACCATGGCGAGTGGCGTTGCATTATTACGAGTCCTAAAAGAATCGATAATTAAGGCATTTAAAACGGGATTGTCGAGTTATAAAATTGCTCAGAACGCTCATCAGTGCAGAACATTATTACAAAATTCAAAAAATTGGAAAATGTTGAGACAAGTAAGAAAACTGCGCGTCCACCGATAGCAATACCTCGTTATTGCCGGGTTTTAAAGAAAATCGGCGCAAAACTGCTGCAGCAATAACTGTCCAATGGAGAGAACAAATTCAAAAAAGCATTTCGATCGACCCTCATAAGCGGACGATGAAAAAAATGGGATATAATTTTTATAAGGTTTTTTGAATTTTACAAAACATAAATAAAGCTTCTCAATTCATTAAAAACACAAACAAAAGAAAAACTACTTTTCTGAATAAACTGATTAATCAACAAAAAATTGTGGTCTAGTTGGAAAGAATTCAAGAATCAGCACATGTTTTTATTTATCTTCGGTAGCGGTAGACCAACTATTTTGCGTTTGGGCTCGTATTAACTGAAATAGTTAATATAATTATTTAGTATTTTCATATAGCCAGGTAGTATGGTACGGTATTTTGTTAAGTAATCAATAAGCTTTTCGACAGGTACTTACTTGGAAATATTCAGTGAGCTCCATCGTTCCCTATTCCAATATATCTAATTAAAAAATGTAATACCAAATTTAATATGTTAATAATTATTTATTTATTTCTAATTTTAAATCCTAGATTACATATACATATATCATAAATACTTCTACAAACTAATCTGTGATTTTAAATAATTTTTACAAAACTTAATGCAATTTTTTTCTTTTTGTCCAGTAAATGCCAACGTATTGCTTAGACATCCTTTGATATCTACAGAGACGATATGTTTTAACTCATTTATCGATTAATTTCTTTAATGCTCATCCTTTGACGAACTCATCATGTTGAAAGTCCTTTTTAATAGATAGCGATTGTTGATTGCTAAAGTGTTGATGATGTTGTGACGGTCCATTTGTGGGACTTTCATGTGGACTTCTAGAGTGTTTCTCGTCCACAGGTGATTTGGTTATCTGATCTAAATTTGGTAGTGGAGGGAAGTTATAGGGTGGTCCGAGGAACGGAGAAAATCCCATTAGATCGGAATATTTCTGAGCACTTCCGTTGGGGAAAGGAGGTGGTGGGAGACCCGGAAATGATCCTGTTGGTAGATCAACAGGCTAGAGGAAGAATTTAAGAAATTTAATTAAATTAGGGGGCCCCGAAAGTTGCATAAATAAATATACCTTTGGTTGTAGACCATTGAAAAATGGCGGTAAATAAGGAAAGAATATCTCAGGCCGCCGAGATAAGAGTTCGGAGTCTTGATGTGTTCCCAATGGTGGTAGATTTGGCCTATGCATTGGAAGCTCTAGTGACATGCGGCGTCCACGTCTTGACGCTGGATTTGTCCACATGTGTGTGCCCATATGAACCTGAAAACATAATCGGTCCTGTAACACCGCCTTGTAGGAAATTGTTCGCCTAGCACTTACTTTCAGATTACCCTTGGTGGTGAAGGCCTTCTGACAAACATTGCACTGAAATGGCTTATCTCCTGTATGCGTTCGCATGTGTATCTGCAATGCCGAACTAGAACTGAAATTTCGTCGGCATACCGTGCAAAAGTGTTTGTTGTTCGCAGGTTGTTCTTGAGCATTTTGTTGAAGCTCTTGTTGCTTTAGCACTGAGTTCGGAGTATATCGAGTTGTTTCCGAAGACGACTGCATGTGTGACTCATTGGGTAGCGAAGAAACTGAGAATAGAAAACATCAAAACAAATAAATCCATAGAGTCATTTCAAAGTATAGTTTTCTCTCAAATATTGTTCTTACGAAGTTTCATCTTCATTAGGGAATGTTCAGCATCACCTCCGATATTGTTGTCGGAGGTCATTGTCGATGATGACCCTCCATTAGGTGAAAGTGGTATTTGATTATCGTTTGTATTCAATTCAGTTTTGAATGCTCTATGACTCGCTTCCAGGTGTATTTCGTCATTGGAAAAATTGGATGAGTTTTGATTATGACTGGAGTCTCCAGAATCTCGACGAAATCTGTGAGCCAAAATATGGTGATGGAATTCCTCCTAAAAAAGACATATATACAAATGAAATATTAACCACCGTGGAAGTGGGAATGTAATTTTAACAGAAAATATTTTTTTCAACCAAGAATCACGCATTAGCTTGTTCTATCAAATTGTAGCTGGGTTGTGGTTGAACTCATGTATACACTTAAATTAAATTCAAATATCGTTGAACATGAGTCCAAAGCTACCTATGTTAAAAGTCGCATTTAGAAAGTCTTTGCAAACTACCTTAGCCTTTAACCAATTACCTATCAAAATACAAATTAAAAGAGGAATGAGGCAAGATAAACAATTTTGAACATTTTTGCATTACCCTATCTGACAGTGTTCTTTGGGTGCTTCTAGGTTGGTGTACATGGTACATCTGATTTTATTTACTGCCATTTTGTTCCACATCCCCATGTGAGAATATATAATTTTTGAGGAGATACAAACTAAGACACAAGTTGCAAGTCTTTTTTACGAACTTAATGTTTGATATCTTTTTTGGGACAATATAAAGGGTAACTCAGTTTGAGTTTTTCGGTGGCAGAGCATAGCTGTCCCGCTAACATGGCTCGAACCTTTGCCGCTTGCAATTCTAACCGGACTTTAACCAGTACACCATTGTTACCTCCATAGAGTTAGGGAACAAATTTAATTTTCCAACTGCCAAAAATTCGTCATTGATGAAATGCGACGTATTCGGATACGATCTTGGAACTCCTTTACTGATTCAAGAGATTTGATAACAGGTTGTCCTATCAGCTGATATGGGACTATCCTCAACCCGCGACCGAGCAAATCCTAGCACCTCTGGTTCAGCCGAGGATATGACTGCCGTGGTTGAAGATATCAACCGTCGACATCGACCAAAAGGCGCAACGTGCCAGGCAATTGAGTGTGCATTTATGTGAATGACTTGAAGATTGAAAAATATTGAATAGAAAAAAAGGTTTATACACTATGGAATGGATAACCTGTTTACCTACCGGAAACCCATTGCACAAACCTAGACCAAGATAACAATCTATATAACTAATGGACACATTTTTTTAAAATTGTATTTTTAGTTTTCGAAAAAACTATGTCCAGAGGTGTCTTCAAAATTATGAAGGTACTTCCCATATTGCCTTTCCTACGAATAACGTAGCTTTGACAGGTGAAAATAAGTTCTATAAGTCCATTAAATTCAAAAGGCTCTTTTATTCATATCATACCGACGTTTATGGCCTCGCTCGAGTCTCGGCGGCGCGCGCGTGTGCACTTTGTTGGCGACTGCCAGGCACCCATCGACGCAATCGGGATGGGGACCAATCGAGAGATTGCTCATCACTCTGATTATATTTAATTTAGATTAAGTAGCTTAGGTAGCTTAAGTAGTATTAGGTAGTCTTAAGAAAAACACAAAATAACAAAGCATCCAAGTTTTTACCAAGTTTCTTGGAAACGAAAAATCAAAGCAAATAATAGCAAATGGATAGATTTAAGGCCGAGAGGCAATAGTTAAGGATATATTATAGTTAAGTTTAGAGTGCTCGTTAAGAGCCAGTAAGCTATAGATATAGAATAAGATAAAAATGTCAGTTTTAATTCAGTACCTACCTATTGTATGTTTAAAAAAGAATTGAATAAAAATGAATTTAAAAGTACATAAACTAAAAAGTAAAAAGCTCGTATAATTGATGGCAATACTGGCGATGGTTTAACAAGACAATCTGTCTACCAGTCGTTACAATTCCTACGCCTACATGCGGCGGTGGCACCCAAATGCATTTTTCCTATTAAATTAACTTGAAGTTGCATTAAAAACTCATATATCGAAAACTCATATATATTCATAAAATAAAACAATACATACAGTTATTTATCTACATTTGTTATTGCATATTGAGCTCCGTGTTTCTTATTGATTTTGATCACATTTTGGTGAGCGAAATACTCAAATAACTGAATTACTACAAATTCAAAATATTAATACCAAATAATAAATTTTTCATATCAATATAGACGATGATAGACAAAACTTCCGTCCACCTGACCAAAGCGAAGTACGGGTAGCAATATACAAGCTAAAGAACAACAAAGCTGCAGGGCCTGATGGTCTACCTGCCGAGCTTTTTAGAGCAGCTGGAGATCACTTGGTAGAGAGCATGCACCAACTCATCTCCAAAATTTGGTCAGATGAATGCATGCCTGATGAATGGAATCTCAGCATCGTTTGTCCGGTCCACAAGAAAGGAGACCCCTTCAACTGTGCCAACTACAGAGGTATCAGTCTCCTTAACATCGCATACAAGATCCTGTCTGCCATACTGTGTGAACGCCTTAAACCCTTTGTAAATAACCTGATTGGCCCCTATCAGTGCGGTTTTAGGTCAGGAAAGTCCACCGTCTATCAAATCTTCACACTTAGGCAGATCCTGGAAAAAACACAAGAAGTCCAAATCGATACCCACCATCTTTTCATAGATTTCAAAGCCGCGTACGACAGCATCTATAGAGACGAGCTATACAGAGCCATGTCTAGCTTTGGCATCCCTGCAAAACTCGTTCGATTGTGTAGGATGACGATGGAGAAAGCTCGCTGCTGCATCAAGGTCGGTAGCGATCTCACCGAAACCTTTGATGTCAAACGAGGATTTAGACAAGGTGACGCGCTGTCGTGTGACTTTTTCAACATCATACTTGAAAGAATTGTCCGAAACTCACAGGCCAACACACAAGGAACGATCTTTCAAAAGTCCGTCCAATTACTTGCATACGCCGATGATATTGACATAATTGGTAGAACACAGCGAGCTGTCACTGGTACGTTTGCTAGTATAGAAACGGAAGCGGCTAAAATGGGTCTAGCGGTCAACGAGGGCAAAACCAAGTATATGCTGTCAACAAGAAGGGACACCCAACATCGTAGAATCGGACAAAACGTCACGATCGACAGCTATAACTTTGAGGTAGTGTGGGACTTTGTATACCTCGGCTCTGCTATAAATTCTGACAACAACATCTCAGAAGAAATTAAACGAAGAATAACTCTTGCCAACCGCTGTTTCTTTGGGCTAAGAAGGCAATTGAGTAGTAGAGCCCTATCCCGAGCAACTAAGGAGATTCTGTATAAGACCTTGATCATTCCAGTCCTGCTTTATGGGGCTGAAGCTTGGACTCTATCTAAAGCGGATGAAGATATCCTCGGTCGCTTCGAGAGAAAGATTCTTCGTAGAATTTTCGGTCCCGTTTGCGTTGACGGGCTTTGGCGAAGGAGATTCAACGACGAATTATACGAGCTGTACAGCGACATCGACCTGGTCAAAAAACTGCGAGTAAGTCGTTTAAGATGGCTAGGACATGTAGAGCGGATGGGAACAAATGCTCCGGCCCGTAGAGTCTTCGAGTCTAACCCGGAGGGACAACGCAGTAGAGGAAGACCTCGCCTTAGGTGGCGCGCGCAAGTCGAAGGCGACCTCAACCGACTAGGAGTGCGCAACTGGAGGCAGTTAGCTAAGGACCGGGCTAACTGGAGAGGCTTGTTAGCTGAGGCCTCGGTTCACCCCGAACTGTAGAGCCGCCTAAGTAAGTAAGTAAGTAATACATTTTTCAGTACCTACATCGCTACATCAAGGAACCAGACAAAAATGCATCGAAATATGTGCATTTTTGAAAATCATAGCAAAGCAATGCAAGTTCCACCCGAGTGATACCATTTCTTTATCATATGTGCCACAGATACTCGTATAAGTTGCAACAAATGTGTGCTCACTGTTTGTACGGGGCTGGGTAAACTAAACGTGTTATTACACTGTCTGCACGCGCTGCGGTCTTTGTAATTATTTAAAATTTTCGATTCATTAACAATTTCTATCGAATATGTCGAGCGGGGCCCACCCGACGCTGTCTAAAGACCCAAAATGCCATTATGACAATAGACACGGCCACCGTCTGGGGCTATGGCTGTTCCATCCAACAAGTGCGTCTCTCGGTGGAGTGGTGAATTTCACTGCGAGGACACTTAGGCTCAAACAATGCGCCACAGATGTACCATATACTCCACTAAGTCTGCGGGATAACATAACGGGGGGAGGCCAAACCATGTGTCGTCGGAATGAATTGTGTCTGCAACGAAGAATTTGGATCATCTCCAAAGAATCTTTTTTTTTTTTTTTTTTTGTTTTTATTCATTTTTGTTGCTGTTTAGTTGCTTTGAAAATAATGAACATTGTCATTAGTCATAGTTACCCAGAGATGATGGGATATTTCATATCGTAGACGGCATAAACGATATATCAAAATATTTTGGGGTGCTATTGGGGGATGAGGTGCGCAGAGCGACAAAGCAGTGAAATGCATCTTGCATCTTGCAGATGAAAAACGCTTTATTGTTGTGTGTAAATTATTTTTACGAGTATGTTGCAGATGCAGACAGACAAGAACGCGCGGTGGATCTTAATCGGATTTTAAATGGAGAACAATATTGTGGAATGTATTTAATGTGTTTTTGGCTGGCTTTAAGGAAATACATTTTCATAATAATTGTTTTAATTCTTTTTAGATTTTGAGTTATATTAAAATAGAAATTGTATATTTGGAAAGATATGGGATCATGTTATACATTGTAATTGAAGAGTATTCAAATAACGTGAGTGGACTGAATGCAGGTGGATTGGGTTAAAAATTCTGGAAGGATCAACAGACAAATACTCGAGAGATATAGATCTACAACTAAGAATTGGCGAAAAAGTCCGTTTATGTTGGTACCTAATGAGCACTCTGATATTGAGGGTAATGAAAGAGCCAACCTTCTAGCCAAAAACGGAACAGAGCTTAAACTAAATGTATCTATAATAATTAAGGTCATATAAGACCACCAATATGTCTAAGATTTAAATTATTCTTGTTAAAACCGTCATTGCCGCAGACCTAAGATGGTCAGATATAGAAGGGAACAGATTCTCAAAGACCTTGTGGGTCGAGGTGGAACCTAAAAAAATCTAGATATCAAAACTGCGAAAATTAAAAAAGAAATAGGAATATACAAATTAGTTGTTTTGGAGTAATTGACTCCATTCAGGTTCGAACTGTAGAGGTCACCAAGGGACTACTCTATGATGCCTAAACTTGTATGATTAACTCACTAACATACACAAACACAACCTAACTAAATATTTGCTGTTTTAAGTTCTGCACTTAAATTATAGAATGTTTTAGCAGTGTTGCCATTCTGACCAGAGAAAATTTTGAAATCCTGCCTAACCGTTTTTTGACCGGAACGAAAAATGTTTTTAACCGGAAAACCCTTTTTTGACTGGAAAAATAAAATTGCCCTACTGACTATAAATAAAGATAGATTTCTATAATTTGAATATAACTTTGCCATACATTACGAACATGCTCCCAAGTTCAAACAGAAATCAATTTAATGCGAATAATGGGACTACAACATCACGCATGGAATTCTGCTCCGGGAGATAATGAATTATCTTACAGGCTATTTTCTTGACGTTTTCTTTTGCTAGTATTTTGAAGAGGAAATTAAACAACGAATTTCAATTAATTAAAGTGTGAAATTCGATAAATCTCAGATTGGAGTTTGGTGAACTACTCTTTTCAAGTGTCAGAAAATTATCCGAGAATATTATTATTTAGCCCAATTGACACACGGCCTTAGTACATGGCCTGGCCATACAACCAGCGTTGCCACTAAAATCTAAAGCAAATGTATTACATTAGCCAACAAAATGTAGTATTTTTAAAAAAAAAATGTAGTACCACAATCATGTTTTTTTATTGATTTTGTCGCGTAGGGCTATGAAAAAAGTGGACCGCTAAGAGGTCCCCGCATTACTAAATTAGGAGGCCAAATACCAACTGCATTTAAAATGTCGACGTTATTGTCTTTGCATTCACGCAGGATTGATTGAAAAATTTCTTTGGAATCGATTTTCTTGGGCTGCTGAAATCCAATACATCTATCTTTTACATCACACTCATCAAAGTATCTAGATATAATTATCACCAGGCTAGGCAGGTTTCGGTTGACAGATCAGTAGTCTCATGTCATAAACTATAAAAGAACATTTTTGTTTTACTAGTTGATTGGCAATATGTACATAATTTGGCAAAAGCACCAATTCAATTTTTGACAAGGGAAGTTGGTTTTGTCCGACAACATTTCAGACTTCGACCGATCTCACTATCATTGTACCTACACATTCTTTAGTAATGCCGGATTGAATTCATTTGCCTTAATATGTCACGAGTTGAATGCAGTAAGTACTATATAACGCAAACAATTACAGAACACAGAATGACGATGCTGTAATTATTTGTTATGTTTCTAAAAATTCGGAATCCGAAACCACGTTCTAAAACCGACCCATATTTGCAGTTGATTGCAGGTGCAGCCTAAGGTCGATCAGCTGTCTGAATACTGCTGATAGACAAACGCCTCGTGTCTTACGTAAATGGAAGCATTCAGCTGAAGAATTGCATTTACTTTATAGAGTGATGCAAAGTTTCTAAATAAATCTATTTATTTAGTTGTAAGAGCAAAAGCGGAAAAATTTACGAAAGACAAGTTTTTCGTAAAAAAGTAAAATGGTTAGGCGGAACTTAAAAAATGTAGTACTTTATGGTAGCGATGTAGTATGTAGTACAGCGTTGAAAAATCAAGCAAATATGTAGCACAGTACTACATAAGTAGTACAAGTGGTAACGCTGCATACAACACGTCCTCCCATGACTTTCATTTTCATTAACTATTTGGCTACATACAAAAACCAGGCGTCATTGCAATGAAATAAAATTTGGCAGGTAAAATAATAGTGAAATTGAAAACACAAACAAATTTTATGGTTAAGCCGAAGCGGACGCCCGTTTTTGACGTCCCCACTCTATCAACGCAAATATCATGAAGATTTGTATCGAAAGCACAATGGTGCGAAAAAGAACGTGCCAGAATTATTTCTGAAAGTAAATTTTCTATGCTATCTACCTTTCTCCTTTACTCACTCAAAATCTACTTGACACGACGTTCATTGGAAGGCGTGTATGGCCATGCACTAAAAGTGTATTTCAGCACTTAAAACATGTCATATAAAATGAAAAATTAGTTATAGTAAATTTTAAACAAATGAAATAAAAAACATGTTTACAAACTCAAGATTCACATACCTATTATAAAAACGTTTTCTAAACATCGATAATCCAAGTGAACATAAAAATTCGTAAATTGTAAAGGTAGGTAGGTATAGGTATTTTCTCTTTTTGACCGGGTTTCAGGTCAAAAATTCTCATTTTAACTTTTGACCGAAATTTTTGACCGGATTTAGAAAATAAAAATCCGGTCATTCGGTCAGATTTTACCGGATTCACTTTTTTTTAGTGGCAACACTGTAGTTTTAGTCCTCTAGAAATATGGCTCCAGTAAGAACGAACCAAAAGAGTGCCTGTCGTGTATAACCGAATGAGAAAAGTAGTGTTTTCACACTGTTCAAGTGTAGTAAGGTAAAGTGCATTTGTTGTGTGTAAGAGAAAAGGCGCTGATTTATGTCGGGGATACTTATTAATAATTTAGTCACTTATAGTATTTCTTAATCAGCTGTCAGATTCGCTTCTTTTAACATTCTACAAAAATAAATAAATAAATAAATGGCGCAACAGGCAGGCCTACAGCTTCTCGCAACCATTCGTTTTTCAGGACAGTCATACTCCCGGATCTTTGTCAGACGTTCGCGAGATGCGGTGCAGTAGAAAAAACCTTAAACCTTAGAACCTGGGATCCCTCGCACAGTCGTCCAGCACACTAACCACTGCGCTACTGCCACTTTAACATTCTACAACAAGTTGCAAAATATGTGCTCGATCAGCAGTATGTTGTTCCTTCACCCGTTGTTATTGTAATGAAATGGACCTCCTAACGGTTTCCAAAAATAAGATGTCAACACCTTTCCCGATAACCCAAAGAGGCAACTCGCACATACATTGTTCAGTAACGAATATAGTGAATATGCTATATCCTCACAGTCCTTAAATTGATCGATAATAGATTGAATATCTTATTGTGTATCTCTCATTGTCACTCAAATGTTTCCCATTTCATGTTTTATGTTAACCATATATAACTGGACTATAGAGCAATCTTCACCACATACATCATCACTCACTATACACACGCATTAATGCTCAAGAAATACCGAAGCGAAATTCCTAGACTCCAATGCCCCCGTGAAATACATTTTTAATTAACGGCCTTACTATAATCACGTCCATCAAGGCATACAAGTTACTCAATCAGTAGGGAATTCACAATAATTATTGTTACAATTCGTATAAAGTGGTTGGTTATGATGGTACCAGGGAGCGGCCAAGAGAAGCTGTGTGTTGGGTGTCACTGCCACCACAATAAACCGAGCAGTGGTATAGTGCCTTAATCAGGCTTCTGACTTCATCCCGTCCTCGTTTATACCCAACCCAACAAGCAATCAAATATGTTTGTACGGAATTGTATATACATATATGCCATCCCCCAAATAGCATTGTGTAACCAATTCTGATCCTGTCGGTGCGGCACTACATGCAATGTGACATATTCGAGCTCGTTTGCCCGTCTGGCTCGGTTTTAAACATATTTAAGTGGAGTTGCCCCTCAAACTGCGGAGATGCGGAGATAGTATAAAAATAGCACTCAAAGAACTATACCACCCGAACCCCTCCTCGCATTACTATATGCGGCAGAAACAACAGCGGCTCCTTGTCGAGTGTCACTTTCATCAGAATAATTCTGTGCGTATCGCCCGGACAATGTGGTTATTACTTTATTGCTACTTGGAAGGAATTAAATGCGATATGGCAAATACTGTAAGATTGCCTTGTCCTTCGATAGAGAGTAATTAATAATCTGCTCATAATTTGTTGTACATGGTGCAAAATGGATCCCTTTATGGACTGATAGAAGCCGTCCGACATTTTTAATTAATACAATAGGTACTGTTGAAAAATAATAACGCACAAAGTCGGTCGGATTATTGGAAAAGGATTTTTCTGTTCTTTTTTTTTTTTTTTTTTGTATGCTTTTGCAGGATTAATTAGACATCTCTGGGGCATTGGCAGCACATGTAGGTATATTGATTGACATGCTACATGCGTTTATTGTCAAACAAGTTGTACAATATTTCCAAGTAAGTAATTATTGTTTGTTCATAAAAATAAAAATTAATGAGATTGAGAGAAGAACAAACTTACTTTTGTGGCGCAGCCTTTATCACAGATGGAGCACTTGAAGTTATCCTCTTTGGTATGAGTTCGAATGTGAAGATCCAGTTCGGTTATGTTGGGAAAGATACGAAAACAAATGTTACAGATGTTTGTCGCACCGCGGAGACCAGCTAGAAAGGGTAATGTTAAGGAATTTTTTTTTAAATCATTATTATAAAAAAAATATTTAAATAATAAATAGCGTAAGAAGAGATGAGATTAAAAGATGAAAGTCGTAAAAAAATCAAGCGTTCGTGCAGGCATCATCAGTGAAACTAGAAAGATTTTACACAAAGCGAAGCCTTGCATGTTCTGATTTCTTAAATATGATTACTTTAAGAAGCCTCTCTAAGTATCTAAGATAAACAGCCTCACTTTATCGATATACTTTAGAGGTGGAAATGTATACCTAAGAAAGAAACATAATTATTACAAACTAAAGCATACAGATAGCTCGAAGATGGAAGTAGGTGCATAAACGACGTCATTTTCACAAAAGTCCTCAATATACGCAGGACGATTAGACTATAAGCCACAGCATTGTTTCCAAGCGGAGGTTCCGGCTGTGACGAAAGTCACCAATCTTGCCTCAATGATGACAATATACCACTGGAGGATATTATCATTTTCATTGACACCCAGTCGCTGCCGCGGAAATAAACTCGTTCTTGGCTCGCAGCACAAGATAAGGCTCTGGTAGGTCTCCACCCACAGAGATATCGTGCGAAAGACGTTCTTTTTTCTTCAATTTTGCTAGAATGTAAAACACTTCCTCATGTGTTGAACTCTGGGTCTATTTTCAGGACATTATAGAACAGGAATGCACGCAAGTGAAGAAGAATGAACTCCAGAGTCCAGAGCAAGACCAATACCACTGGGCTGTATATAGACTTGAGTGTGTCAAGGGAGATAACGCTTCTTACCTAGCCTAAGCTAAGGATCTAGCAAATAATCAACCTAGCAAATAATCAACCATTTCAACTTTGGTACCACCGTGAATTACCTATAGGATGAATCTGATAATAGAAGGTCAACAAATCGTTTGTATATCATTAAAATCTCTCTTGGTAGTTGCCGCGTTATCTTCTAAGTAGTCCCGGCACTGTAGCTCCATCAAACGCAGACGTAAATTCCACAAACAAATTTTCTAAAATGAGGCACAAGTCTTCTTGTAATTTTGTCTTGCTTTGAAATAAAACAACAACTTTTCTGACATATCTGGCTAGTGGATCAGATATACAGACATTCATTGATTAATTTCCATCTGTCATTTATTCAATCACTTCGACTTCAAGGCACCATAAATCTATATTATCAAGACTGCTAAATGCCAAAGTACTATTATGTCTATATGTTCTCAAACAACCACAGTCAAAGAAAGTGCCAAAGGCGCGCATTTCCTCCACTATATAGAGACGTTTCTTTCGTACCATTTCCCCATAGAGTATAAGCCATAAATTTCCTGTCATTCTGAAGAAATTAAAAACTCTTCGTTAATCTTGTACTCTGCGCGCACCACACTTGATTTTGATTTAATTTCGGAAATCGGAATCCAACAGTAGCATAGTACAACTGTCGGTCTTTGTTCGTGGTCCAATTGAATTATGCTATCTGAGAGCGCTGTGCTATAAATGCGCGCACACTTGGTGCTAATTTCGAATCTTTACGCTCTCTGGGTCAAAGGTAACAGACTAAAGGAGTTCGTCATTAAATTCGTTCGGCTGGCATGAATGCAGATAAAGGAATGGTGAGGCGATGTACGCGTCGCGATCATGCTGTCTTGCTGGGGAATCTATTAGTGGATGGTTGAGTTTGACAGATGTCATCTAAGTGAATGTGATATGTGTCGCCGAGATGTAAACTTTTAGCGAGTTCACCATTTATCGTTTATTTTCGGATAGGAAGGGATTTTTTAATCGGATGTCGTTGAAGAACTTTTATATTTTTATTTATTATTTTTGTCATGATCTTTGTTTGTGAATTGTTTTGGGAAGTAATTATTTATATTATGGTTGTGCAGGAAATTCCGGGATTTATGAACTTTTTGTGGCCGAAAAGAATTTTGACCTTACTATACTCGTAGACATGGGGATTTTGCAGAAATGTTGAAAGTCGACTGCTACGAGATCAGCTCCTTTTGGCTGACTATAGCTTCGAATATCACCACTTAATGTCACTCTCCGATGTGCATCACTAAAATACAAGATCTCAGAACTCGTAAATAACACAACCCAGAAAAAAAAGCCACCAAAATTCCAATATTCGATATTAGGAGAGTTTGAAAGACGATGTATAAAACTGGGTATGTTGCTAAAGTTGAAAAATTCAGCAGCTGTCCAGAACCAAAAATGTATTCTAATTCGATTATATATTTATATGCAAGTCAAAGCCAAGGTGTTTGAGCGTTTATTATCCCCCCAAATGCAACTTTTGGGCGCCCCACAAGACTGCTGCTAATATGCTCATGATTATGACCATACAGTACACTTGACAACCGCGATGACATCAACTTCCGAAAACACCTTCTGTTACATGTTACAGGACAAGCAATCTTTGGAACTCGCTTCCTGGGGATATATTTCCAGAAGACTACAATTTGCAGCAATTTAAGTGCAGAACTAACATAATATCTGCAAGCATCTCGGGGCGCTGATGAAGCGTTATAGGTTCGCCTTGAAAAGGCAGAATTAGTCTGCTAAACCCAAACGGGACATAGTTCTATCGCAACCAGACAGATCATGAGATCACAAAGACAGTGAAATCATCCGGTGTAGCGGCGAGTAACCTAATACGGGAGGAACCTCTTCTCTACTATAATAGGTAACAGACAAACTTGTCATATCAACGGTACCTACTTCAATTTAATATTAATTATGCTATGTCTACACATGAATGCTTTAGAAATCCCAAGAAAGTCTTGGGAATCTGCCATGAACCAAATAGTGAAATGGGCGGATGTGGTCAGTCTCCTTCCAAAACAGAGCTAGAGTTGTTAAAAAAAACATAGGTAAAAAGTTCCCAAAATAGCTTCTTCTTAGAAATAATGAGCTAAGATTCGCAGACTCTATAGGCGGGACTGTTTCGTTAACCTCTCGTCATCAAGAAGACAAACCGTCGAAACACCTCCACCTCCAACTTTACCCTCTTGCAACGTTCTATCGAGCGACTACTTCCCACGAATCTTCGGTGTTAGTCAGTAGGGTATATTGCTTCAATCACCCGAATCTGTTGCGCAACAATGTCTTTCCCTGCAAGCGGCTATTGGTGGGGGTTTTCTGTTTTGGACACCCATTATCTCCCCAAAGACCAGACTATGCTACTTTGACGTGTGCGAATTGCACCAGCCCCCTCCAAATACTAATCACTAATCAGATAGATATGTAAGAAATTAAAAATGGAAAAGCATTTTTGCAGAAACCAAAAAATCTCAACTTACCAATAATCCTCAGCGGTCCAAATGGCAGTATCGGAAACTTCGGTGGACTTCGATTGTCTCGCGCCATTAAAAGAAAATTCGGCACTAAGCTAACCCCAGTATTCTCCGAACTCACTGTCTCACAGTCAGCACTCTTCGCCGACAAGTCCATTGCACCGTTTTCATCCGAATTACTCGCACCCTCAGATTCATCAATTGGCTCCTTGTCCTCCCTTCGTCCGTCACAGTTCGCCTCCGTAGGAGACCCTTCCTCGCTGGCCATTGTGAAATCATCGAAGTCGCCCTGCGACGATTCTGATCTCTGTCCAGAATACTCAGACTGTGAGAAGTCCATGTTATCGGAAGTGCTTATCGATCGGGTTGAACTCTGATCCTCCGCATTCACCATAGACATGTCACTATATTTTGCACGATCACCATCTCCATCGTCCAAGGTATGTATCCGAATGTGTTGTTGCAAAATTATGCCATTTGAGAATTTTTGATGGCAAACGGGACACTTAAATTGACTACGCATTGGAGGTTTGATTTTGTGAATGCTCATGTGGGCTTTTAGATTACCCTTTGTGGCGAAGGCCCGTCCACAGATTCGGCACCGAAATGGCCTCTCACCGGTATGGGTACGTATATGCATCTGCAAGGAACTACGGCAGGACATAACTTTTTGACAGAAAATACACTGATTCGGATCGGTGAGCTTATTTTCAATGTTGTCCACTAGCTGTTGTAGTTTTGATGTCTCGGAGGTTTTATCGATTTCGATGAGGTCTTCCCAGGACTTGTCGATCAGGCGTTCCATCTGGGCCAGTGAATACTCGGAGGGTATTGGCTCGAGGCTTGTTGCCGATCCTCTGCTAAGAGATGAACGTCGAGATGACTTGGAGAGGTTTTCGGGAACATTTTCATCGTTAAGCCTCGATGGTGGAGGATTTGAGTCTCGGGGGCTGGAAGTTCGCTTTCGACGAATGTTTGGAGGAGGAATGAGGGTTTCTTGACGCGTGGATGGATCCTTCTTTGGTCTCTCATCGACGGTATGTATTCGGTCTTCAACTTCAGTCATCGCCTTTCGAAGATCTTGCGCCTCAGTCTGTGGTTGGGGCTGTGGTTGAGATTGCGGTTCGGGTTGTGGTTCCGGCATCTTTTCAATCGGTGGAGGTTCCTTTTCCCGCACTGGAGATGAGTTTAAGCGGAATGGCGGCGTTTGCACGAACGAGGGAAATGGCATGCGTAGAGATGGATTTCCAGGCGCCACCATACCTGGATGCTGATACTGCGGGTATTGTTCAACATTATGAGAAGGCGGCATCAGCATTGGCGGGAATATCTGAGTATGCCTTTGATAGTGCACCTTCAAGTTACCCTTGGTTGTGAACTTACTGCCGCAGACATTGCACTGAAAGGGCCTCTCTCCCGTATGCGATCGCAGGTGAATTTGCAGAGCCGAATATGATCCGAATATTTTCCCACAGTACTTGCAGCGATGCTTGAAGATCTCTCCCCTACCCTGGCCGTCCTTCTTCGAGTAGTCGTACTCATCGTTCAATTGGTTTGAATGCACGCTTTGTGAGGCTGAGTCAAGGACCTCTTCGGTCCGTCGCTGCAGCATTTCTAGACAATTCGGTGCATTGGGCAGCGGCGGAGGATCGTGATTGGTAATAATGCTAGAGGCAAATGACGAACTGATGTCACACAGGTGCGGTTGAAATGCCTTGGTGCACACCTGCTCCTCAGCCTCACTCGGTTTCTCTTCCTCTTTTATTTCAGTCTTTTCTTTCTCAGGGGTGTAGTCGGTGCTATGGCGAGGTATCACCCCATCATCCTCCTCCTCCTCCTTCATTGCAAGTCTTTCCTCCTCCGGTTCGTCATCATCGTCCTCATCGTCATAGTCTTCTTCTGTGCGGTGCTTAAGTTGCGACTGCAGGTGCTGTATCAGCTGCATCTGCATGAGCTGCTGACGCTGCACATTGAATATCGTCGATTGCACAACAGCTAGATCACTCACTGCCTCGTCATAGTTCTGCGAGTTTGCTATGGCCGTGGCGGCGAATTGCGCCACAGCCACTTTCGTGTGCTGCAGTGCTTCAAGGGCAACATGTCCGGTGGCCGGCAAACGTGGCATCACCGATAAGTCCAATGCCTCCTCTACACTGTCCTCTTCGTCATCTTCCTCGTCACTCTGATGCATATGAAGCAGAGGATCTGGGCCATCACCACCACTGTTGTTATTCCGATCTGGGTCATCCTTAACGGACGACGGCTCATTGGTACCACCAGTACCATTCGTACTCCTAGGACCTCGGTAATTAATTCGGTTGTGAAAAATCGAGCACATCTTTCTCCAGAGTCTGCAATTAAGAACAAAAGGAATTCGTTTTTATTTGGATGTATTTATTCAAGGAATTAAATTAGACTAAGCCACATATTACGGTTTACGGTCCGCGTAACTGTTAGACCTGGCCTGTATCTATACTGTTATGATAAAATACTTTTTGAATATATGAATAGGACATGAATAAATGATTGCTGTCGCATATGATTAGATTAGTAAGTTTTTTTTCTGATTGCTCCCCGGATTGCACAAGATCTAGTCTGTTTTTAACAGGGTCACTGGAAAATGTCTAATTTATTGATATAAATCAGACACAGCGACACTCCAACACCTCCAAGGGTTGGTTAGTGATTTATTTTCTTCGGCGTCGACAGGATAATTTAATTTTTCTCTATAGATAAATGATAGTTGGATGATGGATTGAGGCGGGAATAATGAATAAATGTTTCGCATTGAATATATAATTATTTAGATATGAGTGCACAGCTCTTCGTAGACGGGCACTCGATTTATTTGGTCAGCGAAATATTATTTTCTTTGTTGTAGGTAAAAGGGAATATTCTTGCGCAAGTACTGATGACTGTTATAAAAAATACTCGAGCTGTCATTGGGCGTATATAGTTGCTACGGCCCCATGGAATGTACGTATTCCTAATGACTACCTACTTTGCATTTAGTGCTTGTTCGTAACACTTCTGAGTTCAAGTCTTTGGCAGGAATAAACGTGATGGAAAGAATAATAATTTAGCACTTAATAAACCACTGCAACTCACTGCAACTTAACTGTGCACAGGATCACTTGATTGCATTCTAATCCAACCTCCTCCTAAGAACCTGTCAAGGTGCTTCGTTCTGTTCCGAGCAATGCCACCAAATATCACGAGGGCGAGGAGTGAAATTTCGGCCTCGAATAATTCAACGCATCCTTAAAGAACTGGATTGCAATAAGGCAACGGGACCCAACGGAATCCCTGCCATAGTACTCAAGAGCTGTGCACCTGAACTTGCACCTGTACTATGTAAGCTGTTTAGCATGTCGTACTCCCGGAAGACGTTTCCTTCTTGCTGGAAGACCGCTCGCATTCAACCTATTCCAAAGAAAGGGAGGAAATGTCTGCCTCAAAACTATCGTCCAATAGCATTACTTTGAATGCTTTCAAAAGTAATGGAAAAGGCAATAAATGTCGAAATATTCAAATATCTAGAAGGTCACCGATTAATAAGCGACAGACAATACGGATTTCAGAGCCGTCGTTCCACTGGAGACCTGTTAAGCTACGTAACCCACTTATGGACGCAAGCAATTGAACAACACGGCGAATCAAGAGCTGTAGCCTTGGACATATCAAAGGCATTTGACCGAGTCTGAAATAGAGTCCTATTAGGCAAGTTAGCGTCTTATGGATTACCACAACAACTCTGCGGATGGATGCAAAATTTTCTTCTGGGAAGATCGATCCAAGTTGTTGTAGATGGTGTATCATCTAATTCGTTTGCTATAAATCCAGGAGTGCCCCAAGGATCTATTCTTTCTCCAAATCTATTTCTTCTCCACATCAACGATTTGCTTGGATCGACAAATAATAATATCTACAGCTTTGATGGTGACAGCACTCTTATATCCTCCATCGAACAGCGGGCCTGTGAATGCGGCTACATCACACAGTCAGAGATGTGAACAAATTAGTTCTCTAAATGATGATCTGGACAAAATCTTAAAGTGGGTAAAAAACAACTTTGTTGTATTTAATGCAAACAAGGCACAGCTCACAACATTTTCTAGGAAAAATGCATCAACAGTTCCTCAGATCCAAATGGATGACCATCCAATCCATCCCAAGGACTCAATGCACCTTCTAGAAGTCACAGTCAATTCAGGAATCACATGGCAGGACCACATTTCCTATATCGCAAGATCGGCGTCCGCTAAGTTGAGCTACCTATTTGGAGCAAAGAGGTACTTTAGCCCCAAGCAACTTCTCCTTCTCAACAAAGCTCAGGTTAAACCAGGCCTGGAATATTGTTGTGATATATGGAGCTCGGCCCCAATACATTCACTTAACCTACTTGACAGCATATACCTACAGAGACGAGCAGTTCGACTTATTGTAGACCCTACACTCACATCGAATCTACAACCGTTGGTGCACAGAAGACAAGTCGCTGACCTATGCTCGTTCTATAAGTAATTCCATAGCAGATGTTCCGAGGAACTCAAAGACATTATCGTTCGAAATGCAACTTTTGGGCGCCCCACAAGACAGGCTGCTAAAGCTCATGAACATACAGTATACACTTGACAACCGCGAGGACATCAACTTTCCAAAACTCCTTCTGTTACAGGACAAGCAAACTTTGGAACTCGCTTCCTGGGGATATTTTTCCAGAAGTATACAATTTCTAGCAATGTAAGTGCAGAACTAACATACATCTGTAAACATCTCGGGACGCTGTTGAAGCGTTATAGGTTCGCTTATCCCGGGAGAAGTATTTAAAAAAAAAAATAAAAATATGTCTTGACATTCACAGAGAAGTGTCGAAATGTCCACGCAACACCTGCTTTGTGTCCGTATTTGTTAAACCTATTCTCCTAGAAATCTTCCTCGAGAGTATCTATCCCTATCGCCATTATTAACCTTGATTTGCTGAGTTTTAACAATTCTACAGATTTCTTCCGATCTAGCTTAGGCCACAAGACCTTTGAGACCCTGATGTGTCCTTCTATATGGGACCATCTTAGGTCTGTTCTATTTTTTGTTTTCTCAATAATAATTATCATAGCCACAGCTATTGGTGGTCTTATGCCCTCAATTATTTTATTTTGTGGAAGCTATGCTCCCTTTTTCGCCAGATCGCAATCCCCTCTATTTTCCTTCCGTCCTCTTGCAAATGAAGACAAAATTTCGAGCCTTACGGACTCTTTCCTGAATATTTAGTTTTCAATTCAAATTTTTGACCGGGCCAAGATATATTGCGCTTTTTGAGAGGAAGTTCCAATCTACCAATCTTGGGTGGTTTGAAGGGTGGTATCTTGTATTTTGCACTAAAAAAAAAACAGTTTTTTCATCTTTTTCGGATTGATACGAAGACCACACCCTTCAGCACATATTCTGCGCTCGTTAATGCACGATTTCATATTTTCACTCGATGTGTCCAGGCATTTATCCTGAACTAGAATTCTCACATCCGCCTATGTAGTGACGCTAAAACCCCGGCGTTACTGAGTTCTTTAAGTCTATCGTCTTTGACAAGAACTCAGAGCAGGGGAGAGATAACCCCTCCCTTGGGAGTGCCTCTAGTGTCCGATATTCTTATTGAACTGTTTCCTACAATGGAATTGATATCTCTTGTGATAAGCACCTTGCAAAGCTAACTGTTGATCCTATGTTCTACATGTACCAATTCCAGGGTACTTTTTATAGCCTCTGCCCTAACTTTATTGAAACCCCCCTCAATGTCCAAAAATTAACCGTGTGCAAATTCCTTATGATAAATGCTCTTTTCTTAATTACCTACAACTTCATGTACAGCTGTTTCTATACAGATTTATGGGACACCCTTTATAACTTAACGAAATTATTCCTCGAAATGTAGCACATGAACGCCCATTAAGATAGACAACCATTATGCACTCTCTCAAATTTCATTTGGCTATACACGACAATAGTATACTTCGGAACGCGCTTAAAGGGAACATATTTCCAAAGCACTATAACTTACAAAAATTATTTAAGTAAAGAAATAACACGTATCTGCAAGCTTCTAGGGGCTCTCTTTACCCGGCCTATAGGTTTGCCTCTCGCAAGAAGCAAAGACAAAAGAAAAATTTAAAATTTAATTTAAGCATAGGTAAGGGATTTATTAGAATTCGGAGAAGACGACTTTTTGTCTTTTTATGGTTTGTTTAAGTGCTTAGTAATAATAAAGTTGTTCGTTACAACCTCGCCGATAAGTCGAAAAAGATCCAGAATACTGCTCTTCATTCATAAAAAGGTGCGGCGTTACCAGACAAAACGCTTAAAAAATTACTATGTACCTTACCTAGGTATAGGTAGGTAGGTAGAAGTGGCGGTTCACCTTGAACCCAATTAGCACTATGATGTGCCGTTTTGTTACTACGACTCGTGTGACCTATCTTCTGGTGATTGTTAGGATGTGGTCAAGTCAGTTCCTATAGCCAACCTGTTGAATTGAGAAAACGGATAAGATCCTGTATCCCTTTGCCCGAGATGTCGCTAAGGTCGTCAAAGAATGGTTGGTTCAGTGCGCGTAGTCTGGCTCTCGCTAGAGCTGGACATTTGCAGAGGAAGTGGGAGAATGTTTCTTTTTCATTTGTATTACCGCAACTGCGGCAATGCGGGTTGTATGGGATACCTAGCTTGGCCGCATGGTCTCCAATTGGCCAATGCCCCGTGATTATTGCCGTGATTCTGGCGATATCTGGGCGGGTTCTGTTTAGTAGGTTATTTGTTCTGTTTTGGTTGTAGGCCATATCTTCCTTGATATGACGCAGTTTGTCAACCCCGACCATCGGGAATTGGCTTTTTGCAGAAAATGCGAATGTATTTGTCCCTTTACCGCTCCTAGCGGAATGTGGACCCTCGTTGAGAGCGAGGCGTGTAGCGCTGAGCCCTTCCTGGCCAGCTCATCCGCGCGCTCATTGCCTGTTATGTCACTATGCCCTGGAACCCAGAGAAGTGTGACCCTGAAGCGCTCGCTCAGACAGGCCAGCTCGTTCCGGCACTCCTGCACCAGTTTGGAGGATATGGTAGCCGAGTCGATGGCTTTAATGGCAGCTTGGCTATCTATAAGAATAGCAATGTTTTGTTTAAGCGTTGTATCACGCCTTAGTTGCGTGCAAGCTTCCCGGATGGCCAGTAATTCCGCCTGGAAAACGCTGGCAAAATCCGGTAAGCGTACTGAAATTGATATTTGAGGTGATTCCGAGTAGACACCGGCCCCTACACCACAGCTCATCTTAGATCCGTCGGTGTATATGACCGTGTCGAAGCCCTTCACTACTTCGTCCCTCTTCCACTGATCCCTTGTTGGGAAACCAACGTGGAAGCCTTTCGTGAAGTTTAATTTGGGTGTTATGTAGTCGGTTGGAGACGTGACCATGCCGTTTGGTAGCGAATCCATGATGTTGCTGTGGCCATACGGCCTTGCAGTCCAGCATCCCGACTCCTTGAGTCTTATAGCACTGCATAATGCGGTATATTTTGTGTGTAGATCAAGAGGTAGAAGATGCAAGAGTACAGTAAGGGCATCTGTTGGGGCCGACCTCATTGCCCCCGTGGTACTTATACTTGCTGTTCTTTGCAGTCTTTTCAATTTCGTGAGGTTGTAGACTTTGCTCAACGCAGGCCACCATACTAGTGATCCATACGTGAGAATTGGACGCACTACGGCTGTGTACATCCACAAGGGCATCTTTGGTTGAAGTCCCCACTTCTTTCCAAAGGTTTTGCTACAGGCATAGAAAGCGACCGACGACTTCCTTACTCTGTGTTCAATGTTATGTTTCCAGCGGTGGGAAACTTCCCTGACACTAGTATCACCACGTCGTCCGCGTACGCGACAACTTTGACCCGTTCCCTGTCTAGTTTCACCAGAATTTTGTTTATAACCATTAGCCATAGAAGGGGCGAGATGACGCCACCCTGCGGCGTTCCTCTATGGGCGAATTTGGTTATGTGGCTGCTGCCTAGTGTTGCCTGAATAGTTCTTGTCCTGAGCATAGAGACTATATACCTAGGTATAGGATGTAAAGTCTTATTCCCACTATATGGGTAGGTACATCTCAGACCAGTACCTACACCTTAAATGATAATTTGTTCCATCAGCATGCTTTGACAAGCTATGTACCTATAAAGTGAACATTCGACTGAGTGAAATGTATACACCAACTAAGATACATTTCCTAATCGATGATACAATAGGCTGCTTCAAAACGCACTCTGGTACTGTAGGTACATAATAAATTTGCATTTTTATGTATAGGTAACCTTTGCCAAGCTATCCCTATTCCAATTACGTATCGCACAAAACTCGGTCATTAGTATTGCAGCTATAATTTAATATCCACAAATTTCTCTAATCTCTTCCTTCGACGACGAATGAGCTATCAATTTCAATTCGACCACCCCTTCTCGCACCAGCCCAATGAATTATACATTTCTAATCAATTGATGAAAAATCAAAGGAACGTCCAACAACAATCCAAGCAACAACTTTGAAAATTTATTTATTTACACAAATAAACTACTAACACCGCAATCCAATTGAAATTCAACAGCGGGAACGGGTCGAAAATTGATCACCCCCGAAATAAAAAAAAATTGGAAGGAAAAAAAACTGTTTTCCCAACAACAATCAAGCACCGATCATAAAATTAAACAGAAGACTGGTGCTGCGGTAACAGGGTTACTGGGGCCGGGGTAAAAAATACACCGCGCACGAAAGGATTGCTTTATGAGTGTTTTCCCGCCAATTATCTGAATTTATGCACGCACACGTACCACATAGATATATATAATATAGCTAGACCTACTCACGTGATGTGCACGAAGACAAATTAGCCAGGCCGACTTTAAGTGTATGTTAGCCGGTTCTGTTCCACCGCCCACCGCCACCTCACCACCTTCATTGCGGAAGCAGCGGCCATTATCAAAAGTCCTAACTTCTAACGGGAGCACACTCTTCGGCGGATTCAGATTTTTTTTTTTTGTTTTCCAAGTGGTGATGGCTGCGAAAGGAAGCAACTCTTTAGAGGGCGCCCGCTCTTATTTATACACACCCGTATAAGTTATGGGTTTTCTTTTTCGGTTTTTGTATCTCCACTCCATACGAATATAGGATGTGTATCTAATCTATTGATGGTTTTTTTCATAGATCAATTGCGGCAAAGTCAATTTGATTTGAGATTTTGAATTTGATCGATCAAAAGCCATTGAGATGGAGAAAGATGTTTTGGATGGGTAGGTATGAATATATATTTTTTGCGTGTTGCTGATGTACATATGAAGAGATGTTCGTTTTTTTTTTGTACGCCATCAATCAGAGAGTAATCAATGAATGGAGATTTTTAGATGAATACCATTGCCGATGTGTGGGTATCTTGGAAATATTCAGAGGCTGCTGAAATGGACGCCGGAAATGTTTGTCGAGCTATTAAGCAAATAAATTAATAGATGCATTAGCGTGAGCAGGAATTTATATTGTAAATTGGATAGTGAATGGTTTGGTAATTACAGGCGCCAATTGTGCACGGATAAGGAGTCAAAAGTCTCCACAAAAAAAAATTATTTTTCGATAGGTATATCAGGTAGGTATAGTTAATCTGATGGCAACTAAGTTAAAGAAAGAACATCAGGATTATATATAGCTTACCTGATCCTTGACAAGGTTGTTACATACCAAGAACTAGCACTAGAACTAAGAAATACCAACACAGAAGAAGCAAAATAAAAAAAGTTCTAGACATAGCGTCAAAGTATGATGTTTCTTTGGGCCCGACCATCCAGTCTTACTTCTTACCAGCCACAAGACTACTAAATTAAATTACATAATTTTATTATTCAATTTAAATCGTCTTTTATTTTATTTGCTAAATAAAAAAAAACACGCTCACTGTCAAAACATTATGGACTCTTATATGCTGCGACTTATCTGCTCGAGCCACATTAATTAATATGAACATTTTCGGGTCGTTCCGTTATCATTTAGGTACTGATTCACGTCGTTGCCGTTGTCGTATATGCGTGCATTATTTTTTGCATTAATTATGCGCCCGACAAAAGGGAGCTGCCTAAGAGAAGCAGAAGAGGAAGGCACAACGATATGTCGACTACGTGGAGAAAGACACAAGCGGATAACGTCAGAGAATTTATTGCTGGACCAATGTTTAGCTGCTGTAAGTAATCGAAATATGAAGACCACTTTTATTGGTTATAGCTTAAAGCGCAACCACTAATTTTAAAGCGAAAACCTGATTTAGTTAGAGCGGTGGTCAAGGATCTGCATTTATGGTGAAGAAGTTAATGTAATAGGAAGTGTGATTTTTGTTAGATTACTTGACATCATTTTCTGTTTACGCTATTTTTTGTACTGATATCTAATTGCGACTAAAAGATATACAGATGACCTATACAATTATGAAAATAATTTTATTTAAATGGCTGCTTATAGCTTGACAGAATTTTTGTTCTTACGAGCACTATTCGCTTGTTGATCATTGGAGTAATCAGTAATAGGTATAGGTAGGTATAGGTACATATATAAAAAAGTTGAATGGCTTGGAAACACATAGCAGCTGATGTTGGATGCTGCGGCAACCTATTACAAAAGGGATCCCTACGTTATCTCCTTTTCCAAAATCCCTTATTGCACATAATCTCTCATTTTTCTTATCTCTTTTTCCTAAATCTTCCGGGACGAAATCCCCTATGCCAAAATCTCCCATTTACATATATACTTATTAAATCCCTCGTTGAAATCCCCTGTTCCACAGTTTGCAATCTATCCGTTTTTTAAACGCGTAGTTTTGGCAGTAAAATTAAGCAAACAACATAATATAAACTTCAGTAAACCCAAGCAGGGGGATCCCATAACTATCTCACTCTGTCGCGCGACAGAATTAATAACACCAAATTTAAAAATGGGAGATTTTGTCCCGTGGGGACTTTCTCTCAGGGTCTTTTGGAGTAAGGGATTCCAACACAGGTTATTATGGAATAGAGGATTTTGGGAAGGGAATTTTGGAAAAGGGATTTTGGAAAAGGAGATATCATCACTAACCCATTACAAAGCGAAAGATGACTTCAAGTTCAAATTGGTCATTTCCGGCGATATATAAAGGCCGATATTGTGGCGGAAAATGCTGCCTCTAACCAGTTTATCAAGGGTTGAACTGCGCGCAGCTAGCGTATTGGCCTTTTCGTTCCCCTCTTTGTTACTGTGGCCCATGATCTTGAACTGGGCGGTTATCCGAGAAATTTTAACCTTGCGCGCTGATAGACAATTAGATGTTTGAATAGGTTGTTGGATGAACTGCCTCTGCGAACGTTTTAATGAGATCTCGCCCTTACCTACATCTCTCCTCCCTCTTGCGCTTTTTTGGTGGCTTTAAGCTATTATTGCTGATGTACCCTAGTGACTTCCATGATTATCACTGCATTGTAATAGTGCGTACCAGGACTTGGTAACCCAATTCTTTTTTTTTTTTTTTTACTGTTTTTTTATGATTTACATTTATTGTTGGTTTGTTGTTGAAATGGTTAGTACGTCCCAGATGAGCCGATATATTGCGATAAGGTCATTATACACCGGTATCGCATGGTCATCAAAGTGGACCATTGTATGAAAATTACTCATTCAATTATATTTCACTTCCTTACCGTAGTACACGGCACATAAAAAGCAAACCATTTAAATTCTAAAAGCCGTAGTACACGGCATGTAGAGTGCCACATACGCATGTAGCTCTGACGTCAACAGAGAGTGCCACATATCGTACACAGTCTGACCGTAACAAAGAGAGCTATAGTACAGTGTAGCCATTGGAACCATTTGCTGACATAAAAATTATGTCAGTGCTACATACTTATGTGGATTTCTAATAAATCCCCTTTTCCAAAATTCCCTTTCCAGAATCCACTGTACTGAAATCCCTTACTCCAAAAGAGCCTAAGAGAAAATCTCCAGGGACAAAATCGCCTATTTTTTTATTAGATTGGTGTTATTATTTCTGTCGCCGAGACACCTAAGAATGGTGTTAAAAAGTGAGATACGTATGCAACCTCCCTGCTTGTGGTCACTGTAGGATTTGGAGTAGGTGCAAGGTTGGGTATATGCAAAGTTTAGTTTGCTTTTGGGAGCAATCCAATAAGGGATTTTGGGAAAGGGTATAACGTAGGGATCCCGCCTGCCATACCAACTTGTTTGTAGCTCTATATGGTCGGGGTGTAAAATGTCGACGAGTTCCTTCCAATATTGTTGCTTTACCAGCCAATTTACAAGATCTTTGCGCCTCCGTAAGGCATTAACTTCTTTTACAGACTTTTTGTTTTTAACATTTTCATTAATCTAGGTACATAATACCTAGGTATATAAAAAGTTTTGTTTTACTCGCACAGCTCAAGCCGCTAATCGTAGAAACGACAGTGCATTTTCGTGGCTGCCGAAAACACACGGAAAACCCTGAACCCTGTCACTTTAAAAATGTGGCAATAAAGAGAATTATCACTTGCTTGATTTTATTGTTGAAAATCACATTTCGGGTTACATTTAAGTGTGCAGCAATATCATAAATAATCAAAGGTAAGAGTTTACCCAAATCAGCTTCGATTGACAGCAAAATTCTGCACTGAGCTTTTGCCCTGACTAAATACCTAGGGCCAGCTCAGTGCTGAACTACGGCACCCTAGTGCTCACCTCGAATAAAATACTAAACGGCATCTATGGTCTTGCTACCCTGATGCCTTTTTTGATATTAATAACACAATAACACGGAAATGGAATTAAGGTTCAATTATTTCCAGAGATATAAGATAATGTCAGCTTTAAGAAGCAAAGAATATTACTCTGCTGAAAAGGTAAACTATCTTAAGTCGATTTAAGTGAATTTTGAACAGTTTACTGCAAAAGATTCCCCTATTCAATACGCGTAGTTGTACCAAACCCTCGTCGTTGTATCTGAATTGTATCCTGAGTTATAGAAAATCAAAATCATCTTAAGTCGATAAAAATGCGTATTAACATTTAATAAATTATATTAAATCCACATAAGATGATATACTACTTGTAAAAAAACCTCTTATTTCATTTAAGATGTTTTGGTCAAAATATAATTGGCATTTCCTGAAAAGCTAAAACCTCTTATGTCGATATAAGATTGTTTACTCCGTGTAAGTTACTATAAATTGTGTAACTAACTCGACATAAGATAAAATGCATGTGAAATATAATCAAATATGTGAAAAAGTAAACTATCTTAAGTCTACTTAAGATGATATTTAATTTTAAAAAAAAGATATTTCTCAGATTTATGTCGACATAAGATATTTTGCCAGGTGCTACCAGATGTACCGTTACCAAAAATGACAGTCAACTTAAGATGTTATGTCAGTGCATTGCAGATAGCAGTCAGAGTGGTTTATAGTGGTCTATAAAAGTGTCTATAAAAAGTAATTGTAATAACAGAGCATCGAATTTAGCAAGTATTTATAACGGTAATTTTTGTTAGTAAATTATCATAAATAATACAAAATCAGAGTAGTTTTTATACTCATAGTTCCGAAAAGAGGCTGATAATCTACATACGTATTCATTAGAAAAGTGTATTGTAATGAATTAGATACCACCTTCTTTCGTAAGTTTTTAAACGAAAACATTTTATTTTATGACCTAAAGTTTAAATAAAAGAAGTACAAAACATCTT
Source organism: Cheilosia scutellata (assembly GCA_955612985.1). Lineage (NCBI taxonomy): Eukaryota > Metazoa > Arthropoda > Insecta > Diptera > Syrphidae > Cheilosia > Cheilosia scutellata. Next base: position 135,627,327 of record OY015311.1, read on the forward strand.
ATGTTGTGTTTATATTTCGTTAAACAAAGCACTGTAATGCGCACTTCATCTAAAGTCGATTTAAGAACTGAAATCGATACTCCACAAAATTAGCTAAAGTATCTTATCTCAACTTAAGATTTCTTAATGGGCAAACACGCGAAAGGTAAATCATTTTAAATTGCATTTTATCTTATATCTCGCTGATTTTTAAAAAATATTGTTTTAAAACGTGGCTAGGAAAAAAGAGGATAAAATTTCCCTTCTAAAAAGCCCTTTCATTAGAGTTAAAAGTTGGAGGCTTTTCTTAAATTACGTTTTTTTATGTTTTTTTGCTCTCCTGAAAAACTATGAAAATTGACTTAAGATGGTTTACCTTTTCAGCAGTAATTAGAAGTTAGTTCATAGAGTAGCCTATACAAAAAAAAAAACTGTGTGCTTGCTGTTCAGGTGTGCCGAAATTCGATATAAAGCAACGGCGGGAGTGCCACATTTGATTTACTGTCATCATATTAGATATTTGTACCAAAACGTACAACAGATGCTGTGCGGTTGTAGGAGATGACGCATGTAGCATGTTTCATAATTTGTTTATTTATTTCTGTCTTAGTTTTTAATCCACCAACAAATACATAGTCTAATAAAAGTGTCAAGCTTATTATAAAATCAAAAGGCATTCCTTATGTTCTATAATAAAAATTATGAAACTCGCAATAAGAATGAATATATTATGGTACGTCAAAAATATTTTTTGTTCTGACAGCTGTTTTAATTTTCCTAATATTTTGTTTATATATCCCAGATAACAAAGAAACGTTTAATTCGTTAATCCATCTGTTTTCTATAAACATATCAGCGAAAAGCGTTTTCTTTTTTTTTATGAAATCATGCGAAAGATGAAAGCAAAGGCGAAATCTCAATTTGAGAAATATTTTTTAAGTATTACTGAGCCAGATACAACAGAACTTTCGCATTCGATTTTCTAAATAATCGTATATCGGTCCACATTTTTATTGTTTCAAAATCATAGTTGTTGGTTTTTTGTTTTCTATTTTAATGCTGTTTTCATAAATCGCTTTTTATTAATAAAGCAAGTGAATGACTATTTAAATAATCTCAAGGCTATCTTGGACAAATTAAGCGACATTAAATGAGTAAGCGATTATTTAATGAGCAATCATTTAAAATTCAATCAGATATGGTGTTTTAATATCTTTTAAACTCATATTTCAGAATGTTTTTGTCGTTAAATGCAATTAAAGATATCTACGTATTCAAACAGTGATAGAGGAAGAAAGACACAAACCACTATAGACTAGTAGATATATACCTTATGAGATTTTTAATATTTTAACCGCCCACGTGCGACACTTTAAGCGATAGAAACCTGTTGAAATAGATTAAATGTCTACAACAAAATATATTGTATACTATACCATGTATTTGCGGCGACGAAAAGTGCTGTGTTAATCGTTAATTTATTAGTTCTGGGTTGAAAGTTAGGCCGATAATTGGTTTGGACTTTTATTTAAATTAACAATCTAGATCATTATCATTAGGCGAAGTATTTTAATGAAAAATTTTAATAAAAGTTACGTAAATTTAAATTTATTTGAATAAAATTTATATCATTTCCCTCGTGTTTTGTATTATTGTATGAGAAAGCTTGGTGACCTGTGACGACAAACACTGCTGGGCATGTGATAAATTTCCGCGTCTTACGTTCGCGTGGAAAAGATAAATTTACTTGATGAACAAGCTCGCTTAGCGCGAATGTAGGTAGTGTATTTTGACAATTTTCGGAGCACTTTAAATTTGTTATGCTGTTGAAGTGATAGGTCTTTTGTTTTATGTATGTCCGTGTAACATGTTTTTTTACATAATTAATAAAGCAGGCTGACATTGAAATTGATACTTTTAAAAATTAATTTAGCCATCAACAGGGAAGTTGTGAGTGATTAGGTATGAATTAGTTCAAAATGACAGTTCAAATTCATCAAAATGTCTTCATTGTCAGACAGTAGGTATAACCAGTGGTTTAGACGCAAAATCGAAGTTTTCTTTTAAACGCTGGACATTAATTCAGAAAATATTGATACAAACAAATGATGAAATTGAAAAAGTCGAAAAAAAAACGTACAGGGTTGTTGGATGCGTAGAGTATATAAACTACTCAAAGAATCCCTATCGTAAGAGGTCGCCGAAGCGATCCACATTCAAAAGCCACCTCGACAAATACAGAAAAAAAGTTGGGTCAAGCTGCCAATGAAACCGTCTCGATTTCCTGGATGCTCGCGCGCATATTGGTGTCTTGATGTCTGGAGTCACCAAAGCTAGAATTTCATCGAATTGTGTTGAGTCCATAAACAAAAAATTGCGATAAAGTTCCGGCTTCTCAGCTTGTAATTTGGAGAAAGAATTCTTCTTGCCAATCTTTCGCCCATACAGAGGCATACAAAGCGGTGCTGCAAAGAAGGACCAGAGCTGCTCGTGAGCTCTACGCGCAGAAAAGAAGAGATGAACACCGGCTTCTCAGGAGAAAAAAGAAAGAGCACGAGAATCGCGCGATCGAGGAAATAGAGAGATGCTACAGCAGGAATGAGGTTCGGAAGTTTTACCAAAGGGTAAAAAGAACCTGCCAAGGCTACAGAGCCCGAACCGAAGCCTGCAAGGACGAACAAGGGAACATCATAGTAGAATCGCAGTCGATGCTGAGGATATGGAAGAATTACTTCTGCAGACTGTTTAACGGCGATGACGAACTAAATCCCGCTGTCAGGCAGAATGAACCATTCAACCTGGACGATGAAGATCAACAATTCCGCCCACCCGACCTGGACGAAGTCAAGATAGCTATATCTAAGCTTAAGTCCAACAAAGCCGCTGGAGCAGATGGTCTAAAAGCCGAACTATTCAAAGCGGCAGGCGATGACTTGGTTAGGAGCATGCACCAACTCATCTGTAAAATATGGTCGGAGGAAAGTATGCCCGATGAATGGAACCTCAGCATTGTTTGCCCGATCCTCAAGAAAGGAGACCCTCTGAACTGCGCCAACTACAGAGGGATTAGTCTTCTTAACATCGCCTACAAGATCCTATCTGCCGTGTTGTGTGAACGCCTGAAGCCTTTCGTCAACAACCTGATTGGTCCCTATCAGTGTGGCTTCAGGCCAGGAAAGTCTACCATCGACCAAATATTCACACTGCGGCAGATCTTGGAAAAAACCCTGGATGTCCAAATCGATACCCACCATCTTTTCATCGATTTTAAAGCCGCCTATGACAGCATTTATAGAGACGAGCTATACAGAGCAATGTCTAGTTTTGGCATCCCTGCCAAACTCGTCCGTTTGTGCAGGATGACAATGGAGAATGCACGCTGCTCCATCAAGGTCGGTAAAGAACTCACCGAGACCTTCGATGTCAAAAAAGGATTTAGACAAGGCGATGCGCTGTCATGTGACTTCTTCAACATCGTTCTTGAAAGAATAGTGCAAAACTCAAACGCTAACACCAGAGGCACTATCTTTCAAAAGTCCGTCCACCTACTCGCCTACGCCGACGACATCGACATAATCGGCAGAACGCAGCGTGATGTCACTGGCGCGTTCGTGGGCATTGAGACGGAAGCGGCGAAAATGGGTTTGGCGGTCAATGAAGGCAAGACAAAGTATATGCTGTCATCAAGAAAGGACACCCAACACCGACGTCTTGGACAGTACGTCACTATAGACAGATATAACTTTGAAGTGGTAAAGGACTTTGTCTACCTAGGCTCCGCTGAACTCAGACAATGACACCAGCACTGAGATTAAACGAAGAATAACTCTTGCCAATCGCTGTTTCTTTGATGGGCTAAGAAAGCAATTGAGTAGCAAAGCCCTCTGTCGAACAACTAAAGTGACCCTTTATAAGACCCTAATCATCCCTGTCCTACTTTATGGTGCAGAGGCATGGACTCTATCAAAAGTGGATGAGGCTACTCTTGGCTGCTTCGAGAGGAAAATTCTTCGAGTAATTTTCGGTCCCGTCTGCATAGACGGTGAATGGAGGAGGAGATACAACGACGAACTGTACGGGCTGTACAGCGACATCGACCTAGCCAGAAGAGTGAAGGTCCAACGACTGCGGTGGCTGGGTCATGTAGAGCGAATGGACGTGAATGCTCCGGCCCGGAAGATCTTCGAATCCACACCCGAGGGACGGCGCAGTAGAGGAAGACCGCGACTCAGGTGGCGCACGTAAGTGGAAGGGGACCTCAACCAACTTAGCGTGCGAAACTGGAGGCAGTTGGCCAAAGATCGTGCTGGCTGGAGACGCTTGTTGGTTGAGGCCCAGGTCCACCCCGGACTGTAGCGCTACCTTAAGTAAGTAAGTAATCTTTCGCCCAAACACTACGTCGTTTTTGTTTCAATTCATCATCCTCGCAACCTTCCAACACGTAAGCAATTAAAATACTACTGGAGGTAGTAGTGATGGTTATTTCGAAGATGTTTTCGAGGAAGCTGTTGACGTTTGTGGTGAAGAAAGGGACAATATTAGAGATCGTTTGAGAAGAAGAACTAGAAAAAAGAAATGAATTTCTGTGGATCAGAAAGTTTCGATTTACTAGCCGAGTCCTTCATACCAATTTCATTTGAAGTATAAGGTGTAAAATGTGATGATTCTAAAGAGTGGAAACCAACCATGGACGAGGAAATTCATTTCCCCTTGGATCTTAACATGTCATTCATTCATTCATTCATTTCGAGATACATCGCACCAAAGTTGCCCTTTCTTTTAGTTTTAGATTTCATGTATTTTCTTGCAATAACTCTTTGACAAGAAAAGTAGCATTTTTATAACCGTTTGCTTAAACTTAATTCCTTTAATGAATAATATCCATCTTCAGCTTAAAAAAAAAAAAAATACAAAATATAAGAGTTAGTACCAAGTGCCCTAAAATGAATACTTTACTGTTCTTTCCCTTGAGCTACAGTTTTAGCTACACTAAGCTACGTATAGTGGTTACATTTATTAGAAAGCTACAGTATTTAGCTAACTGTTTTTGAAAGAATTGGAGCCCCATTGATCCCACTTTGAACGTAGTGCATAAATTGGTGTCGCTGGTTTAGACTAAAAAAACACGGTTTTGACTTTGGTAATGTTACAAAAGTAAGAATTTCTTTTCTAATAATAATTGGAAAGAACTCAACCAGGACTTTATTTTAAGAAGAAATAAAGGGCTTTCTGTTAAATGCAAAATAAAATTAATCCGTTGAGGGAGGGCTGAGATATTAAATTTTTAGTTCAACCTCATTTTTCCTACCTCCATTTTTTTTTTAAATTTTGTCCAAATACCTATGTGTTTGCCCGATCCAAATAAGTGTGCAAAATTTCATTTCTCTAAGTTTATTAGTTCACTGTGCGCCTCGCCTGCCCGATGGACAACTTAGCTTTGACACCAAGTTCAGTCCTCCTAATAACAGAATGACCAAATGTCTCAAAATTGATCCAGCCTGACCAATCCTACAGAAAAACTCAGCATTGCTCCTTCCATCACTCGTGAATAAGACCCCGAGGTACTTAAAGTTGCTGAGGTGCATTTGAAAATGAATTAAAGCCATACGTGGATTATGGCGTTAATTCGCATTGGAAAGTGAATTACCGCCATTATGGCGTTAGTTCATATGGCCTTCGTTCACGGCACCGTTACTCATCCGTGTGTATTTATTAGCAGCCATAACAAGCACAACACGATTATATTGGCTATCTATGTATAGTGTATAGAGCCTGATTGCATCAAGGGGAAATTGCAAAACTCTGTGAACATTTCGAGCAGAATTTTCAAATCAAAGTCTTTCCGGCGAAACACTTTCTTTGTCTGGAGAAAAGGAGGCAATTGGGTGTGACCCGTGCAATTCACGTGAATCAGTCGCAATATGTTAAGCGGTTGATCAGAAAATTCAAAATGGAAGACGCAGATCCTGTTTCAACTCAAGCGCATATATGTAGGTATATCTGGCAGTCAAATCAGTATTTTGGAAAATTCCCAAAAGAAGTTTCCATTTCGGCAAGCGGTGGGCAGTTTGATGCGGTTGATAGTGGCTACTAGAACTGATATAGCTTTTGCAGTTGGGTGTGTGAGTCGCTATTTGGATAATCCCAGTCCGCGGCATTCGTTCCATTTGTCTTAAAAATAAAACAACGCTGAATGGTTGCGTTTAGGACACGCTAAGCAAGGTCCCATCATGAGGGATTTGTATGGCTCAATATTTATTAATTTATGAATTCAAAAATATCTGTATAGGTAAGAGACACGAAGTCAAATTTACATTAGGATACTGATGTTATTACTAAGACCGATACCTCAAACGATGAGTTGGCATTCATGCATGTTTGCTTGTCCTGATCTCTAAAAGAACGTATCCAATTTTGAATTTATTTAAAACCATAAATTAAATCACATTCAACTACTTTAGAAAAAATCAAAAAAATTAAACTCATAGCATCAAAGATCCCATTCACAATTTTAACGCAATCTCGGAATTAAACCCAACCAAGAAAGAAGGCATTTCTCGTCTGCATGTGCACCTGAATTACGCCATTTGTCTTCTCGCTTTCGTGACCTCACATAAGTAGTGTAGGTATACGATAAAAGCCGCAAAGAATATCACGAAAAATTCAGCTGATCATTATCAAGGAGGTCGTAGTCTGAATTCGTAAATTTAAAACTAATTTATGAATCAATATTCGTCTTTCCCAGACCGACCTAAAAAGGTACAACAAATAATAAAATAAAATACGATTTCCACTCCTACTTCCGGGTGGCAAGGTTTAACCGAAATGGTTCAGTAGGTATAAAATAAATACGTTATGTGAATTTCATTCAGTGCAAGTCATATGAATGGAATGTCATCGTGTTGAAATAATTTCTTCAATGTGAACAATTTTTGAATATTAGATAAAAATTTGATGTCGCTTAATGGAAATACGAATTTTATCTGTTTTTGATTTGAATCAGATGACCATATTCGCTGTCGCAGAAGCTGATCCTGTCTGATGAGAATATTTTACAAAAATAAATCCTTGTCACATATTTGAGTGGTATGTGACTCGATTGATTCGCCTTGATCCAAATCAGATGATATCTACTTTTGCAGAGACAACATTATTCAGATAATACTGCAACAGCTTTAATTTTTTTTTCACTCTTCTTGTATTCTTGACCATTAAATTTACGAGCAGTATGTGCAACTCACGAACCTCATGACTTGGTTGGTATAATGCTTCTGGAGTGTGCTCAGGGAGAACAGAAGTTTTTATGAGAGATTTGCATAAATTTTCTGTAAAGGGAAACGGTCTTTTTGCAATACATATATGGAGCAATTAAAATCATCAGACGACAAGGCATAAATAATGGACTTTAATCTGAAATCAGTGAACGAAGGAAGAAACAAAAACAACACAATGTTACGTTGGTATATAGTATGATGTTGGCGGAATGGTGGGCGCATGAAGATCCATTGTTCATTGAGAGTTTTGCAATTTATTAAAGAAAGGGACATTATTTTAATACAAATACAAGTATGTACTGTACATATGCGTTGGGATATGTGTAGGTAAGTGCCTATAACCCTTGTGATTACCTACATTAATTTCATATGTTCGCTCTGCTCATATTATTAGGTACCTAGCTTTCATGGTACCTCTACCTATATATAGAAAAATGTCCTCCATTGGGAATGTGTTAATGGTGAACTGTGTTTGGAATGACATTTTTGACATATATTACGCTCGGCCCTTTTTATTAAACATCTATCTCATCAAAGTAGAGTATACGAATGCCCAAAGCAGCAATTTTGGTTTGATTGAACTTTCTCTTCGTTTTTGGGTAGTGCCATGAACACGTCCATCAGAAAGATGTCCACATGAACTACGAGTATACTCCCAAGTCCATTATACTTTGGACAAATACCCAGTGTGAATCTTAGAATTGTCAAGTTAAATATGCCTAGATACTACCACCAACTGTCATCTGGATTATATAATAAAAAAAAATTAACAAGGTACGAGCGAACATATAAGAACTTTGGCTTCAGTTTCATACCCATACCCCTGAAACTACATATGCATTAATGTTTTTTTTTTGTTTTTAATTTCTAATGCAAAAATCGAAGCTACGATGCTGACCTTCTGTAATAAGTTTCTTAGACATTCTCCCATCAGTTAGACTCACTAGCTGACTAGTTGACAAAATGCTTATTATAAGGTTTGCTCTGTTGCTGGATGTGACTGACGATCAATTTCCTTGTTTTCCAGAATTGTTTTTTGTTGTTGTTGCTAGAATACATTATGAAATAAATTAGTAGATGCAAAATTATTATTTTTTACAAAATAAATGTGCACGTTCCATATTCCATGGTCGCCAACGTGTTAATGCTAATCAGCGTTGTTATATGGTCGTAAATATCGTATTTGTGACGATTTTGGAAAGCAAATACGATGCTCCGATTTTTGCTTGATTTGGCCTTATTTCTACGATTTGCTTATTTTTAGTTCCGATATTTACGATTTTAGAAGCAGTCAAATACGACGTATAAACTATAAAATTACAAATTCCAAAACCTTAGCGTAAGAACAACTACATACTTCCTTCCGGATTTTGAAACTACATACAAACAAATTTAGGTGCAAATCAAGTAAAGTTAAGAGTTTATTGTCGCACAGGCGAACAGAATCTGATAAGCATTAGTTTTGCACTTAATTTGTTGTAAGTTTTAGTCCTTTGGAAATATTATAGTTTCAGGAATCTAGTTACAAAATTTGCTTGTTTTATGCTTTTCTCGCGATTGTCAATAGGTTTTAGGTGAAGTGCATTAGTTCTCTCATATTGTGTCACATGTCTCAAAATGTGTCGCATGTCGAGGAATAACTAAGGTCCTCAGAATATATGCCTATAGAAAGGTAGAAGGCTTGCGTTAGGTCCCTATTGTACTTTATCGATCTCCCGTGGTATAGCCTGATTATTACCTTAAAGAAATATTATTATCTGCAAGAACTAGGTACATTTTTTTTTCTCTCTACTGCTTTCATTTATCAATACTTCACTGCAAATCGGAAACAAATTCCGCAACCAGTTCCTGCTGGAGCATATCGGAAACAAATTCGTATGAAGCTGTCAAAAATATCAGTAAAAACGCACTTGATCGCACTGAAACGCAAAGCGCCAATGTGAGATAGGTACATATTTGTCGGTACGTTCTTCCGAAAAGCTGTTCGGAAGAATACCTCAAAGAAAAAATCCTCCGATTCGTATGAAATACGCTTCAGGTTATTGATCTTTATGTTGCAAGTTACTGCAAGTGGAGTTCTACTTTTTTTACCGTTTTTGCTACATTACACACTTTCATTCGAAACTTCCGCCACTTACTTTGAAGACATGCGCCTTAATTCTATCGTTTGGATCGCTGAAGAGAACTCTATTCACAGAGTAGCTAGCTAGTTATTATTTTACGGAAACAGTGCGTTACCCGGTATTTTTATTCGAAAAAAAAACGGCATAAATTGACCAATTTACATGCGTTTTTCATGTTTTACAGGGTTATCAATTATCGTGCACTGTTTGTATTTGGTGTCGCAAATACAACTACTATACGAGTAAAAGAAGAACATTTTTCCCTTGGATTCCGCTTTCTTTCACTAGTAGTAGACCTTCCAAGGCGTGTCGCTTCCAAGGCGTGTAGATACTTCTTAAACTGTTTACTAAAATAAGTCGGACTGAATTTTTTTTGTAGCGAAAGCATGGCGGTGCGAAATTTCCGAATTATAATTATTAAATTCTTTATTATTGTTGAAAATAACAGGGGTGTTATTCCCAAATGCGCGGCGGATCGTACCTATTGAAAGCGATACCTTCATTTCGACCGTCTTCGCTTTTAGTTATTCTCAAATGCGAACGAGGGTGATAATGATATTTCCAGTGCTTTCCAGTTTTTCCATTCTGAGTTGCAATTTTCCATGTATTTTTCCAACACTTTAACAGCTTTTTCCCGCCACAGGAATTTAGTTTATTTTTTATCCGCAAACAATTCGTCACCCATACCTACAGCTATCGCTTTTGATTCGATCAAATCGCTTTTGGAAATACAAAAATGCAAATCCGCCATGAAAAGCGACCCGCCGCGCATTTGGGAATAGCTCCCAGAATATTTAAGGTGAGAGTTTAAAATGATTATTATTAAGGCCCACACAGTCCTGAAGCTTTTCAACTGCCTACCGTTAAACATGCTCGGAGGCGCACTCTCGAAAGAATACTTTTAGTTAAAATCTCCCTTTACGTTTTTATTATAATCTTTATAACCAATGTTATTTTTCAATTCTTCTCAAAAATTCCAAACAAAGATGCTTGCTGAACATAACCTCCTTGAATGTGGGAAGTGGGATTAATCCAATTTTTAAATTGCTGGTCGTTTGCGTATCGAGTCCAAGAACGCCGATGAATTCGATATCTAAATCTAACTAATCTCAATTTCACAATTTTGGGACTTGGGTTGAACATTTAGAGCAATAGTGTAGTTACCACAGTAACACTACTATTGAAATTTATAAGTATACTTTAAAAGGTTCACACCCAACTAATCTCGCAAGTAATAGAAACCAAGTTTTTTAGGTATCTACTAAAAGCTATGGTTGGTTTTAAGTGGTCCTCGATGAGGTGCACTTTAAACAAGAATAGGTCCATTGTGCATTGTGGTCCATTCGTTAGAATGGTACATCTTTCTAAGTCCCCCTACCCTATACTTTACACATTTTTACAAAATACGATAATTACGATTTTCACAACCCCAAAAACACGATTCTAAGAAAAAGTTTATAACAACACTGATGCTAATACTTACACATTTATTCGATCTTATAGTTTACACTAGGTAATTAAAATTATTTGAGCAAAAATTTGTCCGCTTAATCTTTACTAATTTCTTTCAACTTCTAATCATCAATACAACTTTGTTAATTGATAGCTATTGTCAGCTATAATCAGAATTGCTGATTTTTTTTAACGACTCATAGATCAAGTTACTATGGGTCCGCGATTCGGATAATCAGGTGTTGTGTGACATACATCTACTTACGCAAGGTATTCGTGATTACGATTTATATTTGTTGATGTTTTTAATAATTTATTGTTAAATTTAAATATAGGAAATGTTTTGGCATTTTTAATAGGGTATCTGTATACATGTGTTAAACGGGACTGAAACAATGAAATAACTTTAAATATTTCGGGGGCGCGAAGCTCACTCAAAACCGTGAGAACTTTGTATGTGGCTACGACTCTTAAATTGAAATGCATTAGCATTTTGCAAATATTTGTGTGCTTTGATGTTTTTTTTTAGTTGTCACGAGCACCAGAATTGTAGGTGTGTGTTCAAATTTTTTAGGTAATGGTGTTAAGGTTAATGAAGATATTTTTCGTTTGTTGCAAAATTCGTTTCGATTAAATTGTTGGCAATATTGTATTTTATTCATTTTTCGCCAAATGCGGAAAATATTATTTTTTTCTTTTCGGTTTTTTATTTACCTACCTACATATGTACATGTAGGTATTAATAATGCTCACAACGAGCGCCTGCCATCACTCAAACCACAGCAACAGCGGAAAACAATAGGTAGTTTATTTTTTTATTTTTTTCGCATTTAATCAAATTAGATCTGGTTTGCATTTATTGTAGCTCAGCCTGTGGACGGAGTAGAAAGGTAACTGATAGTTCAAAATACTCTGAAAAATAGTTTTTAGTTTTGATCTAAACTTATACTAGTATGCTTCAGATGACAGAGTCATCATGACATATCTATACTCTATACTGTTATATAAAGACGTAACTGATAAAATTATGTTCGCAGTGTTCTCAGAAACTACTGAACGGATTTTGATGAAACCTTCACTAAAATATTCTTTAAACAACTCTGCGTGCAGTAGGCTATATATAATTGCGTTTTAATCCTTTAATTATGCAGAAAAAACAAATTTCCTTTTGTACGCTATACATAATGCCATTCCATTCCATTTATTTTGACTTTGCGTCATTCAACTTGCCATAATATTCATAAATCTCAATCAATACAAAAAAGCTTTTAACTGTTTTTTATGCAATTCTTCCCCGAGTATTTTGAGCTATCATTCATCTTTCTACTCCATCCAGAAGCTGAGAAACAATAAATTAAACATCAGATCTTAGTTGATCAAATGCGAAATCAATGCTAAAGCAATAATTTTCTGTTGTTGCTCTGCTTTGGGGTGGTGGGTGTAAATCGCAAGCATGATCATGATTTGATATGGCTTATGTGCGAAGTGCGAGTAGGCTGTACGGTGCATAGCGCTTGGTAGACAGAATGAGAGGTACACTGCGTTCGTTATTCATGCCATATTTTGTTGTTGAGACTTTCAAGGCAATATATTTATATGTTTTCTGAAAAATAGAAGTTATCCAAACGCGTGATATATTTTTCGGGTAAGTCATTACATTATGTCAATCATCGAAATTCTGTCTGTTGGTCTGTTTGTTTAGTGGACTTAGTTCTTCTTTTTTCAACAGGAAAGTGCACAAGGTCTTAATAAATCGTTTTTTTATATACAACCAACAAACGTTTACACTTTCCTGATATTTAATAAATGTTTCATCTTCTGTTGTTATATTATAAGCAAGTAGTCACATAAAAACGTGCCATATTTTATTTTATTTATTGTAAGAGCATTTTTTCATTCACAAGCGTAGACAGCAGTCACAGGTGTCCTAACATGGATTTGTTTGTGAAGAATATATAATATTAAAGAATATTACGATCATATTACACGACCCCATAGTATTTCGCCCACGGCCAAATTATTTTGAAATACTCGACAATGAAGATTTCAGAATTCGATTCCGACTTACCAGAACGGCCGAAAACGCGACTGTGAAAGGAAAATTTTATTCACTTTTCTCATAAACCTTCCTACCACGAAGGGGCCGGCCGGTCACCTTGCCATTGCGTCCTTTTCTGGACGTTGTTGGTGTGGAGGCTTAAGTTGTTATGATTCAACGGGCTATGCTGTCGGCGGCTTTAGTCGCCAGTATAGGGTCACCCATGACAGACAGGCTGTTTTAATGAACAACGGATAAGCAACTCCTGGAGAGCTTATCTACTACCCCCCTTACTTAGTGGCTGATAAATTTTTCCACAAGTTAGTTTATCAGAGACTTTGACGATGAAACAAAAAAAATATCAGCAGCTTTTATCTAGTGGTAACCGTTGTGTGTCGGAACCTTTGAAACGGACAAAATATAAGTTTATTTGTTTACTAAAAGCGAGCGACGCAAGGCGAGCACGGGTCAGCTAGTTAATAATATAGACCCATAATGAAATGTAGATACTTTGCCCTTGATTCGAGAACAGAATAGAAAAATATTCACTGAAAACTTTTCCAACCGCAACAACAAGAATTATTGTCTGTCCTGCGCATACCAACCTAGCAGATCACTAATTTGTTTATATCCATTTATTTGGATGTGCTAATCGATCGGGAAATTTATTTCATCAATTAGTTACTGAAAGTTATGATACCCGTTCCCACTCAGTTCGCCCCATTCCGCCCATTAATTTACCAACCTATAAGCTTGACAAAACTTATTATCGATTATGAGGTGATAAATGCTCCCAAGATCGCTCAAAGTAGATTTTTATTTTCTAAAAATATCTGAGAATTCGTAGATAAGATATTTCAAACAAGCTCAGCGACTGATGTTGACAGACAATATACATATGTACGGCATCTAATTTGATTAGGAACTTTTTTTTTTGTTTTTGTCAGGAACCAATGCACATAAGCGATACGCAATGTAAAAATAACAATAAAATGATGAAGAAGAGGAAACATTGAACTAAACGATACTAATTTCGAATTTCTATCTAAATCGACTTTGTCGTGAACAGCTAAAGATAGCTTAACTTATTTTCGGTGGGAACTTTATTTTTAATTTTGGAACATAATCCAAGCATGCGTGTCACATTTAAATAATACAAACAGAAGAGGCCGGCCGGTTGCTTGGAATAGAAGTGTTTAAATAATCACATCGAGTTGCGTTTGGCACATGCTTTCAGAACTCAATATTCATGTGTATAGCAAGATGACACCTGTCATCGTAATTGTTCCCGGGAGAGAGATAATTTTGACTCAGAAATGTCAAACATGACAATTTATCAAAATGATAAAAGTCACTTGCACGTACGAGTACGAGTGTATTTGGGGGATGGATTGCTTCCTGTTGGGTTGGGGTATTATACTTATTTGGTAGAGAAGTAGTCCAAGATAATTATTGTCAAAGTTGTGCCCATGGGGGATGCATATAAACACCATTATACTGACAATGAGATTGGCTGCGTGTTGTGTGGTTGGAAAATGTTATGGTAGAGAGTAAAAGTGTGAATTTGAGTAGGTACCTATACCTATGTTATGTTTTTTTTTTTTTTTTTTTCTGTGTGGCTAACAGGTGGGTTGGGCTCAACATTTTATTCAAATTTTGACATTTCTGCCCAAAGGGAAACTTGAAAACTTGTTCAATATAAGTTGATTTAATGATGAAACGAGAGGGCAGATGTTCAATACTTCAGTTGTAAGTAGTTAGTATTCACGAGAAAGGTACCTATACATGGACATAGATATACCTACATATTAACATAGGTAAGGTACACATATTTCAAGAAATACTCTTACCTTGTTCTTATCTTTCGCGGATGGAAGGTCCAGAATTTATTAACATTTCAGTTAATTTTTTAAGTGGTAGTTATGTATTTCTACATTTCTCTGTTTTGAATCAATTACCAATTATTACCAAGGCTTATAGCTACAAACTATGTATCACGAACTTAGGCAACTAAAACTAAATTTGTAAGAAACTTAATTTTTTGGAAATTTTAGTATCTAGGTATCTACCTCTAGGTAGCTACTCTGTCAAATGGAGCAAAATAACCCCGAGTTTCTGTTCTGGCACCTGGCGCTTCGAAAATTGTAATACAGTACTACCTCGATAATGTGAACCTCGAAAATGTGAATTATCCAAAAATGTGAACCTGTAAAAGTTAGCATTGCTTACTCTAAAATGTGAACTCAAAACCAATTCCTGATACTCGAATATGTGAACTTTTATTTTATAAATTACCCCTATTTTGGTTTAACTGTAAGTCCCGTCTGAAAAATCAGTCATTGGTGTCCATCTACATAGGTAAGGAACATTAAACAGTTTTTTGTCTTTTCTTTTTGTTTGGCGAGACGTCGAGTCCGCGCTAAGACCTCAGATTCTTTTTTCTTTTGCTTGTGAATACGGAACGTGCCATAAGGAGGGTTCAATTTTTTTAAAGTTAAAATACTATATTTTTGTGTCTTTTCTTTTATTTTTCAATAATCAGTTCACAAATCATTAAAAAAAAAAGGGATGAAATGTAACAAATTTGTTCTTATCCAGAAATGTGAACCCCTCGAAAATGTGAACTGCCCATGTTTTAATTAGTTACCATTATCGAGGTAGTACTGTAGTTGTAAATTGTTTCTCCAAACCGTCCCTAAGTTCTTAGTAATTCTAGTTAGATATCGCTAAAAACTCTTCCGCATAAACAGGTAGTCTTTCAATATTTAGATAGGTAGATACCTTACATACTTTACTAAATTTACTAAGTAGGTAGTGCTTTAGTGTTTGGTAGCTATCAAATGCTATACCTATCTAATTTAAATTTAAGAAAGACGTTTGTAGGTATACAAAGGCTTTGTACTTATCTAAATCTTTAATTTTCAGCTTAAATTTATTGTAAGTAGGTCACAATAGCTAACTTCTGAAAAAATATATAAACTTCTGAGTTTGGTCGAAGACAAACAAAAATGTCGATTATCTAAGTGTTTCATTTGAAGAAAGGACCAGGCATTTAGGAAAAATAAAAATGCAAAAACGATAATTAGTAAGTACATATTAGATATTGAAATTTTAACTTTTATTTTTGACCCCCAATGGTGGTTCCTTTTGACGGGTTTTACTATAGGTAGATACCTACCTACCATTATAGGAATTAAATTCATTCAAATTAAAGATTTAAAGTCATATTAACCACGATATATCTACGTTAAAATATTATCATATAGAAAGGAAACCTTTTTATCAAATTAAATACAAACCTTTTGAGCAATCTCAGCTACTATCCATTAAAATTGATTACTTTAAACTCGGTCGACTTTAGATGTTGGCCACAATCCGCAAATTAGTATCACATTCGATTATGAAAGTAAATGTGAAATACCGTCGGCACTTTGGTGTTCCAAAAAATGGGTTTAATTTCAAATCCAAAGACTATAGATATTCATTTCAACGAGTGTCACAATTCAGATTACACTAAAATATCTTTGCATTTCATTCCGAAAGTGACACTTAACACAACGTATTGAAACGTTTCACTAAACTAGGATCAAATAAAAATCACACCACCGCACACAATGACACTTTGTAGTTCTTATAAGAATTAATAAAAACAATTTTATAGATAGGTCCTATTCGAAAAAAAAACAACAACAAAACCCGAAGCATTTGTAAAGGAAAAAAAAATAACAGAAAATTATATTGGTAACAATAAAATCTCGTATAATGAGCCGACAATAGAATTTACAATAGAATCAGCATTAGCAACGGACAAGTAGTTAAAAAAGTCACCACCTAGTCATCCTTATTTGGATATAAAAAAATACTAAAATTCCCTCTTTGCGAAAATACCAAAATATCCTGAAACTGCAAAAGATACACTTAACCAGTGATACTAGGAGAGAGACCGCACCATGGCCATTGCTTATTGAGTGCTTTGGATGGGATTCTATTTGCACACACACGCACACTACCTAGTCGGCCCAAATGTGAGAGAGCAAGAGCAGACCAAAGATACTATCATCATTTGCTACCCCTAAACATTGTTCTTTTTTTTCCTAGCTGGGGGTAGCGCTCGGTGAATAGTTCAACACTTTTTTTCTGTGGGGCAACTTTCTATAATATTCCTTGGAAAACAGAAAAAAAAAAAAAAAAAATTAGTGCACGTGAAGAAAAGTTCACGAACTTTCCCCAATGGTGTTTGAGGCGGGGGAGGATGAGAACGTCTACTAGAATGTACCACCAAAGCTTACTAGAGCGCATTCGTCGTCGTGTACGAGCAACGAGACGCTCATTTTGAGTGACTGTCGAATATGAAATTGTATCTATACATACATCACGTATATAAACCGAACCAAATAAACACATTGAACACAGTTACACAGCAGCCACATCGGGCAATCAAAGGACGCGCGTTCGCGTTTCGGCGACGAGGATACAACACGACGACGATGACACAAAGCGGCGAGTATTCTCATTCTCTCTCCAACCGTACTTTGCACACAACTAACTTAAGCGCGCGCAAGTCTCATGCTCTTCTCGTATAGTTGGCCAAGGATTTTCTTTCAGTTGTACTTTTTTTTGCTGTCTTCTTTCCTGTAGAAGACATAAAAAAATTCAATCCAACCACCTTTGACGTTGGGGGATTCCAACAACAAGCTCAAGGTATCCATATGGGGGCGGCTGCTGTCTACAAAGTGCATTGTTACAGTTTATAGACTACAACCGGCTGTAACAGGTATATCGAGTGATCGAATTCGCATTCGCTCCGCACAGATACACATTTTCATTCAATAGATACTTCAAGATGCAGAAAAATGCACTCAGGTCGTGTGAACCTAGCCAAGAGCGAATATCCGAATAAGCATCTTACCATTTACATATCAATTTCATTATTGTTGGCATCTTTGCGAACCTATCTTTCTAAATTTATTCGAAAATCGAATTTAAGAGAACCACTCATTCGAAGAGAGTGTGGTGAGTTTCCCTCCGGTAGTATAAGAGTTGATTTTCGAAATGAAATTTAGCTGAAGATACCGTGCTCGCTCTAGAGAGACTATTTCCTTTTCGTTTGAGTACATTTTTTTTACACCTCTATCGTCTATCCCCTCCAACTTTTCTTTGGGTAGAAAAAAATGTATCTCGAACACAATCAAATATGCCTTCCTTTATATGAAAGTCGATCGGCTGGCAGCCAGTTCTCATATTCATGGAAAAATTATGACAAGGTTAGGCGGAGCGAATTCTTCATTTCAAGTTTGTGACGACGATTCTCTCTGAAGCGATTGTTCCCCGGAGTCCGGAGGGTCCGGAGAACGTTATGTGCAACTGTGTGTGAGTCTTTATATAAGTAGATGAAAAATTAATTCCCCCGTCTATTTTCATATTCATTTATCATTTTCCAACCCTCATCCGATAAGATATCCAACGCTGCGAGAGTGCGAGTAGCGACGGAAAATAGAAAATATGAAAAGAAAATATCAAAATGTTGTTTTCCAAATTATCACAATGAATTTTGAGTGGCTGTTGGCATTTAGTTGAATAGATACCGGGGTGGTATAGGTATGTATATGGGTGGAAATTTATGACACACCTAGTTGGAAGGTAGGTATATAAGGTTTTTTTTTTTTTGTTAATATTCAATGCGGTAACTGGTGTGGTGGGTGACTTTATGCTTTGTGGAGTAGGTGATTTGATGAAAAATTTTAATGGGGTTATTTGAAGAGGCGGAGTTATAAGAGTTAACCTCAGAGAGCGCATTATAAGTTATCTACCTAGGTATGAGTTATAGCTTTGTAGAGCATACCTTTCACGTCTTTGGCATTTGTTTGTATTAAGGACAATAATTTAAGCACATTTTTGTTTGTAAGTATACCTATAGATACATTAGGCAAGGTAGGTTGCTGTTTATAAAATATAGGAATAAAAATTCAGATAGATACCTAGGTAGGCAGGTATTTAGTGCATAGTGCGGTTTTTTCGGTAGTCAGATTTGATTAGATTATCTACTAGTCACTGGATTACTCGCCGGGCACTCCCGTGTCAAAAGCAACTGACGGCTATGGGTTAAGCACAAAACAGTATAATCTATAATGTACTTAGGTATTGTTAGGTACCTTACCTTAAAGCAGCAGATATCTACCTATAGATAGGGAGCTAAGTAGTTGCCATCAGTTCACTAAAACACTTATAGCCGCTTTCACAGCAAAATTTAAAAATCATTGCACTTCCGCTCTACTGAATAGGTTCAACATTTTTAAAAAAAGAAAAAACACAATAAGTATCTACCTATCTCTAAAACACAATACATATCTACCTATACCTAAATGAAATCAATTTTTTTTATATAGAATAATGAATTGTTAATGAAACACGAAAGTTTGCGGTCTCTAACATACGTATATCTACCTATATATTATTATTTTTGGAAAAACATTCGCTCATTTACTTGAAGACTGTCATAACTCAAAAAACTCGATTTTGCAGAAAACGTGTTTAAAGTTTTCAATTGACTACCGCCTTGCAGAAATCTGAAGAAATCTTATAATTTCGAAATTAACTAGTGAACTATTATATATTTAATATATCCATAAAGGTAAATCAACAACAACTAGTCTTTTATGGTTTTTACCTGATGAACGAAAATATTCTCTACTTTGAATTGTGACGTTATTGTTGCAAAAATTATATTCATAGGAGTGTCATAAGTTCGAATATGTCGTTATTATTGAGAAAAAAAAACAATAGTTTTGTACTTAGTCCTTTTATTTTCAAAGTCTTATGATTTGAACTTAATATAAAGGGTGTTTTTTTAGAGGTATATAGATACAAATACAATATGGAATAAAATACTTCCAGCTAATATTAATGTCTATGATATTAGCTTTATTTAATAGATAATAATTTTTTGCCATTACTATTTAAAAATGATTTCGGGCGAACCGAACCATGGTTTTCAAAATAAGTTTGCACAATTTGCACTCGTTGTTCTGATGAAGTTCATTCATCGTAAAATAGCAAAACGTACTTACCACAAATCAACTTTCAACTGCCATTTGACAATCTGTAGAAACAGAGTTGCCAATTTAAGAACCAAACCTTTAGAAAAACACCCTTTACTTCTAGTATTTAATTAATAAAAATAATAATTCAATGACAAGAAAATATCTTCAGCGTAACTTCTTTTTTTGAGTACCCTACCCTTCTTGAATTGCTCTTTAGTGTATGCAGATTTGAAAAAATCTGAATTTGGTGATTCTCATTAAATTTTAAGTATTTTTACTTCTGAACGTTTCAGCTCTACCATATTTAACGGAGACATGTCATTTGCCAGCATTTTTACATCAAAAAAATCCTCAAAACAAAGCTATTTTACAATAAATGGATCTCCTGTTTTTTTCGCCGATCGGTTTATTGAAAAAAATAATTCGGGAGTAGGTATAGATGGGACCACTTTTAAGTATTCGTTCTGGTTCCTCTCAATTAAGGAATGCACAGAGTCTCCTTTGTTCTGTGTATGGCTAACCATGCCAATTTCAATGAAAATCCTGTAGAAAAATTACTCCTGTGTTTATGAGAAAAACTCTGTTTTATCGTGTAATCATACTGTTTTATTCCCATTTGAATAAACTTGAAAAATTCTATTGATCGACGGTTGAGTGTTTGCTTCCATGAATAAGACGTGGACGTGGATGTGGACGTACGAAAAATTGCAAGACTAAGATCAACTTGAACATGTCGTACATAGCCTTATAGATATCATTGGATAAAAAACGAAGCCGGACACGCTGTGCTTCGAAAAAGAAGTATTCTGTTCAAACTCAAGGTGGTATTGATCGAACTGAAGACAAATTAGATAACGAAACCATAGACGAAGGTATGGAGAGTCCACTTGAGCAACCTACACCCGCGACCCACTTAATGAATAAGCGGGCCATAGAAAATGAATGAATTAAAATATTTATCATTTATTTCATATTTAATTAATAGTTCCTATTCTATTCTTACATTTCGAAGAAAAAAATGCACTCCAATGAAAAGGAGTTCATGTATACAATTTATTATGCCGGCAGAAATCATTCCGTGTGCGGTGGCCATTGTGTATTATTTCTAAACATTTATAATTTTTATCAACAATTTCGTCTCATTTTGAGTTATTGAGATCTATTGAGAGTTTCCATCGACAAAATTATCTTCAATAAAGACACATTGTCTTATAATATAAACGGCTGACTTCTAAACAGCCAGTCTTTTTTACAAAAATAACGACATAAGAAGAAATACTTCAGTTGACGAAAGTATTTTTTTCATCAAGAACGTCACATGTTGCAGTACCTATATGGAGTTTGATTCAAGGAAAATATTTCAACAAATCAGTCACAACACGAAATAATGCACTTTATATGAAATTTATCTACATTACAAATATCATAACATTTTAACGAATAATGTCACAACACAAAATATGCCGGTTTTTTAGAAAAGCAAACCAACTAACACACGATGACGACTGTAGCAAACTGAGATATGTCGCTGTTATGAGTAACAAATGTTAGGATATATGAAATGATATACAGGTAAGGATATATGAAAGGTATACAGGATATGAATACGAAACTTTTACACAATAGCTAATGAAGCATCATAAAACGAATATTTCTACATCATTAACTCAAAAATCGCGTTTTTTGAGTTATGACAGTCTTCTAGTAAATGAGCGATATCAACAAATTCCCATTTATCTCATCATCAGAATATGTTCAAGGGCAATGACTGTAGTTTGTGATCTACCTACAACGATTATGTAACGACGTCAGTTCTTTTGCTTTTTTAAATTGAATGTAATTGCAGCCTTTTTTTCTAAAATTGGTTGCGGAAAGCAATTGAACGACTTGGAAAAAGGCCAAATAATGGGATATCTACTTCGAATTTGGTTTAACTTTAACAGCTTCAAATCGCTTAGAAGATTGACCGAAGCTCAAATGTAGTTGGTAATTTTATTCGGAATGAATTAAGCTATAATAATAATATGAATGAAGGGGCTGAATATGCGACAACAGCAGCAGCCAGAAGACTTATCATCAGAACTGCTTTAAACTCGCAACGTTCTGCTGTTAAAATCCAGGAAAAAATGCTGTGCTAATGCAAGTCTGGCATCTGGAAACTGGAAAACGTATTATTCGGAGTGCCAAGCATTTGAAGAGACTGAACGTTAAAAAGCACATCTCAATGATGTGCGCAAAGCTGCACAACTTCAGTTTGATCGAGAGCGCATATGACGTGGAACAATGAGTGGCATATACTGTCGTGTTTTCAGATGAAAAGAAGTTCAACCTGGTTGGACCGGATAGCTACAACTATTACATTCACGACTTGAGAAGGGATTAGATTAGATAGCCACCACACCTGTGCAGGGGGCATTACGGTGTTCCGCAGATATCATATTATGGGACTTGTGAGCTGCATCAGTTTGTTACATCGAAAATGAACGTGAATGTACCTACCTATATACAAAACTGTAGATACATACTACAAAATGCTTTTACAAATTTTTCGAATATTTTTGAACGGATTCCATGGACATACCAGTATAACGGCCCCATTCATAACTACTGCCAGGATTGATGAACAGTGGATATACGACCAAAATGTAAAATTGCTCGATTGGTAATTTTTTGTATTAATTTGTTCAAGTGTCCGTTGAAATTGTCTAAAACTTGTCATAAGATCAGCATTGAAATTGTAACTTCTTTTACAAGTGTGTCACGTTAAAGACCCCTAGTAGTAGGTATAGGTAGCTTAACCTATACAGAATAGGCAAAGATTGTAGGTAATTATGCCTGTAATTATATTTTGTTCACTTTACAGCTTTATAACCCCCAGATGTTTAGACGTAAGTACTGAATGAGATTACGTCTTGTTCTCATAGGTATCTCAAAACGCAATATTTGAATTGAACACCGTAGGTATGCAATACTGAAAATTAACTTACATAACTTAACACAGTGCGAGAATATCGCTTTTTCAAAACTTCTTTGGCTACAGAATAAGCTAATTTTGGATCATGCTTCCAGGAAACATATTTCAAGAAGACCAAAAGTCACAACAAATAAAATGCAAAATAAGAACTCTTTGTTGGTATCCCGGTGCGACTTTGAATATTGTTATATCTAGGTTCACGCTTTTGTATACCGAGATTTATATCATTACCTAACCTACCTGTTTGTTCAATGTGTGCACTCTTTTGAGTAACAGTAGATAGTAAAAACCTAATAATATTTTATTTTGCATACCTATGAGCTATGACTAAGCATTTAGATATCTTAACAGAAAGTAGATATAAAGTTTCGTCTTATCGTGCAGATTTGGTAAAGAATTTTAATTTTTCAAATCAAATGCAAATCAACCAGTCGAACGCCTTTTTTCTTCAATCAAAAACATTTGGAAAACCGAGTCGGCCGCAGTCTGAAATTTGGGTACCTACCTATCTATCTATAGATTCCACGCGACAGAGGATTGGTATGCTTACAGTGAATAATAACCAACTGTAAGTTCATCGAGTGGGCGCAGTTGCGCAGTGGTTAGTGTGCTGGACTACTGTGCGAGGGATCCCAGGTTCGATCCCCGGAAAACACACAAATTACATCTTAAGGTTTTTTCTACTGCGCCACCTCTCGCGAACGTCTGACAAACATCCGAGAGTATGACTGTCCTGAAAAAGTTTCTCAATTCAGCCGTTCGGACTCGGCATAAAATTGTAAGTCCCTTCCATTCGTTCCAAAAATAGAAACTCACACAAAACGAATGGTTGCGAGAAGCTAGGCCTTGGGTGTCTACCGCCCAGTGTTGCCATGAAAATATTTCGAAAAATCTGGAATTATGAAGAAAAAAAATCTGCAAATGCGGAAAAAAATCTGGATTCATAAATATTGCGATATCAAAAAATTTAATTTTGACAGACACATTCAGTACAGCCTCATAAAAACAGAAGTGGATCAGTTTTAGACAACATTTCTAGTTATGGAAGGTAGAAACCTCTACTTTTCTCTTCACTTCTATGTAGTTCAGAATCACTAAACAAACTAAATAGGTATATGCAGACAAAATCTGCCACCCAGATTTTGGGATTTTAAAAGTCTGCAGCTGGGGTGAAAAGCTGCAAAATGCAGACAAATCTGCACTTATGGCAACGCTGCTACCGCCTGTTGCGCCGCCTATTTATTTATTTATTTATTTAAGTTCATCGAGTTAACATTTTAGCAGCTTGAATCAGCACTTATACGAAAATTGTCCTCTTGTCAGCGCCAACCGCGGTTCCGCCCTATAGGTTCCCTTACACCGCCGCTGAAGTCATTGATTTATTGGATACAATCTACCTACCCTGACCCTCACACTTCATAAAAAAAATTGATTCAAAAATGAAACCGGAAACTTTAATAATCTCCATTATTGCCTATTGGTATAGGTATTAGGTATTATCAAGGTACCTCTGCCTATAACACATAAAATAATATCAAATATTCAAAATGGCAGAATTTCATTTCAAACCCTTTGATACCTATTCTACCATTAATTCTCTAACCAATAATAAATGCATCCATCCACTTCTAATAAAACGATTTTCCATGTTTTCATCATCGCACACAACACGGGGCCTATCTATTATCTTCCTGCACAAAAAAAAAAATCCCTTCCTCCCGTGCGTCGTCATCTAAAATTGTCATACGTCGCACACATACACAATATTATACTTTCTGCTTATTAATAATTCAATTCAGAGTTTCAGTCGGTCTCCCTTCAAGCGGTATGGTTGATCATCAAGCCGACAGAGGATAACAAACAAAAAAATGCAAATCCTCCAAAGGGAATCGGTTTTTTTTTTTCCATTCATAACACATATGAATGTTTACAGGTAGAATATATACCAACGGTATATACGTGTTTAAACTGTATATAAAGGGGTTGCTCAGCACATCCTTTTATAAAATAATAATAATTAGCTATAGGGAGGATTAATCGTTCTGCCATCGCTTTTACACCCATGGCCGCTGTAAGCCAACGACAATCGCACAAATCCACAAAAAATTACTTTCGCTCAAATGAATTTCGATGAAAAAATAATGTTACCAACAAAAAAGGACCAACATGGAAACATAACTATTATTTCATCTGCGTATCTGAGCTGCGTGATCTTTGATCTTCTTAAATTCGCATTTGATGCGCGCCCCAATAGAAATATGTTTTGATTGTTTGTTTAGGTTTTGTCACATAGTATATGTAGCTCACAAGGACTCTCTAGCAGGCCATATGCTGGAAGTTATTATTCCTTAATTTTGATGAATTTTCTTGGGGATTATAGAGATGCACTCACTTGGATATAATTTGCATTTGCCGAAAGTTTCTGTGAGAACATTTCGACACAGCAAGGACATTTCTATTCAACTGCTTTAATTTTCCCTTTAATTTAGATTGAGGTTTAGGAAAAAATCAATAAAACCCTGGTGGTGTCGATTTTCGCAAGTCTGTGACCAAAATTGTTCCGGTTGATCCTTTTCTTTCTTCTTTTTTTGTCTGTCTACCAAAACCCCATCGCACATGATATTAGCACATAAATACGAGTACAGCTATATATTTCCTACATAGGCTGACATTGAGAGTTACAAGAAAATCGATTAGGTGAACAGTTGTAAGTAACTCTGTCTGATGATGAGCACCATTTGCAGCGAAAGGAGAGTTCCGAGTTCTCGAATTCCGGCTCGTTGTTTCCCGTCTTATTGTGTGCTCGCTTCGAGGCCATGCAATATACGCACGCATATATACATACATACACCGCACCACATGGTGAAATGGGGATGGTATATCCTTTTAAATACTCCAGCCAGGAAGAACGACATTCAATTCAAACGCTGTAAGAGAAGAGACATTTAGTTGTAGTATGGCTAATAAAAGGACAATGGATCCACTCCACATCTACACACCAGCCATAGTCCGCCTCAGCAAAAAAAAAAAAAAAACAAGAAAAAAGGACAACAAACAGCAACCAAGCAAGCATATACTGTATAGAGAGCGAGAGTTGTTTCTTTTGCTTTCGTCCTTTTTGCTGGTTTGCTTTCATTTGTATATGTAAACTGGGGTTTCGTCTTTTGGTCCTTTTCCCATTTTTTGGGCAATTGTTGCACTTGAAAATCGATAGATGTGATGATTCTCTATATATACGTACGCGGGTAGTGCCCCCATATAACCCGCCAGCCGCCACTATAAGCGAGAGAAAAACAAAAAAATAGAACTCGAACTCGTATTGGAATTGGAATGGAATTAGAACTGAAAGTCGATGTCACATCACACTGCAGGCTGGCTGGGTGGGTGTATTATGTTAATCAGGTCAACGACATTCGTCGGTCGGTCGTCGGAATGGTAGCAATCATCATCGGCCATCGACTTTTAGTTAAAGATAGATACAATTTTGTTTGGCTTTGGATATACATGGCCTACTGAAAGTGTTTTGGTTCTAGTAAAAAACACAGATAGCTATGTTTATTTTTTTTCGTTTAAACACTGTTTGCATTTGTAATTAGAGCTGTCGAAGGAGAGTGGTTGTAGATAGTATTGCCTATTG
The DNA here is from genome assembly GCA_955612985.1 of Cheilosia scutellata. NCBI lineage: Eukaryota > Metazoa > Arthropoda > Insecta > Diptera > Syrphidae > Cheilosia > Cheilosia scutellata. The sequence continues at coordinate 135,653,844 of OY015311.1, forward strand.
GTCCGATGTTTTTTTTCTGTTTTTGTCATCAGTTGGCAGTTTCGGAATGGATTTTCAAATTAATTCACTTTCTTCTGTGAATTGAAGTGTAGGTACACGGCAAGGTATATGGGTAGATATGTTCTTTTATATGGCACAGTTTCGGTTTCAAATGAGGGATGAGTTTGCCATTGCAAATTTCAAGTTCATAGTGATGTCGGGACGTCCGCGTCGGTATGCCTGTCATTGATTTTTAGGAGGCTCCGTAAAACTCTCTATGGCTATAGATAATGTGCTAGTCTTACCTACCTACATGCAGTTGATATTTAAATTGAAATGTTTTCTTAAATTCGAATGAGAGAGATGCCGACGGCAAATCACGAGATGTAATTATTTTCGAGCCTTTACACCTTACTCAGCTGTATTGATTCAAAATCGGCCCGAGATCTTTGTAGATAGATGTTAGTTTCGAACTTAGTTATGGACATATACATACCACGCTACCACCACGCTAAATGCCAAATCACACCACGATCAAACCATCACCATCATCAATATCTAGAATCGTTTCATCTGATGTAATTCGATAATAGTGCGACACACTTATCAAAATAAAAAGACGAACAAATTAGTCAAGTGGTCTGTCATTATTACACCATGCTTACCTATTTTTAGTTATTTATAAAAAAGTACCGTAATTCACAGAGAATGATGAAATTTGCAGTGCATTCCACTAGCTCTGTAGATGCCCGCTAGGAAGGGATTATAGATAAAGATACTATAACCCGCTGCCCTTTTAAGGGGGGTCGTCCACAACGCAAGAGGCGTTAGTCATAAAGAGTGATTTTTTTTTAGAGCTATACTTATACCAATTCAATATGAAATGAAATACTTGAAGCTAATGTTAATGTCTAAGATATAAGTTTTATTTAATAGATAATTGTATGCCATTATTGTTTAAAAATGATATCGTAAAATCTTCCACAAAGTGGATGGGCAGAGCTCCAATTGCTGTGCACAATATCGGCTCGACTCATTCGGATTCTCCTCAATACTGCGCTCCACAACGGCAATAACTTCTAACTGTTTGTCGTCTTCGCACTGTTTGTCGTCTGTGGGGATGCGTAGATATTGTCCACTAGAGTGTACGTGGTGCAAAAAAGATTCATCGTGTTCCGAATAACTTGCTCAGATAGACGATTATAAAATCGACCATAAAATGGATAAGTTTGGCCAACCGAACCATTGTTTTCAAAATAATTTTGATGCACAATTTGCACGCATTATTCTGGCGTTAATCTATTTATCGTAAACTGCCAAAACGTACAAATCACAAATCAACTGTCAAATTGACAATCTGTAGAAACTGCGTTGCCAGTTTAAAAACCAAGTTTGTCTCTCTTAAGAATCACATTTTAAGTTGTTCCTCATCTCTGCCCTCCAAAAAGTTTGCAAAAAGACTGAAACCTTGGATATCTAAATTCTTATTAAACAAAGTTTTAAGTACAAATAAACTGAGATTAAAATGCAAAAAGTATCGTACCTAATAATTTGGGTTTAAAAAGGAAATATAAGAAATTGTGCATCGAACAATTCCTATTTGCCGCGATAACTTTTATCGTGCTCAATTCAGCTCTGCAAAGGGAAATTAAAAAAAAAAAACGAATAATAAATAATCCTTCGAAAAATCCTACTGTTATACGTGTTGATGACTGTGATGTGTCTGACAAACTTGTTATTGCTGACTCATTTAATTGCTCTTTTGCCAATAGGCTGGAGCTTTCAATACAACCTTGTCCAGTCCAGTCCAATCGATTTGTTCTCTCTGTCCGGCTATTTGTGAATGTGATAAACCGTTGCAAAGTAATAGTTTTGTCCCATAACTCCTCTTGAAACCCTTAAACTCATTGGTACTTTAAATAAATCGAATTATTGTGGAGCTGATGCACAGAGAGAAAACCACCACATAAAGTAGAAGAAAAACTATAAGATTTCTCTATGGTTTTCATCCAAGAAGAAAGTCATATCAAAACAATAGAGAAAATCTTATTGAAATATTTATGAATATTCTATAAGAAACCACATACTTTTAACAAGATATCTTATTCCATATCAATACGACGGCTTCTTAAAGCAATATGAAAACTTATTGAAAAGTATATGAAAATCTCTTCGCACCAATAGGAAAAACTTATTGAAAGTATATGTAAAACCGATTGGAAAAATATGGAAAACTTATTATCTTTTTAAAATATTTTATTTATTCATTATTATTTTTATTTTACATAGGTATACAATAAAGACAAATTTAACAATTTTTTCTGAAAAAAGTAATAATAAAATAAAAAAAACCTATAATATTATTCTAAAAAAAGAAAAGAAATGCAAAGTTATTATTTTTTTATTTAGTAAATTACTTACACTCCTCGACACGTAGACGCGCACTTGCCATGAAATCTAAAGTCGAATGCTACAAGGCAATACAATACAACACAAAATATGAGAACACTTTTAGTTCTAAGGGGGAATCCTTTTTGATTTAAAAATATTTCCTTATTACCGTTTAAATACAAGCTCTTTTAATAAGTTTGTCTTCTCAAAACCGAATATTAACAAGGTTTTCATATTATTATTATACAATCTAATATTCCCACCCAAAATTAATGAGATATCTCTTTAAAATTTTAAAAAGAAGTCTTATAGATTTGAGAAGATTTCATTTAAAAGTTTATAGACACAATTTTTTAATAAGCTTGACTTCTTAAAGCCAAATAGTAATAAGGTTTTCATATTATTTGTATCATTTAATATGATTTGGCATGCAAAAATGATATGAAAAACTCTTAAAAAGATTAATAAGTTTTTCTCCATTAAACCATTAAGATTTCTCTATGGAAAAATCATATTATTTACTCCTTTTAATGAGATTTCATAGTAAATCAGTGCAATAAGGCAATCTTATTGATTTTATGTAGTCTTTTTTCGCTCTGTGTGGCATCTCGAGTTTTGCCCTAAAACAAATTGCATGTTTCATTGTGGATGTATTCGTATTGGCAGATATTTATAATCGTTGCGTGTTTGCTGGGGTCTTTCCTGATGGTATAAAATGTGCGGATGTCTTTCCATTCCTCAAAAAAGTTCTTCTGCGGAAATCTGCAATTATAGGCCAATTTCACTTCTTCCAGTCTTCAGTAAAATAGGATAGTAACCTTTCTAATTAAAACCAAGTTCTATAATGGAGTTCAATTTGGATTTCTAAAAAGAAAGTCGACGGAAGGTGCACTATTACAGTTTTGTTCTCAAATAATGTCACACTTTGATGAAAAAAATGCACGGCGGGCCTATTTATTGATATAACCAAAGCTTTTGATATGATGGTTAAACATACAATTTTGTTGAGAAAACTGGAAAAATCCGGATTCCGTGGTTTCATACTAAGTTGGTTTAGGTCGTATCTTGAAAACAGGTCGCAGCAAGTAAAAATTTATGAAGACAGGAGCGAAATCAAGTACCTCAATATCGGTGTGCCACAAGGCTCTGTTTTGAGTCCCATTATGTTTCTAATCTACATCAATTTATTGTTTTCTCTTAATTTCAAAGGATCACCTACTGCCTTTGCGGATGATATAGGTTTCTCTTATGGTTCAAACAGTCCCTTGGACTTAGTGTCTGATGTGAATTGGGTTCTAATTCTTTTGAGACACTGGTTTGCTGAACATCACTTAGTAAAATACAAGGCTATATGCACTTGACCAAATTCTATAGAGGACAGATTGAACCAAACCAAATCCAAGCCGACGACTTGGCCAATAACCTACAATTGCATGCACAAACGACAACGAAAAGGATGCGACAAATTCTATAGGTTGGAGCATTGATTTGTATAGTTCTTAGCTCTGAGAAATGTTAAAAAATGTAGATCATTGTTCAACAATATCTCGTGTTGCTTATTAGAATGATGAGCATATTCCAGTATCTCTGTAACTGATCTTATCTCAAGAACGCTGCATCTTTTCAAACTATTTTCTTTGACCACGAGCTCAAATTGCCTCCGTAACTTTAGAAGTACCTATATAGCACATACTGAATAGGGTATTGAGTGAGGTTACCGTCCTATTGCCATAGATCCATCTGGTATCCCAAAGGACCAACCTTTGGTCTGCGGTTCTGCGGCCTAATTTTAAAAATTCTACCCTTTCAATTAAGAAAAACGTTGGTCGAAACTTTGATTCAATAAATTGACTTATCTGATGGTATATAATACATCTGACCATTTCCTTCAATAGGAAGTCGGCTAGCTATCTTGAAAATAATATTCAAATTAAATTACCAACATATCCAGCACTAGGTACGTACCTAATAAACATCAGTTATAAGCTTGCCATATTTTCTCAGTTAACCAAGTCAAATGCCCCTAGCTGCACTAAACCCAACCAAGCCAGACCAATCGTTCCTATATTTTATGTTATTTGTCTCTGTGCCAAATAAAATTTCATTTGTAATCTTGTATTTTGACAGCTCTAGGCTCACCTCATATGCCTTATAGTACGTAAACTCTTTTATTCTATCCTAACAATTGTAAGTACCCATGTCTAACCTGCTGCGCAAGATTCCAATCCCCTTTACACCTTCACTTATCCATTGCAGCAGTGCCAGAATTTATTTCAATTTTATGCTAACAAATTAACGCATTAAATTAATGCCATTGTGCTATGGAAAGGTGTGAGTGCGCGCATCCACAAATTAATTTCAAAAACTCCTCGGCAGCGTGTCTTATCGCTGAGCGAGGGTATTCAGTCTTCACATGCGTGAAGCAGGTGATAACTCGGGGGCGTTAATAAATTACTCATAAATTCACTAAAGGAAAGCGCGTTTGCCCGAGCAATAGCCAAAATAAGAATGGGGTTCAGGACAGGACGTATCATTGAGCTGAGCCTCTAGGTGTGCGAGTGATGATAACGAATGGGAAAATTTTTACAAATGTTGTGCAGTGCCATTGTGATCTTGGTCGAGATACAAATATATTTGTGCTGCCTTGGGGTCTCAGGTGAATACTAATGATTTGTTTTTGTTTACATCTGCTTAAAGAGTGTTTCCATTCAGAGTGATAAAAAATTGGTAACGAGTATATCTATATTGATTCAATGGAGAAGGGTCTCCTGTTTTTTTGTTTTTAAATCCCACATGCAGGATAAGAAGATAGCAATAAATGTAACATTTTTAAAAAGCCCTTGAATTGGTTTACTTGGTGAATGCGTACTTTTATCATCAATCACTTTGTGACCCTTTAGACGTGTGGTAGTACGAGGTAATAATAAAAGGACCATGTCGTTAATGGAGTACGACAAAGATGCGGTTGAGTTGAAGGGAGGTTTGAAAAAGGGCCACTAAAAGAATAGAGAAAGTGGACAATGGTCATCGTTGTGCGATGTATTCAACTGTCAGCTCTTAATTGAGAAGAGGTTTGGTCATGAAACCCGCATTCGCACTGCCAGATGCATTGGGTTGTCAGCGATCTAGTTTTGAATGATTATTCTTTTAATTCATTAATAGAAATATGGTATTGGTATTCCACTTGGAGACTGATAATGAAATATCAGTGTAGTTCCAAATAGCCATAAGTCCAAGAAAGTGTCTTAACAAGTTGGTTATATCTCTATATCTAACAACATGTACATCAATCGAATTTTGTTTAGCCTTGCAGATTTGCCGAGAGTTTCTACGAATTGTTTCAATTATTTGTCCAGGCCTGCTCCTTGAACTTGCCAATACTCTATAAAATTATCAGGCGATTCTTCTAGAACTTGTATGTATACAGTTAGCTTCTAGCAATTTTTACATAAGGACCTTACTATCAGCCCTTCCTGCTCAGTTATTGACTATTGCTTTATTGCTGGAAACTGGCAAGCATGTCTGTCTGACTTTAGGGTAGGCATAAAAACATTCTCCGACCACATGCCACTGGAAATCACCTTTACGGCCCCGGGATCCCCGAATATAGTAAACGAAAATTACTTAAATTTATTGCCAAAATTATATTGGAATGACAGAAATCTTGAGCAGTACCAAATAAACTTAAACAGACAAATGGAACATCTAAGTAGTACATCGAATGAAATACCAGACATTGAAAAACTTTCGGAGGCAATTAAAAAAGCAGCACCACCAAGACCAACATCAACCTATAAGAGTAGTAAGAATAGGAAAAAATGGTTTGATAGTGAGTGCATGAAAGTTAGAGATAAATCTTTTGCGTTTTTAAAACTTCTAAGATGGTACAACACGAACACATTTAAAAGTCTCTATGCGTCCGCAAACAAAGAATATAAACGCATATGCCACGCTAAAAAATCCAATTATGAGCAGCAAAATATTAACGCTTTGGATCGTGCTAAATCTTCTGCGGAGTTCTGGAAAGCAGTTAAAAGCATAAACGGAGGTAGAAACACCATCGCGCCACATTTACATGCTCAACAGTTGGGAGATCATTTCAAAACACTACTTAATAGGGAGCAAACTTCTTTAGCCCACCAATACGCAGTACCGTTCTTCGTAAACGAACACTTAGATGCCCCATTCACTTTAAGCGAGGTACAAAGGGTAATTATGAATTTAAAATGTAACAAAGCCCCGGGAGAGGATAGCATTCCATTCGAATTCTATAACAATTGTACAGCCGATTTTGCCAATGCCCTTACATCAGAATTCAACCGAATATTCGAAACTGCAGATATACCTCAACGCTTTCGAAAATCAATAATATATCCGCTACACAAAAAGGGTAATTATAATAACCCGAATAACTACAGAGGCATATCATTTTTAAATACATCGACTAAAATATTTGGAACACTGCTGTTCAACAGGCTAACGCAATGGGTCACAAATAATAGGATTCTACACGAATTTCAGGCCGGCTTTAGAGCACAATACTCAACTGTGGACCAAGTTTTCACGCTTGTTAATAATAGCCGATGTGTACAAGAGAAGAAAGAAAAAGCTTTATGCTCTATTTGTTGACTTTAGTGCAGCTTTCGACTCCATAGCCCGAGAAGTACTATACTATAAGCTCTACAGAATAGGAATTTCGAGCAAAATAATTAACATTCTGAAAGCCATGTATGAAGACAATATGGCAATGGTGTGGGACGGGTGCAACACATCTGAGGAGTTCGCAACAACCATGGGAGTTAAGCAAGGATGTGTCCTAAGCAAACTCTTGTTCATCCTGTTTATCAATGATATAACAGACAATATCGGAGGAGGAGTTGAAATTAACGGGACAAATGTCCCTGCACTAATGTACGCAGATGATATTGTCTTTTTAGCAGAGACTGTAAATGGTATGCAGCTTTTGATAAACAGGCTGAAAAGCTACTGCAATACATGGAATCTGTCTGTTAACTTAGATAAAACAAAAATAATGATATTCAGGACTGGCGGCGGGCGATACTCAAGAAATGAAGCTTGGATGTATGGAAGAGATCGCATAGAAATAGTTAAACACTATAAGTATCTAGGAGTGCTGATTTCATCCAATATAAATATGAATAAACACCTTGAAGCCAAATTAAAAGAAGCTAAGCGCGCAATTTGTTCAGTCTGGGGTAAATGTATCCAGAATAAATACATCGAACACAACTCAAAACAAAAAATCATCCGTGCTACTGCAACAACTATAATGCTATATGGAGCTCAAATTTGGGGTTATAACACATACACCGCTGTCGAAAAATTTCAACGCTATAGCATAAAAAGAGTGTTTAGCTTGCCAAGTAGCACCCCCAATTACATGCTCTACTTAGAAACCGGGTTGGCCCCTCTGTTTTTGGAAACACTTAAGTTGCACTTCAGTTATGTTGTAAAAGTAATGGGAATGGAGCAAGAAAGGTTACCAAAGGTAATACTTTCCCACATAATCTCAACAAGAGGAGGACTAGTCCAAGAATATGAAAAATTAGCTCAAAACTGTGGGCTTAACCTAAGTTTTTCACGCAGAGAAGATGGTATGTCCCTGAAACTAAAGTTCGGTACTATACTGGAAGAAACAGGTCATCACCTTTACGATTCATGTGTTAACGAAGCTCAGTCATCGCAGTATAGAATGTTGTACAGTAAATTGAGTTACAATCTCCAGGAAAAAACGTATTTTTTGAATTGTAATTCAACTGACAAAATAAGCACTATATTTAAAATAAGAGGAGAACTACTAAGCTTGAATTACATACCACACCGACCTGATCTTCCAATCATTTGCGATCTATGTAATCTCAAAGAAAGAGAGGATGTGTTTCACTTTCTCGCTATATGCCCTATTCTTCGAGAATTTCGTATGATGTTCTTTGGATCACAAGTACCTACTGGAGATGGAGGATACGTTAAGTTTTTTAAATGGAGAACGTGGTTGGGACGTACTATATAAGTACGTAGTAAATGCTCTACGATACAGGAGACGCATCTTGGAAGGCGATTTTTAGAAAATAAACATATAAAAATAATGAAATATGAAATGAATATTACCTTAATAAAGCAAAATATCTACTATAAATGTTTAAATAAAAATAAAAAATTATCTAGATTAGCTATGTATGTATCTACCTATATATTTGAATAAAAATTAAAAATGTAAATTAAAAATGTCAATCTGGTGGACGGCCTTGGCCAAACCAATAGACTTAAGATAATAATTAAAATGTATCTAACTATCTTTCTTTTTATGGAAATAAAGTCAATAAAGTCAATAAAGTCAATAACTAACTAACTATCAGCCCTTCCTGTATATCGTATAGCGCTCGGCCGGCACTGTAAAGCATAACTGACAGAATAACCAACTCTGAGAGTACATGGTAAATTTCGTCCTTTGAATTGGGAGTTTTGAATCTTTGTGTTTGGGAAAACCAATGCGCTTTTATTTTTATTTATTTTTCACCATTCATATAGTTGATGTTTATCTACTATGGAAATTGATAAAATCAATAGTGACGTTATGTTCTAGATCTAAATGGTGGACAGATGTTTCTTTGGTTGTTGATATCGCGTTAATTATGCGCGCCAGTGAGACAACGAAATACCTATCGAAAATATCGCTTCCGTAAATGCTTCAGTTTAAAATCAGCCAAACCAGTCGATTCCACTTCATGCACTGGAATTATAAATTTCTTAGTCCACATTGTGGCGGATTTTGCTTAAAGTTCTTGGCCTCCACACTTACACTTACAAGACAACGTCAGGAGCCCTGGAACAATATCGAACTACGAGAAATGGTAATGTTTCGACCGATATGTGAAGAAGAGTGCAGAGTGATTGAAAATTGGTCTTAAAGAATCGATCGCTAAAAACGTGTTCGCGTTATGCCATACTCCAATTTAACATTCCGCGGTACTAATAATCATTAAATGTCCAGGTTAATTTTTTCGAAGTCACAATGGCGAAAATTTCCATATAAAAGTATCCACTGATTATTGGTTAGGCCCATTGTGTATAACTCCTGGTTCCTGGAGTAAATTTCGGCAATAGCCGTGTTTTATTCTGTGTTTTATTTGAATTCAACTTGTTATGTCCTTATTCATGAAACCTCCATTACGATGATAAGTTGTAAATTCTCCACTTGGGCTAAGTTAAAGTACAAGTCTATTTCCGAAAATGTTAAATATAGTTATCAAAAATTGGTGCGTCAGTGTACACTATAGCCGTGGTTGGCATTTGAACGATATCTAGTTTCAAATTGTCCAAACTTCATAAAAAGAGTTCAATCTTTGGCTAACTGCCTCCAGTTGCGGAATCCAAAGTTGGTTGAGGTCACCTTTTAACTTTTGCACGTCCACCTAAGGCGAGGTGCATTGTACCTCTGGTCTCTGGATTGGAGTTGAAGACTCTTCAAGCCAGAGCCCTGGTGTCCATTCGCTCTACATGTCGCTATCTTATACAACTGATGAAAAATTTTTTGACAATTTTTGTACAGTTCTTATAATCGTTGAATCTCCTCCTCCAAAGCCTGTCTATATACGCAAACGTTCTCTCGAAGTGATCAAGTATGTCTTCATCCGTTTTAGACAGAGTTCAAAATTAAGTGCAAAAAAGTAGGATTGGGATGATCAAGGTCTTATACAGAATCTCCTTAGTTGTCTTGGATAGGGGTCTACTACTATGTCATTTCATATACCAGAGAAAAGACGGCTGGCAAGAGTTATTCTTCGTTTAATATTTTCTGAGATGTTATTGTCCGAATCAATCACTTGATCATCCATGCAAGCCCTGCACACCATTCACTAGCCCCTTTCCCTTAGGATTGTATAAAAATTCTCTCTCATCGCTGTGCGCTTCCGCCAAATATTTAACTAAATAAATATATAAATGGTGTGCGCAGTAGCGCAGTGGTTAGTGTGCTGGACTACTGTGCGGGGGATCCCACTATCCAAGGTTCGATCCCCGGAAAAACCCAAATTACATCTTAAGGTTTTTTTCTACTGCGCCACCTCTCGCGAACGTCTGACAAACATCCGAGAGTATAACTGTCATGAAAAAGCTTCTCAATTCAGCCGTTCGGACTCGGCATAAAATTGTAGGTCCCTTCCATTCGTCCCAAAAATAGAAACTCACACAAACGAATGGTTGCGAGAAGCTAGGCCTAGGGTGTCTACCGCCTGTTGCGCCACCTATTTTTTTTTTTTTTTTTAAATATATAAATGACTCAGCTGGCATTTAAAATTCTATTTGCAATTTTCTTATAATGAACTAACCCTTATTAATAGTTAAATAAAAAATTGCATTGCTTTAAATTTAAAAATAAATTTGATATCATTTTGCAGACTAATCTGTCATTCCCAGAGCGACCTTAAGCATGCCTTTGAATCACTTATCTGCATGCATCCCCCAAATTCGTTTAAAAACCAATCAAAGACATAATTAAGTGAGTGAATCTACAGGAAATTATTTAGGCATATTGTCGAATCCGTTGCACTAGAATCCACTAATTGCTCACAAACAGCCACACATATAAATAGCAAATTACTAAAGGTATCTTCAGGATTAAGAGAAAAACAAACAAATAAAAACCTCAAAAGCAATCAAACAGAATAACAAGAAAATTTACAAAAAAAAAAAACACAACAAAAATAAACAATGCTGTGTGTGCATCATCATGATCCGCAAAAAAAGGCAAAACTTTATAAATAAGTGATTTACGACAAAGGGAATTCATTTCTTTAATTTTCTGGCCATTAGCCAAGATATTCCAACAATCAATACAACAGACAAAACTCTCGCAATTCGAAATGAGATGCATTTTGGGCGAAATGCATCTGTCACTTCGAGTGCGAGTGACAAACGTCACGGTTAATACACTCCGCACACACACTATTACACTATTGCACTAAACAGACTTAAAATCAGTAAAAAAAAAACAATTAAATTCTTTTTAAGAAAAATTTAAAATTAGATTATTGATATAAAGGAAAATTTGCATCGATATGAAATTGGCACATGCTCAGAATTAGTCAATACATTGTCAATCCGAAAGCGAGATTTTCTAAGTTAGTATTAGTATGAATATGTGGTTGCTGCTGCAGCAGACGCACCTTTAGAACGGATTGATTCGGGCATCGATCAGGATAATTTTAGATACATGATTATTTCTTCGGTAAATAGTTTTTATAATTGAATATTTCTTGCCTGTGTATTGATGAGTTTTGTTAATTGTTTTCGGATAGCATCTTTATCTAACATGACCTCTTAGTATTTTCATCGGTTTTTTGCGCTTTGGCAAGTGTCTCGACGATTCGATTAATTTCAATAAAGCAAAAGCAATTTGGTTTGAATTTTGTTTTTTGTCGAGATCGGCATTCGTCTAAATTGTGTCAATTGGCATTTACTTGAGAAAATAAATATTATTTTTATCACTAGCAGCAACATTTGTTGTAATATGTGAGTTTTTAGTGCTGTAACTGCGTCGGATAGTTTTGGCAAGGGGCAGGATTTGTATTGTGTTTTTTTTTTTTGATTGCGCAACGAAATTGATGGCCTTTCTATGAATATAAGTGATGAAGGAGAATTTGTTGCACAATTAAAAACAAAAAACGTGTTCTTATATTATGCGGTATAGTAAGGTCTATACAGCTTCAAAAATAGATACTTATTTAGTACATATCTATATAGATATTCGCAGATGTGCCACTATAATATGGTATACGGTATACCTGTCTTTGAGATGTGAAAAGCTATTCCATGAAGCCACTGTTGTTATAACAATTTCTTTAGTTCTCATAACTTTCGGTTTCATACCTTTACTCATCTTAGATGGAGTTATAAATAAACTATCATAACATACTTATGTGCGAAGTTCATGAAATAATTTGAATGAAGTGTTTTCAAAAAATGGTAATAAGTACCCACCTAGCGAGTTTTATAAGGCTCTAAAACTCCAGCTTAGTACATTGCAAATACGAAATAATAAAAGTAACGGATTTCGAAAATTCTTTCCCAATAAATTAGGTAGGTACCTACACCATTTTCTAGTCAAAAACTAGATATGCAGTGATTTTTAAGGTAAAATACCATATATGTAGTAAAATTGAACTTTAAATACAACCCGGATATTAAATGTACCATTTTTGAATTTTCGATTCTAAAAACAGAGTTGGAACGCCACGTTTTCGAGATATAACTAAACAGATTTTAACAACATCATTAACCCGATTTCGAATCGAATTGAATAATATCCGATGGTGTGTATGTAGGTATGTTAAGTCAAAACGAACGAAAATGTTAACTTTTATTATTTCTAATTCAGGAGAACAGTACTACCATTCTGGGGCTGCCGTTAAGAAATTTAACTTAAAGGCGACTTCGTATACATGCATAGTACCTATGTTTATTGTATATCTCGGCGCATCATTTTTTAGAAACCCCTTTATGAAGCCAATCTGAGACTTCTAAACTATACAGACAGGATTTGCAAAGTGCAGAATCAATTATTTGCCACAAGTCTGTCAGACTCGAGGTATGTTTAAAGTTGTAACTAGGTCTATATTTTAAAGAAAGATATTGTAGTTTTAGTATCAGGAAACTAAAATGCTTAAAAATCCTTTAGAAACACTTTTAATGTCTTGAGTATCTACGTATGTATTTGATTTTTAGGAAAAATATCATTCCGTGGTTTGAACTTATTTTTGATTATCGATCAACGAGAATTTTTTCGCAACTTCTAAGACTAAGTACACAAATTGAATTGAACTTGTAATGAGCTATCTGAGCAATGAAATAAATCACAGGAATGAAAATTCGTATCTTCAGTTCAAAAATATAAAGAGTGACATTATTTAGTATTAAGATATCTTGCTTTCGTTTAAAGTCCAATGAGGCGACAGTGGATTCTAAGGCCCGAGCGGCGAGCATGTTTAACGTCAATTTTTCTTGTTGCCCTTCCAAATCAGTGCAGATGATGCAGACATTTGTCAGGAATTTCGTAACAGCGGTGAAAGAAGTATGAAACCTTTTCTGAAAAAGAAATTATATTTTAGTCCAGTATTAACCAGGGAGATTTTGCTTATTACGAAATCCTAATTTCTTTAGACATCTTTGGAGCTAACAGTGTGTAGACAATAATGGTCACAGATGCATGTATCCTTCTGTTCAAATGCATATTATATATATTCGCTGTTCTCAATGATAAGAACGGACGAACAATTCTTCTCTCGAAGCATTGTTAGCTAGCACTTGTCAATCAATTATTCGCCGAGGAAAATAATGAATTAATTTTCTATTTCTATACCAAACTGAAAAAAACAGTCGATTTCTATGGTGAGAGCCTTACAGATTCTTTTTTTGTTCTTGTTACGCTCCTAGGACCGTTTTCTCATACGACTCATAGAGATTTCAATTTCACATAAACACCTATGTGACAGACAATACCTTTTCATAAAGTAGAACACAAGAATTTATGTAGAACTTAAATCGTTATAAGTCGTATCTGTAAATTGTTCTTAGTTTGGTTAAAGATCAGCTTGCTAGGTACAGCGATGGCAAATTATTAGGTGGCATACTTTTGTAAGAAGCTAGGCCTAGTTTGTACCTATACAAACCTGATAGACTATACAACCGTCATACAAATTGGGCAGCCTATTTCTATGCAAATACAAAAATTCCTCCTGAAAGATAATTCTGAAGCCAAAATAAAATAAAAATTATTTTTTTGGGTTCTTACGTTTCGAAACGGCAATACATTTTCTTCAGAATCAAATTCTTCCCCGAAAAATATCGAGTTTTAGAACTTTGGGAAATCTTTACGAATTCCACTCACGCTGTCAATTCAATAGATGCAAAGGGGTTACCTTTCCTATCGTCTACAATGCCTCCTTCAATATTTACCCTTACCAAAATGAAATATCATACAATCCGCAAGTGTTTACCCAGAAATACAACTCGAGAGATTTTGACAAGTTTATTAACTTTGTAACTTTGTATCGAAAGTATGCGCGACACTGTTGCACGCTATTGTTGGTGTCCCCATAGCGTCTTCTAGTCAAAGGGGTGGTATTCGCACGCAAAAGTCAAAACTTCCAACCCTTTATATATATTGTTCGAAGGGAATGTACTCAAGACATCAGACTATATATTATATATTTGGCATGAAATATGCGGCAGCAGTAATCCCGAAAACCCCAAGGGTCTGCCACTAAGCGTGATAAACATGAAATTTTGTCGCAGTCGAAGATCCTTGTTTTGCTTTATGCACACCGCAGCAAACTTTACACAAAGTTTTGATACAACAAACACTCGCAGCACGTATGTTTTGAATGTCGCGTGTATGTGAAGTGGAGCGCCGGGATATAACCCCCCGGTTAATGTCCTGAATATATTGTATGATATGGTCTTTTGTGAAGTCACGATGTATGACTTTCAATATGCAGCACAAAATTATGTACAGAGACGGGACTGGAGTGTTATGATATTATTAAATTGTATCCCGTTTATGGTTCCTTTATGATATTGTTTCCCTGTTTTATGATAACAAGCTTACGGCTATATCCCGGCCCTAAACCTATTGTCAGATGACAGTCTTCGTGTGGATTTATGAAGTGGATTTGCACGGAAATATGTTTACGCTGTGGTTTGACGGTTGGAATACCACAGAATGGGGTAGGTAACCAACGTGGATGGGAGTGGAAATTGCTTTCATTTTGGAATAGGTATTAGGTGAAGATGTCAAATTGTGCACATTGTATGTATGAAGGAGGGGTATTGGTAAAAATAGAGGTGCAGGATGGAAAACAACACAAATTGGAGCATACCTAATTAAAAATACTATGGCATCGATTTGGCTGCTGAACAGCTGTTATGTGCCTCTGCATGGGCATAAGAACTTATCTAAACAATATAAACTGCCCCAGCAAAATGGACAAAATTTACTGTGCATATAGGCCTGAGAAAAGTATATGGAGTGGGTCGTGTCCTCAATAACTTCCACATCACTGCAGCTTCTGGAAAGTTATTTCTATCATCAGGCGCGATTTTATCATATCGCACTTCAGAATATTGTGTCCTAAGGATTTAAAGGGGCTTCGAGCTTAAGGGAACAAGGCAAGCTAGGTAGGTACTCACAGGAGGGATCAGCTTGTTTTAAAATAGCTGCCGAGCCTTGTCTTGCTAATTCTTCTGTGCCATCATGTTTACGGACCAAGCAGAGTGATTTCTTGTGCTGGGCTCCAAAAACCTTGAGCTCAGCATTCCTCATTCCACAAGCTTTGATTTCATTTTAGGGGCAGTTAGTACTGTGTGCCGAACCAAAGTTATAGTCAGAAAGATGTATAGGTAGGTACCTATATTATATTTTGGCTATAGGATGCCGTGGACCATCTGGATGTATTTCGACATTAAAACAGGACACATGATTAGGTACCTAAACCGTAAACAATTTACAACTACCTAAATATTTGAATGGTAGCTGATCAGAAATTGGTATACTGATTGGGATACGCATTGGGAACAGGGAATACCTACCACAAAGTTTGTTACAAAGAAGACAAACGAAGAGTCCAAAGGTGTGCATATACCCTTCCATTAACCTTGATTTATTTAGAACCACTTATACCCCATACCCTAGTGCAGGCGTGTCAAAGATACGGCCCGCGGGCGATGACCGGCCCGCGAGACAGTTATTTGCGGCCCGCGACATCAATTCAATAATGCTTTAATTTCATGTGTGTTTCATTGCAATTACTTTTGCAACACACCTAATTTGTGTTTTTAAATACATATATGTAAACAATATTATTTGATTCCTTTCTTACGGTGAGTGGAAGAAAAGAAGAGAACAACAATTTTGTATGACTAGGTATATATGTGAAGACACCTACACACTACCCCGAAAAGAACAGAGCAAAAAAGTGCAGCATTGTTTGACCCGTTTTATACGCACCGATTTTTGTCTTACGACACTTCTCAAGTCTCTTTTGGGCACTTATGGTGCATTTATGGCTCAAAAGGGTAAACCGATGGAATACAGTGATGAATACTGGCTTGACTTTGCGTTCTTAGTAGATATAACCGAACAGTTGAATAATTTGAAGGTTAAACTTCAAGGAAAAAGTGTAATCATTACGCAACTACTGTACTCCAGTATTCAAGCTTTCCAAATAAAATTAAAGTTGTGGGAGTCGCAGCTGCGTGAACAAAAACTTGACCATTTCCTTATCGGCATATAAAATGCAGATTAATTAGAAGATTTTTCATATCGTTTGCTTGATCTTATTGCTAAATTTGACAGTCGTTTTGCAGATTTTCGCGAGCTCAATACGTATGACTTTCCTCTTTTTAGTAACCCATTTATGCTCGACGTTGGTAAAGCCCCGACTTACTTGCAAATGGAACTAATAGATTTTTAGTGTGATACTACTTTAGAAAACAAATTCAATGAAGCTGACACTTTGACAATTTATACAAATTGCTTCAGAAATCAAAATAGCTATCCCAACTTAAAGAACCATGCTGCTCGTATTTTATGCATGTTTGGTAGTTCATATGTGTGTGAATAGATATTTTCAACAATGAAGTTTAATAAATCTAAATACCGTTCAAGACTTACAGAACATCTTCAGTCAATTTTAAAAATCAATACAACATCGTTGACACTAAACATCGAGGAGATAGTGAAGCGGAAAAAAAGTCAAGTTTCTGGATCCTCAAAATAATACTTATCTTTTCAACGCCTCCACTTAAAAAAATAAATTTTTTCTTTAGTAAAATCATTTTATGTTTACTTTTACTTATACTTTATTTAATATTTTCATTTTATTTTTAATGTGGCCCGGTGTCATATTTGAGACAAGAAAATGGCACTTTATGAGTTTGAGTTTGACACCCCTGCCCTAGTGCTTTCGTAGAAAATTCACCACACTCAAACTGCCAAGTACTACATACTTCATGCACTCATTCATTCTAAATGGCAATAATATTCAAAATAACGTCCATAAATCCAAAGCATCTGATAAAAGCCCACATTTTTATGACATGAACTTAGCCTCAATTTTGCACACGTCACGGTCGGAAAGTGTACTCCAAAAGCACTTTCGTTAATCATTCATAACACCAGCAATCCACTTTTATCCACTTCTGAGGTTATGGTCAATAAATTCGCTTTCACAAAAATATTCCCTCGCAAAATCAGACAAAAATGCAAAAACCTCTCGTCCACTTAACTAAAATCCGATTTACGTTTCTTTCATATTACTCTACAAATCCACCTAACCCCACACCGACCGGCGCACATTTTTTGAAATCAAAAATTGATTTTTATATCGATAAGCAGCGCAGTGACTATAAATCCACTCAAGGATAAATATCCCATATTACTCTGCAGATTTTATTTACAAAAAAAAAACTAGATATCCTCTTCTGTAAACATTAATAAAATATCAGAAATATATTTTTTTCCATACAACACACATATAAGAAATCCATGCCCAGGACGTGCGGAGACTCGCATCTTCAAAGTCCAAGGATATAATGCTGTACCCGTGAGCAATTGAAGCGTACACCCAAGCAGCGGCAGATATGTGCCATATGTTTGCCGAAGCTATATGTATCTACAGTTTTTTGGTATCTCCTAGACACACACACACGCTTTGGCAAAGCGAACAAATTTGTGGTCATAAATAAATAAAAAATGTTGCCGAATTTTTATAGCGATATCATAACAACATCTTGATAGTAGGAATATCCTGTCCGAGCAACTCAGATAAAATATAAATTCACTTCATCGACATGGAAGAATAGATGATGGGTGGTGGACTGGTGCGGGAGTTCGCTTCATTGAGCATCGCCTCCTGGGGCAGAGTGTGAGGATTACGCTCTGACGAAGAAAACGAATCCAAACACGTAGACCAACATCAATTGATAAAACATACACAGAAAAGAAGTTTGCTTAAGGAGCACGCTTGGAATGGGCGCCCAACTACAAGACGATGATGATGCTGATGGGTTTTTGAAACGTTCCGAAAGTTTTCTGTTTCTTGTTCAGCTTCTATGAAGGATAAATAGCTTAAGCATATATAGTGATTCAATAAATAATTCTCCAATGGATTTTATTACTTTCAGGTAGAGCATTTTGTTGTGCATATAGTCTGCGAGTGGTGGGGGAGGCAGTCAGCTTTTATCTTCTGCGCATTAGGACGTGATGCAAGTGCTTTATTGCCAATACACATGATTCACCATTGTGAATAGGAATATTAAGAAAGTTTTCTAAATGTTTGCAATGTATTACTGGTCGTCGAATACAAAAATCGAAGAATTCATTGATGATAGCAATGACTTGTGCGAAGGAATTGACGTCAGCAATTCTGTAGGTAAAGTAGTTGTAGAATAGATCTGGAGTAGGTAATTTCCAAGGATTCAATATAGGCTAGTAAAGTGTATTTACCTATATGCTCAGAGGAATAGCACGGAAGTTCATTATGCATTTATGAAGCAATAAAATCTCTGTATCTGTATTTCTGCATGAGACAATTTTACAATTTTTTTGAGCTTATCATAGGTATAAATTTGCTGCCGATCTTGCAAATCCTCCTCGCAGATGCAGATGCGGGGTATTTTATGTTATGGGAATTTTTCGTTTTAAGCTAGGTCACCCTACCAGATTATACAAGCGCAAATCTAAACAATGAACTTTGAAACAAAACAGGTCTTCCCACAACCAACATTTCAGCTTCCTTTTAGTCAAAAAGCTTGACTGGAGGCTTTGGCTTCCAAAGAATATTTCGATAAAGCTTCCAGAAGAAACTCACTCTTTTTTTTTCTGACTCGCTTAGGCGATAAAAGCGGCACGTCGACCTGATTAATATCTATTATACCATACATCAGAAAGAGCGTTTAGACTAGCAGGTTATCCACTTGTTTTCATAAAGCTTTTGATACTTCTAGCAGAGAATTTTTTCATCTCTTCCGGGGTCCTGTTCCACAATCCACCTAGGCCTGGCCATTCGACAAAGCCGGCACTGTGCTGAGTCGGCTAGACTTATTTTACTTTGGTGTTATCGAAAAGAAACCTAATAGAATTCTCATATCATGCCTGCTCAGGCTTAAGATTCGTAGTGTGTTTCCAGCTATTTATGGCTAAATTTATAACCAATTTGGTTGTAGTTATAGCAGAAAGATTCCGGTCCCGTGAAAGGGGTTGCTGAGCCCTTCGTCGGCTTTTTCGTTTCCTTCAAAGCCCTAATGGCCAGGAACCCCCACAGTTTGGTTCTATTATTGAGCCTAAGACTTTGAAGGGCTTTAAAAAAATTTAATACTCATTTGTAGCCAATGAAATGAGGGCTTTTCCTTATTAAGTATTGAGAGTATTGAGACAATGTGCTTTAATCCATGAATACCAACTCCCGCACACAGCTCCGGGCAGACCCAGACATTTTTTTTTTTGTTTTGTTTTGGTGCTCCATAGTAAGGAAGCAATTTATTATAATGGAAATAACCATAACTTTGTAGATACAATGCGTGATCTTTGGAGAGATCAACGAGGCTCTACCATCCATGGTGGCAGGCCTATAAAAGCTTTTGTTGGTTTTGTTATTTTATTTTCTATGTGATAGTTCTAGTTTATTATTTTGTCTAGGATTACTCCAAGATCTTTAACTACGTTAGAGTACTCAATGAAACACGCTCTATCAAACCCTGGACGTCTGTATAACTGCTTCATTTAGATCGATCGGCTGCTATACTATAGCAGGAAGCTTTACATATTTCGGTATAGGTACGTATGAAAATAGGGTAAGTTTCAGCTTCCATTAAGCTTCGATGAAGTTCTTCTTTCGAAGTACCGCCTGTAAAGAACCTCTATAAGAATTTGTTTGTTGAAAGCTTTATCGAAGGGTTCCCTTAAGGCTGCAATATTTGGTTAGTTAAAGCCTTACTATTGTTAGAGAGCTACTAAAAGAGACTTCAACTTCAGATTGTATTATTTTGTTAATCACACTTGGTGTAGGTACTGCTATAGGTAATCGAAACAACTTTCATTTTGAATGTTCTTTTATGCAGGAGCGTGTGTGGTGTGAAACGTTTAAGCAGGAAAACCGAATTAGAACAATCTAATTTCTGAAGCTACTATTAAGTCTATAAATGCTTTTCTATCAGTAAGATCGCCTCCCTCTCAAGATCAAGTCTGCTAGATGTATACGAAAGCTGAATGTCGAAATAGTACCACATAAATTAAATATTGCTTCTTAAGGACCTAAATATCATCAGAATTCAAGTTTTTTTTTTCAAGAATTTAAGTTTTTTTCCATAAGCGCATTTTCCAATCAATTCGTTATTGAGCTAAGCAAATCTACTTACAAATAGACTTAGGTTGCTCTTATTCCTAGAATGCAAGGTTCCATCTTATAAATTACTTTACTTTGTCTTTTGATGGCGCTACAGCCTTTGGCGGACATGGGCTTTAACCGATATGTATTAAAGAAAACTAGTTTTTCCGATTTTGGAAATTCAACCCTTAAAGGGGTAAAAGGGGGCGTCAAAGTTTGTATGGGAAAATTTTTATTTTTCATCCGATTGACTTCAAATTCGGTTTGTGTATTCCCTATAGGAAATTAAGAAAACTGATTTCTCCGATTCTGGAAATTTTGCTTGGGGCCCGAGTTATTGGCGATGGCCCCTTTTAAGGGGAACTTTTTCATAACTCACGAATCGTTCGTCGTATCAATTAAAAACTTTGTAATGCGTCTCAACCTCTGTCCCCGTTGAATATGATTATCGCTTCATCCAACTCGAGGGAACGTACTCCAAAGATATTCAAACGGAATTCTGTAATGGGAATGGGAGCATACTGCCAAAAAGTGGTACACGTACACATCCTCACGATCTTTCTGGTTGCATATGTTGCACAATATAGGATCTGTGCGGTGTGGGATATAATTAAGGGGTAAGAGTTTCCCTTTAGTTTAAAGATGGTGCTCATCATTTCGGTGTATTTGACAGCTAAGAAATAGGTTTTGTCCCGTAGATAGTGGCTCAGTCTGCTATAGTATGATCTGTGTTCAGATGCCAGCGATTCACTAACAAATGGTTTACATAATTTGTCTGCAATGGGCGTTAAACATATTTTTCAGAGATACTAACTACACCTTAGGTATATGTACTTAAAAGAGGGAACTAACTGAATGTGAAGAAATCTCTGTGTACCAAATCCTGAGGACTGCGCGAGCGAAGCCGCGGGCAAAAGCTAGTCCATCATAAGTTGCCAAAAATCCTCAAAATGAACTGCGAGGCTGTATTCTTTGATTTGGCCATTAACTGGCGCCCAATTAGAGGCCCTTAAAAATGTCCATATCTTATTGAAATGGTAGCATCCTATCTATAATTTTGTACGTAAGTAGGTACCTACCACTGTATCGAGTGGTCGTTGTCTATTTGCTATTCAATTCGCATCTCTATTCACATTTTGTTACATTATTATCAGCCCCAAAATCTGGCCGTGAAAAATTACCTTTGAATTATGTTCATAAATTTCCCTGAGAACTAAAGCCCTTTGCTTCTATGATAATTCACAACCCATATAATGTATACACCCAAACAGATTAAAATTAAAATAAATAAAAGAATACTTCGAGGCGGCGAATTTATAAAGGCGGCAATCCTAAGATAGGAAACAAGAAACGTACAACAGATCACGCACCTTATCAAAATGCACAATGAATATGACGAAAAATTAAAATTATTTTAAGTTTTATTAAGTGCGTAAGCAATGTGCTCGGTTCGAGTACGTTTTGGACTGTTAACGACAATTTGATGGTGTGAACAAACATATTGCCGCGTTCACATTCGGCCCTGGAATGGATCATATTATATAGTATACCTACCTGTGGATAGGTAATATACGGATTGTGAAGGTGGAAACAAGCTTGTCCATATGCGTTGGCATTG
Organism: Cheilosia scutellata; assembly: GCA_955612985.1. Classification (NCBI taxonomy): domain Eukaryota; kingdom Metazoa; phylum Arthropoda; class Insecta; order Diptera; family Syrphidae; genus Cheilosia; species Cheilosia scutellata. Next base: position 135,676,233 of record OY015311.1, read on the forward strand.
ATTGAGATTTACGACATTTTGCGGAACGCTCTTGTTTCATGCGTCGCGTCGGTCGTCGTCTACGATTAATATTCAAAACAAAGATGTTTTTGATTTTTTTTTATAATGTGGAGCAGGTTGAGATTCAATGTCACGTTGCATTTTTATGATTTTTTAATAGCGGACCCTTTTTGTTTTGGACAATGGGTTGGTGTATTTGGAAATAGTGTATGCGAGCGATGCAGTCGTGCAAGTGCCCTATTGTTCTATATTGTGTATTAAGTTTAGTATCATGATTCCAAATAAAGATAAATTGTCTACACAAAATGCTTTTTTTTTTTTATTGGCGTGGTTTGTACAGAATTTTTAAATCGGGAAGAAAAAATAAAATAGAGAACTACAGAGGCATTTGTAAACAGTCCTCTATTCCAAAATTATTTGATTTGTTGGTTACCGACAAATTGAATTTTCTTTGCAAATCTTTAATCTGCAAAGAACAACATGGTTTTGTGAAGAATCGATCGACGGTTACAAACCTTCTCTCGTTTACAAATTTTGTAATTTCTGAAATCGGTAAGGGAAACCAAGTGGATGCAATTTATACAGATTTTAGTAAAGCATTTGACCGCGTGGACCATAAAGTATTGCTATATAAGCTTGATAAATTAGGTTTTCCACACTCTTTCTTAAAATGGCTCTCATCATTTCTTTGCGATAGATATCAATTTGTCAAGTTTCGTAATCATTTTTCCAAACAAATTTGTGTGACGTCTGGTGTTCCTCAAGGAAGCCACATAGGTCCTCTTTTATTTGTCTTATTTGTAAATGATATTGTTAACTTTGTTCCTGAGTGTCGTATGCTTTTGTATGCAGACGACTTTAAGTTGTATATGTCAGGTAAACACGATGATTGTTTCCAACATCTTAATAATTGTCTTCAACGATTCTATTTGTGGTGCTCAAAAAACTATCTGTCCCTGAATGTAAGTAAATGTTCAGTTATTACATATTCACGTCGAAAATCGCCCATCATGTATACTTACTTTTTTAATGGCATTGCTATTCCGCGTGTATCCTTAATAAAAGATTTGGGTGTGCTTTTAGATACTAAACTATCTTTCATACATCACATTGATTATGTCACAAATAGGGCAAATAGAGCATGGGGACTACTAAGGCGCTATGCAGGTGATTTTTCTGACCCATATGTTATCAAAGTTCTATATCTTTCGTTTGTTAGATCTGTTTTAGAATATGCGTCCATTGTTTGGTGTCCATTTTATAATGTTCATATTTTAAGACTTGAATCTATCCAAAAAAGATTTCTCAGATTCGCCTTAAGAGGGCTTCCTTGGGCTGACGTTAGTAACTTACCCTCCTATCAATCAAGGCTACAATTGATTAGCCTAGAATCGCTTAAAAATAGGAGAATAGTGGCAAGAATTATTTTTGTACATAGGATTCTTATTGGAGAAATTGACTCTCCGGAGATCTTAAGACTTTTTAATTTAAATATCCCTCGTCCAAATTTACGTATTAACCGTTTTTTTAATATCGCACATTCTCGTACAAATTACGGCAGGTCATCATCTATCAACGGCTTATTGATAAGCTACAATGATAACATTGATTTAATAGATTTTAACTCATCGATTGCTTCAATAAAAAGAAAACTACTAGATGGTATTCAGTCATAATCGTTTGCTCTATTTATTTTCTATATCTTAGTTATATCTTTGTAAACTAAGTATTGTTATAAACTAATGTCTATGAAAATCTAAGTATTTTGGTGACAAATAAATAAATAAGGTTTAAAAACAATGGAAGAAATATAGCATTTGAAGTAGAAACAATGCAGTAACGATTTAAATACCAAAAATCCGTCTAACAAAATCGACCAATTCTAGAGAGCAATTAAAGATAATAATTTTAGTTATGAAGAAGGGAGTTCCACGACTCGCTATTAGTACTGAAACAGAGGACAATATTTATATAGATACATATTTGGACGGTTCGGCCTTAGTAGAAAGTCAGAAAAATGTAAACGCTGTGAATACAACAGTTTCAGCCATGACCATTGACCATAGACGTATTTTAAATGCTAAAAACATAACGGATATGGACATGGTACATGGACAATCTCACATTGTAAAATATAGAATCAATAACAAAAGGATACTAATACTATACTTACAACAGATATTCACCTAAATCTACAAAACCAGAACATTTGTTCAACAATTATATAGATAATGCATAAACTTATATGTATCTTGGAGTAATCGTCAGCTAAAATTTATAATAATTAAGATATCACTTACTACAGGCGATAATTACAAAGTTACGGCAATCTGCACATGCATTGGTTCCTATGAGCTATACAGATACCCTGCAGCTGTAGAACGGCAGTGCTATTTTGGAGTTATTGAATGAGGTACATTGTGTTCGTTAATCGTGCCATATTTTTTACAACAATTAATTATTGTGTTGAAGCTTTCAAGGCAATAATTTAATATTCATTTAGCAAATAATAATCACACAAAATTGACAGCAAAACGAGGCTTTCAAAAATAAAACAACTTGGCGATACTAATATCTACTGGTAAAGAAAAAGGAACTACAAAATCCCGACATAGCAAATTATCACAAGGGCCCACATAAAAACAACCATAAAAAAGTGATGCCCACGAAACCGTTGATTTTCTAAATTATAACATTACATCGCCAAAAGGTCCAGTGAATTGGCCACAAAGATCATGCAAGTTGACATGACACCATTCAATTACTTCTTGTGGGGCTATGTAAAGTCACATCCATTCCATACTACTTTATAAAATGCAACGTCCGTCTGTTCGTCCCTCCATAACTCGAGAACCATTCGTCCGATTTTCATGATTTTTTCTCTGATTTACAAATGTGTGGCCAGATTAGGCTGTAGGGTAGGTGAGAATTGTGACGATTCAAGGGGTCGCTTGAAGTATGGGGGTCTCACGAACCGTTAGCCGTATGAAGTTGAAAGTTTGTATGTTGTTGTTGATAAGTCAACATTATTGCATGCCTCACTCATCATTTTTCAAAATTCATCCTATAAGAGTTGAAAAAAGGAGGAGCAAACTGTTCTATTTCGACCTCACTACGCTCAACATTGCCATACTTATACACATAAATCTATGTAGGTGAATTCAAGAAATGCTTTTAATTGCTTCACCTATTATTTTGGGCTAAATTTCATCATTCTGGTCCATCCAGAGGGTGAGATATATAATTAATAATTTATTGAAACTATATCTTATTTGGCCAAGTGCGAACAAAATTGTTTTCTCGATTGAAGTTTTGCTTAGGCTTCAATTATAGCTATCCGTAAAATGCATCCTTAAAAACACGAAACAGAACAAAACTGACACAGTCGTTAACCATAATATATCATAGGAATTCAGTGGAATACTTCGTGAAACTGATTGAGAAGTTCAACAGAAAAAGTTTTTCGTACGGAAAAAATCATAAATTCGTTTTCTAGAAAAGTTGTAGATCAATTGCTAATTTTTTTTAGATGAACTGACTTTATAATTCAGAAGCAACATTTTAAGACCAAGATTGATTTCAACGATTAAGTTTAAGTGCTCCAAAAAAGCAAAAAAATATTTTTTCGGTTGCATTTTACTGATAGCTATAACATACGCCTTTTACACCCACCGGATCAGTATACGTTACTTAGGGAGAAGATGGGGAAGGGGAAACGGGGGTATACGTATAGGGGCTATATTCGGAACCACTTGGTCATTGCCGGAGTTGACCTTCGGCAGCCATGTTTTTCACATGGAAAGTTATATCTTGTATGTTCGCGTGTGAGCTACAGTCGTAATTTGTTTATACTTGCGCCTACTAAAAACAAAGATGTACAGCTAGTTTGCAAAAAGGCATTGCGATAAAATATTTTGTTAGCTTAAAAAGAGGACAAAAATATAAACAAACGTATACCTACATATATGATAACTATAATAAATTTTAATTTTATTTAAAATAAAAGAAATTGCGCTAGCGGAGTTTGAAGTAAATCGGATGAAAAATAAGAGTTTTACAAACTTTGACCCCACTTCTCCAACTTGTAGTTTGAATTTCCGCATAAATCCTAGTACACAACACACAGGGGCGTAGCAAGGGGGGGAAGGGGGGATGTCGCACCCCCCCACGATTTTCAAGAGTCGGCAAATCAACGATCAATTTTCAAAAATTAGGTCTTAAGTTTGGATTTCCATTAGGTATGGGTTTTTAAACTTGTAAACCTTTACAAAAGTCGGCATTTTAAAAGGTTCCACATGAACTCCTTAAAATTGGTGAGATTGCCGACTGAAATCCCTAAAATTTAACGAGTTTAGATTCGATTTTAAAAAAGACGGTCGGCATCGGTGAGATTGCCGAGTGAACTCCCTAAAATTTAGCGAATTTCGATTCGATTTTAAAAGGACGGTTGGCATTTCTAATTTGAGTTTAAATTCGAAGGAATATGTTATTCGCTAGTTCGCGGTTTATTGATATGGATTGCGAACTTTAACAATTCGCGACAAACGTGTGTTTGGGCCATCAAAATGTATTAAGAAAAAAAGTTTATCAACGAAATTTTGATTTCCAAACTTTTTGCCGCGAACGAAAACGCCATTGGCGCGAATTGTCAAAGTTCATTCGCAATCCACATCATTTAATTAGAGTTCCACAAACTAGCGAATAATACATTCGTTCGAACTTAACCTCAAACTAGACATTGTAGTGTTCATGTGAACGGGCTGACAAAACTTGCGAATAGTCGTTCGATCGTAGGTAGTTGGTCGCTCTTATGTGAATGGTCCTTTGGGTATTAGCCCAGGGGAGTTCCTGTTAAGATTGGTCAAAATTGGACAAAGGGGCGTGGCGCCTCCCATACAAAAAACATCTTCTATGGAGTGAAACTCGTTCATGTTAGATATAACTCGATAACCGCTGGGCCGATTTTCATGATTTCTATATAGTCGGCAAGTTCCTGAAATAAGTCGGCATTTCAATGAAATTCACCCCCCCACGGCTCGAACCCTCGCTCAGGGCCGTAGCCAGGATTTTGTTTCGGGGGGGGGCTTGCTTCCAAATCTTACGAGGAATTCTTTAAACAAAAATCTAAATACAGGGTGTCCCAGTTAAGCAGTATAAACCTTTAAGGGAAGATTCGTGAAGTTCCGCCGAACAAAACATTGTATGGCAGGGGGGTTTATTTTCACTATATTTTCCGTTATGGCCCTTCAAAGCATGTGACCTCTAATTTGGTGTTACCACTTAAAACGCTATAACTGCTAAACTATTAGAGATACAAACATTGTTTTGTGCATTTTGAAAGACAATTTAGAAGCGCATACAAGTCTTATACAATTCGGGTACATATGTGCAGCTACAAAAAAGTTATGGCTCCTTAAAATCAACATTTTGAAAATTTGTTGTTACATTTTTTTACTTAAAATGTTTTTTTCTCAAAATGTTTTTTTTTTATGAAATTTTTATCCTTGAGAAATTTTCTAAAAATTATCTTAAGCAACTTGTTAAGTACACCATATAGCCGGGTACTTATGCGTATCAGCGCCTTGTTGATACCGGGTGAGCTCCTCGAAATAAAAAAAACGACGTTCACACGCAGCGGTGGCAGAAATTGAGGGTCTGATCTTGCGTGGTGTGGAAGTTAAGCCTTTAGTCAGGTCCAAGGACTATAGCTGTGCAGTTGAAACTTCTCCGGACCAGGATTCAACGAAACTCTCCAGAGTAATAGGTTACACCTTACAACCTTTCCATTTAGCACCGGTACGGACACTTCCTCAAGAACATTCTGTGGACTGACGAAGCGCAATTTACAAACAAAGTTATAAAGCTACAAACCTCCACAATTTGCACCATTGGTCAGACCCCAATCCCCATTTAATACACACAACATCCTTTCAAAGGTAAGAATTTAATTATTTTGAACAACTTCTTCAAAATGTGTGCTTATTTGAAAGGAGGTTTAGCGTAAATGTTTGAAAACACTTTCGGCCCGCACGTTCTTCCACAAACAGTTAATTCCCTTGAATCTCTTGGAGAACGATTGCCGAAGCTCCTTGAAGATGTTCTTCTTTTTCAGAGAAGATCGATGTTCTTTCAACAAGATGGAGCACCTTGTGACAGTAGCAGCGGGGTAAATCCATTCCTTAGCCATACTCTTAATGAACAGTGAACTGGTCGATTTGGCCCAATCCTTGGCCACCCAGATCACCTAACACCCATGGATTTTTTTTTTGACATGACATGATGGTAGAACGTCTTCGTTGACCATGAATCTGTCCGAAAGATTTTGAACGAATCTATGCAAGGAATCAGTATAGACACTTTAAAATAGGCTTCAGTAGAACAGGTTTCTGGATTGTAACGCGTTGTTTGTTTCAATGAAGTTCTTGGGGCTCTTAATTCAACTTCAAATAAGTCCTCGGCAAGTTGGGACTCGGATTGAAAAGCCTCTCTGAAAAAATCTTCGGCATTTTCTCTAATATTCTTAAGAGAATACAGAACTTCTTTTGTGCGGGCGATAACAGAAACGAAGTCTATAGGAAAACTGATAAGGGTAGCGTTAAACTGAATAGTTTTTCGCATACAAGGAGGCTTACTAGGAAATCACTTTTTGGACCGCTGCCAAAAGTTTTGGTGCTTTCGAAGTCATCGCCAACGTTCTGCTCGTTATTTTCTTCAAGACTTTTGAGATGGATTTGTAGAACAATACAATAGAGTTCTAGAGGCGTAGAAGTCGAGTTTTTCGGCTCTCTGGTGCGTGTTTTTTAATGAAATTTTTGAAAATTACATTTGCATTTGAATAATTAGCTATTTCACTAACTACACCAAAGCAATTGCCAAATGCAGGAGTTAACATGGCATTAGACAGAGCCAAGTTTAAGCGATGGCTTGCACAGTGTACATACCTAGCGTTTGGATACACCTGGATAGTCTCCTTATTTTTATAGAATTAAATTTATATCAGAAAGTTTTAGTTTTTAATTTTTTGCTTAGCGTTTCGGGGTGGGCTTCAGCCCCTCCAGCCCCCCCCCTGGCTACGTGCCTGGCTACGCCCCTGACTACACACTCTTTCTAGCTCAAACCGTTTGGGCTGGGCGGTTATCACCAGTCATTAACCAATCTGTTTTACATTTTTAAGTTTAATTGCTGTGAGGTGCTGTAATTGTCATGGGTATTGAGTCCATTTGGCGACATTTCTTCTATTTTACTCTACTTGTGGTACCTTGTAAGCCGGTACAACTCGCGGCATTATTCCATCGCGGTAGGGCCTTATTTCATATTTGAAATTGGGGTATTATTGCATTATGAAAAACAGCCCCAATTTTGGGGTGATTTTTCATTCTTAGTTTGGGTCCATTTTTCATTTTGGTCAAATTTCATGTAGCCCACCAGGATTTGGAATCCCCTTTATAAAAAAAAACTGTTTTAACCCGCTAAATTACTGCAACCTTAACCCTCCACAAACATTTCGAAACAATTCGAATTGCTTCAAATATAGTCATGAATTCAGAGCAAACTCATCTTTCCGCATATGACATCCTTCGACCCGCAACATACTCCTATGACGCTGACTCTGAAATGCACAATTAAATTGGTGTATTATCAACAAACCAAATTGCAGTGTACAATTGCCGCCATAAAATATTCAAAATTCTTTCTTACCTGATTTCATACCTTAATTATCAATTTGCCCACCCAAGGCATTAACCAGCCTCTATTCGTAAAATGCATATAGAGTCTAACTTACATCATAACCAGTCCCCCTTTACAAACAGTAGCTCTACAAAATTAACGACAATTAAATGTATCCCAAAGGACTCTATTGTCAAAGTAACACACAAGATTACACAAAGAACATGAAACGATCCTTTTCACACAATGCCAAAATAACTACCACTGTATCGACATTTTCGATATTATCATTTAGCAAAATGAGACAAAACTAAGAGCCACAAATACGTCGGCAATTCATTCTTGCCATCATCAACGAAAACGAGTAGAAGGGATCATTTTCAAAAATCAAGAGCATGAAATTTTAAGTTTTTCTCTATCATTATTAGAGTGAGTAATTTTTTTTTTGTCACTGTGTCACGTTCACATTTTCTTTTTTCATAAACCAATGTAGGTAGATCTATTTTATATTTGTTGACAATTTATTATCCTTACGCATTAGAGAACTTGAATGGTATTCGGTCCATTGTACTATAAGGAAGGACCCTATGCAACGCCATCATTATTTTACTCATTCATCCGCAAGAGCTAAATGTTTTTCTTTATATTGAAAAAAAAAAAAAAAAAAAAACTGGAACAACGGCACAAAGAGCCGAAAATTCCTTCCTGCCAACCAACTTGATCTTTATCTTTATCTCATAAGGGATGCCGCCGACTTTGATGAGGTAAAAATATTAAGGATTTATTATATTATTATTATTATAATTGCATAAAATCTTTTGAGAACAGAGACAAGTATAAGTGATCAGATCACAGATGCGACAATTTCTTAGGTAGGTCTAGGTATGTACATGTACATCTACCTATACATTTATGAGGAGTTTTCAGTTTTTTTTTTTTTTTTTAGTGTACGACATAATATCCTGTGACAAAATATTATTTTACAATTCAATTATCCCTTTGTTCGATTAAGGGAAAAAGAACTCATGTAAACACATGACAACTTGTTGTGGGGATTTTATTCCAAATATACGAGTACATCCCGGTTTATTATTATTTCAGAGCCTGGATTCTATTTCATATAATTTTGCGGACGATATTTTGGTTTACGGTTCCAAATCGAGAATCCATATGACAGTCGTGGTTTCGTTTCCTTTCCATTTGTACTAATGATTATGATTTTTGTGGTTGACAAATGAAATTCAATACTTCTGAATGAACGAGAGTACCTACGGTTTTTGTCTTTGATATTGCATTTCCGCTAATAGGCGCCAGGTCTTTAAATTAAAGATCACCTGAAGGTATGTGTATTTTATGGTTGCATCTTTAAGAAGCGATTTATATTGCAGAGATTTGTTTAAACTCGTAGGGTTTTAAATGAAATTGACGAAGGAATAATTTTAACGGCATAAGTCCGCTGATGATAGTCTTAGCCCTGCTCAGAAATAATTGTAGGAAACTTTTTTCAACAATGCAAAAAGCACAAGAGATGCATCCGATTGAAACTCTCTGAAAATATATTAAAAAGAATTAAGAAAAGCAAAACGAAGGAGGATATTTTGTGGTAAAATAGAAGAATCCTCTGAAGCATGGCTTAGAAAAATTCTCTCAAAAAATCCCATAATGCGTAATTATCTTAAGAAATCTGACGGCTCTTGGACCCCCAAGTTGTAAGCAGCACTGACCTAATTAGATAAACTGCACACACAACCAATTCATCTAGGCTTGTTACGCGGGACAAACTCCTTTGGGCGCTACACAGCTTCAAACCATACAAATCTCAGGACCAGATGGCATTATACCTGCCGAATTACACCAGTCTTTGGATATTATACTGCCAATACTGGTAAATATCTTTAGAATTACATCCAAAAGACCTCAGACCCATTAGTTTATCATCGTTCCTACTAAAAACATTGGAAAGACTGATTGATATATAACTAAGTGACAGCATCGATATTCGATTTCTGTTCTGATAGGTAGGCTCTCTCTCTCGGAATAGGAAAATCAATTTAGGAGCTTACTTCTTTAACGGCCCTGGAGACCTCGTTACTAATGATATCAGGAGTTTATTACGCTCAAAATGGTTCTAACAAATAGGCGTGGAGTAATATATTATGATCCAGATGGTATCACAATGGACCTAATCTTGGTCTAAGTGTGCTGGCATATGCTGGCAGCTACTTCAACCTAACCTAACCTAGCCCTGCCACACACGGCACGTATCGTCATCGTAGCGTCTTCGTCACGTCATGAACTTCCGGTGCAGCTACGATAACGATATTTGGCACACGCACACGACGCAATTTTCAATCGTCAAAATGTATGAACTTCCTGACCAATTAATCTGGTGAGCTTTTCCGGTCCAAACTTTTTCAGTAAATGGTCTTATATTTGAATACTCTTGAAGGTTTTTCTTTTTGTACAGACATTCGAAGTTTTCTATCAGTTGAACGAATTTTCTAGTTTTGTCTGACATTTGTTTAATAAAATTTTCATGGATGGGGGGAGTCCTATCGCCAACATTGAGAACTCCGCATCCACGTGATTTCCCTTCCTCCTATGATCAGGATTGCCTTTAAATTTTGAGTTTAAATTATTTGTTCTGTTTATTTAATTTGTACTGTGTTGGCTGAACCATCCCTTAGCCGGGATTGACTCATAAAAATATTTGCGACCTTTTTACAATAGTGAGAGGTAGACCAGTTAGCCTTTCTGATGAAAGACTTCTCACTGAGATATCTACCTTTTGTATAATGCATATACCTTGTACACCCACTCGTTAACTTATTAGAATGGTATTTTGCATTTCACTTCCGCAATTCGAACAATACCTAGAACAAAATTACCTCGAAGTGGAATAAAATTTAAGAAAATAATTAAATTATCTACTAATGAATCGTCGAAACACGGCAACATTAAATCCCTTCAAAGCCGATTTGTCTAAACTGGACACCAACACACATACTATAATAGCAGACTAAGTTTTTTTTTTACAAGAAGACCTTTTGCAATTATACATTTATTTAACTTCTCTGTGTTTCGTTCTGTTTTTATACAAGTCAGCAATTATGTGTATTTCTATATACAATGTGAATAAGTAAGATAAACGTATAATAATACAATTTGTAATCCGCGGTGTGTACCGGCGACCGTTTCATGTGTTTGTGCGATTAAAGACACATCGTATACCTAGTCTCGAAGCCATAGATAAACCAATGTTTTATATTGAAATTCTTGTGTAATTTCATTTCTAGGCGGTATTAAGTGACGTATAGTGTGATGAATGCTTTTAGTTACAATTTTGTTTTAATCGTACGAGTAGGTACACACAATGTACGATGGTAACAACTAGCAACATGTAAAGCATGACTTTTACTATGTAGAGACGAATTTTCGAATTCAAATTCAGAAGCACATGCAACCTACAATTAATAAAGATCAAATAACGTCTGGGTGTCTGGCACTATGGCTGCATATTGTAGGTATACAAAGTATTTGATGATGATATTGTGTGTGTTTTGTGATTCACCTCTGAGGCTTTGCCTATATTCGCTCAAATGACCTGGAAAGGTAGCTATAGGATTTTTATTTGTAGATGAATTTAGTGTTTCCCTAACCTTAAAGCATTGCACTGTGTTTATATTAGCCTCAGCGCGGATTTTAACACGATTCAAGTTATAGCATTTTGAAATGGGACACCCCTTCGGCTAAATTTTCACTTGCATATCCTGCAAAACGGAAAAAGGACAATGTCATTCGAACAATTAGCGGGGGTCCTCGCTCCTCGGCTACCAAGCAGACATTGCTGCCATTCAACAATTTTCGTATGATGGACAAAAAGTGGGAGCAAAACTGTGACATCTTACATCTGTGACTCTATACGCGACAGGCGTAGGTAAAAAGTCTAGAGCTTGAGTTAGTGAACGTCTTATGAAAATCTGCATCAAGTCACAGAGGAAAAATATGGTCAAATTTTGTACTCGGATCACCATCTTTCTCTATCCAAGGTAAAGGTACGAATGCGGATATCTCAATCTCAGCGAAATACTGTGAGGAGATTTGCCGTTTAACGGCTATAATCGCGAAAAACTGCCAGAATCCTTGCCGATCGCGTACCTTTCAACTTATCGGGAACGATACAAGTTTGTTCATTCCAGCGGATGAAGATACCAAAGTCGCTTCGAAAGAGAAAAATTCTTCCTAAAATTGTTGGTGCATTAATGAGCTTTGGAGGAGAAGATTGAACAGGACAACGCAGTACAAAGAGACACAAGTTGAAGGGGACTTCAACAAACTACTAATTCATAGCTAGAGGCAGTTTACCAAAAACCGAGTTGAGTCCCATAGAACCACCCCAGATTGTAGCGCTAGCTATGTAAGTAGGTAAGCAATTACATGTTCATTTGCAAGAAGCATTTGAGTGTCTTTATTGTATTAAGGTGCTAGTACACGGTATGTAGCACGCCACATATGTATGTGGCTCTGACGTAATTTTGACGTCAGCGTATGGAGCCAACGGCTACATAAGGTACTCATATGTATGAGGCACGATATGAGGCAATCCTGACACATACGCATTGTGTGGATTTTCGACATTCCGTGTACTACCCTTGCACATACACTGAAAATAAAATACCAGGTAATATTGACAAAATTCCATTGTAAAATTTCAACAAAAGCAGTTTTGTTGAACTGAAAAAAAATTGTTGTAATGATAAATGGAAATTATCAATACAACATAAGTTTTATCAATATGAACAATATTTTGTCAAACGGATAAAACATTTACTAAAAAACTACTTTGTCAGATTAACAAAACACAATTTTCAGTCTAATAAATCGATAGTTTATCAATTTAACATATTTATTGTTGAATTAACAAAGTTTTTGTTATATCCATAAAAACAGAACCAAAAATCACTTTTGTAAATGTCTGTAAAATTTACAAAACTTATGCAAAATGTTTGTTAGCCAAACAAAATACAGATTATCAATAATACAAACATTTTGTTGGAATGATAAAAATGATTGTAGATATGACAAAAAGTTTGTCGAATTGATAACACACGTGTTGAATCGATAAAAATACACTTTAAACATTGTAATCCTTTGAATCGATAAAAATACACTTTAAACATTGTAATCCTTTGAATGCAATGCTATTAATGGCGCATTTTCACACGCGAAGTAGCAAGTAAGTAAAGCAGCAAGTTTTTTTGTGCGCCAAATATAATCAGCGAAAAGTGATAAAAAAAAAACATGGCAAGTAATAGATGAGGACATAGTCAGTGAACTAAAAGCATATGAAAATATTAAAGGTAAGTGAAAGAAATGAGTACGATAATGTGTAGGTATAGAATATCTAATAAAATTATATCAAAATTACAGTTTCTTAGAGGTAGATCTAGATGCAAACGCTTTATTATTAGTTCTTAAAAAAACCCTGTTAAATGGAAATTATTTTAGGAACTATACTTGTTAAGGCAACTTGGAAAATCGCCTTCGGGTAAAATGCCAAATATTTTAACAAAATTCGAGTCCTTAAAATCTGTGGGTTGTTTACAAGAAATATACATAATTGAGGAACCCATGCCCAGCACATCTCGTGGTCGTGATTACGAAATAAGAGTTGCTGTTAGGTAAAATTAAAAAATTAAAACAGTATAATGTTCTAATAAAATCTTTATATAGTGCAAGAGGAAGATGTTCAAGACCATTTGAATGCAATTTTAGCGGAAAATTGTTCATGGGTTGAACTCGAAAATCTTTGGACGTCGACCTCTAAATACAGGCTTTCTGGAATGTTAAAATTGAATTCAACGGCCGAAATTATGGGTAAATGGAGAGCTTATAAGCGACCTCTTGGATACAAATTGGTAAGAATTGCAAGGAATTTGATAATATGTATAAGATTTTTTAATTTGCAAGTTTATTTTTATAATTATTTAAATAGATCAACATTGACTTCACGACTATGTCCCTGATTCTACAGATTTCGAAATCGTATATACGATCGAATCATGAAAATGCTTCAGTCCAAACTAAAAGACGCATAGAACTTAGCGACATTGAAGGAGATGAATAAATCTCTATCCGTATCGGAATGTATGTAAGTATGATATCATACCTTATTAAATAGTTTAAAAATTGTTAACTGATTCATCGACCAAACTTTTTTTATACGCTCGTAGGTATATTACAACAAACGCATTTTTTTCTTTTTCTAAATAGATGGGCGATTCGTTTGGTGATTCCTACAAAAATATTTCTTTAATGTTTTTAAGTAAAATGAATTGAATTTAATTTGTTTAATTACTTTTTTAAATAAATCTAATTACTAAACTTATTTGCTTTGGGTATCATTTATTAACACCTACTTTATTTTACAAGGGTATTGTAGACATATTTTGGATATAATTTCTTTATATCTATGGATAAATACTTACCTCATACCTTCAAAATTAGGTTACAGGACAACTGCAGGTGAGTATTAATCATATCGACAAAATAGTTTATTTAATTCAATAGAACAATTAATAAAAAATTGACAGATTATTTCTATTCAATCAACAATTCTGTTGTTGAATCAACAAATTAAAATGCTGGAGCTGACAAAATGTTGCTATGTAACCAACAATCTGTTTATAGATTCAACAAAACACAACGGTAGTACTGAAAAAATATTTCTGTACAATCAACAATATTTGCTGTTGATTTAACAAAATACAATAGCTGAATTGACAAACGACTTTGATATTATTAACAATTTTTTTGTTAATTGGACAAAAAGATAAAGGTCAAAATGATAAATTTCTTTGTAAAATGAAGATCGTTTTGGTTAGTTTGACAAAATATTTTTATACGTACAAACAAACAATTTTTGTTACCATAATAATTTTTTTGTCATCACAACAAATGTTTTGAAACATGATAAAACTTATCAAAATTTTGTCAATCTGATAGAAAGATTTTGTTGGACGTATATTGACAGAAACTTTGTTGAATTAAGCCTCATTTTATTTTCAGTGTACGATTTGTGCCAATACGCTACATAATGTCGAGTAGTTAGAGTTACCTCCATGGTTCGTATGTATTTTTCAATGTAATTTCAGCATTCAGCATTGCGTTTTGTACGAGCAGCCATAACTTAAATACACCCAAAGCAATAAAACAATAAGTACCTACAGTTCTAGTGCAAGACTGCACACAGGGAAATAAAATTGCGGATAGCATCATCATAAACAAATAACCATCAGTCAACCGATATGTGCGCCCTTAAGTAGCCACCGCGCTACATACGAAAAACGAAATGTGTGCCTTATGTGTACTCTATCTGGTGACGTCAGAGCCACATATATATGTGGCGCGCTACATACCGTGTACTAGCACCTTTAGACTTAAAGTTTCTTGCACAGCAATGCGTTGTCTTTCCAATCGGCGCTGCCTTCATTTTGTTGACTCCGTATAACAGCATTTTTTATGCGCATCTATATTAGGTCAAGTTTTCTGGGTTAAGTTCCTCAACCAGTAAGTGCTGTTCTCTACAACGAGTGCAATGAAACGTAAAAGCTTCGCATCTTCAATGTACACGTACAGGACAGAATGGACAATAAGGGATGTCTTTTTGCCCGAATCCGAAAATGGTAGATTTATACCACGGTCTCTTCATCTCACATCATCAAGTTATCAACAATACTAGACTATGATGCTGCGATCGACGTAAGGCAAAACCTCGGTGCCGTGACATAAGGCCAAGCGTCATAAGGCCACATCTCGAAATTTGGCCATATGTCGCTTTGCGAAAGTGACATAAGGCCAAATTCTAGCATTTGGCATTATGACACTTTGATTAAGCGTCATAAGGCCAATTTGGCTTTATGACACTTTCGAGTGCATATTAGATTTTGCTTAGATAAGTACCTAAGTACCCGGCCGCGCCGCACCCCGCCCGCCCCCCTTCCCCTCGCGCCGATAAAACAGTTAATTTTAATCTATTAATATAGTAATTTATATATCCACAGGTATTTCCATTCTTGTTTGTCCTCTTGGATAAGAAGTCAAAGAAGAGTTACACAACTATGCAGTTTGAAAAACAGTATTTTAATTTTAAATACAAAATAACTTCAGAAATGTAATTTTAAGAAAAATTAAATAACTCCTAATAACATTGAGTGAAATAGCTCTTAATTAGGATTTTTTTCATTCATATGAATTTAGGATTTATTTCATGATGAAAAAATTCCTAACACTAACATGCAATAAGTGAAAATTTGGCTTTTTGTCACTTTCCGGATTTGGCCTTATGACGCTTTATCAAAGTGTCATATTGCCAAATGCTAGAATTTGGCCTTATGTCACTTTCAAAAAGCGACATAAAGCCAAATTTCGAGATTTGGCCTTATGACGCTTGGCCTTATGTCACGGCACCCAAAACCTCTATAGTTTCCTAAATGTTGTATAACTTTCCGAATGGTAAGCATATAGATTCGGATCACTATTTATTGTAGTCTACTTATAAAAAGTGAAGTAAGAAGATATATTCTGAGCAGATTTAGAGTTGAACGGCGGAATTCCCTTAACTAATCGAGTAGTTCTATATAGCCGTGCAAAGTGCCGAAAATTAGTGGCTTATACTATACAACAAATTTTACGAAACCCCTGCGTTGATGAAGAGTGCCCGCAAGCACGTGGAAAAGGAAGTAAAACGAGATTTCACAGCCGCCTTTGACGACCTATAGATTCCTCAGCTGAGTCTTAAATCTTGGATAGTGTGTTCGAGTACTGATTGCCAGGCATAACAAAAGTGTTGTTCTAAATTGCAAAGAGGAACTTATTCATTTTTGTATAAATCCTAATAACGTCCCTCGAAGTCCCATACTCTACCATAGACATTGTATGTTATGACCTTACTATACCATCTATTTATAGTTTGATTTGTTCCCTTAATCGGCGGCATACCGCGAAAGAATGTGCCACTATTTTGATAAAAACAAAGACATCAATATATAGTTGTCCTCCATCAACTTAATTCAAAATTGATTTTCAAAATTAAAACTAACAACCATTTCCTAGGACCACGTGTGGTGTGGGATGTACTTTATTTATTATCGTCCAGCATCCAAAAATGAATAAGAGCTCCTAACCTAATTCAATTGTTGTCTCCTTTCGTATAAAAGAGATTCTCATAAAATTTTTAAATTGTCCTTAATGGACATGGCACACACTATACGTATGTATAGCCTGACGCAGTGCTGTATTACACTCCGTATAATCGGTGACCTCGTAGTGCACATGAATGGGTTTCATTCTTCTGCACTTTAGGAACGTGCCATCTTGATGATTCATTTCGTAAATGGCAAAAGGATGTTGCATCTCACTTGTGTCACAATTAACAGGGCGATACTATTTTTAGAAACAAGGAAAAACTAATTTAACATTTTTCTAAATTTATGTACCGTTATAAAATGTAGCCGCCGCATCTGCTCCTGAAAAGTATATGTGGGTGGATGAATGTATATATCAAAAAGATGCGGAATGTATGAGATGGTTCCTTGTTTGTTGATTGGGATAAGTGATATATTAATGGGGGTGGACACTGCATTCAGGATATATGAGAATGTCTTAAATTATCCTGATGAATTTTGTGTTTGAGTTTATAGTTGCAGTTTCTGGTCTTTTATGGGCTGTTACACGCGCCCGTGATAGCAGTTGGCATGTATGTGACAAATTTGTTATTTTAAACTGTCTTCGAACTGTTCTTTTTCATTTCAGGGTTATGGTGGTGCGATCCCGAAAGCATGGAGAGTAGGTATACCTATTTGAATACCGCCATAAAACCGATTATCTATCCAGGAGTGAAACGCAACAAATTCAACTTCGCCTACTTTTCTAATTAGCTGCTCATCAATAGCGTGAAGGCACGTCCAGGCATTGTCCAATAGCAGCCTTCTTTGGAAACATGTCACGAGGCTAATTGAGGTCTAATTAAAAATTCCCAATAAGTTGGGTTTTGTTTTAGCTCTGCTCGTTTCCCACTTATACGTTGTTATCGTTTTGTTTTCTTGTTTATGTATATATGAACGGCAAGGATTGTCAGTGCATACTGCAGGAATCGCCATTGCTGCTGATCCTCTTTAGCGATTTCAATGGGCCAGAGCACGAAATTGTCACCTATCGTTTGAGTATCTGAGTTGTTGTTTCCCCCATTCGCGGGGTTGAGTGAAGCGCGGCTTCTATAGATGACGCCGATATGTCTCTTAGGTTCTAAGCCATACGTCTTATCGCCACCCAAAATCAGGGATGCGACGAATAACGAGCATGGAATAAATTACCTATCAAACTGAAATAGTCGACTGGATAGATACGCGCTGGACAGTGTATAGGACCGGGCGTTATGTGGGGCATTAATTTACCTTCTATAGCTGCATCTAATATGGAATAGATTGACAGAGCGGCTTTTGTTATTTGCTTTGTTTCTTTTTTTTTTTTTTTGTTCAGTTAATTTAATGTCCCTTCCTCCGGCATTGATGTACATAAAAGTTTAAGGGGATATACATTTTTTTTTTGTGTAGGTTGCACTATGAATTTTTGATTTTTTTCTGTTGTTCTCTTAATTTTTTTATTTTTTTTATTGTGATTATAATTTCTGTTTGGTCCCTTTTGGCTTTTATTTAGTTCTTTTGAGAAATAAAATAAAATATCAGATTGCATTGGCCGTATATATGTGATTAGAGGAAATGTGAGATGAACTTATAGTTATGTCTAATCTGTGTTGATTTAAAGAGGAGTAGTAAAAGTTTTCGATTCTTTTAAAGAAGTGCGTAGGTAAAGCTTGTAAACATTTATTTTTCTGTTGATTTGATCAGTAAATTTGTAGGCACATTTGCTTTTAATTTAATTTATTGCCTAAATTCGATTTTAAATGGTTTTCAATTTTATCGCTTCTTGCATTATACGGAATTCTTTTATGTCCTTATATTAGAAATTGTAACTATAGGAAATCGGTTATAAAATATTTCGTTTCATTTATTTCGCCGATATGGCCAATTACAATGTAGGTACGCCATAAAACGATGGAACGAAGGCGAGCAATTTTCACCCAGAAGCCATTGAGGCCTAGCTATTGAGATTTGATTACCCTTTTCTAGTACAGTACTACCTCGATAATGTGAACCTCGAAAATGTGAATTATCCAAAAATGTGAACTGGAAAAAGTTAGCATTGCATACTCTAAAATGTGAACTCAAAACCAGTTCTTGATATTCGATAATGTGAACCTCGAAAATGTGAATTATCCAAAAACGTGAACGGAAAATCCGGAAAAAGTTAGCATTACATACTCTAAAATGTGAACTCAAAACCAATTCCTAATACTCGAATATGTGAACTTTTATTTTAAGATTTACCCCTATTTGGGTTTAACTGTACGTCCCGTCTGAAAAATCATTAGCTATATTTTTGTGTCTTCTCTTTTATTTTTCAAAAATCAAATCAGTGATCATTTCAAAAAGCATGAAATGCAATGAATTTGTTCGTATCCAAAAATGTGAACCCCTCGAAAATGTGAACTGCCCATGTTTTAATTAGTTCACTTTATCGAGGTAGTACTGTATAGGTATGTGATAGGACATGCAACTAACAAACTCATTGGGATCTGTTGATGAATCTTCTAAAATTTGGTGGGGTATCTATCATTGCTATCGTCTAAGACTCTAAGAATATCGAAGAAACCTGCTGCCTTGTAAGAGAATCGCTTTGGTTTCTGTCAAAAGATGTTAAGTTCTTTGACCTTTTAGTGTCAATTGCGGGCCTCCATCTGCGGGTTATGGCACAATCATATGTGTTCCATATGTTTATAGAGAAATTTTAGAACAGCTGGTATTATCAATGAAGAAAAGCTTTTTTAATTTTAACGAGATTCCAAATCCTAAATCACCCAGACTTCAATTTCCTTTTATATTGTATAAGTAATATACCAAGCATAGGTAAATCAAAGTCAAGATTGGAAACCTTGATATAGATAATTCGTTTCTATGACAGAACATTGCTGGATCTCTATCCTATGCCGGCCTCTCTGGTCGCAAGAAATAACTAACAGTTCCACCATGTAGCCATCGCAGCTTGACACCCAGATAATTGGCTGTAGATATGGTCTGCACGCTTAAGATTGTTCTTAAAACTAGTTGCCCAAATTTTCCCAACAACTGATGGCAAGCATTTAAAGCAAAAGTACTTTACTCAGAGATTCTGTTATAGCGACAGTGGGTCACTGATTCACATTTTTGAAACCATGAACTGAGTGTTACATACATTTGTTATATACCAGCTTTGCTGAGATCGCTCCATTCTAAGGTCTAGAATAGACGCTAGACTTTCCACAATTTTTAGTACCCTCTCATTCCGCTCAATAATAGTTCTTGTCGCACAAAGCTGTGTAATCGCACATAAAAAATGCTCATAATTATCATCAGCTATCCGTTTTCAAAGCAAATTGAAGAAAGTGATTAATCCCTTAATAACTGCAAAGTATCCACGATATTGGGCACTACGTTAAAGAAAGTTTCTCAAATTGAAATTCTATTCAAATCTATACCACAGCACCTCTAATGTCAGAGAGAATAAAGACATATCAATCTGTCTCCATTTCAATAAAACTGTCCAGTTGAAATTTCAGTCTCTTTTTGTGCTGGGGTAAGCCTAGGCGTTTTGCATGTCGAGGAAGTTTCATCCTTTAACCCATCATACTTCCAGGTGCAAAATGGACAATTAAGCGTTCGATTTAATATACATTACGGTCAACACTTTTAATGATATTCCTGCCCGAATTGTAGGTAAGTAAATAGGATACCGTTTAGCTGTTCAGCCCAAATTAGAACCTTTATTGTTAAAACTGTTATACTTTCTGTTTTACGTACTGCTATAAGTAAGGCTTTAGTCTGTGCCCTGAAATTGTTTTGCTTAAATATTTCATGTTTATCAGGGCAATGCACACCATAGCTTCATAGCTACATTGACAAAAGCCTCTCTACACTCTCGTTCCTTGTAAATATTAGGTAAATACAAAATGTCATCTGGGACCTCAGCTCCCAATCGATCTCTTTGCAAAATTTCGTCAAAAGTTTAGACGTGAAAAGGTAACAAACAGACATAGTTATACTTTTGAATTTCTAATATTATTAAGAATAACTAATATAATTTTTTAGGTTTGTCCCTCAATAATTCAAAATAAAAACTCTAGACCCTCATACAAATAAATATCCGTTTCCTTATAATTGTGGTCTGTATGCTAACTTTCATCGAATTGACTATTTTTCTCAGAAATGAGCAATGAAACCATACATCTGCCTTTGACACTTATCAAGTAAACGCACATTTCATACCACTTCTATTAGATCTAAAGTTTTTGTCGAGCATTAGCTTAATTTACGCCCTTTATTGGAGTCCGTATCCATCTAATACCCAGTGTTAACATCTGCGCTAACATCATCACTTTGATATAATATCAAGTTATAGTTTAATGATTGGTGTTTGATGGTCTTAGTTCTGAGAGAAATTGCGTTTTATACGGAAGCATTATATACCAAAGGTCGTGCGCTGTTTTAACTCTTTTTTTTTTTTTTTTTTTTTTTGCATTTCAAAGGTATAACGTTGGTGTGGCTTCCGATATACCACACTTGTTTAGGCGGATTTCCATCTATGCCATACTTGGATATGGGAAACAAATAGATTCCCAAAGACATAAATTGCAACGCAAATGCACCACCTACTCGTATATACCCATCCCTTGGTGGGTATGCCACAAAAACATTCTTACTTATCCTTTACTGTTCCACCAACAGAAGATAATCCTTTTTAGGTATTATTTTCGCATAACAGAATAAACATGCAAGGTGATTTGCATTCATTACAAATGTGTATGTAACTGCTATATTGGAGCTTTGGATTGTTTTGTATAGTGGATGCATTTGTGTTGGTGTTAAATTTTGCATAATTGCACTACAATGGATTTTCAAATAATGCTATGGAATTTTACCTTTGTTTTGAAGAATTTTCTAGGGATATTGTTTTTATTTGTCGCTATATCATGTATGTATCTTTTTGTATTTTTATTTACTGTATTTAATTAGATTATTTGCAGCAGTGAAGCAACGTGATTTATGCGTGTTGCATACTAATGAAATGAAGTATTAGTAGACCATAAGTCATTTAATCTAATTAAAAATACTGTCGATTGATTCATTGGGGTCGGGCGGTATATTGTTTGTCATTGTATTCTTTTAAATTCGATTAATGACTATAATGATAAAGGTCGGCAGATTATCAACTCATGAAATAAAATGCTAGATAATTCGTATATCTAAAGAATTTTACACATGCTTATGAGGAACTTCCACTAGAAAACTTTTATAGTATTTCGATATAGCAAAAAGAACAACTGTCATAGAGCTGGGGCTTCGGAAACGAACTCACTCACGATCCACAGTTGGTGTCGCGTGTACAAATGATTATTTCCTTATAGATTATCACAATGGTACAAAGGATCCTAAGAATGTACTGCCATTTGCTTAATGTTCACATCGACGAAACACTTTCTTAGGAAAATGAGGATTTTACATTCACTCAAAGCACTTATATGTCTGATTATTTTTTAAATACATTAACTATTCCAATTTCATTCCAATTACATTAACAGGTTCAATTTCCCAATGGAACAATTTCTATCGTCATTATTTTATACGACTATCACATTTTTAGAGGCTGCTTTGGTAATAAGACTCGAGAATATACACCTAATTTTCTCTTCCATTTGAAGATGCAGAACACTTGAAAGCTTCTCGGAATCTTAGGACCAGAAGGTAACACGTGCAAACGGAACGCTTTTAAGAAACCTAGGGTTGAATATTAGGTGGCTTAGGAACTATACTTCCAAGCAGTATTAGTAAGTCGTGTGAAATGTACGTTGTCGTGGGTCAAAAACCATCGCTTTGAAAATCGGGAGAAAATTCATCTCCAGTGCTATTCCGTACAAAATTTGATCATACATTTTAACCTCGCACATAATACACAATGGCCCAATGGGAGCAGTGGCTCAATGGATAGTGTGCTGGACTACTATTCGAGGGGTCCGCGTTCAATCCCCGTAAAAATACAAACTGCATCTTAAGGTATTTTCCACTGCGCCACTTTTCGCGAACGTCCGACAAACATCCGAGAGTAGGTATAACTGTACTAAAAAAGCTTCTAACAAATTGTCTGTTTTCTAGCATTTTTGTTTTAAATAATAAGAAAAGAGATTGTGTTTACGTCATGATTCTTTAATCATTAGGAAAATTTGTCCTGCCTGATGACATGAATACAATAGCGGGCATAATGGCCTTTTCAGCAGTTTTGACAAAGCGCATATTGTCTACTGTCAGTAGAATTTTGGGTCATTCACTGCAGAATTTTAGGCTGCATCTTCCTAATCGCTGAATATATGCTTCCTAGATGTGAATAAAAATAAATAAGAATTTTCTCATACAAACTTTGACCCCATTTCACCCCTTCGGAGGTAGAATTTTCCCAAAGGAAATATGTTTAAAAATGTCAGCTTCGTAGTTTTACCTTGAAGAGGCGATGATAGTGCCCACCTTTAAGGTCGCGAGAGTGCAAAGTTTTAAATTTTTTGGGGTTTTCCATTTCCATAATAGTATTTAGATACATACAGTATGACTCTTTCTCAAGCCTTGGATCAATTCCGGCAAATTAGTGATAGATACGACAAATTGATGATTAACAATTCAGCTTAGAATAAAATACGTGTTAGTCCAGTGCTGCCAGTGTTTTGTCATAAGAATTCCCACGCAAGTGCCAAAAAAATCCCTTTTTTCCCTCGCCTGGCTCAAAAAAGTACCTCCGATTTTCCCACACATATTTTACAAAGGAAAACAAAAAAAAAATACGAAACAAACAAAACTGCCTCAATAACTATGGGGAAAAACCTTGGTGTATTCCACTATGCCTATTTCAACACCCTTCAAAGGCTTAGGGCCAGCTTCAAAGGTTCCGGAAAAAGTTTCGGATAGTATTATGTGACACAGAACGCTATTCGACAGGTAAAGGAGTATCAGTGTGGTAATAAAATCCCTGTGATACAAGTTTCTAGGATTCTTGTCTGTCAATTATTTATTTACAACTTGTTTGTCATAGTGTTAATATATTATGAATATTTATTAGGGTTCATGAACAAATTGTTCCAACTAGGTACTTTTCGCATAGAGACTGTTAGATATCACTATCCGATCTGGCAGATAAGTTCCTGATATCGAGACTTTATCAGCTAGTCTTGAAACTGACCCTAGCCTCGGGAACAGAACCAAATTTATGGTGGGTTCCTGGCCATGAATTCTTCGAAGGAAACGAAAAGCAGACGATTTGGCCAGAATATGCTCCAAAACCCCTTTCGCGGGACCGGAATCTTTCTGATATACACCCCCCAAATTGGCTAAACACTTAGCCATAAAATGCTGGGAACATACAAAATGTATCTCATAATGGGAGAATATCCCAGGTTTAACAATGCTCATAGCAGACATGATGTCAGAAACCTTGTATAGGATTCCTTATAGGACATCATGGGTTACAATTCTACCTAAGCTCAATAAATCTTGCCAACTCAGCGGAGAACAGGCTATGTACAGAGAAGACGAAACAACATTATGCGAATTTGGAAGGAAGATCTTCTCCAGGGACCAACTGGACCCGAAAGAGATAAAATAATCATCTGCAGCAGTTAATAATAATAAAAATAATATAGACAGAGACGTTTTCATTTTACGTTATTTGGCCCCAGGACTTCTTTCTTTTTGTGTCAATACAAGCGCTTGTTCATGGACGCAGTCAGGTGTATAAAATAAATTGTCTTCCTGAAGTAGAACACGAAAATTAAATTAAAGTTTCAAAGAACAAAAATTCCCTTTTGTTTGTTCTGGAAAACGGAAAGTTTCCCTTTTTCCCTTTTAGCTCATTTCGAGTACAAATATTCCCTTAAAAAGGGAAATTTCCCACAATCTGGCAGCACTGTGTTAGTCGCTATAGAAAAATATGGATATCTCATTAGCCGCTGCAACATCTTCTCTAGAGCTTTTTCCTGTGGAGCTCGCCTCAAGGCAAGCCTTCCGGAAACCAAGATATTCACTTTGAATGCGGCACATAACTTCTGCTGCCTTAATATACCGATACCCAATGATTGCAGCCTGTTAATTTTTTTATCTTGTGCGCCTATCAGTTTCGTTATATTTAGCGTCATTCATATTCCATTAAAGTATTAACGAAACCAATTATCTTATAGCACGCCGCCAACTGCACCGCATCTGCTAAATGTAATCGAAAGTCAATCATCATCATCATCGGCAGCACCCTCAACCAACAACTGTTGTCGATAACAATGATGAGCAGGCCAGTCCGACAAATTCAATTCTTTCGGCAATAATCATAAATAACCAACTTTTATCGTTTCATTTGAGGTCTTCGAAAGCATAAAAAAGAAAAATTAAAAAAAAAAAAAACAATCGATACAGACGCAGCCAAATTATTAAAAAGCCATCATGACTAATTTGTAACGATCCATAAATGCACATGCACGCCGACCGCTCAAAAAAAATTGAAAATTAAATACCCATAAGGAAGTACAAGTTCAATGAGTTCCAAATTAGAAGCCCACCAGACGGACGGAACCCATCAGTTGATATTTTCTCACATTCATAATTCAAGCATCACTCAGAAAAATCATAAAACTCAAAAATGAATTAGAGTTGCAAGAGGTCAAGAGCAGAAAACCGCCGACGGATAAACCGGTGCGTGGTGATAGTGATCCGCAAAATATAAGAAAGGTTATTTATTTGTTACCATTTCGGAGAATTTACGAGCCCCAGGCTAGCGATAACTTGACTGGGGTATCCACGAGCATATAAATCGATATCTTGTTCATATCAATGAATGAGCATTTGTATCGGGTGCACATGCACAGTGAACAGTAACAGTGGTCTTCCTCAGGAAGCGCAATCTGACGGGTGAGGAAGAGAGTTTTTTTTTTTTTGTGGTCCTTCTTTCGTTGTGTTCCTATTTTTATTGACGACGTAAAATTATTGCGCGACAAATGATTGCAATGGACATATGTTTACATAGAGGATGCACTTACCACGGGTATAGTTTGCTGGTGACATACGTAAGAGGGCTTTGGCTATCCTGAGGGCATACGACAAATTGTCAGGGAGGAATTGTGAATTGATGACAATTGCCCGGAGCGGCTAAGGTATCCTGTTTTATTTTGTCCTTCCTTGTGTGTGTTTTTTTTTATTATTATTATTATTATAGGGATGACAGTCAATAAATAGAGGAAATGTTTTGGTTGCATTAAATTTCAATAACACACACACAGTTAACAATATGTCGTCACAAGGATTCACATTTTTTTTTTATTTGTTTGTTTGTCCTTTGTGGGTCCGATGACAATGGGCGCTATTATGAATGGTAGAGTGCGTCTGCATTGTGTCCAAAAGAGAGTAGGTATTCACTTTTTATGGGTGCTTGTTATGACAAATTAGTGCATGCTACATGTGCAATTTATATTCCTTATAACGGAAAATTGCGCCCATTTGATTAGCTTACGTCTACCTACTTTCTGATTTTATTATTTTGCATATCTATACATATAATAAAACTGTAGGACTTTTCTTTGTCAGCTAAAAACTCGAAAACTACTGGACAGATTTCGATGAATCTTTTTTTAAAATGTTCCTTAAGACTGTAAGACTGCTATAGGCTATGTCGTTTATAGCCACGTCCTTAGGAACAGTTTTTAGCCAATCTATTTTCTGAAGTAAAAATATATACATACGCATATACCTTGCTACAAAAAATGGATGTTTATACTTTTGCGATCGTCAAACAAAAACAATACGTATACTACACATTCGAAAAGGGTTGATTTGTTTTCGCAGTGAGTGCTATGGTCAGTTGTATATGTACATAGGTATAGGTATGTATATTATGATCGTATGTCCGATGTATGCAGGATGGGGATGGGATGCGTAGGGATTCCATGGGAAGAAGGAAACAAAGGAAAGGAAAGGAATTGCAATATACATATAAACCAGTGGCAAGATCATGGAGAGGGAGGGCGATGCAGAGGGTGCACATTATCGCATATCGCCACGCAACGCAGTAGAAATTTCATTCTAATATGACGTATGTATTTTTTGAAGTGAAAATATATACATACAATATTATATACCTTGGTACAAATGGATGTTTGTACTTTTATGATCGTGAGATACGACAGGACAAACAAAACAACACTAGCATAGGTTGATTTGTTTTCGCAGTGATCAGTTGTATATGTAGGTATGTATATTATGATCGTATGTCAGTATGGCATGGGGTATATTAATAATCTTCATAAAAGAAGAGACATATACATAATACAAAACAGGTTTCACATCAGAATTTCATTCGATATGATGTATGGTAACAGTGTAGGGTTGGGGTAGGTAGTTGTTCGGATTTCATAGGAAGATTGAAACAAAGGAAATGAAATACAGCATTACAAACAAGCAAACAGCATTACAAACAAGTGCACATTATATATCCAATACCTACACTCTAAGAAAAAATCATGTAATTTTACTATCATTAAGCGAGGAATCTACTTGCCTACCATAATTGCAGTAATTTTACGCACGTATCAATTTTAAATATTTAATGCGTAAATCTTAAACCTTTGTTGTGTAAATTCACACATATGTAGATTTTAAATATAAATGCGTATTTCTACACTTAAGATGTTCAAATTAAATGTACATTTACATAATTAATGTTTAAAATCCAACAGAATTTCAGAAAGAAATGTCTATAAATCAACATAAAATGTGTAAAACCAAACCCTTTATGTTCAAATTTGTAGCAAAATTCGACATATAATGTGTAAACTCCAAAAATTTTTGTGTAATTTTGCTTTAAAAAGCTTAAAAATGGCATAGAGATTCAATATTTAATGTGTACAATTACACAAAATTGTACATGGATCGGAAAGACTATTCAAAACAAGTAAAAGTGTTATCATCGGCCTGGCCGATTCTTTGATACCCTCCACTGCAGTGAACCTGTCTAAACGAAATAAAACAATACAAAAATGTTTAAGATATTTATTAAAAATATTTATAATATTTATTATTTATATTAAAAACGTTAAAAATACTTCAGAAACCGTACATGCACAAAACGATGCGATGGAACTTGGGAGCGCAAGAGGTTCAACTGCTTCAGTCAAAGGTCTGATCATGTATGAATATGAACTCGCAAATGAATCGTTACAATCGAATTGCAAATTTTCACACATAAAATGTGTAACTTTTATCAGATGGGTGTAAATATAAGCATTGGTTGTTGGTCTTCAAACACTGTGTGTGTAAATTTCATAAGGTGTTTATATTTAAACAAAATTTGTTTATTTGTAAACATTTGAGAGTAATATTTAAACAATAATAGATTAATATTGAACAATAGTTGTTGAAAGGTACACAAAATATGTATGTTTGCAACAAATGTTTGTAATATCTAACATTATGTGATTAAATTTTATTTTTACCTATTGTCGTGTGTATAAAAACACAACTTGCCTATTTTTACATTAAAAGTTACATACACTTTCATAGTAATTTTACACGCATTTTTTAGAGTGTACATTACACCCATATTATCGATATCGCCACGGCAAAATTGGACAAACGGGAGTGACGCCTCCCATACAAAAAACATCTATGATTTTCATGATTCTTTTTTTGCTTTTTTCGTATTGCTGTATATTTCAGGTTTAGAAAGAAAATTCCAGAAAATAGATTTATTCTCATTTTTCGCATTTTACGAAAGAACATTATTATCTAAGACCTAAGCAATACAATTACCGTGCACGGGCTAAGCTGGGCGGGTACAGCTAGTTAAATAATAACTATACGTTTGAAATGTTGCCATTTCAAAATCCCTTTAAATCTTGTACTTTAGGATTTCGAATATCTTAGGCTACTGCCACACGAACTCCTTTTGCGCTTCTGTTTGGCGCTATGATTACGAACGCCCTCGACCAAAAAGGAGTCAGTATGGTCGCGTGAACTGATTTACCCTCCATGGGGCGAGAACCGTAGATGGTAGTGGTAGATGTGTGTGTCTGTGTACATCGTGTGTATTAAGCAGGGAATACACGATACAATTATCGTACCAACCATTGTACCAACAAGTGGTCGTATGCGATGATTGTATCGTGTGTGTGCATGAAATTTGCGGTTGTACCGATATCGCATGGTCGAACGCTGTCGACCGAAAACCAGCGGTCGTATGCGACAGATTGTATGAAAATCGTACCGATTGTTTGCTTCCGTGCAATTGCTGTACCGATTTCATTACTTTTCTGATATTTGTAGTGAAAATATGACAATTGTGTCTATAATTGATAAGTTGTTAAGTCATGAACGAATAAATTAACAATGAGAACAAAACAAAATCGCATACAAATCGTATGGTGTGTGTGCTTCATACAACACGTTGTACCGATATCGGAACAACTCAAGTCGGTACGATCGTTGTATCGTGTATTCCCTGCTTTAGTATGTCCATACGAGCGGGGAGTTTACTTAAATACATTGAAGTCGACACAAACATTTCACAGCTAGTTTCACAGCTAATTGAAACGTCAAACGAAAACTAGTTGGTGTTTGCTGTGAATGCATCGACAAATTTTCGTAAACTTGTTGTCGAAAACTCAGTTTTCAGTGCAGTTAATTATAGTTATTATAGTTAATCAAACGAAGAGTTACACTTACCAACCGCTGTTTCTTTCGCCTAAAGAAGGCTACTGACTAGTAAGGCCTTGACAAGAAACTCTATAAAGATACTCAATATAAGACCCACATCATACTTCGAGTGATTTTCGGTCCCGTTTGCGTTGACGGGCTTTGGAGCTGTACAGTGACATCGACCTGGTCGACCTGGACAGGCTAGGGCATGTCGAGCGAATGGACACCAACGCTCCGGCCCGAAGAGTCTTCGATTCTAACCCGGAGGGACAACGCACTAGCGTAAGAGCTCGCCTTAGGTGGTGCGCACTTGTATAGAAGGTCAGCTCAACCAACTTGGACTGCACAACTGGAGGGGGTTAGCAAAAGATCGGTCTAACTCGATAGGCGTGTTGGTTGAGACCCAGGTTCAATCCCGACTGTAGTGCTATATGCTAGAGCGCTTTTCATTTGTCGGCAGTTTCTACATTCTGCAATATTTCTGGCCAATTGACTGAATGCTCAAGCTCAATCAAAACTTGTAATTTTGCATACGAGTTACTTTGAAAATCTATTGTTTTGACAAAAGGTTACGTGTTTTGAGCTCTGTTTCCGAATATCCGGTGAGGAAAACAAACTGCGAGTCCACACATATTCGGGAAATCGCTGTCAGTTGTCAACTGGGGAGATAATTTAAAAATAGAAAAATGTGCAAAACCCTTGGGAATGTATGTGTTCCACTACCAATGTCTGCTCACATTTATGTATTTTCAAAGAAAATAAAAGTACATATTGGTATGCACCTCTTAAATTCATTAGTTCTTAGTCAAGCTGGTACAATATTGTCCCGCCATTTCCACAACTTAAACAACCAACATCCGCCATGGTCGTTTTTCGTTTGGCTTAAATAATTTCTCCACCACAAATGGCCAAATGTATTTTGCACTCTATCTTCCTTAAGAAGGACACCGAACGATGAAATCGTGACTTTGGATTATTTGCATACAGAATTCGAAAAATCATCGCGAAGAAATCTTCTCCTTCGTCTGTCCTTAAGAAATGTGTCTTTTGTTTTTGTTTGTTCTCAAGCTCCCCTGAATGCTCGGGCGTATAGAAGGTTCCAAATTATTTACCCATATGTTGCACATGAAATTTGCAAAGTCTTGGATAGGGTCTCTTTGCAATTTTTTTTTCTTTTTACCATCCGTTGGCTAATAGCATTTTATCCTACGCTTAACATCATCGGTGCGCTAGCAACATATCTTTCTCTTTCTACCATACTGTACACCTCACTTAGGGTATTTCCTGCGAGTTTTTCTGTGCAAAATTAATTCGATTCGCTGACTAAGCCGCTTCAGCTAAATGAGTTTCTTTCATTCCGCTTACAACACCATAGAACCTAAGGTCCCTGAACAGTGAACACTGCCAGTGCACAACCTACAAAGAAGAAACTCAAATGCAATTCTGGAATCAAAGAATCTGGAAAAAGAATTCGAGACTCCTTGTGAAGATGTTTGTTTTGGGTTCTGTGTCCGACTCTTAGGAGTATTGCTGGTGCTGTTGCAGTCGAGGGAACATGAAGATAAATGCGGCATTGGATAGGTCTGGCGCGCTGTGTGTCTCTCCCGGTATGGTCCTAAGATGTAATGTAATATATCCGCGATTGGTACATGAGATCAGAGACGAGCGTGGTGTACGGTTAGGAGACGATATTGAGACATACATAGGGAAGATGTTTTTGTGGGCGCCACATTTAGATGGGAATTTGTTATGTTGTGCGGCAATTGTCCTTTGGTTAGGAAATTTTTTTTTTGTTCTCCCTTTTGTTTATTTTGTGTATTTGAAGTTTGATCATTGTGCACGATTCAATTGAATGTAGACCATTATATAGTCATGGGAGTGCTTGTATTTATTGTGGTATATTGTTTTGTATTATACTTTGTTGCTATATGTTTTAGTTTATGTGCACTGTAGTGATATGTATATTATATAGCTTTTAAAGAATTTTTTTTATTAATAAATGGCTTACCAATTCAATAATGGAGCATTGTGTATTTTTTACATAAGTGAGGCACTGTTAAGTTTTTACTATACCTTAATAGATATAGATAAAATTGTCGGCGCAACAGGTTGATAAAGTACACTGAGCTTTCCACCAACTGAAAAGTAAGGTCGAACACTTTGATGTCGTGTTTCTTTTTGAAAGATTTCATCCCATTAGGCTGAAAAATTGGTGATGGAACTTTTACTGAAGTAGGTAGGTAAATGGGTGCTTTTGTGGCAGTTGCTATAGCTTAATTTAGCTTAGACCATCAGTTGCGTCCAGTTTTATTGAAGTCAATATCAGCTATAAGAGTTGATTTCAAGAACGTTTTTAGTACAGTACATTTTTGCAGATATAACAAGTCCCCTAATATAAACATATTCAAGCCTCGCTAATTGTAGGTAAAGTATATAATAAAAGTGTTTTAGGTACTTTGCTGACTTGAGAACAAACTGTATAGCCATCTAGTGGAAAATTATTATTATAATAATAATTATTATTATATTAATTATTCCAACACCTATTAAGATACTAGGAGGATTAGAAAAACAACCAAGGTTTTCGATAGACCGCAAATGCCTCTCCAGTTAGCTTGGACAAACCAATTCCAGCTGCACACTCCAAGTTGATTGAGGCCCCCTGCAACTTATGAGCGCTAAACTCTAGGTATACATGTCCACGATTGATGGGAAATTTTTTACCAGATTTTTTTCGCTGTACGGTTGGCCGAGATTCAACGAGATTCCTTTAAGGCCCTTTAATTCAATTCTTTACAAAGAATTTTAGCAGCTCACTCAAACTAAAAAATTACAATATTTCAAGTATCATATATGCCGTTCAATCAAAGATCATAAATAAATGGAATCATTACTAGCCATAGCCACATAGAAGTTAAGTCCCATCATCAATCAATCAAATCTTGATTAATGGTAGAGGGTTAATATCTTTCAGGGTTTTATTTGGATTGCAACTATTTTCATAAGAGAAAATAAGACTTCCACAAAGCTATTAAACGAATTTGGTGAGTACTCCTTTAGCTGCTAAAAAGTTACTTACTTACTTAGGCGGCTCTACAGTTCGGGGTGAACCGAGGCCTCAGCTAACAAGCCTCTCCAGTTAGCCCAGTCCTTAGCTAAATGCCTCCAGTTGCGCACTCCTAGTCGGTTGAGGTCGCCTCCGACTTACCCGCGACACTTAAGGCGAGGACTTCCTCTACTGCGTTGTCCCTCCGGGTTAGACTCGAAGACTCTATGGGCCGGATCATTTGTTACCTTCCACTCTACATGTCCTAGCCATCTTAAACGACTTATTCGCAGTTGTTTGACCAGGTCGATGTCGCTGTACAGCTCGTATAGTTCGTCTTTGAATCTCCTTCTCCATAAAACATGTGTAGCGGACAGACAGGAAACCAAAAATGTTTTAAGTTAAATTTGTCGTTTCTATGGTATTGTAATCGAAAACAATTATGGATTTACCTTGCTCGAAAAGTATACTTACGCTTGAAGGTGAACGCTGTTCCTACAGTTGATGCAGTTCAAAGGCACATCTAATTGGAATAATTGGGTCCCAGATTGCTTTTCTGGCAATCTTTCCGAAATTTTAGAAATTTTTTGCAAAAACTTTTCAGGCGTTTTTTCCATTTCTAAAAAATTTCGGACATAGCGTTATTAGTTATATGTATCTTTCTTCACTCAATTTTTATTTAATTTTGAACTTTTAACACTTCGTAAACATTTTTTTGATCAAAATATATTTGATCGATAAATTTCAATTAAATAACATTTTCTGAAACCTAAAGAGACGACAGAGGCATGCCAAAGAATTATGATCGGACTGAGCCGCAAAAATATTCGCATACTCACGGGGGTCATTATTGGACACTTCGCGATAGACGTACACGCGGAAAGGCGGGGCATAATGACTTACGACAATATTGATCTTAAGGAACTCCTGAGATTCATACTTAAATCAGGGTTTTTCCAGTAGGTAAACAACTCCACACCCTTCGGTTAGATACTCTTAGGACAAGCTGGGAATCTGGATACAAGAGCTTATGAATACCTGTGATTAATACTAAATCTAGGTGACTCAAATAAAAGCGGTAAATTATTTATTTCCAAACAGGAATGATATGGAAGGTTCCCGTAGCTGGATGCAATGGACCCAACTGATGGTCTATATGTGAAACTGTGGCAACCACCACAAGAGCACCCAATTACCTACCTAACTACCTAACATTTTCTGACCTTTTTTCCAAAATTATTTTGGAAATTATGCCAGAATACGAGTTACCTACGTTTATTATCTGGCTTAATTTGCATTTCACTTTCTGGTGCTTTTTCCACATCTGTCTACTGTCTGGCATAATTTCCTAATTTCTGCCATATTTTCCAAACATAATTCTGATATTTTTTCCAAATTCGAAAACAAAAACATTTTCTGGCATTTTTTCCAAAAAAAAATCTGGCGTAATTTCCGGGAGCCCAATAATTTCCAAAAATGTATGACGTTCTAAATTTGTTGCTCATTTCGAAAAATCTTATGATGCAAGCTATTTTCTCTGAAAGCATCTATTTGCAAAACCAAAAACTGATTAGGCATTTTGTTGACAATAAAATGTGGTTAAACTAAGCGCAACCGATAATTTTCTGAACGTGTTTTTGTACACTCATTTTATTCAATTTCATTTTTTTCTCATACCTAATGAGCTAATGTGCATAATTTGCTGATATAATTAATCGATAATTTGCAAGTGGCAATATTTCACGGCTGCAACTTTGCATATCTAATAAGTCCGAAATTCTGGCGCAGAATTGTGTGTTCCCACGAGTTGTCAGTTGATTTCTTCTTTTCAAAATCAATACAAACCGATAAATAGTGAAAAATGCTAAGCAAAACTTGTCTATAATGTCTACAGACCTATAATAAATATTAAATAAATATCCACAAACCATTCACAACTGCCCAAAAGGCTATAAATTAAAATATTGATTTTAGCCAACCCAGAGAAGATAAAAATAAATATAAATCGCTTTTATAAGGTGGTTTAATAATTAAATACAAATACCGACGCCAATAAGCACTCTAGTCATTGTGAAGCCACATCCCGTATGCCGTATAGCTTTTATGGGTTTGAATAAAAATGTTCAAAAATTAGATAAACACTCAAATAAATTTCAACCGAAAGGCAAAGAAGACAAAGACATTGAAAATATTAACAATAATTCAAAGAGGAAATAAATACAAATGGAGACATGGAGAGACGCATGACTCAAATAAGCGGCAGATTTTGGTTGTTGTATTTGGCTTTCGATCAATAAAATGAATTAGAATGTGAAACCCGATTAGCAGCTCGTCTGGCTACCACCACAGATTGCTTCAGAGACTGACGATTTTGATGGCTGACGGAAATTGGTCAGATATTCAGCTAGATGTTGGATTTTTTATTGGGTAGCTTAACGGAGGAGTGATCGATGCTATGGTATCAAAGCGATCCAATGAAAATCGTTGCAAAAGCTGTTTGGAAATTTTTGAACAAAAAAGGTATTGGATATTTTTCACTGAGATAGGTAAGCTAAGGAATTTGAATAAGTACAAGGTGGCGCAAAAATAACCTTCCGATGTTTTTTGGCTGTAATTTAAAAAAAAAAATGAAAAACTTTGATTCTTCTTGTGGATTATTTTTATTTGGTCTTTTAATTTTTTTTACATCAAGTCGAGAATATGATGTCATGTAAATGGTCGCCGCCACAGTTGATTGTCATTTGAGCCCTTTTTATGGCATTTTCCATCACTTTGGCCAAAACTTCCGGCGATAGGTCCTAACATTGTTGACGGATATTGTCTTTAAGAGCTGCAAGACTCTGAGGCTTGTTGCCAAAAAACTGAGACTTCAAAAAGCCCCACAAAAAGAAGTCTGGAGCGGTCAAATCAGGCGATCTTGCTGGCCCGTGCAAATCGCCAAAACGGAAGATTAGGCGCCCGGGAAATGTATCCTTCAGCATATCGGTTGTGGCACGTGCAGTGTGTGCCGTTGCACCGTCCTGTTGGAACCACATGTTTTCCAATCCCAATTCATCAAGTTGCGGCAAAAAGAACTCGTTGATCATTGCTCTGTAGCGCTCACCATTCACAGTAACCGTCTGGTCGATGTCGACGGCGCTTCCATGACATCTTCGGCTACAGCAGCAATATTCACTGCAGAACGGCTACTCCGGGGTCTGCTACGCCTGGCAGCATCTCGTGTTGTGCCAGTCTCTTCGAGGCGAACGGCTAAACGTCGCAGTGTTTCACCAGTAGGCGTTGGACGGCTAGGAAATCTGCGACGAAATTCACGTTGTGCCAAAGTCACCGACCGATTATTGCTCAAATAAATAGTCACCAATATTCCGCGTTCTGGAGCAGTGTAGCGTAACATTGTTTATTAACGTGTATTTCGCATGTGTTTACTACACAAATGTCAAAACAGAACTGACATTAGGGGCCAATCGCAAAATTTATAGCATTTTCTGATAGGAGGATTACTTTTGCGCCACCTGTTACATACATTATTATTAAAGAGGACAGTATCTATTACCAAAAAAAATCTTAATGAACTAAAAGCTCGTTCAAAAGAAACAGTTCTATCCGGAGACCATATTTAGAGATTTAGAGTTAACGATTAATTTTGGTTAAATATGGATGCAGTTTTTTTTATGATACATTTTAATTTTTTTTGGTGATAGTGTAAGCATTTAACATAATCTATGTAGGTAGATATGTATAAAATTAAATTCGTTTTCTAAATACCTGTTTTTTTGTTGCGCTATCGGCAGCGATAAGGATCTACTATTAGTCGAATTATCCGCCCTTTTCGAGAAATGGTCTGGTTTAAGCTTTGTTCTAAATATGTAAATTAACTTTGGGGACGCTGATCTTACACTTGAATTGATCTGCCCCAGAAGAAGGCTTTTCGCAGACTTTTTGTGGCAATCCATAGCAGGCTATAATGTGCTTAGTAGGGCAATAAAAAGTATTTGAGAAGCCCAAGCCCATCTCGTGCGAATGTTTGCCTCCATAAGTAGGTTACATGCCTAACCAAGGCTACATGCCTAACGAAAACCACATTCCCTGTTGTTTAATCATATGTATAGACCACAGGATAACATACAACTTTCAATCAGAGTTATTGCTACTTCTCAGCACATTTCAGTCCATTTTCTGCAGGCAAAAATTACTTTAACTAAAACTTCTGTTTCAAGTCGAACCGCCCCAACTATTCCGTTCCCCTAGGCTGATGTTTCGATGTTGATCCAGCCCTGACGGGACAACCGAACTTCACAACCATAATCCCTTACCAATTCCTTTTCTTCGATTTATTTTCTTATTTGGTAAGCTAAAATAGACCACAAATCATCATCCGACATTTACATGTCTGGTGTAACTGCCTCACTGTATCTCCATAAGAAATTTGTTCCGTTCAAATGAGGCAACAATTCAAAGGATCTCATATTGAGGCATTATTACAAAATGTGATTAATGTGCTGAGCAATATGCCTTCAGGAAATAAGGTATACTTGGGACGCGGGGTCTCTGCCAATACTTTCCTAATATCCGTGTCACATAATTTCCCACAGCCAGACACAGCTTCTTTGCCTGTTTTGTAAATTAATGACTTGTAATTCGTGCATGCGCTATAAGGTTGGTCATGATGGGCTATTAAGTGCATCTTACATGCCCGGAGCAACAATCAGTTCACTTAAGCAATCCAAGTAGTAATCTTTTTTTAACACTCTTCGTGGTGCTTTGGTACATTTTACGAGTGTCAGAAGTTACGCCTAGTTATGAGTTATCAAATCGTCATCCTTGTTTCTTATGTATGGTGTATAGGAAAGAGGTAGATCGAGGAACTCTGTAGCGTTTTTAATTTTTAGCAGATCGAATTTGAAAATCAGTTTTCTCGGAATAATTCATCGATTGGTCAGAGTAATCGCGGCGTTGTGCTTGTGCCGACCACTTTGGAGTGAAGGCTTATAAATTAAGGATTTGTATCTTGTATCTTGTATGTGAATACTGTAATTAACTAATAGACAGTATGTGCTCTCAATTAGATGTGTATATCGAAGGTAAAAATGAGGCATATAATGTTAGTGTGTCTTGAAGGAGTGTCTGCACCCACATTTTTTTTTATGTTTGAAATAAATATGTGCACTGTGCAGGTTATGAGGTAGGTACTTCAGAATTTTTCATTCAAAAAATTATGTTTTCGCTCATAGTCAGTGAACGCATCTGAAGTGTGGCTTTCTACTACTCGGCCAATTTTTTTTCAGCGTTGTCATGATGACATCCTCCGGACCATTATAATTATTGGGAAGGTGTTGGCGGTTTAGGGTCTATTTGTTTTCTG
The DNA here is from genome assembly GCA_955612985.1 of Cheilosia scutellata. Taxonomy (NCBI): domain Eukaryota; kingdom Metazoa; phylum Arthropoda; class Insecta; order Diptera; family Syrphidae; genus Cheilosia; species Cheilosia scutellata. Next base: position 135,714,178 of record OY015311.1, read on the forward strand.
AACTACTCAACTGATTTTAAATATTCATTCAGCGATGTAATGGTGACATTATGACTAATGCCACACGAGCTCAAAAATGGTCGTGCGCCCAATTGTCCGCCCGCCCAGAGAAATATTTCGTTGTTGTCACACGCGCTGCAGTTCAAAATAATGTTTTATTTTTATAGGTATCTACTGTGATGCAAAAAGAAGAAAAATGGAAATACAATAATCTTGGGTATATCCACTAAACAGCGAAAGGCATTTCACCGTTCATTATTAATTGAGGCATCCTATAATATGTCAAAAGAATCGGTTGAAGAATTAGCTACTATGGAGGATAAAAGGTGTAATGTTTTTATCCTTTTAATATCAATCCATGAAGTTAAGTCGTTGTGTAAAATAGACCGTACTTTTTGGTCGCGGACGTTTGTGTGCATTGTTGGTTCTCTGTTCAGGAGTATTCAACGAGTGCGTGTAACATTAGCCTATTATAGGTTACTTTAATGTGGGACGGTTGAAGGCCTAAGGTGACAAAAGTACTCGATCGATAGTGCTGAAACTTACACATTTGGTATGAAATAAACAGTCCACGTAACTCAGAATTTTTCTTATAGTAGAATTTGGCGCTGAATATCAAATTACACTATATCTTAACATTTATAGCAGCTTCAGCCTTGAAATTTTGCAACTATACTCTGTCCAACAAAAATTGTCAGTATACAGGGAAGATAGGATGTTTGATGTACAGACGTTTATTGCCTTTTCAAAGCAAAGAGTGTTTGACACTTCCCATCAAAAAAAAGCAAAGCACAGAAAACGCTATTTCTTAACACTCATGAGAACTAAAGTTGTCAAATTCGGAATATATTTAGCGGGTAGTTAGGTGAATATAAAATTGTGTCAGAAGCAGATCATTGTCGTTTTGTCACAAACCGGGTGGGATATCGTACTACGAAATTTCGGAAAATAAACTCAGTTTAAAAAGCCCCATCCATGGCCGGTTAATTTAAACTCGGTTTAAACTCGATTAGGTTTAAACTAGCATTGTAAAACACCTTTTCAGGTTAAACGTTGGTTTAAACTTGATATTTGGTTAAACGGAGTTTAAGCGTGCACTGTAAAACCGGCAAAGGTATTATAAAGCAAGTATACTGAACAATTTCGAACTCGAAATAAAAGCACAGTTGTCTACGGATTAAAAACTGTATAGCCACAACTGACACTGACACTTAGGTTTGTAAAATTATGTTGAAAGGGAAGTCAAAAAAGTGGTTCTGAAAATATGGGATATCCTACCAGGTGCCTTAGGGGCTAAGATGAAAATCGATAAATCGAAATTATTGCGTTTTGCGTTTCTGCACTCAATCCCAAATATTTGAATCACAGTTCACAGACTGTCCGTATCTCGGAAACGTTTTACATGGACATTGATGTATGATGACAAATGCATGTCTTATATCTGACCGATTGACTTGAGAAGTTTTACCAGGATAGGTATTCTATTGGGGACATTTGTTAAACTTTCAGTGGACAGTAAAAAATTGCTAACTTAGAAATACATAATAAGAGTTAGCTAAGACCAAGAAAGTGTAGGTAATATTTTTAATCAAAAAAGTATAGAAATACGACAAACGGCGGATTTATCTTCATATTTTTTTAAATGAATCCAATTCGGGATGACGAAAGTCAGTCCCCTCGGGAGTTTTTTTTAGATCGGGTTAAAGTCCCTCACTATTGTAGAAGCATCCTTCGCGTAATAGCTCTGCAATGTCTTTCGATGATTTTTCCTTCAAGCGAACCGCCAAACACAAAAAAAATTAAAAATTGCTTTGATTTCTGAATCTGAATGACAATTTTAGGTAAATCGGTTTTGGAGCTATGCGAGTAGCATATTTTGTATCTATGCCCATTATTCTGATTGATATTGACTGACATTATATAGGTCCTGCCTACACCATTAGATCGTAAATACAATGATTAATATACAATATTTTTATGAAAAAAAAAAAATCAAGGTGTTTAAAATTACCCATAAATCAGTAGCCCAATCATTAAGCGTTAATTCGAATTCGTGTATTAATTTTAATTTCTGAACCCGATAATATTCGTACAGTACTTTCAATCAAAGTCACTATATCAGTAATAAAAAGCTTAAACAATACGTAATGAAAATTGCGGTCAAAAAATCTATCAGCAAGTATTATTTTTCTACTCCACTACTGGCTGAAATCAATGAACCTGTCAACGATTTTTTTTATGTCCACATTTTAACCTTTTTTATCGCCTGACTGCGATGTTGTTAATTAATTTGCGTATAATAATAATGCACTTTGAAATGGGGGTAGAAAAAAAAATCGCAAAAAACCAGAAAGAGAATTACCACTCTCTCCGGTGCAAAACCTCCGTCAATTGACAATTGTTTTGCGGTCTGATGATGCATCAAGGGCATCTCATGCGTGCCCTCAATTGGTGTCAAATATTTTTTTTATTTTCAACATCACACTCACGTGAGCGAGAATCTAGGCAATGCCCTAGAGTTGGTCACTTTTATGTGCGCGAGGTATATATATTTTTTTTTTGCGCCCACCGTGTTCCACGGTTTACCCGCTGCGTGTTTTGCTAACCGCGGTGTTAATTTTTATTGTTGCAATAAAAACAAAGCTCTACAAACTACTAATAGTATGTTTGATGTTGTATGTTGTGCTTCCTTTATTTTTTTTTCTCCCTGTTCGTGTTCCAGGAGCAACATGTGTTCAAACCGCCCACATGGCCCGTAGGATTGCCTGCTAAATGCTGGTTAATGTACAATACACCGGCTGGCTATACACTGTTGATCCTTCATTGGAGTTTTTATTTTTATTTTAGGCGTCCTTTTTGCGTTTTTAGTTTCATAGATGCCTAGAGTTTTTTGTCACCCACCAATGATGTTTTTATTTTAAATGATAAAGTGTTGAAGCAATTAAGTCCCCCGTGCTAGTTCGTGTGTTGTATTATGTCTGCATATGAGATTGACTGCGATACTTAATGGTGATTCCTGTTTTTCACGCGCCTTGCGGGGAGGAGTTAGTGACATGGGCATTTGTCAGTGCAATCAAGCGCATATTTTTTATTCAAACAATTTCGTATACACCAACCGATTTGAGTGGTGCACTGGATTTCGACGAATTTACATATCCGTCGCTGGGTGGCTTACTAATTTAGACTAAAACCCGATCCCGGCGCATGAGACATTCATCCGGATAACACCTCCTACATACACGATGAGTCTGACATGCGAACAAGTGTAATTTAACAAATTAAATTGCCAACATAACAATAATTAGTTGATCACTCCGGCCGGCAGAGTGGCATGGTGTAGCGTATAGCACACTGGAGATTGATTTAAATTGCTAATTTGACAGTAGCAGAAGCGATCTGGTCCGATAAGGCATCTCTTCATTTTGGGCGATCTCTATTTTCGGGGCGAGCGACATCATATTGTCGCACAACAGTCAAAAAACATGAACTGACGACTAATTTAAGACCGTGGATGAGTTTAGGTGGCGCGGTGAAAATTTAGTCCGCGAGTGAGCGTTAACCATCAGGTATTTATTACGTTCATTAGGTGGCCCTGGTTCGTTGCTTGCTGATTTGTTTGCTATGACTTGGAGGTGTATTTTTATTGAAATTTATTCTTCGATTTGTTGTCAAAGATGGCACTTAACAAGGTGTATTTATCGGTTGTTAGTGACGTTTATGGGGCAGATATTTATTGTCCTCGTTGATGTAAGCTTAATGAATTGTTTGAATGGACCACTCCGTGTGAGAATGCTTTTGACAATGTGTATTTAATTCAAATCAATCTTTGATGTATTTATGTATGTGGTGGAGTTTATTGTGCGGCTTGCATTAATATTTTGTGTTAGAATCAATTTTTTTGCAAAAAAAATGTATCATTGACATTCTGGAAAAGTCGTAATACTTAGATATACCTAATGTGACAGCTTGTCGGTATAGGAAAATATACATATGGAGATTACAGGACGACATTACATTGGGAAGAAGTAGGTGCAGGTTGGGTTATCGGAAAGTGTCATCGATTTTACAAATCTCTTCGAAAGTCAATTCGGGTTTAACACTTTCAAAGCAAAAAGAATTAGAATTTGTGTAACGCGGAAAAATAGTCAGGATCGCGTTTCCCGGTCGTCTGATATCTCATTTTGCCGATTTGAACTGGTCCGAAAGATCACCCGAAGTGACTTCTTCTTCATATTTTATTTGGACCCAAAACGAAATAGAAACCGAAAAATTAAAAATTCCCCTATAATTTTGGGGAATAAAGTTCATGAAAAATCACCCAAGAAATCAGAATTAAAGTCGATGTCTTTTTATTTTGCTGTGTTCGTTTCCGACTAATGAAAGAAAATTGGAAAATTTTAAAGTAATATTCGAAAAATCGATTTTATATGCATTTTTATGAAGATTTTTTTCTTCATTTTGATGTAATAATACAGTGAAAATGATTGCTTAACATTTTAATAATTTTTTGTTTGGTAGATTAATGATAGATGGCGATGTTGTGAGATCGAAGATATCAAAATCCCCAAAATGGCGTTGTTAGTCGACTTGGCAATTTGACACGTGTACTTATTCACATTGATCTATTATTGCTACAGTTGATCCTGCATTAAAATTCCATTTTAAGGATAATTGGAGATTTGCTATATTTTTAATTGTGCTAAATCATTCATACAAGACCTTAATCATGCCGGGCCCGCTGTGTCGTGTCGAAATGTGAACCTTACGAAAGCGGATGAAACCCTCTTCGGACGCTTTGAGAGAAAGATTCTTCGAGTGATTTTTAGGTGCAGTTTGTATTATATACTCGTATGGAGTGTGTAGGAGGAGATTCAACGACGAACTTTACGGGCTATAGAGCGACGTTGATTGGCTATAGGTCACGTGGAGTATATCGGCAACAACGCACCAGCTCGAATCTTTGAGTCCATCCGTGAGGCAGGTAACTATAGTCCCCATAGAGACCGAACTGGCTGGAGGGACTTGTTTATTGAGTCCGTGGTCCAACCCGGACTGTGAGCACCATATAAAGTAAAAGTAAGTCACAAGAAGTTCCACGAAATATAGAACAATGAAAAAAACCGTAAGGTCAACATATGTTTTCTTTTTTTGTGACTGAACTTGTAGTAGATCTCAATCTCTTAGTAGTCCTTGCCCAGTACACTGCCACTGAACTGCCACTGAACTATTCCGAGCACTTTTTTTAGATAAAGGCTTTACAAACAGCGAGTCTTGTGAAGATGTGAACGAGTAGCTTTATAAAGTCGTTACAATTCCTTTGGACTATTCAATTAAAATACTTATAAAAAATGTAATTTATATATCTAAACATTTTTTATATACATATGTCCATCCAAACTACTATAAAAAACAAATAGGTGGCGCAACAGGCGGTAGACACCCTAGGCCTAGCTTCTCGCAACCATTCGCTTTGTGTGAGTTTCTATTTTTGGGACGAATGTAAGGGACCTACAATTTTATGTCGAGTCCGAACGGATGAATTGAGAAGCTTTTTCAGGACAGATATACTCTCGGATATTTGTCAGACGTTCGCGAGAGGTGGCGCTGTAGAAAAAATCTTAAGATTTAATTTGTGTTTTTCCGGGGATCGAACCGGTGATCCCTCGCAAAGTCCGCCGTTTTGCTGCTTGTATGTATGTTTGTGCTCGCAAAACACGAAAACTACCGATCCGATTGAGATCAGACAATCTGTGGTATTCACCGAGGGGACAGGAGTATTCCTGTAAACTTTGATTAAAATTGGACGAAGGGGCGTGGCATCTCCCATACAACAAAAAATTGCAGACGCTTTTTCTCGACACTTGGAACAGTATAGTAGCTTGAATAAGCAGAAGCTTAAAATATGGGAGGGATCGGACAAAGAAGCGTAGCTATGTAAACAATACAATTTAGAATTAGAACCATACCACTTATCGAATGAAATTCTGAAATGAAACCTGTTTTGTATTATACGTCTCTCGATCATAATATACATACCTACATATATAACTGACCATAGCACTCACTGCGATAACAAATCAACCCTTTTCGAATGATTTTTTTTAGATTAGATTAGATAAGACTTTATTTATGAGCAAATTTAAGATAAAAATTACACAATTCACTTAGTCTTTAATGACCTGGTATGAAAACCGTCGGTCAGATTGGCATAAGTTAAGCCAGTAATAGTACAATAATTTAGCTAATTCAGTTATTAAGATACATAATTGCAAAATAAGGTAGATGAATTCAAGTTCGATTTCTAAGTATTTTCTTACTTGTTATTTTTGATACATTAAGATAAATTTAAGCAGATATTAAACTGGGTATTTAAAAACTTTCTGTTAAAATTTTTCTTCGGTAAACCAAAGACTGTTGGATAAATGTAAAGAGCGCGCTCCAACCTCTGGCTCCATTTAAAACACTTATTACTTCCTCTTCGCCTAAATTATTCGTTTCGAATACTGCTCTACTGACCTCACGTAAGATTGGACACTGGCCAAGTAGATGAAAAATGTCCTCTCTTACTCGCATATTGCACATTTCACAATAGAGAGGTAGTTCCGTCCTGTGAGGCACATAATTTAACGACAATATTTCACCTCTCGCTCGAAAGATGGTCGAAATCATCTGTAAAGGATAATTCGGCTTAAAATAGTTTTTTTCACTTAGGTTAAAATCCAGTCTGGAGTAATATTGCCTATGCTGCGAACATCTTGCAAGGTTGATGTACTCATCGCGCTGTTTTGAGTCTATGGATGATAGCAGATCGTATAGCTGAGTACGCAGTTCAGGTATATTATTCACATCCAGGCTTAATGGGACTCCGTAGGACTCCGAGAGTAGCATCCAGTCGCTTACAAAATCGAGCTTGTTTGTTACCAAGAATTTTGAAAACTTATTGACGAGTCTCGAAGAATTCATTTGGAGGGTTTTGAGCACGTAATCAAAATGTAATTTTTCAAATCCAGACTCAATATGCAGCATGTAGTTTGGCGTTGTTGCTGGCAGTTTGAAAATACGCTTTAAGAAAAACCGGAGTAATTTTTCTACTTCATCGTGCTGTTTATAACCCCATACTTGGGCCGCATAAAACATAATCGACTTGGAAACCGCTTGAAATAGCTTGTATTTCTCGGTATGACCAATGCGCGTGTTTGACATACAGTTTTTCCAAGATGTACAAATAGCAGACTTGGCTTCGGAGAGCTTGGACTTGAGGTGTTTTTTAAAGCTTACATTGCTTGTAAGAGTTATTCCTAAGTATTTGAACTCTTTTACCAAATCCACCTCCTGTGTTCTAAAATACCATTTTTCATTTGCAGCATATCTCCCGTATCCGTTTCGAAAAATCATAATTTTGGACTTGCTTGTATTGACGGTTAGATTCCAAGTGTCGCAATATTTTTCCAACTTGTCAATCATTTTTTGCAATTGTTCAGGGGAATCTGCCAAAAGCACGATGTCATCAGCATATAATAAAGCTGGAACGGTAACGCCTGCTATATCTACACCCCCTCCAATGTATTCCACGATGTCATCAATAAAGATAGCGAAGAGAAGGGTACTCAACAGCATCCTTGTTTAAGGCCCATCGAAGAACTAAATGGATCAGACAACGTTTCACCATCCCATACATGTATTATATCGGTTGCGTACAAAGCTCTTAGTACTGCTATGACTTTGGACGAAACACCTAAGTTCGAAAGCTTGTAAAATAGACTTTCCCTATCTATTGAGTCGAAGGCTGCTTTAAAGTCCACAAAGAAGGTGTACAATTTTTTCTTCCGCTGCAGGTAAGACCGGGCAAGGTTTGATAAAATAAAAACTTGATCCGTTGTGCAATATTTAGCTCGAAAGCCTGCCTGAAACTCGCTGAGTGCCCTCTTTTCGTCGACCCAGGTCGTTAATCTGCGATATAACATTCCTCCAAAAAGCTTCATTGACGTATTTAAAAAGGATATTCCTCTATAGTTTTCGGGCAGATTAATATCTCCCTTCTTAAAAAGCGGGAAGATAATTGAAGTCAGAAAGCATGGTGGGATCTCGCAATTGTCAAAGATCTTATTGTAGCAGTCAATTAGAACCAACATATATTGTGGTGTGAGATATTTTAAAAACTCGTACGGTATTCTGTCCACGCCTGCTGCCTTGTTTAATTTGGCAGCACTTAATGTCGATGTAAGCTCTTCCACTGTGAAATCGGCGTCGAGAAATTGATCTATTATTAACGGCTCCGCATACTGAAACCTGTTGGCTCTGCACTCAACATTGAGCAGAGAAGCAAAATACTCCTTTAGTTCATTTGCCTTAAGAGAACAGCCTATTACATGCCTAGACCCGTTAACTGCTTTCATAGTTTTCCAGAAATCTCCGGGTGATCTTGCATTTGACAAGGAGGCGATGATGTTCACATTGTGTGCTTTCTTTTTTTCCACGCACAGGTTCTTGTATTGCTTAATGGCTGCTGCGTAACTAAGCCTGAAATATGTGTTATTATAAGTTCGGAACAAAGCGAGGAGGGCAAATGATTTCCTCCTAGCGGCTTCACAGTCTCTATCGAACCATTTTTCCTTAAATACTTTCCTTGGTCTTTGCGTATTCGGTTGCCTAGGAATTGAAGATTTTATAGACTCAAGAATGTCCTCAATACTCGGGGAACTATTCAAAGAAGGAAACTTGCCGTTTAGATTTTGATGGTATTCGTTCAAAAAGTTGTTGTTCCATTTTAGTTTTGGCAATAACTTAAGTTCCATTACTTCAACAATATCAGGACGAGAACAGCGCAGCGAAGTGATTAGTGGCATATGCTCCGAAAACGTTTTTGCGTCAACCTCGAAGTCAGATATGAAGTTCAACCAATTTCCAGCTACTAAGCAATAATCTATGACTGAGCGAGCGGAAGAACGCACAAATGTAAATTCACCAGCGGGGTCACTTAAGCTTCTGCCGTTCAGGATATGAAGGTTGTATGAGTCGCACAAATCTAAAAACTGGGCACCTTTATTGTCTCTTCGATTATCTTTTGTAGCGCGCGAACTATTTAGACTGGATGGTGTTATCAAGGAATTTGTGGGACAACCCTGTTCTGTTCCAATTCTAGCATTAAAGTCACCCATTAGAAAGACGTTGTGTTCATCCATGTCTGAGAGAAGGTCTTCCCTTTTCGAATGTATACTGTATAGTATACGTATTGTTTTTGTTTGACGATCGCAAAAGTATAAACATCCATTTGTAGCAAGGTATATGTGTATGTACATATATATTTTCACTTCAGAAAATACATTTTGGTAAAAAACTGTTCCTAAGGACGTGGCTATAAACGACATAGCCTATAGCAGTTTCACAGTCTTAAGGAACATTTTAAGAAAAGTTTCATCAAAATCTGTAAAGTAGTTTTCGAGTTTTTACCTGACAAAAAAAAGTCCTACAGTTTTATTATAGGTATAGATATAGAAGATGTGACTAAAGATGCAGACATTTTTTAAAGTTCATGTATATCAGTATACTTTGGACTGCTTGTGATAATACGGAAAATCTGTTTTATGCTAAGTTCATTGCTTTTAAGAAAAATTTGAACATTGAAGGTATGGAAAGAACATGCTTGAATATGTATTTTGTTATGCTTGCAATCTTTTTCTTAATCTGCCTTTCGTCACATACAATTTTGGAATTGGATTCCTATATTGCCATTGAAGGAAAATATGGCTTTTCATATTCCAGCCAGGATTCCTTAAATTTTCTTTTTAATTTTCCTTCTCGGACATAATTTTCTAAAATGAACCTTCCCTAGTTAAATTTCAATGCTTGCGCATCTAAAAGAAAAAAAACTATTAGTATACATTTTGTCTATTGTATACTAACTTAGCAAAATCTTAATTATTAAAACAAAAAGAAAACATCGTCTTAGGTAACGGAGAAAAGTAGAAATATTATTATTCAAAAATTCCAGTAACTGGACTAATGGAGAGGCGCGTTGATAGCGGTCTGATCGCTACACACAGGCAAATAAGTACGTCTACCCATATGGTGATGATAACTGATAAAGTTGTAATGGGACCTGAAATTGGGAACAAAAAAAAATCACAGACAAGTTTTAGCAATTTAAAATATTGTTTTTGTTAAACAATCCAACAAAAAGGAAAATAAAATATTCCATCCTTGAAGTTTAGTCGATTGGACAGGATGGCGTTGATTAGTCAACCTAGACGAAAATATATTATTTCCTCCATCCCAATATCCCTCTGTCGACATGGATAAAGACTGTGTATTGAAATGTACTCGCATTAAGTGAAGCTATATTAAAAGAAATGACAAAACTTTACAATTTCTTGTGTAAAGATAATTTTTGTAACCGAATCCAAAAACACCACACTAGCTCAAACGAATGAAAATCATGAAAGATGATGGTGATCCCTTTTAATTTATATAAAATGCATGAATAGCTTCCTTTCTAATCCTTTAAAGTACCGTGACGGAAAATTGAAATTTCGAAAATTGCCATAATTATCTATGCGCGTGTACCGTGCGTCACACTTTGAATGAGCAACTTTCCGCCGAGAGTTGTAAAGTTTGGAAATTCTTTGTGGCAAGAACCGAAAGACAGGGGTGGTGCAATTTCCTTAGCGCCTATACCGTTAGAATTATTCATGAATCCATTTTTTTTTTCGGAAACTTTTGGTGCTGCGAGTGAGCGAGCTAGAACTGGGAGCAATAAAACGATTTTTCGTCGAAGATGCTCTATGGAGCGTGTGTTTCTTATACGCATATCATTATGCATACGGTTGTGCGTAGGGTTGTTTCAAATGGCTGCTCTAATTGAATCAAATAATTTGGAAATTTTTCAATATGGAATTGTGTAGAGAATTTGCATAAATAATTACGCTATTTGCAATAAAAGGTATACTAAATGATATGTACCATGAAGGGATTATGTGCGCGTAGATAAGTAAAGGGGGTAGATGAACTTATACCTGCATAGACAACTGTATGGTACTATAGCAATGGTAGTTATATGTACATCAAATCTCTGTCCATCAAGTTACATGACCTAAACCCAGATCTTCCGATATACGTATAATGATGCTAATAAATCTGAAAAATAGATTAAAACCTTCAAGCACTTAAAACGCTTCATTACAGATTCATTAAGAGAATTAAAGAAATAATCTCGTTTACGACAATTCCAAATAAAATCCATTTTCCTGCCGCCGCCGTGTTAATGACCACATCTAACGGATGTGTATAGCCATTGCTCACCGTTCCTGCTATCGAGCAATCATATCTTTCAAATTCGAAATATCGAACGACGTCAACGAAATTGTCATCAGCTTAATCGTGCAGCCTAATTTTTCTTCATTTCCATCCAGCAGCATAACTTTAGAAATTTACGTATCTATACCTACTATCAATCGACCCGCAAAATCAAAATCGCCAAGACCACGCTTCGAATACAAATTCGAGACCGCCAAACTCTATAAAACTCTCTAGCTTCATTCATCAGCAATTCACTGGCTCACTACCCGAATCCGTAAAAATGAGCGAAATAGATAAAGTATCTAATCTTCTGTGGACTAAATTAGCGAGCGAGAGTATCTATGTACGGCGCCGATGGTCGTTGTTCGCATGATGGTTTTCGAAAATGCGCTTATAAGCGCTCTAATAAAACAAACATTAAAGGTTAAATATTTCCGAAATAACGGTGATAACAATAAAATTAGATCATTTTTTCGTGTTGGCTCTTTTCTCTTCGCGTACGGCGTACGCGCTGTCATTTCGTTCTCCGGTGTTTTGCGTGTTGTTGTTTATAATGTGGTTCTTGAGAGGTTTTTAACGTTTTGCTTGCATGGAATATCTGATTTCTATTTGAGGTTTTATTGTCATCAGAATAATGTGGCAGGGGGAGCTAGCCGTATAGTATACGGGCCCCTTGGACACGCACGTCGAAACGCATTGTGAATAATGCTGCTTTTGGCTCAGATTAATGATATTGATTTCAGTTCCAGGTTTACTATACTAGTCACTGCGCTGTGCCGCTGCTAATTTTTTTGTGTGATTTAATTTCAATTTTTATTGTTTCTATTCAGTTTAATGAGTTTACTTTGGGGCAACAACGGAAAGCCGTCGTTTTTGGGGATAACGGCCGATCTATGAGGAAAAATTTAATTGTAGGTAGGCATCATGTATTATTGTGCTTAGGTCGTGCTCTGATTTACGCACATTTTTTGTACGTGCGGTGATTGTATAATGGCGAAAGCAATTTGCTTTATTTATACTCATTTATCCACACATGCAAGATAGACTAAGCCTACCAACAGATATGAAATGGAGCTACAGCTATGTAATAGGGAGTTATCCAATTTAGTTTATACGCTTAAATGCAGTATTCGAGGACATGTCAAGCAATTTGACCAGCAAAGGCCTTTAGACGCCTTTTAAAAATAATATTTAAAAAAACAAAAAAAAAAGGCAACCTAGGCCTAGCTTCTCTGAGAATAATTGACTATCAATATTATACCAACTTGATTAAATTAAATTAAATTGAAATATCAATTTCAATATTCGAAAATTTGTAGGTTTCCCTTCGGATCGTCACAAAAATACGACCTCCCACGTCAGACCAACATTTTGCACTCGAATTGCATAAATTTTTTAACACACAACGTCTGCCACTGTATTAAAAAATGAAACATTGTCATCCTAAATACCTCTTATAGTGGCCAAGGACATTCGTCATACAAAAAAAATGTGCAGTGCAGAGAAAAAAAAATATGTCTTACAAGAATGAAAAGCCACTTAAAATGCCTTTTACCTGGGTTCACCACTAATTGTTCTGATAAAGTATGAAAATAAGAAAGAATTCATATTTCACGCTGGTGATATCCTTTTAAAATATGTATCTATACTCCTACTATCATATTTCAGTGTGGCAAAGGCCAGTTGCAATATTTTATTAGTTCCGTCCGAGGTGACTCATGACCTTGGGTTAGCACACTGTGATACCCTTTTGTATAATCCTGAGTTTGTCATAAAATTGTGGAAGGATACATAGATAAAAATAAACCGGTGCTCATAAATAATATTTTTATTGTTTTCCTTTTCTTGTAGGCAGACGTCTAACATGCACTTATAGGAAGGGATCACTTTGTACAGATTTATTTTATTGTTTTGTGCAATCCGCTTTGTGAAAAGGATTCAATAGTTCAATAGAGATAACACCAACCAGCACCTGTGGATGGCTTTTGGCAAATTTGCAAAAATAACTATCAAGCCTACCTATAACAGGTAGAGGTATTTTGAAAATATTTGCAGCAATTAGCATTGTAGGAATTTTGTTAATATTCAAAAGGATTGCAGGGATTACAACAAATTTACCAGACAAGAATGATTAATGAAATCTATAGTTCTTAAATTTGTTTCAAACAAAAATACACCGAAGACCATGCCATCCGCTTAACTTAATGCCCCTAAGACTGCGCTCGACTTTTAGATAGAATAAATCCAAGCGCAATTCAAGTGTAAAAGAAAATCGCATTTCCTATTTCAATTCTTTTTTTTTTTTTTTTTTTTGATTTTGTAAAGAATCCTTTTTTTTTGTGGCTGTTACTTTTCCATTTCACCTTTGCAAAGTCATAATTAACCCTGCCGTTTTAAGCATGAAAGGATATGCAGAGTTCCGCCTTAAAAAAAACTTTGAGGGAATAAAAAAGCAAAGTGATTAAAGAAAAATGTAATTTCTTGTGTGCCGGTTGGTCCTTTACTGTGGCTGCCCTCTTACATTCACGAATCCTTGAGGCAACGCAATCGCATTCTTAGCGAAATGAGATTTTTCTTTAGATGCTGCGAGCTTAAAATAATTACTACAGAAGGAAAAGACGGTCGGAAGAAAGGACCTCCATAAAGGTGTGGACTGACCAAAAAGGATATTTTTTTTTCTCCTTCTGTGTTTTTTTTTTTTGTGCTGTCTAGGTTGAGATAAAGGAAGTTATTTCAAGCTGATTAAGCTTTAATTACGAAAATCTTCTTTTGCCAGCCATTTGTGAATTTTTTTTGTTCACCTTCCTTAAGGAAAATCTGAAATGAAATGGTGGGATAGGGATAAAAATATGGTCAGTTCCTGTTTTTGGGAAATGCCACCCGCACTGAATATATACGTATAGTCCACTCCTATAAAGAAATATTGTAATAAGCGGTTGAGAGGTTTGATTTTAATACATTGTAGTATTTATTTAGTATGTAAAATGTGTAGGTAGGTGTAGCTAACATCAACAAAAAGTAGTAACAAAATGGTTGGTAGTAACTTAATATGTTAGGAACATAGAAATACTGCATTTTCAGTTTATTTTCTATAGTACTAGAGTTTAGAGCGAATAATTTTACGAAATTGGCATTTTAAACACACCCACACCCATACATCGGAACGAAGTCATTTATTTAGCTACATACCAACTATCATTATTATTGCTTATTCGGGAGGTCCACTAGTGCCGATACTGCTTTCGCTTCACTTAACCATTTATTTATACTGCATGCATGAGTATAGTATATAAAGGGTTTTAGGGTAGGTCAGATGCTTAAATTGAATAAAATATGTTGTGTGTTTCTGGGCGGCGGAGAGGTCCAATTTTTTAATGACTGGCGCATACTGCAGGCTTGAGTAATGTTATATGTCGACTTAAAAGGCCACATACGGCTCTTTCTGACTCAAGGAAACCTCACGACAAAAAGTCTAACGTAGTCAAATTGCCTCAGTGGAAAGTTCACATCGCATCTGCAAATACTTATGTATCTCGCTCGTAGAGAATGTCCATTGTGACATCAGCTTTACGGCATACGTAGCGCAGGCCGTCCTGTTGCAACCATCACATGTCGTACACATCCTTTCATATCATACAATTTGGGCAAACACAAATTTGGTTATCATCGATCGGTAGCCCTCTCCCGTCGTTTTGTAGAAGAACGAAACGATGATATGCCAGCTCACAATCCACATCATTTGCATACGTGGTGCTTGCCAGTGCCACGTATCAGTGTCTGCAAATTAAAAGTAATATAAAAAGCCGAAGGCCCATTTAGCTACTTTACTCACTTCCTTACTTTGGACTTGGGTCTTAACCAGTACCCCTCTCTTGTTAGCTCGGTCTTTTGTAGCTGCGTCCAGCTGCGCACTCCCAGTTGGTTCCGCCACCTAATTCCTCTACGGATTTGTCGCTATATGGATTGGATTGGATCAGGCTAGCGTATCGCTCTATCCCATCCCAGTCATCTTATACGATGGATACGCAATCGTAATTTTTTGACCAGGTCGATGTCGCAATAGAGCTCGTATAGTTCATCGCTGAGTCTCCTCGGTTTTTCTCTCAAAGCGACCGAGGGGCGAGGATATCTTCATCCGTTTTAAAAAGAGTACACGCTTCAACGTTATATGCAGAACTAGGATAATCAAGGCCTTATAGAGAATCTCTTTAGTTGTTCGGGATGGGGCTCTACTATAGTCAAACGCTTTCTCAGGCCAAAGGAACAGACGGTTGCAAAAGTTATTCTTCGTTTAAATTCGTCTGAGACGTTGTTATCACAGTTTATAGCAGAGCCGATGTCGATAAAGTCTCTTACTACCTCAAAGTTATAGCTGTCGGTTGTGACGTTTTGTCCGATACTTAGATGTTCTTGGTTTTGCTTCGTTAATCGCTAAACCCATTTTAGCGGCCTCTTCTTCTATACTAGCAACCGCACTGGTGATAGCTGGCTGTGTTCTACCAATCGGCATGTAATAGTAATTGGACGGACTTATGAAAGATCGTGCCTGGTATGTTGGCCTGAGAGTTTCGCATAATTCTTTGAAGTATGATGTTGAAGATGACAGCGCATCACCTTGTCCTTTCTAGACATAAGAGGTCTCGGTGAGATTGTTTCCGACCTTAATGGAGCAGCGAGTGTTATTCTGCACAACCTGACGAATTTGGCTAAAACCCCACTGGTAGGGATTAATCAGTTCATTGGCAGATGGATGGATCAGGCGTTCACACATTATACGACTGGTAGACCCATATATGTACGTAATGCTACAAAATGAAATTGAATTGTAATTTATTTTACCGAAACCGAAAAATAATAATAATAATTAACAGTAAAATTGACAACAGATATACATAACAACATGGCTGTTAAGAACTGTCAAAAACTACCCGTCGCCATTGTTAAACCCCGGGAAGCAATCAAACTGCTTGGATAGCAGACTATATATTTGGAAACTTTAATGTAGTGTATGCACCGAGAAATAATCACGTCCTTTAAGGATTGCAGGTTAGTTCGATCGTGAATTAGTATAAGAATCACTTGAGCCAGTAGGCTTCGGTTAAAGCAGTTTATATTTTTCTAAAAAATAGCTACTTACTTTTTATTTTCTTGTGCTAATTTGGTATATACCCAACCCACTCACATTCGAGAACTCAGTACATTGACTGGCATTTAGGGTATATGTACAATGAAATCATGGAATATCAGAATATCAGTGTGCTTCCATTCAGTTTGTATTCACCTTAGAATAATTACATTTGTGTACTATATGAACAAAAATGTGCTAAAATAGCTATAATATACAGTAGGGCAGAGACCTCGGCCTGTTGTACATATCTCAGCAATCTAGCTGATGACTATTGTGGTAAACATTTCATAATATAATTACCTCAGGAAGAGATTTCAATTGCGAATCGACAGTCTTAACAAAATCATGTAATTGCTCGTTTAGACAAGAAAAAAAATCTTTATAAAATCTTTATGACTTTTCTTTTACTAATTCGTTGTCTTCCTGGAAGAAATTACAAAAACTTTAACATTTTCTTTTTTGTTGTAGAAATTCTGTGAAAGTACATTAATTGAATTTATATACGCGCAAGGGCCTCATTTAGCTTTATCTAAATACGATGAATAGAATTGTTTTTTTTTTTTTTTTTTTTTAGTTTTTCTAATTCTTTTTAATTTTTCATTGTAGACCATATAATATGTTTTGTCTTTAATTGAATAATAAAATTCCTATAGACATGACGTATTCCTAGCTGATCAATGTATTTTATTGTAATAAAAATTCAGTAGCTAGGGTGAACAAACAAAGGTTTGGGCTAATGTCCATTAATGAAAGATAGATGAATACTGATAAACGGATATAAAAGTCTTCTGTGTGTTTGATTAGTAATTGATTTTTCTAGGAATTGTGAGAATCATAAAGGAGAGGTTTATATTATTTTTATCTAGCAGTATAGGAGCGATAAACCCAGAGAAAACTGTTGAAGAAGAACAATGGATTTGTGTATTGGAATAGATATATTTGACTGGGCGTTTCCACTTGAATTTGTTTAACAATTTACCAAGAAAACTAAGTGGACCGTGCCTAAATTAATATTAATGGGGTCTTGTTATACTACATAATTTAAATTTTTATAAGGCCCCGTAATGTGGATTTTAAATAGAGTTGAATAATTTACAGCGATAATAGAAATTATTTATTATAATATTAAAATATGTAGGAAAATCGTCGATCGGAAACAGTCACAATTCCGATCAGCTTCAAATTATTAATAAACTTATTTTTTATATTTTTACGACCCATATTATCTGGCTTTCGCGAACGTCTGACAAACATCCGAGAGTCTAACTGTCCTGAAAAAGCTTCTCAATTCAGCCGTTCGGATTCGGCATAAAATTGTAGGTCCCTTCCATTCGTCCCAAAAATAAAAACTCACACAAAACGAATGGTTGTGAGAAGCTAGGCCTAGGGTGTCTACACGCCTGTTGCGCCAACAATTTATTTTTTTTATATTATCTGGCTTACATATTGTGGCATTCCATTATCTATACTATAGATAATTCTATACATTTCCGTTCACTATGATGCCTTCAGCTATTCTTTCCAGAACAATGTATCGGAGGTCCGGTCTTCATTTCCTCCTCTGTCCTAAGGGCTGACATTCAATGACCTCCTTACGGATCATTATTATCCAATTACTCAATGTTGCCGAGCCAATGTAGTCAGGGCGTTTTAGTTTTTTGCAATACATTTCATCTCCTTCTGCATTCACTCTGCTCTCATGCTTTTCCAAAAAAAAAATTAAGATTTCTTGCAAAAGAGGTCATTCCCAGTTCTCCTTTCCACCAGTACATGTTAAAGAACTTCGTGTCATAAAACAAAGATAAAGATATTTGTTGTGTTGTTGTGTATTTCAACAAAATCTTCTGTTTTGCGAATCTCCTAAGGCGAATTTTTTAATATTGTAGGCGCTCACTACCTCAAAGTCGTTTTTATCAACAGAAACGTTTTATTCTGTGGTTGACAAAATGTGGGAACTGCTTCTATCGCCTTACGCAGTTCATGCTCCCGGCATAAAAGTTATTGAAAGTATCTAAAATTCTAAACAGATATGGTCAAGAAAGAAAGCATCACTCTCATTGCCCTGACCCTGAATACCTCCACTCCAAATGAAGAAGAAGGCGTTTCAGATCACCGTCTGCTTGAAGATAAAAGCATGCAGAACGGGTTAAGAAGTTTCGAAAGATTAAGAAGAGCCGTAATGGCAGATGGTGTAGCATGCCTTGGTAACCAGAGTCAGGAAAAAGACAACCCTGTGGATAAAATAGTAGAAGAGGGCAGCGGTATGGTTTAGTATGTAAACGATTGACATACTTCTGGGTCTGGTATAAAACAGTAGTTGACACAAAATTGATTTATTTATTAAAGTTTTGAAAGTCGAACCTCTCTATTGAAAGAACGAGATTATTTTGGAATTAAAGTGAATTCAGTGCATTTGCGCAATGGCAAAGTGATTAATGTGCTGGACTATTGTGCGATGGGTCCCAGGTTCGATCCCCGGGAAATTACACCTTAAGGTGTTTTCCTCTGCGCCACCAATCGCGAACGTCTGACAAACATCCGAGAATATAAATGCCATCAAAAAGTTTCTCAATTCAGCCGTTTAGGACTCGGCATAAAATTTTAGGTCGCTGCCATCCGTATATCCATCCGTCCCAAAAAATAAAAACTCGCACAAAGGAATTGTTATGAGAAAGATCTTTTGCGTTATCTATTTCTTTTTTAGTGAATTTTGTATATAGATAAAAAAAAAAATTAATAGGCGGCGCGCAACAGGCGGTAAACACCCAAGGCCTAGCTTCTCGCAACCATTCGTTTTGTGTGAGTTTCTATTTTTGGAACGAATAGAAGGGACCTACCTATTTTATGCCGAGTCCGAACGGCTGAATTGAGCTTTTTCAGGACAGTCATACTCTCGGATGTTTGTCAGACGTTCGCGAGAGGTGGCGCAGTAGAAAAAACCTTAAGATGTAATTTGTGTTTTTTCGGGGATCGAACCTGGGATCCCTCGCACAGTAGTCCAGCACACTAACCACTGCGCTACTGCGCCCACTTTAGATATAGATACACGGATAAAATAACGAATTGAAAATGCCCGTTATCACGACGCTTGAGACCTGATAACGGACTGCTACTTCGGCATGGGCACCACTTGGTCTTATGTCCGCGCTGATGATGATTCTGTAATTATCTGAAGGCATCGCTTCCCATGCAGTTTTGAACACTTTATTAAATGCATTGCGTTCGTGTAGGAGTTGTTGAAAAATTGCACAACGTTTATTGAGTATTTGAATTTCCAAGGAAATTATGGTGGATTAATGCAGATCGATTTAAATTAGAAGGTGGCTCACGTGTCCTTCGCTCTTCAAATCAATTGAGGTTACGTTGATCTTGATTATCATCTGCACGAAGCGAAGCCGACGACGGATGGCTCTATACGCAATCTGCTTCCATATGATCGGCTTTTTCTTCTTATGAAAATGCGCCACGCATATTAGTTATTCATAAACGGGCTTGTTCATTGTGATGTGCACGCTGTTCATCCACGTATATTAGCCACCCGTTTCGATTTTTTTATTGCGAGCTCCAAGTTTGATCGTCTTATCGGGGAAATTATGTCACTAACACAGAAAAGTCCTGGTCAATATTGAAATAGTAAAGACTGAACTACTCAGATGTCAAAAGTGAGTCTGAGAGCATAACACTATCTGTTGGCGATCAATATTCAGATATTTAGATATCGCCACCATCAACCCCTGAAAGTATGCAGTTTAGGGTTCTCAGGATTCTCTGAAATTTTCCAATTTTCGTCTTCGTAGTGTAGGTATTTACCTGTTTCAATACGGATCCAACAAAAATATCAAAATTCAAAGTAGCAGGGGATTCCTAAGTGTGAGCTGTTATTTTCGTGTGCTCGTGTAACATCTGAGTTTTATTTCCTCATCGCATCTGATGTGTATCTATTGCATTTATATTTTAATTAAATGTTAACATTTGACTTTAAGAATTGTAGCGATACTTTAAATGACATTAGAATTATAACAATAATTAAAATTTTTCGAAACGAAAGAACTTTTATAAAAAATCAAGCATATAAGTCTTGAATAAGCCTCGTCAACATAGCTAGGTATAGATATCTACATAATCAAATGATCTACAGTCAAATTGTCGACTTCACTACATATATCAGCGCCAATATAAAACCACTCTTAATTTTGGGGAATTACTGTTTTACATAAAACCCCAGTAATACAGCAATCTAACGTGATCAATGCCAGTAATACGACAATCTGATGTGATCAATGCTAGATTGAATATTTGAATTTATCTCGAATGAGTGGATTTCATTACTAAATAAAACAAAGATTTGCGTACAAATTGCACGATTTAACTGCAAAGTGGTTGACGAAAAAAAAAAAATTAAATTTCGTACAATTTTATGTAAATTGTTCTTAACTCTTTGTCTTTTATTATAAATAATATGATAATGTGTTAATTTAAAAGGAATCTTTTCAAATTGAACGCAAATAAAAACCATATAATTAATAAAATTTACTAATGAGGTCATTTAGTAAATTAGCAAACAAATTAGCCTCGAGTAAGCTAAACTATTTTATTTTTATTTATTTATTTTCGAACAGTCTGCTTAAATAAACGGACTAGAATATTGCCATATTGATGGATGGAGTTCACCATAAGCATGTTAAATGTTTGCTATCCGAGTATTCTTGCTTTTATTGGGTATGCGTATGTTTATAGTTCGCGTCTAAGTTGGTTTTGATGGGCAATAAATCGGTTTAATTAAGAATTTCTAAAATGCTGGTAACTTCAATATTTTATTTCAACATTTTAGCCACGGAAAATATCTTTTGTTCAGCTGAAATTCAATGACAATAAACTGGATTGGTTTTCAAGACCACATAAGGGTCTGTGTTGGGCTACAAGTCGCATCTTAAAGTTCCAATTCTCTTTGGAAAAAACTTACTTTGTTTTCGAATACATAAATTAGACATGGTGAGCGCAGTGGCTCGTGGTTAATGTGCTGGACTACTGTGCGAGGGGTCCCGAATTAATGGCCGCGTTCAATGTGCTTTTGCCTAGCTAGTCAACAGCCTCTGATTGGTCGATTTGACTGCAAATCTAGGCAAATTTCGTGAGGTCGGTCAGCTGTGGTAACTGGAAAGTTAGGCAAGAATTTCTGCCTGAGTTCTTAGTGGTTTTGAGAAATGTCATAAACAGCTGATTGAAATCGAAGAAATTTTCACTCCATTGTTGAACTTTGCTGAGACTTGTATGTGGTTTTGTTAAGAAAAATAAGAAGAAATTAAATTTCTAGTTACTATTGACGGTGATCTGTAGGACATCGATTATAGCGAGGAAACGTACAACAAATTGACTACGGGTAATAAAATCAACACGTACATAGGTGTGATAATAATTAAATAAAATGAAAGAGGTATTGGTTAAGCAGATATTGGTACTTGCATAAAACCATCCATAGAATCATTTATTTTACACTTCAATAATTTTATATTTTTCTTTAGTAGGTAGCCAATGTGTTGATCAGTTGATGTAAAAACAGCAAGTGAATGCTCAATTCTTAACACATGTGAAGCATTTGACATTTAACTTAGGTACTAGGAAATTTTCCGTTCAATGATAAACTGTCACCTAAATATTTAGGTGCCTAACCACATTGAACGCGGCCAATTACATCTTAAGGTTTTTTCCACTGCGGCACCTCTCGCGAACATCTGAAAAACATCCAAGAAGAGTTAACTCTCCTGAAAAAGCTTCTCAATTCAGTCGTTTGGACTCGTTTTTAATCCGAATTTACGAATACAAATACAAATACAAATACAAATACAAATACAATGCCCCCCAATGCAGCATGCCCCCCCATAAGTATTTAGCTGTTGAATGTGTACTAAGTTCCCATAAGTTCCCTTACATGGGAACTAAGTCCACTTCACGAAAGTGGTTTTATTTCCCACTAGGTGGGATCTGAGTATCCTCATCGTAAAATGTTATCTATTTTCTATCTAAATCTAACACCAGCTGGCTAAGTAACTTGTGTATATTTTTTTCGACAAATAAAATAGGCCTAGCTGTGCTATACTCTTTTACAAATTTCCAATTTTGACGTGACTGAATGGTTCAGCAAACAGTAATTTCATATAAAAATTATCTGCCTTTTCATCCCCATAATTGCGGTGTCAAATGTTAAATGTCAAACGACATTAACTATAAATACAATTCGTGTCCTCGTTAGTTTTATAGTTTTCATTACTTGTAATGCATTCCATTTGACAACACTGGCTCTATGGCTTCCTTGTCTACTCGTATTGCTAAACAATTCATCTGCTCCTCCATATGGCTTCTTTCGGCGAAACTACCAAAACTAGAAAAACACTTACTCTTCCGTCTTCTTGTTGTCGGTCGCTTCCTCCTTCTGAGGGGCAAGAAAATAAAAATTGTATTTCTTCATGGCGAATGAAAAATTTCAAAACGTCAATCAATTTCATGTGTATTATTATTCTTTCGGTGGTCGTTCCTGTCGTCGTTGTCATTCCTTGCTGCCGTACTCAAAGTTTCTCCCTCGCGGCAAGCGCCAATGCAAACATTGCCACGTGCGCACCACTTCCATCTGTGTCCTCATAGTACGAGATGCTACGCTACTCGTGGATCATTAATTCCTGGCATAGTGTATCCGATTTCATAAAATTGAGACTCTCTATCAAATTCTATAAATATTTCCGTAAACTCGTCGACTGGCAGACATAAACGCACACACAAACATACATCATCATCGCTCTTTTTGGGAAAAACAATAAAGGATACGACGTCCTTCGTCGAGTAATATTTCAAATTTGAAAATTTATTTTCACTCACATTGCCTCTGTCCATTTGTCCGTAAACGGGGGTATCCACCCCCTCGTGCTACTATTATACATATATCAGAGTGAGTTCCGTTGCCGTGCAATGTATCCGAATCTCGTTGTCCTTTCGATTGACCCGTGTGTGTATTGTTTCGATTCTGTGGCAGTTTGTATTGTCAAATTATTGATCAGGAAAAGGTGTAGCCTCCGACCTCGTTTTTGACCTCGTAAAATCTATAACAACTCAATATTCGAGAATAGCTTCGGGGGCAGAACACTATATGGATGGATGTCCACTCGAGTGTCCTTTTTCCTGACCAGAACCGGCGAACAAAGAGGCGCATATAGACACATGGGTTATATGAAAAGGAATCCAATAAATGTCATCGAATTTATTGCTTAGTTCACAATTCCATTGTTTGCAATTTTCAAAAGAGGACATTATTTCCGATTGTCCTTCACAGGACGTTGCGTGTAGTGTGTGTATAAATAGATATAAAGAGCGTGTGTGTGGGACCAATTGAGGTTTTCATGTGCGTGGACAGGGGTCAAGCGACATTTTTGAACGCGCAGATGTGAAAAGATTGCAGGAATTGAAAATTGGGGTAATATCCTTTTTAATGGTTATTCGATACTTTTATTTAAAGCGATTAGCAGGCATGAGGGTGGCATATTAATCACTAAATTCCCACTTCAAAATGACTATGGTCTGGTTAGGTCAGAAAAGGTGTCAATATAGATATCGTTGTCAATAGATATGGAAATATTAGATTCACGTTCATCTAAAGTCAATAATGCCTTTTCCAACTGAACATTTCTCCGACATATTCCCACACAGAATTCGACCTTAACAAGGCCACTCCATCGATAACAATCCGCGCTTCTCCGCATCACGTCGTCATGTCCACGCATAATCACGTCCACTGCGTACAGCAAAAATATAAGCCAATATGACCTTGCCCACTGTGCGAGTAGGTATAGTCGGAACCGCTATCGTATTACAATTTCTCACTCACCTACAACGCAATTGTAAATAAATATCCAAATTGATATGCAGACACCGCAAATGACCATGCCATAAATTCTCTAGAAAATAATTCAACAGAATTCTTAAATTAATATGGGTTAACATCGATTCTAACGGTACGGTACGACGCGGTACTGGTAATTATGCACTCACTGTATTTATTCTCGCTGTGTCCACACTATCCGCTTGCACCTGACAAAATTTACAAAAGATACCTAGGTATAGGTACCCGTTGTGCAAAAAAAAACTCTTCGATAATTCATAGATACGAGTTACATACTGCAGTCGCGGATGGCGGTGGTATTCTTCGTTCTTGTCGCTAGTCGTCGGTGTTGTTATCGCGATTGGATTAATTAGTAATTTCACTGTGAATACAACCGAATTCGTTGTCGTTTGACAAACGGAACATGCTGCATTGCTTTGCTTGTATGTATGTATTTTTTTCTTCAATACATAACAAAAAGCGAAATATAACACGATCTTGATTATTGATGGAAATAATACACAACAAGACTATGCGAACCTAGTGACCGATATTCATATGCAAGAGATACCTATGGATTGACAGAGGGATCGTGAGTGTGAGCTCGTCGCTACTAGCCCAGAATGGGACTACAATGGATATGACGACGCGGGAATGGGAGCTGTGGTTTGATCACAAATTTCGCGATAAATAATAAAACCATAAACAAGACTCAATTTGAATACGAAATGAGGTAAGTATCGTTTTCTTTTATATTACCGTACATTGTCGTGCCGTGATTGTTGTGGGTAAAAGTGCACGCATATAGCCACTGTCTTAGCGTTCATACGCACTGATCTACACTGGAAAAAAAGGTACACGAATATGAATTTTTTTGGTGCATATGGTTTGATTGCTGGGAGCTATACCATCTGGAACAAGCTGGCGATAAGCTAAACTTAAACTTAAACTTACTTTGGAAGAAGGGCAAGACGGGATACGGGAATGTAGGTAATTTAGGGCTACATGAAATTTGCCACCAATGAAAAATGGCCCCGAACTAAGAATGAAAAATCACCCCAAAATTGGGGCTGTTTTTCATAATGAAATAATACCCCAATTTCAAATATGAAATAAGGCCCCACTGCGATGAAATAAGGCCCCAAATCTGACAGTAAACCCAAGCAAGGGGGTTGCAGGGAGGCATCATGCCCCCCCATATGTTTTCGTTTTTCGTTTGGGGTCTTATTTCATTTCTTTTTTGGGGTCTTATTTCATAATGAAATTTTAGCCCAAACTGAAAAATGAAAAAAGGCCCCAGAATGTGAATTGTCACCCCATTTCGCAGAATTTTACTAAATTTTCTGTTGTTGTTGCCCATCATATAAATTCTTGGGGTGATTTTTCATTTTTCATTGGGACTAAATTTGATGTACCTAGCCGTAATTGAGAAAGAAACTCTCTTCCATTT
Source organism: Cheilosia scutellata (assembly GCA_955612985.1). Lineage (NCBI taxonomy): Eukaryota > Metazoa > Arthropoda > Insecta > Diptera > Syrphidae > Cheilosia > Cheilosia scutellata. Next base: position 135,739,918 of record OY015311.1, read on the forward strand.
CCTCCTCTGCAAATTGTCAGAGCCAGATTGCGTGCATTGAACTAACAATTCTTCGACGACCTTAGCGACATCTCGAGTATAAAGAAACGATTTTATCCGTTTTCTCAACTAAACAGGTTGGATATAGGTACCGACTGTATCACATCCTCAGCACTCACCAAAAACCAGGTCACACGAGTCGTTGTAAGAAAAAGGCACACCACAATACGTATCTAAAATGACAATACATTTTCGTTAGACTTCAGGTATTTGCCAAATTTGTCAGCAACTTATTATCTCTAAATTTCGCTTAACTTTCAACAGACTTATACCATGGTTCAAATGATTCTTGTAAGACTATTTGTACGCAGGTGTTTTAGATCGTCTTACGTGCTTGAAAACCAATTGAAGCAATATATGGAGTCCCACAAGGTAATCAGAATCACCAATCATCTCCAACCAATCATGTTCATCCTTTTAAATGATGTAAAAATTATGAAAAGAAAGTGAGATAGGGAAGCACTTTGGAGGCGTTAGGCAATAACGCCCAAGGAAAAGCGCCCAAATCGATTTGGAAATAACGCCGAAAAAAATGCATAGCGCCCAAAAATAAACAACAAGATGGAAATAAAGCCCAAACATAATTTGCAGGGGAAAGGAAAGGAAAAATAACACTCAAAATGACGAAATATTTGGAACAACAAATTGTTTTGTTTTTTTAGGGCGTTATTTCCAAATTGTTTTTGGGCGTTATTGCCTAACGACCACTCTGGAAAGTATTGTCATGTTCACTGAAATTCTCTCCACGAATCCAATAACACCCAGCTCCCTCAAAAAAGACGATGGGTCCTGGACGACCTCCAGCGAAGATTCGCTCAATCTACTGCTTGATACACATTTCCCAGGCAGCTCCCATGTGGTTAACAACTCGAACTTCAACAGTCCATCGCAACCAATAACCACCCCTTCAAATATAATTACACAAAGAAATCTAAACTGGGCAATCCATAGCTTCAAACCATATAAATCCGCGGGACCTGACGGCATAATACCTGCCGAATTGCAGAAATCATCGGACATAATCTTGCCGATGCTTCAGACAATCTTCAAAAGTTGTCTCGATTTAGATTATATCCCAAAGATATGGAGAGAAGTTAAAGTTGTCTTCATACCCAAAGCAGGTAAATGCTCCCACACAAATTCTAAAGATTTCAGACCTATTAGTCTATCATCATTCCTTCTAAAAACACTAGAACGACTGATTGATATCCACTTACGCAACAGTATCGATAAAAAACTACTGTCAGCTGCCCAGCACGCATATTGCAAAGTTAAATCAGTGGAGACGGCATTACACAATTTAGTACGTAATATCGAATACTCCCTGTTCCATAAGGAGTACACGATGGTTGCCTTCCTTGACATAGAAGGCGCTTTTAACAATGTTAATACATCAGCGATAGCAGATGCGCTTTCAGCTCTGAATGTCGACAGCTCACTTGGCGAACTGATCAATCTACTGCTCAATGGCCGGATTATCAACTCAAAGCTGGGTGAGGTGTCCGCAAGAAGATCTGTTAGTAGAGGCACTCCGCAAGGTGGTGTTCTATCCCCTCTTCTTTGGAATTTGGTGGTCAATGAACTACTGATGATCCTGGAAGGTGAAGGATGCACGGCGATCGCTTATGCAGATGATGTTGCTATAGCCGTCTCAGGAAAGCACTTAAATACTCTAAAAGAACTCCTACAAAATACTTTAAATAAGCTAGCCAGTTGGGCGAGTCGTTGTGGTTTAGGTGTGAACCCCCACAAAACTGATCTGGTGCTTTTCACCAGGAAATATAAAATTCCGACAGTCGACCCTCCCTCACTTATTGGTATCAACCTAACTTTCTCTGACAAAGCTAAATATTTGGGGCTTATCCTGGATAGGAAGCTTAGTCGGAAACTTAACATCCAAGAAAGAGTCAAGAAGGCTACAGTAGCACTCTTCTCTTGTAAAAAAGCTATTGGGAATAAATGGGGTTTACAACCTCGAGTAACCCACTGGTTCTATATCTCAGTTATAAGACCGATACTCACCTATGGGATAATTGTCTGGTGGACAGCCTTGGAGAAGGCCACAAACCGCGACCATATAAGCAAGGTCCAGCGCACAGCTTGCATGTGCATAAGCGGTGCACTACGCACAACACCCTCTCCGGCACTAGACATATTGTTTCATATATTACCCCTTGACATCTTTAGCAAACAAATGGCAGCGAGTGCAGCCATTCGCCTTAAAGACATCTCACAGTGGTCAAGCAAAGACTTTGGCCACGCCTCTATTCCGAAAAAATTCGAGATCTCAACTGAAAACACTGACTACACCACCCCATCTCTAAACTTTGACAGGAATTTTCTCGTCACAATCCCATCCAGAGCAACCTGGGATGGAGATGCCTTCCCGGAAGATGAATCAGTTCACTTCTATACTGACGGCTCAAAAACCAATGATGGAGTTGGTGGGGCTGTTTTCTCGGAACATCTTAATCTTAATCTCTCCTTCCGTCTACCAAATTACTGTAGCGTGTTCCAGGCGGAAATTATGGCGATTAAAGAAGTCTTATCCTGGCTCAAGAAAAACGTCATATCCGTTAAGGATATCTACATATTTTCGGACAGCCAAGCAGCCATCAAATCCTTGGATTCGATCTCTATAACTTCTCTAGTAGCCCTCGACTGCCGATCGTCTCTTACGGAGATGGCCGAACAGTTCAACATTCACCTAATTTGGGTGCCGGGGCATAGAGACATTCCAGGGAATTGTAAGGCCGATGAACTCGCTAGAATAGGAACAACTCAACCCATTCTGCCGGATAAAGGCACCCTAGGGATACCAAATCACGTGTACAAGAAGTCAGCTTTTACAGACATCAACGTGGGGAATTTTGCGTCGGGACTTGGGGGTATACCCGTTCAAGATCCAACTGACCCAGTAGCTTAAAGTTAATGATAATGAGAATGACCATAGACAACACCGTATATTATGTTCGCTGACTGGGCTTCGTAACGTATGGAAGAAGACCCCCATTTTGGCCGAAAAATCATCTTTAGCCACAAGGCGCATTTTTGGATGAATGGATATGTTAACAAGACAAATTACCATGGGATGACGCCAACCCACACGAGGTGGCAATTTATCCATAAAAAATGAAAAAGTACTTTTTCTTGAAAATGACGTTGGTGAGGTGATTACCATCAACGGCGAGCGTACAGAACGATGCTAACCGATTTTTTTTATTTTGTCCAAATTGAACGATATGGAGGTAGACGACATGTGGTTCCAGCAAGACGTCGCTATGTGTCATACAGTAGACGCCACGATGGACATTCTGCATGAACGATTTGAGGGTATGGTAATCTCCAAGATCGTGATATTTAAGCCCGCTAGACCATTTCTTGTTAGGTTGCCTGAATTTGCAGCTCAATGCGAATAAACCGCAATCAACCCGCTTAAACCCAACATACCTAACCAATGCCGTCGCTCAAATTCAGGGGGATCTATATGCTGCAGATTGGACCACTCGGATTCGTACCACCATGAGAAGCTGCGACTGACATTTGGACACGGTGCTACATTTCATACAATTCATACATACAATAACGGCATACATGGGCTTTTCATGGCGTAATCTAACGCGGCCAGCGGCGGTTAAAATCTAGCTTTTAAGTGGCTTTCCGCCACCTCTCGCTAGAGTCTGACAAAAACGGGAGAGTATAATTATCCCGAGAAATATTTTCAATTCAACCCTTTCGATTCAGCTTCAAATTGTATCTACTCTACATATGTAAATCTCTTCCGTTCTACCTAAAATAAAAAAGCACACAAATGAATGTTGAGCAGCTAGGTATGTATATTGTATTGGGTCCTATATGGAGCTTTTATGGTTACATTCGGTGCTGAATGGAATAAGTACCTACCTCTAGATGACTGGCAAGTGAAATGAAACTTAGTAAATTCGAGCTTATATTCATTGTTTTATTTGTGAAAATGAATAACATAAAACCGTTACTCATCTAAACAACAAAACTTCCATAGCTCTATAATTTTGTTCAGTGTAATATGCATACCTACTTTCCTAAAATAATGGCCTGCCTAGGCAGAGCCTTAACTCTAAACTGTAGCTGCCAGTATTTTGTTTAAACAGTTAAGTATCGCATGCCACTCGTTACATTGTAATAGTCGTCCCAAAAAAGGTGCCTCCTTATCTAGATACAACTCCACATCGCATATATGTATAGCGAGATACTTTATTAGTTATCCGAAAAGGTAATAAATTCTAAGCGATTGATCGATGCATCGGCAGCGCAGTGACAATTGTACCACTATCTCTTGTCTACCCACCTAACCTAGTCGCGCATGCTTGCATGCACTAAGCTATGCGTTGTATTTGTATCTTTCTTGTTTTTGCAAGCGAATCCGTAATGCATACGTTCATTCGTTGTCCGAGTTGTTTCTGGCTTGCAAAGGGCAGACGTGACCATCGCGATGACACATTATTCTTCACGATGGACAATTGAAGTTTTGTTTATCTTTATTGTTATTATTATTTTTTATTATCGCAGAAGTTCACGTCGCCATTATAATTTTGCGATTGACTGTTGTGTCATGTGTGTTGTGTATAGTTGTCGTCGCCTTCCTCGAATCGGGTGTAGTAGTATAAAAGGAAGGAAATTCTTTGCATTCTTTCCCACATGTGAGGAACGGTCATGCTGCCCGTGGCCGTACCTATACCGTTTCGTTATAGTTATAACTTATAACATACACATTTATTTTATTAATATTTGTCAATTCGTCGGGAGGAGGGAATTCCTGAATCAAAGTTCCGATTCGGACCGTGCGTGGAATATTGCCAATGACTGCCGTAAGATCAAAAGGAAAATCATTTTAAAAATTTGCATAAAAATTGACAGAGTATCTTGTTCGGCTCTTGATGTTAGCTGTCATGTTCTGCACGAAATGTATATTTTTGTGTTTTTTGCGTGACACAGAAAAAGGATGACCCATTTATAAGCATGTAGCGAATTGACGACGGGGTTTGTTCTGTTGACAGCATTTCAACATACATGCTCGTAAATCAGAAATTATGAAATGCGGGCATGCTTCGTTGCATGGAACTGCTGACATTTCAGTTGTAAACAAAGGTAAATTGAGGAACGTGAAGGGAAGTATCTTTCCGAATTTATACCAACCTGAATTTTACATAAATTGTGGTTTGAATCAATGCGAAGGTAATTTTTAATGTTCCACTGGAATTTCAGTATGTTTGCTGTGAAAACAACCACGATCGCCAGCATAATACCATCAATTGACTTATTTCTATTTGGAAAGGGCTTAACTACGTCTTTACAGAACAAACCGAAACAATGCGTCCAAAATCATATACCGAGACCGAAAATCCCTTAATGTAGAACAAAGACAGTGATTTCTTAATTTCTAGAACAATTAAGACTTCTCTGTATACCCAGACAGAAAACCATTTTTCATAGTCTTGCTGACATAAGTCGTCTGCATTGAATACTGCAAAAAAAACTCATAAAAAGGACATGTGTGTGCATAGCTAAATCCCCAGCGATATCCCTGACTTCTATATGTAAATAAATCAAAAAGCAATTTTTCATTAATTTCGTCAGCGATTACATTTAAAATCATTCCGCATTGACTTTACCACTGGGACAGAGGACAATCATTAATTTACCTCGTGCTGTGTCCTCGATATACACAATCATGGATTTGAAATGAAAAATGATTGTAAGGATCTGGCTTATAAATGAAACAGCATTTTAGAAAGTGCAAATGTATATAAATAGACCTAATTGAGGTTAGTTCAATTTGTAACCCAAATGTCATCGTCATAACCGGAACGAAGTGCTTCTTGCAGAGCATAACCCATTCGCCAGCATTATTTAAAAAATTTGATTTCTCACAATGCCCAACCGAGTTGGCTCTCAAAATCTCATACCAGCAGAACGATCAAAGTGCCTATTGTCTTTAAAGTACAAATTCATGTAAAATTGTTTACAACATGTTACACCCTGTGACCATTGTGCGCCGATGGCGATTCCAGAGTTCCGCAATTTGCCCGCTGAATCCATCAACCATGCGAGCATCGGACAACGAAGTTACAGTCAGGTGGAATTGCGGCCAGTAGATAACCATTTATCAAATTCAGATTATTGTGCACTAACTTCTGTTTCGCCGTATACACTGGGAATAGAGGTTTAGTTGTTGCTTTTTGTATAGTTTTATGAAGTGAAAAGTTCACAACCTGCATCATTTGAATAACTTGTAGATAGGTGTACAATTGTACCTGAAGCAGAAGTAATAATTAATGATTGCTGTTTGGTTAAATAATTCAACTTAATGGGTTTCTTTATAGTCACTGCACTGGCTAAGGGGCGAACTTTAGTTCTTGAATAGTTTTGAAATAAAATCTCATTCTGGATGATGTGTAAATATTAATTCATCACCTTTTTCCTGGTTGATTCGATGATTTTAATGCCGTTTTGAGGTCTAAGATCCAAGAAAGAAGATCTTCTAAACAAACTTTAAGTACACGCAACTGAAAAAAATGAAAAGGAAAAGCCCAAGTACTCGTGCCAGTGCCGATGTGAGAGAACGGGAAGGTTACCGCGAAACTTACTCTAACAAGCCTAAACTAAATCTACTATATTCTAAATTTAAAATAAGCCCTAATCTATGCCTAGTCTAACTTAAAACTGACTATAACTACATCTTCCCTAACCGCAACTTTCCTTCCCATTATCTCTCAAACGAAATGGTTGGTAATGGCAAAGGATGGCCTGCCCACCCTTCGTGTCATAAACACAACCAAATGCTACCACTCTGGCCGATATAATTATGTGAATGGTAGTCCCTAAGCCTTTTAAATCTCGTCTTTTGCACCGACCGCGTCACTTCTTCCATAAAAATTCGCTTTCTCACTTCGTTATAATTTAGTAGCCTTTTTGGCTACTAAGAGAAAGCTTTTTCATGTAGACTTTTTGTTGGGAATCTCTGTTTTGGGAGGGAAATTGGACATCGTAGGATCTCTTTTCAAGATGTGAATTCGCTGAGAAAGTCCTGCTTCTCCGGGAGGGATGGACCCATCAGCGGGTTGCTCCCGCGCGCACCGCTGATCTTCTGTTTTCCCTGATACTTTTCACATTGAAAGCTTATGTTGCCCTGACCTCTCTCGCGGTTACGGAATTGGATTTGAAGACTCTTCGGTACGGAGCACTAGTGTCCATTCGCTCTACATATCCTAGCCTTCTTAGATTCGCTATAAAGCTCGTATATAGTTCGTGGTTAAATCTCCCCCCCAAAAGCCCGTTAACGCAAACAGCACCTACACATTTATTTATTTACGTTAATTTACGAAGAGTCTTTATCTCGAATCGACTAATGATTGGGCCTTGTTTTTTGACATCAGAGTTTCGCATAAGTCTGATTTTGAAAAAGTTACATAAAAGCGCAAATCGCCTTGTCGAAAGCCTTCTTTGACATCAAAGATCTCGGTAACGTTTTGCTCTTAAGGTTGTACTCCTTCCATTTTAAATAGCTCGGCTGGTAGATATTCTAGTCCACCAGCCTTTTTGGACTTGAGTTTAGATACATATTTCTATCCTTACTCCGTGTTGGTCGTGTGGACGGAAATCTGCCTGCTATAGTGGAATTTCGAACATCTTCGCCGTTTAACAGTCTGCAGAAGTGGTTTTTCCATATCCTCAACTCTACTGTAAAGTTCCCTTACTCATCTCCTGTATATTGAATGTACAATTTGTAAATCGCCAAATTTGGTTCCTGGATACCAGTTTGACTTGTACGTATATATTCAGTCGTGAAGCCAAATTTAAGGATAGGGTTATATTATAGCACATACAATATTTTCAAAGGAAGTAGATAGGGAGTAAAGAGGCGACGTATGTATCATTTTAGATGGTTTTGTGTATATCCACAGTATAGGTGCCTATGCCTAATAATGTGACATATTTTTTCCCAAATACTTCTCTCTGCAACTACAACAAATAATGTTTCTAACCCATTTCCAAAGCCCAGATAAATGGCATCACCTCCGTACAACAAACACAGTTTATATTGTCATTTTTCATACCTGAAATCATCCTCAAAGCACGTCATTATACCCAAACAAATAATTCATCTGTCATAATTCACACCTTCCCCACGATGAGACCAAACAACCAATGACCACAAAAATTCATAACGATTAATATCTTAAATCAACACCAACCATCAATCAAAAGTCAAGACACAAAAAACACAAACAAATTATGCCTTTCATTTTGGCCGTTGCACCAACCTCTAGCACTCCCTTTACCATCTCCAGCAGACACCGTGAAATATGATGTTTAATAAACCTACTCCGAGCGTAGCCCTCAACAAACGATTAATCATCACATTAACCCCTTCACAGTGTGTTAAACACCGTCAATTAGTTGAGTGTCGGTTGTAAAAATTTTCAAAATATTTCTGACACCCACTCTTTGGGGGACCGCATTTAAAAGGCTCCATAAAGTGTTGGTGCGTATAGATGCTCCACACAGGTACGTCTACTTTCTCAAGAGCACCCTTTACAGCACGAGCAGGTTTAGTGTAGAAGCATCCCCCAACCATTTATCATTGAAAAGTGGAATTTTTAACTCATTCGATGTTCAGATGGGGAACGACCGATTTAGGCCCCTCACACTCTAACGCACAGGTGAGGAAATAATTTTCCACCGCATACTCGTAAGTGAATCGTTCTTTTAAAATTCCACAAAATTAATTGGGCACAACCAAAAGGAAGATCCACACACTCACACAAATCAGTCCAAAACAAAGTATCCAAGGGATTATCGCAGGTCAATTAATTAAATGGTGATGATGGTATAGGTATATAGCTACTCGTACAGTATGCCATTTATGATTGTTGGTGTGCATCGAATTTTCATTGTCGAATTCAGTGAAGACGCACACTTGCATTGCTTTCAGTTCTTCTATTTCCGTTTTCAGATTAAGGGAACATTCATTGTTCGAATAAGAATCGAAATGCATCCATAATGGAAGCAAAGTAAAAATAAACACCAACTTCTCCGATTAGGGAGCAGAAAAATATAATTTGATATTTTTTGGGGAAATTTATGAACACAGGGAGTGAAGCTAAGCGATTCTATAAAGTTCAAACATTTATTTATTACAGATACGAATATATTTTTGTTAAGATTTCTAGCTGTCAAGAGGGGGGAGGGAAGAGTTTCTCTGGTGGATAAAACAACGTTGTTTATATCGTATGGCTACATTCGAGAGGAAAGGGAATATGTATCTATTAGATGTATTTCTATTCTATTGCGTTTTCGACTGACTTAGTGTAAACAGCGGATGGTGAATTAATGTATCTTCTTCAATTTAAAATGAGAAGATAGATATACTTTTCTTTAATCGATGATGGTGCTGTTATTCTTCGAGAGACCCGGCAAATGGATTTATGTTTTAAAGATAAACTTTGAATTTATGAAGATTTTGGTTTTTCAAATAAAATAAATGCTTTATATTAATTGATTTTATTTGCATGAACAAATTATAAGGCTGTTTTTGTTTTGTATTGATGCCAGAAAAGCTTAGCACTTGTGAGTTATTATGTAATGAAATAGCTGTGATCAAGGAGTAGATAATAGGTTATTCGAAATCGTGACGCATAGAGAAATATTTCATTGAGAAAACTGTGATGTGTAGAAAAGGTTAGGTTAGGCATGTATATATATTATAAATTAGGTTTATAAATAACTATTTGATGAGACACTCTAAACTGCGCCAATTACAGAGGAATATCTACGTCTCGAAATTTTTGCGTTTAAGATTCTGTTGGCCATACTATGTGGTGAACGCCTAAGACTTTTCGATCAGGCCAGGAAAGTCAACCATCAACCAAATTTTCACACTCTGGCAGATCTTAGAAAAAACGCATGAGTTCCAGATTGCGCCGTCTCTTTATCGACTTTAAGGTCATGTAGGGACAAATAATACTAAGCCATGTCAAATTTCGGCATCCCTGCCAAACTCTTCCGTCTGTGCAGGATGAAACCTCGCTGCTCCGTCAAAGTGGAAAATATAACACCACGGAACCTTGTGATGTTGAAACAGGTTTAAGACAAGGTGACGCACTATCATATGTAGCTTCTTTAACATCATTCTTGAAGCAATTGTATGGAACTCGGAAGCAAACATCAGAGGTAGAATTTTTGAATAATCCGTTCAACTACAGATACTTATACTTACTTTTGGAGGGCAGATATACTATTGATTATTATTATTGGGAGAACTGAGTGAGCTGTCAAATGCGCGTTTGTTAGCATTTATACAGAGGCGCCGAAGATGGGTCTGGCTGGTAATGACGACAAAGCAAAGAATGTTAATGCTGTTTCGTTGTTTCTTCGGGCTAAGCATTTAAGAAGTAAATGCCTCTCTCATAGAACCAATGAAATATTGAACAAGACTTAATCATCCAGGTTCTGCTGTATGGTACAGAAACAATGAAAGCTGATGAAAATCTCTTGACACGTTTATTTAGCTAACTCGGTCTTTGGCTTGCTGTATCCGGATGCGCACTTTCGCGAACGTCTAACAAACATCCGAGAGTATAACTCGGCATAAATTTGTAGGTCCCTTCCATTCGTCCCAAAAATAGAAACTCACACAAACGAATGGTTGCGAGAAGTTAGGCCTAGGGTGTCCAACCGCCTGTTGCGCCACCTATTTATTTATTTTTTTATACGGATCCGCATAGATTCTCCTTAGTGCGGTATTATTTGCACAACCTGCCGGGATTGGCTGGGGTTGTCAAAAGTAGACATTATATTCTGTTAGTATATACTTCTCTATGAAATTCGGCCCTAAAATCGGGATGAGTAGTCGTATTTCTTGGACTTTCTTCATAGTTTGTTTCTGTCTTTGTTTGAATAATTAATAGATTGGGAATTTTCCTGCCCTGAAACCACACTGGTAGGGTGTCGAAATAGTTCAGCCATTAACACAGTAGGTAGTGCAGACTGCAAACAGATTCTTGTAGCCAATGTTAAGGAGAATGATACCTCCAGATCTAGACTCTAGAATTTACCCGCGGTACAGAGTCTTAAAATGTTCATCATATTGTTAGATGTTTGGGTATTATGGGCAGTTTTCAGCTGCGGCTACAGCCCAGATATACCGTCCTCTCCATTAAATTGTGTGCAATTTATTTATGAGAGTCGAAGACCACATAACCAAATTTGTTGTGAACACTGCGCATTTCTTTTACGACCATATGACTAAAAAAGATTTTTATTTCAAATATTGTTTTTAACCGAAAAATTGCAATAAGCGCAGAAATAAACACCTTACAAAACTTTGCATAGCTTGGAACAAGCAAATACTGAATGCCTCACTCGATTTTGATTTAAGTGTGCCTTCCGACCAGTGTTGTTCCTCTACATGTCGACTTTAATTGTCGACTTTTCAACGTAGACAATCGCGTCGACAATGTCAACAACGTCGACAATGTCGTAAATGTCAACAATATGTCGACAATGTCATCAATACCTTTCAGATCTGTCAATCTGTCATTCATCTGTAAACTTCAATCGAGAAAGTACACTTTTAAGAATTAATTAAAAATTTCTTTTCTTAAAAATTCAAATCCTGTGTATCATAAATATAAAACTTTAAATATGTCTGGTCGACCAAAAAACAAGGCTTTTGAGGATCTTCTAGGTTTTGTTTTGGTGAAAACAAACAACAAATACTCAGCACATTGCACAGTTTGCAGGAAAAATGATACCCGTCTTCGCAGACACAGGTAAATAATAGTGTATTTTAATTTCCATTGATTTACCAAAAAATTAATGACCAACACAAACTATTCTTTTAGATGTCTGTTTCTGTTACAAATATTGGTGAAGGTGACAATCAGAATGCAATGGTTATCAATACTCTTGTGAGTATTTTCTTTTTTTTTTTGTGTTAAACATCATTAACTTACTTTGTTTTGTTTTTAAATAAATATATACGATATTGAATTTATATACAAAACTTGCTTCTTTTTTAATGATTTATTAGGAAACTTTACAGGAAAAATTAAGAAAAACGTTGTTCTAATAATTATCTACATTGTCTACGTTGTTAACATGGACATGTCGACAATTGGGAATTGTTTACGTTGAGTTGTCTACACGTAGACAATCGTGTAGTCTACATTTTTAGTCTACATGGCACAACACTGCTTCCGACATGACATGCACGCGATATCGAAAGAGCCACTATAGGTACCTACAGATAGCCACATCAATCCCAACAAAATATAAAGTGCGAGCATATTGAAGATGAGCCCTAATTCCTCTTTTATGTCTACAACAATGGAATTGGTGTGATATTGTCAACCCTTAATCGCGCGCTGCCCAACTCCAACCAGATCAAAAGCAGCTGCTGACCACAAGTCTTCATCTCAATCATCAAACTAAACAATTGGATACATAATTCACCAAATGACAATGGACCAATCTTTATTGGATTAAAAACACAATGAATGAAATGCTGTTGTGTTGGCGCATCGTGCCGCACCCGCACACGCGTGCCACAATCCTTCGTTGATCACCTTGAGTATCTCTAATTCCCAGTTTTCAATTCAATTCTCTGCGACGACCATTACAAATTGTTGTGGGCGTTAAAAATCCAATTGAATTGGAAAATTAAAAGATTTCCTATTGTGCTCTTCACGCGGTGACGGCGGCGGGGGTGCCCCGTATCCTGACCGTTGGTCAGATACTTTTTATTGTCCTTCAATTCGGATTTATGTATGTATGAAGGTATAGTTAGGTAAAAACACATTCACTCTGGATCTGGACAAGGGTGTTGACAACCCTTATGTAGTACTCGCTTTGAGTGACACATGGATTTTAATTGGCATTTTCTATACAGTTCTCTCGCTCGCATCTTTGCGGGAAACAATCGAAACTTGATTAAAAGTGTATGTATGTATCTTTTCGATTTTTAATTAAATTTATTGAAGATGCCACCACCATAGGTACCGCTGAGGTCTTGCAGTAAATCGAAAATTAATTCCATTCTATACGATATATCCTATACTAGGTAGGTACTCGTAGTCGTATCGTAGCTTCTTCATCGTTGAATGTAATGGTCTGACAGAGTGTATAGCTGGCACCACCTTTAATATTTGGTCGACGCAGTGGGTAATTTGACTTTTATGGTAATTCACTGTTATAGTTATTTTATTTGATAGCAAAAGCCGCAACAGAACCATAGTAGGTGGGTACTTTGAACCATTTTTATGCATTAACAATACACACGCAACCGTGTTGGTGGCATGTTATGACTTCCATTGACCCGGTATTACGATTCTGGTCACGTTCGAGCGATATATTTACCTAAGCACTTGAAATTTTACTCAAAATATAAAAAAAAGGAAGCCAAATATAGAAATAGGTATGTGATGAGCCAGCAACTAAGTCGAATGAAATGTGCTCATGGGAAATGTTAAATTACAATTTTGTTATGGTATGAATAAAATGTGTTTTTTTTTTTTCTTTTCCGCTGTAGAAACTTTTTTTTTTTTCATTTATACTTATTTGCATTTTTAGATATGGATCTAGATAGACAGTGAATTTAATGTGTCATTTTTATGAACGACAATTCGTGTGAAAGTGCGACCACTTTCAGTCGTATGGTTGGCACATGTTTTAGATTTTTGCATATTTTTAGAAAGAATACTTATTCCATTCTGGCCACACAAATGCAGTGTCAGTTGTGTGACCAACAACACAACCTATCTAGACCTCAAGAAGCTTTGATGTTTTTACCCACGAATTAGCAACACAAGGTTCTATTCTCTTATACTCAGGGGGCTTATTCATGGCGGATTTAAATGTTGTATATATTTCTAAAAGTGATTCGCTTCATTCAAAAGCGATAGTTCTTTAGGTGACGAATTTCTGGCATAAAAAATTAGTTCGTTTCTGAGAATAAGCAAAGGCGAAGCGGTCGAAATTGAGGTACCTATCGCTTTCAATACGATCTGCCGCCCATTCTGGAATAGCCCCCCTGAAAACGAATTTTCTTTTGTACCTATATGAATTAAGATTAGTGGGTACTGAAACTAAGTAAGATGCTTTAAGGCTATAGTTTTACGTAGATACATACAATTTATGTTTAATTTTTAGCCTCTAACTCGAATCTTGGCAAGTCTATTAATAATAACACTATTTTTATAGGAAGCGTTTAATCGTTTATTTTTTCTGTCTTTTTACCTATAGCTTTGCTCAAAATCAGTTTTTCCCTAGATATGTCGCGCCACTTGTCCTAAGGTCTGATCTTTTGACAGAATCCAGCTGTATTATGAGTTTATATGGAACGATCTAAGGTATATTTGTTAGGATAGGGAGTTTGTAGTTCTGAGTTTGGCAAGTTCATCAGCCTTACAATTACCTGAGTGTTCTCTATTCCCCTCCATCCAGCTAAGATGAATATTGGACTGCTCCGCCATCTCCCTGTGAGGCGGGGGTGCCAGAATGGAGTTATTAGAAGCTGATTCCAAGCATTTGATTCCAGCTAAGCTATTCAAAAAGATACGGATATCTTTAGCAGGGCACGAGTACGATAACTACGGCGCCAAAAATTGATAACGGTATTTTGTAGGTAAATACAAGCATTTTTTACTATGGGAGGGGGGGGTCTATCTGACTTCGTTTAGGTGGGAGGGGCAATTTAAAAAAAAAAAAAACTTAAAATGAAAAAAATAAATTGAGAAACAATGGCAACACTTACAATAAAGGACTTTATGAATTTTGTAAGTCAGGAATCTGTTCTTTGATATTATTTTTAAATCAAGTTATAGCTGTTAATAGTTTTTGAAAAAAATACTTTCAAACTTGAAATTTAAGGAAAAAAATTAAAAAAAAAAGTTTTATGCTAATTTTTTTCAATATTGAGCAAATAGATACTTAATTTGTTTATAGTTTTTACTGCCTAAATCAATTCTTAATCGAACACTCAAAACCAGATTGATTTATGTCTTCTAATTTTTGAGAAAATTGAAAATTACTTTTATATGTCGCTACCCTTGCGCCTTGAAATGCGTATGGGGGGGCATGTTGCCCCCCTGCAACCCCCCTGCTTGGGGTCACTGTTGGATTTTGGGATGGGTGCAAGGCTGAGTATATGCAAACTTTCTTTAAATTATATTAGTTTACCCAATATCAACAACATTCTTCAGATACAGTCTTTGGCCAGAAATTTCACATTGGTAGACAAAATTTTGCTGATTTGCATTTTAGACAATTTAGAAAGGATTCCTGGCTTTGAAAAATACTATAGTTCTTTGTAGTAAGTGTTGCCATTGTTTTTTAATATTTTAATTTAATTTTATTTATAATTTTTTTTTTAATTACCCCTCCCGCCTAACCGGAGCGAGATAGACCCCCTCCCATAGTGAAAAATGTTTGTATTTAACTCCTCTACATAAATCCGTCATTAGTTTTCATCGCCAAAATTATTTTACTCACCCCAATTTTTGTCCTAAAATTTCAAGTTTGAAATTGTTTTTTTCAAAAACTATTTAAGGGAATAACTTGATTTAAAAATAATATGAAAGAACAGCTTCTAGGCTTTCTAAAATGTTATAGTCTTTTATTATAAGTGTTGCCATTGTTTTTTAATGTATTTTTTTCCATTTAAAGTATCATTTTTTTAAATTACCCCTCCCGCCTAAACGGAGTAAGATAGACCCCTCCCTCCCATAGTAAAAAGTGCTTGTATTTAACCCCTCTACAAAATACCGTTATCAATTTTTGGTGCTGTAGTTATCGTACTCTCCCTAGCAGATATCGCCTTTTCCTTCAGCCAGCAAAGGCTTCTTTTATCATAATTTTTTCCACCTGAAATACGCTACAGTGATCTGGAAAAACGGATTGGGAACCTCTGGTGTAGTCGATGTTTCTTGGAAGAATCTTGAATGTGTTCAAGATAGCACCATGGTCAGTTGTTTTGTGGCCCACTGTGAAATTGCTTTGAAACCTTTTTTGTCTGCTACAAATGTTGGCCATTTTTTTGGTACTAATAAGGGTGATTTTCTTGCTGTTTGGTTTTTCAGTCTGATTTTTTCACAGTTCCCGCGTGATTCGTGACGTGACACGTGTCAAAGTAAAAAAATTATCAGTTAACTTTGCCATTTCGGTATTTCACCATGGATAGACCTACGCCCGAACAACGTTAGCAAATTATTGAATTTTATTACCAAAAATCGTGCTTAGTACAAAATGTGTTTACAGCACTTCGTCTATTTTATGGTCGTCGCAATCGTCCTACTGAGCAGGCTACTCAAGATCAAAATTGCTGTATATGGGTCTACTATTCTGCTAAGCAACCAGAAGCATTGCAAGAACTGCCAATGCATCCACAAAAATTAACCGTTTGGTTGTTGTGGTTTATGTGCCGTTGGCATCTTTGGATGATGATGGCAACAACGTTACGGTCAGTGGTGCTCGCTATCGCTCTATGATTTCTGACATTTTTTTGCCCAAAATGGAAGAGCTGGGCTTGGTCGACATATGGTTTCAATGGGACGGCGCGACATGCCACACAGCTCGCGAATCCGTGGACATATTGCTAGGCGAATTTGGTGAGCAATTCATCTCACGTTTTGGACCTGTGAATTAGCCGCCTAGATCGTGCGATTTGACACCGCTGGATTATTTTTTGTGGGGATATGTGAAATCTCTCATTTATACGGATAAGCCAGAAACTTTTGCCGCCTTGAAAGACAACATAACTCATGTTATTGGTAAGATATCTACTAGTCGATATTTTGGAAAAAGTATGCCAAAATTGGTCAATCCGGATGGACCACTTGAGGTGTAGTCGCTGTCAACATTTAACGAAATAATACTCAAAAAGTAAATAGCAAGAATTGATTTACCGAACCTAATAAACATTTCACTCAATTTTGTAAACTTTCGTTGCTTTTTTTTCAATTTATAAACCAACGCTTAAAAAATCACCCTTTATCATGTTAAAATTGTTTTCTGAAAGCCTGTGGCTGACAACGCTGAGGTAAATATCCGCAATGTCCGTTTTATAAAACATGATAGTGCCTTTCGTTTCATTTTTGTACAGATTGTAACCCAAACCCATAGTAGTTGCTCAGCAATATTCAGCAAAGTACTATTTTCCGTCTTATTCATTACTAGCTGTACCCGCCCAGATTTGCCCGTGCACAGGAATTGTATTGCTTAGGTCTTAGATAATAATGTTCTTTAGTAAAATGCGAAAAATGAGAATAAATCTATTTTCTGGAATTTTCTTTCTGCCTAAACCTGAAATATACAGCAATAAGAAAAAAACAAAAAAGAATCATGAAAATCATATAAGATGTTTTTTGTATGGGAGGCGTCACCCCCGTTTGTCCCATTTTGGCGTGGCGATATCGATAATGGATGTAATGTATAGGATATATAATGTGCACCCTCTTCATCGCCCTCCCTCTCCTTGATCATGCTACTTGTGTGTAGTGCTGTATTTCCTTTCCTTTCCTTTGTTTCCCTCTTCCTATGGAATCCAAACAACTACTACCTACCCCAACCCTAGGTACACTTATCGAATGAAATTCTGAAATGAAACCTGTTTTGTATTATACGTCTCTCGATCATAATATACATATCTACATACATATATAACTGACCATAGCACTCACTGCGAAAACAAATCAACCCTTTTCGAATGTATAGTATACCGTATATGTATTGTTTTTGTTTGACGATCGCAAAAGTATAAACGTCCATTTGTAGCAATGTATATGTGTATGTATATATTTTCACTTCAGAATATACATTTTGGCTAAAAACTGTTCATAAGGACGTGGCTATAAACGACATAGCTAGCTTATAGCAGTTTCACAGTCTTAAGGAACATTTTAAAAAAAGTTTCATTGAAATCTGTCCAGTAGTTTTTGAGTTTTTAGCTGACAAAGAAAAGTCCTATAGTTTTATTACATGTATTGTATATAGATATTCGGAAGTAATGAGTCTCCTTCACAATAAACGATATTTCCTATGCCCGGTGTCCTTTTGACATAAATAATGTGGTTGAACCTTATTTATATCAAAAGATCACCGGTTTTCACAAAGCGTAATTCCGTATTGAATATTCTAGCTAAAATTCACCTGTATTTATAGATTTCGTTCATATAAAATTCGGCTGTTATCCCCATAGTCATAGAGAATACTTCATCTCTGTCCATATCAATAATTAATATCAGTATTTTTCTGATTCGAGAGCAAGCGCATACCCACTGCAGATGACTGTGAAAAATATCACTTTGGTTTTTCAATAATCCTAGCTGATCCTCGATCTCAAAAACCATTGGCAATCTGAGCAGTGCGTATACAGGGAAAATATACATCATATACAGCACTATGGTTGGTACTGGTGTTAAATGGCATTCTCTGACATGACATTCACCGAGGAGCACATTATTTATGAGTGTTTTTAGCCCTAGACAGTCGAATTTCTCCCGGCCGTCATATATGGGTTCAAAAATGAACACATCACATTAAAGACTGCCACAGTGTGAAAATCAACTTTTGGTGAAGAGGGGGCGTCGACCATCTTCTTAATATCTGTGATGTCATTGAAAAATTTTCCAAATTTAAATGGTCATTAAAAATTGTTTTGATGCACCCTAGCATACCTACCGTACCGACAAGGACCGACAATCGATTGCCATTGATGCTATTTAAATTGGTTTTTGGCTATTTTCGGAGCAAGTTCCTCGTTTAGACGTGTGCGCATACATTTTGGGGTAGACGATGACACTCGGTCTGGCATCACATGAAGCTGTAATGAGGGTATTTATGAAATTTATTGCATATCATCAAATTACTTTCACCAAATACGCTGGAATTTCTCCATTTTCGAAATACATTAGGCGATACTTTTCGAATCGAGGAATTCGGTATGACACGCGTTCGGCTCAAGTATAAGTGCATGTATGTATTATGATGGTGATTGTGGATAATTTATGTAGCGAACAGAAATTTGTAGAAATTATTCAGATAAATGGATAAAATAGCAATTAAATTTTATATTATTGGTTTTTATATTCTGTGTTCGGTATTAAAATATTTATTTTCTTGTAAATGGTTTTGTTTTTTTATGATGTTATAAGTTTTAAAAGAAATATTTTACATATTATCTTTCAATATTCAGATACAAATATGCACATAATATAGAAATGGATCTAGGAAGCAGGTTTGAATAAATTAGAAAACTTAGTATCTATATAGATTGGTTTTTCTCGAAAATGTTGACAATACATATCTTCTAGTCTGCATATTATTATTGCGTATTAGATACATAACAAATTAAAAAAAATCAAAGCACTTCATTAATTATCGCTAATAATAATCTACCGGGAGTAGGTATACCAATACCGGGGGCATACCTGAAATATACTTTGGCGAAATACTATATCTTCATAATGCCCAGTCCAGTCCATTTCCTATGCACAAGTGAATAAGGGTTGGAAATAGGTATCTAGTTATTGTTAGTTTTAGACTCCTAACACTTTATGAGGTACAGGCAGCAGCTAGTGTAAGGAAGTAGCCTTCAGCCTCAACGGAAAGAATCGCAGGACTGATATCAAAGATAAGGACATAAGGATATTAAAGGCAAGAGTGAAAAAACCGGTATACAAAGGAAATTACTTGTACCTACTTGTACAGTCTATAATCTGAAGGAAATCGTGATTTGACCATAATGTAGATTAGTAAATAGTATAGATCTTTAAACAGCTTATATGTACGTACAGGTTAAGGCTTCACATGCCCTTAAAAATAGGGTCTCCGTGCACGGCTGCTTTTTTAGAGCTACTGCAACCGTTCAACCCTCAAACAAAGCACCTGATGTTATGGATGCTTTAATGACCGGTAGGTATATGGTAGCCTTTAAGGTTTAAGCGTTAGACTTCCTGGGAAATAATTTCAATTGTACGTGAAAACTGGATCGAAATTTATATACCTACAGATTGCACAGAAAAACAGCTCTTATCTCTGCATGTAATGATATGCAACCATCTGACAGCTCCACCGAACTATTCTACATATCTATCTGCCTATAGCATATCTCGGAACATATAATATTCGAAGTTGTTAAAAACGATATTTTTTCCCAGCTAACTTCCTGAGCTAAAATCGGGTGCGAACTTGGATTTCAAGTTGTAATATTTTTTTTAACAAAAGATTTAAGTAAATAAATAAATAAATAGGTGGCGCAACAGGCGGTAGACACCCTAGGCCTAGCTTCTCGCAACCATTCGTTTGTGTGAGTTTCTATTTTTGGGACGAATGGAATTTAAGATTTAAGTACCTAATGAAAAATAAGCGCGTATATATTTTTTGAGCGCCCCAAGCTTTTATTTATATGCAGATATAGGTTTATTTATATGAAGATATAGTTGACTTACTTAAAAAACAATTATTTTTTAGTTTTAGGTAGGTATGTACCTACTTACATAAAATAAATGTGTCGTAGCAAGGAATCCGTCGGAAGGGAAAATTCTCCGATTTCATACGATTGTTTTAAAAAAGGACATATTTATATGCTTATAATAAACATACATACTTATATAATATTATTTTCTAGTTCAAAAATTCATATAAGAGCTATGAAATTAGTTGCAAAAAGATTAATCCTCTAATCACTAACTTAATCGCTTGGTGATTTTCCACAACAAAACAATCGATAATTTTAAACCCAACGAAGGCTATGAATTTTAAATGTTGCACCCTATTTGAAAATTGATTATACAACAAAAATGTATATATGAATTTCTTTTTATTTTTTTGAAAAATATAACTACCACTAAAATGTCTGCATAGACTTGGCGCACACTTCTCCGATTTATCTGCTGTACATTTTAAGGACCTTGCAGCATGACTTTCAAAATTTACTTTATATGAGTCGAAAGATTTCGATCATGCAATCGTAAGATATTTCATAACCTGAATTATTTGCAAATCTCATTTCTTAATTTCATTACCTCGGTTCGATAAGATATAAGGTAAGAAATTATTTATTATGTTATCGGGCTTTTTAATGGCGTATAGTTTTTTTAGGAAGGAACACTGACACTTCAGTTCCAGAGTTATTTTTTGTGTTTCTCCCAAAAGGTTCAATATCAGTAGATTGTTCTATGGTAGTAGCAGGAGGAACCCACCTCCGACGGGCTTCTGCCTGGCCCTTCGCAAACATGTAACCCTCTACTATAGTGCTATATATAGGGAACTATAACACCCCCACCCTCCAAGTTTTTCCCATGCTATGGCTATTATTTGTTGCCACTTAGAGTGGACTAAGTTGAACTTCTGAGGAGAGCAATAAGTCGTAAGAACATTTAATTTAATATTAACTATGATTAATATTAAAAACCACAAACACTTTTTGTTCAACTTTCTTAAAATTGTTCTGTGAAATTCCAAAAGTCATATCTAACCTTATTGACAAGCTGGTTCGTCTTTTTATATTTAACACTTTGCTAAACATTAGTCTACTACCACGAAAGATCCAATACTAGAAGATACTAATCTTCAAACATAAAACAATAAAACATGCCTTAGTTAAATGTTAAATTGATTTATTTAAATTTAGACGTACTAACTACTTTTAAATATACCCACGTGTGTTCAAGGTTACGGATAAAAAGGCTGCTTTCCTTTCTAATAGAAATAAACTATGAACGACTATACTCTTACAGTGCCTTTAGAGTACAGCTTTCAATACACATGCACGTACGTACATAATCCAATTCATGTCGAATTTAACAGATTTTTTTTTATTTTTGTATTGGTCGCCAAATAATGAATTAAAGAAGAAATGGATAAAAATTCTTACCCGCATTGCTGCAGAATTCCCCAGAGCTTTTGTACAAAAACTAAGTGGAAAGTCATGCCATAAAAACCATAACTAAATAAGAAAAAATAATTTAAAAATGTGCTTTCAAAATACATATTGCAATAACAGTAGGTAGCCAAATGCCTATGCTGGTTATAATCGCTATATAAGTACATACCTACATAATGTACATATGTTGTATGTATATAAATAAAAAAAAAAAATTTTTTCGAGATTAATCTGACTGACTTTGTGTAGACAGAGCATACGATATCTGACCATAAAATTGAAAGTTGTGTTAATTAATTGAATTAAAATTGGCAAATTAAAAATCGACATCGAAAGGCTGTTTTTCATAAAATTGCTTTATTGAAAAAATTTTATAGTTTTACTGGTTATTTCGCTGATGATTGAGTTGTGGGACGAGGATGTGTTTGTATGTATCAAGCGTGGAATGGCTTCGTATATTATTGGATTTTTTTTTATTATTTATGCAAGTAATTTAATTATTGGAAATCGACATATTTGTGCGATTTAATTACATTTTTAATTCAATGTGAGTGTTTTTTTTTATATGTAGTATATACGTATAGTATAGATATATATTTACTCTGCCTATTTTTCAATAACCTCGGATTTTAATTTATAACTTTCTGGTTGTTCAACTGATTCAATTATTTATTATTTAATGAATTTCTAGTGTTCATAAAAATTCTTTTATTTCTCTAGGTAGCAGTGGCGTGGCGTGAATAATTTTAAATGGTAAGTCGAAGTCGAAAAATATCAAAATGTCGAAGGGAAGATGTAGGTAGTACCTATCTATGTATACAAAACCTTCAGTTATTTTTTAAAGCCATACAATCGAAAACTCCAGGAAGAAATTAAATTAATGAAGATATTTTTCCATCTTGAGTGCAGAACGTTCATATGTATTTCGTGTAAACATGATTTATATCATGTCTTATAATATTGTCCTTTATTTCTACATAAAGGTTCTTTAAATGAGTGTTTAAATCGAGCATTTGGGGTTTTTGTGGAGCTTCAGCAAAATCGTCTATGTACTTACTCTTTGAAACATTTCTTCAAACGTATTTACATAGGTACGAAGATCATACCAAAGACTCAAAACACTTGATTTCTCACTTAGCGACTTGTTTATAAACTTTATAAACACATCAGTATGTTTATTTTTTAAAAGATACTTACAAAATTCACCAAATAACTCGGAGAAAAGCGTGTTATTTTGTTGCATAAGAAAGCGGCCTTTGAACAGAGGATACTCCCCTCAGAAAAACTCAGAAAATGATTAGGTAAAAAAGGGAACTGACTATTACTATGACTTCATCACAGCGCAGCGATAGGAGATACACACACAATTCAAATTCACCAAATCTGTCGGAGAAAAGCGTGTTATTTTCCAGATACATATACTCAATTACACCACAGCGCAGCGGTAAAAGATACACACAAAACCCACCAAATAACCCGAAGAAAAGCGGGTTATTTTTTTGCATAAGAAAGCGGGCGTTGAACAGAGAGGACTAAACTCAGATAAACGCAAGTGTACAAAAAAGAAAGGAGACAAATTTGTTCTATCCAGTGAGAGATTTTATAACCCGTCATATTTCGGGTTATTTTAGATTTGGGTTATGCTCAGAGAGTGTGGGCAGTTATAATACTAATAATAATGAAGGCGAAGAAGGCCCGAAGGGTGTGTGTTTCCGTGTGTATAAAGTTCAATTGAGTTGGTGGGGTCGGGGTATGTAGCTTGCGCAGATGAATAGATACATATTATTAAGTTTATCCCGTGGGTTTTATGTTGCTCGTTTTTAAGTAAACATTGTTGTGTAGCTGAAACTGAAACTTTTAAAAGGTAACCCGGTAGGAATCGGGTTATATGGACGCCACGCCACTGCTAGGTAGGTATGTATATAAAGTATAAATCTCGATAATTCGTACCCCGATAATTCGTAAACCCCGCTTATTCGAAATAAACTGCTGGTCCCTTGAAAAAATCCCGGTTATTCGTAAAAAATAATAAAATGACTTTGCCATTAAACGTCTTATAATTCGTGAGTCTGTGTTGACAACCCCGTTTATTCGAAAAAAACCTCCTTCCTCTCTTCAATACTCTGAAATATGTTTGTTAGGTACATGTTTATGTTTAATTGGAGAGACAGAATACGAATTTGGTTCTTGGAAAAGCAAGAGAGAGGCGAGATGGAAAACTCTCACACGTGAGAATGTGTGTAAAATGGGACCACTACTACAATTGGGTGCTGTTTCTGTTGACATGTTAGTAATTTTCACAATGTATTCACAAACTGACTGTTAAAACTTATTATCCCGGTAAATCGAATTTTTATTTTTTAACTCTTCAATAATTCGTAATCTCGCTATTTCGAAAACCTCTATAATTCGTAATAAACTCTAGGTCCCTTGGTATTACAATTTATCGGGATTGTACTGTAGTTTTATATTTGACAAGTTGCAGAGAAGGGTGATGAACTAGGTGTTGCACGTGCGAAAATGATGTGAGCACAAATTATAGCAAAGAGAATACTGTCTTCTTAGAAAGCATGTCAGAAGACTAGGACTTTCAGACACATATCTGTGTAGATTCTGCAATGATATAGGTGGCGAGGAAGACATCACACACATATTGTGCGAATGTTATGGCATAGCACGTACTCGGTATAAAGATTTGGGAAATTACTTCTTTAACAACATAGAAGAGATAGGGCTTATCGACCAAGCGAAAACATTTAAATTCTGTAGGGAAATAAAATGCTTTAGGAAAAGCGCTTAGGTTTTTCCTTCTATTAAAAGATGGTTCTCCCAGGGATCGCGATGGGCCCACTAAGGTGCCTAGTGTTTTGTGAGGTTCTCCTCACAACCCTGAATCTAACCTAACTAACCTAACCTAAACACTTCTCACCTTCGACAAGGCTCATTAACAATGCTTGAAGCCACTTTTTGTGGATGACTATAAAATTCTCCCTTGTTGTGAAGGATAATGCAAATAAAGCGTGGAGTCCTACAAAAGTCTCAAATATTTTTTCTATTTTTTATTTGTGGTAGATTTCTCAGTGCTCTCTCAATCGGATGCCTCAGAATCCAATAAAAATGGTCCTACTAATCCATACTTTTCTCAAAACATCCAAAGATACGACCAGACCGACGCACGTCATTAGCGAAAATCACGAAATGCAGGGTATGATAACATGTTTTTTTTTTTTTGTAAAATACTTCTTTTGCAATAACGTAGTTTGCACATGTAGTATTTTAAGAGCCCTCCGATGGTTGTATAAAATGATGCACTTACATTTTTGTAAGTTGAAGTCATCTGGAAATAAACGTTAGTCTTTCAGCAAGCAAGATTGCGTTTGTCCTTTTGCCAATGGAGTTATATAAATGTTAGTTAAATGTTAGCCTTGTAGGCATTATGTAGGATTTTGATTTAGAAATTAGTCAGCGACGAATTGTAGTTGGTAGATTTAATCTTCTCTTAGGATAAAGCTAAGTGTATGTGTATGTTTTGCGGACAAGCTTCATATCATATTTGTGAGGGATACTTGAAGCCTGGTCTAACTAGTGTTTCATAGAGAAGGAGAACTTGCTGCCAGCTGAAGTATCTTATTGCGAACTGCAATTAAATTGTGCTAAAAGTGATTCACTAAAAAAATAGGATTTTTTATATAAGTTCTTCCTAAAAATTAAAAATTGTATAATAAATTACAAAGCTTGAGTGTCGGTTTTTCAGTTCAAAATGTAGTCGAAGATGTAGAGTATCCTATCCTTGATCGGAAGGAGTACGCGTTGGGTATTTTCGTCGATATTGAGGGTGCTTTTGATAATGCGACTTTTGACAGCATGTGTAACGCAGCTAGACATCACGGTATAGATGAAACATTGGTGTTGTGGATTAAAGCAATGCTAATGTACAGGACGTTGATTGCCGAGGCGGATTGTGGCAAATGCGTCATGACAGGGGTAAACAGGGGCTGCCCACAAGGTGGTGTTCTGTCTCCCCTTTTATGGTGTATGGTAGTAGACTCTCTGCTAACGTTACTCAATCTTCCTGGAACCTACACACAAGCCTACGCGGACGATGTCGCCGTTCTGTCTGTCGGCTCGAACCTAAGGACTGTCTGCTCTCAGGCGCAGAGATCCTTGGGCTTGATCGATGATTTGTGCACAAGAAATGGGCTTTCAGTGAATCCTCTTAAAACTACGGTTGTTCTCTTCACGAGAAGGAGGAACTTCACTGGTCTGACTCAACTTGTGCTAAAAGGTGTGACTATCCCGATCTCTGACGAAGTCAAATATCTTGGAGTAATCCTCGATAGAAAACTTCTTTGGTCCAAGCATGTTGAATCGAAAACCGATAAAGCGCTGTCGACTTTCTGGCAGTGCAAAGGCGCTTTTGGTAAGACATGGGGCTTATCTCCGAAAAGGGTCCTTTGGATCTATACGGCAATGGTAAGACCACTTCTCTCATATGCATCGGTTGTGTGGTGGAACAGGCTTTCGCGGAAACGTGTTACTGCCTCTTTCACCAAACTCCAAAGAACAGTTTGCCTTGGCTGCACAGGGACCTTCCCCAGCACTCCGGGTTCTGCTCTAGATGCTATGATGAACCCCCCCCCCCCCCCCATGATATTTTTATCATGGGGTGTACACTGAAAACCATCTCCCGTTTAAAGAGAGGTGGCTTTTGGTACCACGCGCATTGGAATTTTGATGAACTTGTGCGAGAATTATCCTTTGACCCCTATCTTATGGATATGCCGTCTGATGCAATGACACCAGAAATCCTACTGCGACAAAACTACCACGTCAACTTTCCTCAGGCAACGGAATGGCTTCGGCCGGACTCTGAGCCAGGGAAAGAATGCCATCGTGTATTCACGGATGGCTCTAAAACCGGACAGAGGTCTGGTTCTGGAGTCTTCGTGGAATGCGAGAACATTAGACTACACTACCCTTTAGGTAACCACGCGACTGTCTTCCAGGCGGAGATTTTCGCTATCCTTATGGCTATGCGCTATATTGTGACAAACAGGTGGAGGGCTAGAAGTATATGCGTTTGCAGTGACAGCCAGGATGCACTAAAAGCGCTGCTTAACCCTCTCACCTCGTCCAAGCTAGTGCTCGAACTCAAGCTTGCTTTGAACTTGGTCGGTAGGCTAAACACGGTCAAACTTGTTTGGGTCCCAGGTCACGTTGGTATCCAGGGAAATGAGATCGCTGATGGGCTTGCCAGGCTGGGTTCAGAAGAAGCTCTTTCAGGACCTGAACCCGCGCTGGGTCTGCCTGCATCTGTGGTTAGGTCATCCATCGATATTTGGGTTTCTCGCAAACACGAGCGTCGGTGGCGTGATTGTGCTGGGTGCAGACAGGCCAAGCGACTGCTTCCGGACATCTGCAAAAGGTCCGCGTCCTTTCTTCTGTCTCTCAGGAGAATCGACTGTAGACTGCTTGTGGGCGTCCTTTCGGGCCACCAAGCTTTCGCCAAACACTTAAATGTATTGGGCTTGAGCGACACCACCATCTGTCCTGCTTGTGGAGAGGACGATGATACGGCGGAACACTTCCTCTGTAGTTGTCCTGCCTTTGCTCGCATCAGGTGGCGGATTTTTGGGGCTGACGTGGTGAGGGCCGAACATCTAAGCTCTTCATCACTGAAGCTCCTTCTTATCTTTCTTCGAAAGACGGGAAAACTAAGTACAGCAATGTAAGGTGTCTGTTTGGCAGTACAATGGACCAGTAGTTGTGTCTGAGTGCTCCATCGGATAGTAACAACCTCCGACAAAAAAAAAATCCTATTCTGCTATATTGTAATTTTCTAAGCAAACATTTTATTATCTATACAATATGAAATACTCCCATCTTCTTACAACTTACCATTGCTTAATATCATCAGTTAAATGGAAACATATCGTTGTAATTTTAAATTCGAAACTTGATCATCGCAAACAAAAATCGTCATATTCATTTGAGTGTAGATTTTTTTGTTCATCTGAATTCATATTATACTGGCGGCAATCAAAACCTGACGGGATCATTTATCATAACTTCTTCATTTGGTTTGTGAAAAGAATCACTAATTCTGGCTACTACGAGCTGACGACAATCTTCTATAAAAGGCAATTCATTAATATCACTGGCGACTTATTGGGTGGTCTTTTGAAATTCTCCGACTATGTCGTTATATAGTTGGTAAAAACTTGTGCTCTTCCATCAACCGTTGATGGGATGTCATATTTTTGATGATTCGTTTATAAGTAAAAAAAAGCTTTCTGATTCCGTTTAAGTATATAAAACAAAAACCTGTTGCTTTTAAATTGGCAGAAGAGTGTCCAATAAATTCTGGTGGAATAGGTATAAATGTAAGTAACAGTTTCGCCATGATTTGGGGAACTTTATGTAGATTGAATGATTATGCTGTTGGTATTTATGGGTTACCTGAAACTGAAGATGTCTTTATGACGCATAGTGTTCTCTGTAAGACAAGAAATATGTTGATTGCTTTCGTTGTTTAACATTTCAGTTGATATATTGTTTCTACGTGAAATATTGAACTCCCACTTAGCTAAGCATATCGATAGTTAATTTGTATGAATAAATAAAGTTGCTTTTTGTTTGATTGTAAATGGTAATGTAGGCGCCAATTAGCTTTAATGAATGTTTGTATTTAAATTTGTTATATATTTTATAGTAGTCACATGTGAATTTAACATGACACTATCTTACAAAATAAGAAACCAAACTGGTCCGGTTAAGTAGACTTTGGGATATACCCAGACCTACCTAACATTTGGCACACATTTTAACATGAAAAGCTCTTCCTCAATAGTGATTGACAGGTTTTATGTTTTTTGTGTAAAACTGGAATTTGTAATATTTCCGAAAGTGAATTATACTCTTTTCGATTGACAATTTGTCACAGGCCTCAGATTCCAATCGCTGGTAATTATGCCTTAAGTTTTTATTCTGTGCGTTACGAAAAGCGATAAATTTTGCTTCACTTATTTGATGGTAGTCTGAAAGGCCTAAGGGAGAATGGATTTGAGAAGATTTCAGTACCTACACTCTCATAGACCCATCTGGCTGTGTAAATTTCTGATACATTTTATTACATCATAGTAGGTATTATTAAACCCTGCACAGGAAGGTATATTCACTTTGCCATTACATTTTGTAACACCATGAAGGAGTCACCGGAGACCCCATAAAGAATATATAATATTCTGAATCAGGATCACATTCTGAATTGATTCAGCCATGTGCATGTCTGTCTGTTGAAAATACAATAGCGTCCAAACGAATCGACCTAGGCGAATGAAATTTTGTGAGAGGACTTCTTTTTACCGTCGCGTCGTCGGGTATTGAAAATGGTCTATGTCGGTCAAGTAGTTCTGGTACCTCCCATACAAAACCAATATTAGATCCATGCGAGTAAATACTAAAGGTGCTAGTTTACGGCATGTATCAAGCCACATACGTATGTAGGACTGACGCCATTTTTACGTCAGCGTATATGGTCCCAATGGCTATGTCCCGTGTACAAGCTCTCTTTGTACCCTCTATGTTGACGTCAGAGCTACATACATGTATGCAGTGGAGGGTATCAAAGCATCGGCGGCCGATGATAACACTCTTACTTGGTTTTCTATTTCTGTTGTCATAATCCTAAGTTAGACAGTCTCATTATGGTACCGATTAATGCTTTATTTCAAAACAGCATAAAAAAAAGACCTAATGAAAGGCCAATGTACTTTTTTAGACATAAACAAAACAAAATTAACAAAAGTGGATTCAATACTGAGTTTAAATATTGAGTTTAAATTAAATAGAGAATACTAGCCGCCACGTAAAGCTCTTACAGGTAAACTGTAAAGGTTCCATTAAGGTTCCCCTGGGATAGCGATGGGCCCAATATAGTGCCTAGTCCACTATGATGAACTCACACCAACCTAACCTAAACTAACCTAAACTGTAAATGTTTGGAGCTTTGCCGATTCAATAAAATGATTGGCAAACAACAACAAAAATTATTATGAAATTTGAAGGTATTTTCATTATTTTGGGGCATTTTTGTATTTTATTGGGGTGATTTTTCATTTAATGATAATTGTTTGAAAATTATTTGGAGCATTTTCCATTTTCTAATTTTCATATCAAAACAAAAATCTACTACAAGAAACGCGAATTATACCGTTGTTACAAGGGCAGGGCGTTACAGGTTTCAATGAGTAAATAATTTACTGACAATTGAATTTGTACACATCGATCAGTTTAGTGAAGAAAGTGCGCGCGAATGCTTAACTTATATTTTCTTAAATGTTGTAAAGCTTAAAACCAGTTCAGAGTTGAAAATAGCATTTAATTTAAGCTTTAGAAAAGCCAGCTCAGTTTTTGAAAAAAAAAAACTTTTAATTCTAGCTTCAGAAATTTTGAGAAAATAAAAGTTCAGAATTTTGCTTTTACTTACTTACTTACTTAGATGGAGCTAAAGTTCGGGGTGGACCTGTGTCTCAACAAACACGCCTCTCCAGTTAGCCGATTTTTGGCTAACCGCGCACTCCAAGTTTGTTGAGGTCCCCTTTCGTGCGCGCCACCTAAGACGTCACTTCTATTGCTTTGTCCCTCCGGGTTAGAATCGAAGACTCTTTATGCAGGAGCGTTGGTGTCCATTCGCTCTATATGTCCCAACCATCTTAGACGACTGATGCCAGCTCAGCTTTGAAATAATTTTTATTAATTTAATATTCACGCGAAATTTCTACTTTTATTTTCTAAAGCTACAATTTAACTGTTTTTTACTTTTTCTTGAAAATTTATGGTAATTCGGGGTTTTCATTGAGTTTGGGGTGATATATCATTCTTTTGGCAGTATATTTTCTAAGAAGATCCCAATATTTAGAATCGATTGAGTTTTTCATTCTTTTGGGCCTTTGGGGAAATTCTTCTTTTGTTTTTTGGGTGATATTTCTTACACAAAAAATGAAATTACCCCCAAATTATTAATGAAAGAAGGCCCCGAAAAAATTAAAAATCACCACAATCCTACTACAACATTTTTTTGGAGCCTTTTTTCATTGGGGCCTAATATCGTGGAGCCAGCCAATTAGGTAGTAATCATGGAAATACCAAAAATGTTTCAAGTCAAGAATTAATAATTCAAGAAATGAATAAAGTTTGTGGAGCATTAAATATTATAAAAAACATTTAAATGGACTCAACTCCAAATGCGTTTCGTTGAGTTGGAGTTGAGGCCATTTAAATGTTTTTTATAATATTTAATGCTCCACAAACTTTATTCATTTCTTGAATTATTAATTCTTGACTTGAAACATTTTTGGTATTAAACTACGCCAGGCCACGGGCAAAATAATCCTATACGATTAATCTTTGACCAAAGACTCGTATTAGGTTATGGTTCACAGTCACTTTGTGATTGTTTTTCCATAAGTCTCGGTAAACATCGAGTAAATAGTGCGTCTAGGCAGATGTGGTGGTTCGTCTACTGATGAGCCCACCCACCACATCGGGGCGAAACGCATTTGGAGTTGAGGCCACTTAAATGTTTTTTTTTGTAATCATGGAAATGTATGATAAATCACGTCATTTATGAGATGATTTAGCCAAATCAAGTGGCAAGTGGATTTCATCTAAACGATTTTGCGGTATGGACATTGTTCATTTAAATCAAATACTATTCCATACTTAATTTATATCCAAATCTACACATATAATAAAACTGTAGGACTTTTCTTTGTCAGCTAAAAACTCAAAAACTACACGACAGATTTTGATGAAACTTTTTTTAAATGTTCCTTAAGACTGTAAGACTGCTATAGGCTATGTCGTTTATAGCCACGTCCTTAGGAACAGTTTTTAGCCAAAATGTATTTTCTGAAGTGAAAATATATATACATACACATATACCTTGCTACAAATGGATGTTTATACTTATAAACTTTATAAACAAAAACAATACGTATAGGTATACCTACTACACATTCGAAAAGGGTTGATTTGTATTCGCAGTGAGTGCTATGGTTAGTTGTATAATATGTAGGTATGTATATTATGATCGTATGTCCGATGCATGCAGGATGGGGATGGGGTGCGTCATGCGTGCTGCAGTATGGCATGGGCAATGGGCATGGGGTATCTATTATAATATTAAAAGCCGACCTGATTTCTTGTGATAGTCATTTACCCTACTTAGAGAATACAAAATCCATTTTTCTTTTTACCAAATTGAAGCTTACCACTCATAGATGTGTTATGAAGAATAATTATTTGAAAAAAACATTTGTAAAATAGGTAAATTAATATTTTTAAATTGCATTGGTTACAACAACAACAAACAAAGAAAATTAATATTTCCCCTTCGCTCAGTCGAAATTCTACTTTTTGCGATCGTGCGACAGGACAAACAAAAACAAAACCACATGTCATACGTGGGGGTGGTGTGTCTGTGTACGTCATTCGAAAAGGGTTGATTTGTTTTCTCAGTGAGTGCTATGGTCAGCAGGAGCAGCTGTATGTATCATAATGATCGCATGTCCTATGCAGGATGGGGTGCGTGCTGCAGTATAGCATGGGGTAGGTATATTAATAATCTTCATAAGAGAAGAGACGTACAAACCAGGTAACAGGGTAAGGTTGGGTTGGGGTAGTTGTTTGGATTTCATATGAAGAGGGAAACAAAGGAAATGAGAAGCAGTATGGTATGAACAAGTACCATGGTCATATAAAGGGAGGGCGGTGCAGAGGGTGCACATTATAATTGTTGTCTTTCATTCTCCATTGGCGTAGGTATATGGCGATCCCATACTTTTTAAGAAGTTTCACTTCTTTCACGCGTACCGACTTGCACGGTCCCTGGATGGTTTAACTTTAGATTCACAATTGGACCCGGTAGGTGGCGCTGCAATCGAGTTCCAGGAATATTATTTATTTCCTTCTAAACGCCTGGACCGATTTTGCTGAAATTTGGTGTGTGTGTTTGAGGGGATCCCTAGATGGTTAAGGATTCGGTAGATGGCGCAGCAATTTTATATATTTTCTCTTTAAATGGATGGTTTATAGTGGGTCAAAACAATACAAACCAAAACAAAGCAAAGCAAAGCAAAACAAAACACAGTTGTTGTGAAGTTTTACCTCAGTAGAGTGCTTATGTACATAATGAAGGTGAAGCACATACATACTTACTCATTTTTTTTTTGTCGTTCTGCATGCATGTTGCGTTGCTTTGTGTTTAAATGTATGGTGGTCGAATTTCGACCACTGGGTGAGCCTAGTATTAATAATCTTCATAAGAGAAGAGACGTATAATACAAAACAGGTTTCATTTCAAATTTCATTTGATATGTGAATGTGTATGGTAAC
Organism: Cheilosia scutellata; assembly: GCA_955612985.1. NCBI lineage: Eukaryota > Metazoa > Arthropoda > Insecta > Diptera > Syrphidae > Cheilosia > Cheilosia scutellata. The sequence continues at coordinate 135,773,276 of OY015311.1, forward strand.
AGTGTAGGGTTGGGTTGGGGTAGGTAGTTGTTTGGATTCCATGGGAAGAGGGAAACAAAGGAAAACACATATAAATAAGTGGCAAGATCATGGAGAGGGAGGGCGATGCAGAGGGTGCACATTATCGCATATCGCCACGCAACGCAGTAGGAATTTCATTCTGATATGACGTATGTATTTTTTGAAGTGGAAATATATACATACAATATTATACCTTATTGCTACAAATGGATGTTTGTTTGTACTTTTACGATCGTGCGATGCGACAGGACAAACAAAACAACATTAGCATAGGTTGATTTGTTTTCGCAGTGGTCAGTTGTATATGTAGGTATGTATATTATGATCGAATGTCAGTATGGCATGGGGTAGGTATATTAATAATCTTCATAAGAGAAGAGACGTATAATACAAAACAGGTTTCACATCAGAATTTCATTCGATATGGTGTATGGTAACACAGTAGGGTTGGGCGGGGTAGGTAGTTGTTCGGATTCCATAGGAAGAGGGAAACAAAGGAAAGGAAATACAGCATTACAAACAAGTAGCATGATCAAGTAGAGGAAGGGCGATGCAGAGGGTACACATTATATATCCAATACATTACATCCATTATCGATATCGCCACGCCAAAATTGGACAAACGGGGGTGATGCCTCCAATACCAAAAACATCTTCTATGATTTTCATGATTCTTTTTTTGCTTTTTTCGTATTGCTGTATACTTATTTCAGGTTTAGAAAGAAAATTCCAGAAAATAGATTTATTCTCATTTTTCGCATTTTACGAAAGAACATTATTATGTAAGTAAGACCTAAGCAATACAATTCCTGTGCACGGGCAAAGCTGGGCGGGTACAGCTAGTATATAAATAAAAGTCCTGAAGAACAGAAGATCGATCGTAATTTTTATTAAATCGCTCCTTTATGGCTCATAAACGTCTACCATACGTATTTAGATAACCATCGAAGCCAGTGCATTAGCGAGTAGGGTTTATAAAGGACAATGATAAAATTGTAAAATAGCCTTGCCTAAAAAAATTGTTTAAGAAATCATTGTAAGATTTATTTAAATATCGAATAGTGAGCATACCTAAAACAGAAATTAGTAGTACGCGATCATATTATAAACAACAAATTTAAATTATTTAAAACTTTATAGCTGATTTACAGTTCCTGTTTATAATTTAATATTCAATAATAATATCTATTATATATTGATCATTACTTACATAGGTACCTACACAAACGACTCTAAAAAACAACATTTTATGGTATTCCAAAAGCAACAAATTCTCCATTTTATCAGCAAAGTTTGCCTCCATTCTCAATGGTAAGAAGAAAAAAACAACTACTGTCATATCGAACACAGTCAATAAAACAAATCGACCCAATCGCACCTAAAATGTCATCGCGCCCGTCGCCGTTGTAGTCGGGGTTCGAATTGCATACATAGATGCATCCCATAAAAATACCCAAAGAAGCTGTTAAATATTATAAAGGAGGCGATTTAAAATCATTAAAAATACTGAAAGACCGCATTCAAAAGCAACAACGTCAAAACAGGGTCGGCCACCAAAAAGCGGATAAACCAAACCAGCAAGCGGATGAGACAGACACCTTCAGTATTTTACGAAAAAAAAAAAAATATATACGAACCGCGAAAATGAAATCAGCGAATGAATATTGGCTAAAATGCCAATAATTCATCTGCGATGCCTGCACATGAACGTAGGCTTCACCAGATATAGATACGATGAGACTTAACCACCGACGACCAAGCCCCCGGATGCTTCTTTGCTGACAACGAGATCTCTTCTTTGGGGACTCCTTATTTTTGTTGCTTTTTGGTCTGTTTTATATTATTTATTTTTAATGTCCACTCGCATATTTTTTAAACAGCGACACGATTTTACATTTGCTCTGTCCCTGGTGTTTTAGTTCTCGCCAGTAAGAGTATATCATCTGACAGGAACAGGATATACCTCGCCAAAACGAACTTGTTTTGCAGGAACAGACAACAGACCGCAGATCAGCACAGTACGGATAAAAGTATAACTCTCAGTATAGTCACAGGCACAGATACGGATATATACAGAAACAGAACGAAACTGACTCAAAATTATTAACGAGCCAAGGTGGAAAAATAAAAATGCCTCATTATGAATATTTTTCGTTGAAGTCGTTAATTTTTGATCTTTCATTTGTGATTATTAAGCTGGGTGCTGTTGTCCGTTGTCGTCGTGGCAACAGTTCTGGTAGTAGGAATTGGGTATTTCTTCAGCAAATCGTGAGGGACATTCTGAAACAAAAAGAAAACGAAAAAAAAAAAAATTAATTGACACTTGTTTAGTATTTAAATGTTCCCTCTATATCGAGGGACATTATTTTAAGTTTTGTATATTTTTATTTTTTGTATCTGTTTTTTTTTTAAATATCGGCTGTTAGTTTATGGGATGTTTGAGACAATATGAGTTTAGATAGGATATCGTCCGCGTATAACCGGAGGAAGATGGTTATCTGGCGGAGATTTTCTTTACGACTAACATTCCTTTTCATAATTTTGTTTATTTTTACGAATGGAACAGGAAAATGTGTCTGGAATTTCATTCATGAAATGGGTTGGAGTAGGAACGAGTTCTTCATCGAAGTAATTTACGGTTGAGGAAACTTTGAATGGGTTGTAGATATTCCTCTTCTTTTTGTTAATTGGCTATCAGATTTTTATCATAGATATGGGTTTTGGTTGAGAATAAGGTAGACTGCTAGGCTCTCTTGAGCCCAGACCTGTGGGAGACGTTTTGTATTAAATATTGTCATACCTAGGTATGTAGATTTTTTTAAATCGGGTTCTAAAAAGAATAGAATTTATAATTTTTCAATAGCACCCGAGATCATTCTCCAGTTGATGTGGCAACTGAGTTGGAAGAGCATTTTCATTTTCCCGGATGAGGAGTTGTATCGATGAGTCAAGGCAGTCAGTCAGGACAAACTGTTTTATAGGTTCCGATTAAAACTATACCATCTGCTATATTAATTTCGTAGATATGTGTCTCCTTCGATAGTAGGTAGTAGGTGGACGAAAATTATAGTTGAGATTTATTTGAGTAAGTTTTTTTAATAGTGTTTTGTGAAATTCATAATGCCATTGATAAGTTGATTTTCGATAGTTCCAACAAAAGTACGTACCTAATTCTAATGCAATTCGATATCCTACAATCAGCAGGTATAGCGACAACTTGAACTCTTCTCATAAAGTTGTCCAAACTAATGAATAATGATGGACCCAACGTTTCTATTCTAGATTCTTCAACAGCCATTCTGTGTTAAAATAATTGAAAGGATGTACAATTTTATGCCCTATCCCAAAAGCTGAAATGCGAAGAAGGGCAGTAGAGGAAAAAACTAACCAATGAACTACTTCTCCGATTCTGCGACGGGCTTTTTGGGGCTCTTCGTTCCTTTGAATGCGTGTATATATTTTGTCGATGCAACAGATGAGTCGACAGAATCGGTTGGTTATTTGGTTGCTTTGATCACAGATCGATAAACTGGTCCTAAATAAACAAAACCTACCTTTAAATTTTTATAAAACTGCCAATATGAATGGGCCCTATTTCACAAACATTGTTACGTGCCAATTCTACAAATGGTGGGACATTTTGTTTCGTAAAATATTCACCAGTGACCTGACAGGACTCTTTTATCATATTATCAGATAATACCTAGGTCGAGAGTGATTCATTTTTGTGGGACGTTCTTGATATGCGCGAATTTTTTAGCAGTTTTCCTAACATATACCAAATATTTACTTAAATTTTGAATCACTTAATGTAATAAAATCATTGTTATTTACTTGTTCTTTAAAATGTGCGTACTAAGCGATATTTCATTGAAAAAAAAACTTACGAAAAAGTTAAGGAACGCTTTTGTATAGTAATCTATAAAAATTACAGATGAATTTTGTTTTTCGATTGTATAGCATGTGATATATCTGCTAGTTTTCCCACTGATACTTATCCTGATTTAGCGATTAGTAGTTAAAAATAAATAAATAAATAGGCGGCGCGACAGGCGGTAGACACCCAAGGCCTAGCTTCTCGCAACCATTCGTTTTTTTGTGAGTTTCTATTTTTGGAACGAATGGAAGGGACCTACAATTTTATGCCGAGTCCGAACGGCTGAATTGAGAAGCTTTTTCAGGACAGTCATACTCTCGGATGTTTATCAGACGTTCGCGAGAGGTGGTGCAGTAGAAAAAACCTTGAGATGTAATTTGTGTTTTTCCGGGGATCGAACCTGGGATCCCTCGCACAGTAGTCCAGCACACTAAGCACTGCGCCCACTGCGATTAGTAGTTATTCGTACAAAAAAAAAACACGTCGGCGTAGTCTCGATTAGAATATCGACTGTACCAACTTTATTAAAGCGGAAATAGAAAAAGATAGCAAGCTACAAATTACAAGGGTCGTTCGAAAGGAAACATAATATTCGTTAGGCTGAAACCCAATTTGATCAACAAACATAATCTAATATTAATCCATATGTGGAAGAGTTTGTATTTACTGAATTAAGTACAAGCATTCGAAAAGAGAAAAAAAGGTACATTATTTTCCTACCTTCTGAATCTGATACCACTTCAAATTGGAAGCAAACTTGTTTCTCACTTCGCAGGAAATCAAAACACAAATACAAATAGGTATGTAAATAACAAATTTCAAATCATATCTCAATTGCCAAGCGACTGACAGATTTATACCCTCCACAGGAAGGTTTCACCGGAGTCACCGGAGATCCTATAAAGTATATATATTCTGAATCAGCATCACATTCTGAATCAATTTAGCCATGTCCGCCTGTCTGTCTGTCTGTTGAAAGCACGATAGCGTCCAAACGAATCGACCTAGGAGAATGAAATTTTGTGAGATACTTCTTTTTATTGTTGTCAGGTTAGTATTGAAAATGGGCTATGTCGGTCAAGTAGTTCTGGTACCTCCCATACAAACTCGCATGGCAAACATTTTGCACGACTTTTATGCAGTGGGGGGTATCAAAGCATCGTCCAGGCCTATGATAACACTCCTACTTGTTTCAATTTTGAAACTACTACATATTACGCTTGTCAAAAATCATCAAAATGACGTCAGATTTTATCTACACACACCGAAAATGGCATGGTAATGGCTTTTAAAAAGCTCACTGTAGTATAAACACTACACCAACACACATCCTTTTACAGGAAAAGGTCAAGAGTAGCAAACGAATACGAAACGGCCTTACACACCTCAGTATCACATAACTAATCGCTTTGCATAGTTTAAAATTGATAATATACAAAACTTGTATTTTGTATATAAGATTCCCGCCAAGAATTCCCATTGATTATTCCCACGATAGCTACCCCCATACACACTGCACAGCCTGAATTTTCTGAAAATGATTAGCCTTTGGCCATTTTTTTTAATGCCTATACCCTTTGAATTTCCGATTGTGTTGATTCGATTCGTGGTCTCATAATAACTTATCGAAATTCCACTCGACGAGATGATATTATTCAAAGCCCCCTGGACACTGTCACACATAACAAAACTCGATGGGATAATGGCCAACGAGATGATGATGATAGCCCATAATGACACGAGAAAAAACAAAGCAGCAAAGTACAAAGGATAGGTTAAAGAAGACGAGAACAAGGCACAAAACCTGAATCAGTATATTGATATCGGCAGAGAAAACGAAAGGAAAATTCTAGCCCATAAAGTGGACAGACTTTGGACCTGCACATATAATGCGCGTACACTTCGACAGCTCCACAAACGACGCCGCAGTGTCTGGCTCGGAAATATGTGCCAACAATTTCCAATGAAGGTGATGGAGCCAAAAACTCTTCCCTTTGCACCACCACCGACCGGTGGGAAGAGACAGTCTATAGGTGTATACCAATGCGATACATTGTGATCATTATATTCAATATACAAAAGTATGGTAGGGTGGTGGTGAATCCATCGATGGACGAACCAACTCGGGTCTCCATTGACCATATGAATCTCAAACAGAATTATTACAGAACAGAATTGAGAAGATACGTTTGGTGCTGCGGGAAGTGATGTGGTATACATATAAGAGTTAGGACACTGTATAGAGAAAGGTTGTCACAAAAACAAGTCGAGTTTTATGCCTTTTCATTTGATATAACTCTTAGTTTTAAGGGCCTTGTCACTGAACTGAGGACATAAATATAAACCTGTTGGAGAGTTTTATTGTTAAATGTTATTTTATTATTGATTTTTTTTATAACAAATGTTTTAGTTATGATTTTGTTTTGGTCCAATAAACGATGTAATATGAAACTATTGGCCATTAGAAGGATGGATTTTCTTTTAATTATGACGTCGTTAATATAAAGCATGAAAGTTAATTTTCTGGATTGTATATATGATAGATATGATAGTCTGTTGGATGGGACCTGCAGTTAATGGTTTATTATTTGATGCACTCCTAGACAAGAAGTCTACAAAACGAGGTAGGTACTGAAAGCATACTAAAGTTATTGCTAGGGAGAGGGACAGATTGAAATATCAACAGGAAAACGAATATGGAAAAATGTTTGTTTATATTTGTTTGCATTTTCGACGTGACTTATCAGAGCAAACCTCATCTTGCATTATAACTTTTGCCTCAGTACGAATATATTCAATATAGGTAGCTGTACTTAAAAGCAATATTTTACAATTTTTAATCAACAAAATGCGGAAATGGCGGTCTAATCGTCGAAATTATTGTCTGAAAGACTACTTTGCAATGTCTTAGGTATGCGGTATAACGCCTTGCGAATTTAAAGTCTTCCGTCGCAAGGCCAACCTATATGGGGCAAATATAGAAAAATCCGGCAGAGTTGTGTATTTATTGCCATTTATGTAGTTGTATAAAATTCAAACAGCTCTTCATTTTTGAGAGTTATTACTTTTGAACTTGACGTATAAATTTATGCCGAAAAAATCGTCTACATTGAGAAACTTTCAGTAGAATTAGGTATACTTTCGATAGTCTGTCAGGAGGTCTAACCTAAAACCCCTCACTCAATAGTCCTCCAGACATTTAAAAAAAATGTATTTGCAACCTTCGAGTAAATGATGCCTTTTAAAGCACTCGACAGCTTTCGGCTTTCACTTTTATCTTGTATTCTGAGCCTACCGAAAACTACGCCAGATTTTTTTTGAAAAAAATGCCTGAAAATGTTTTAAATAAAGTTTGGCCTTTGTGCCTAGGAAGAAGTACCATTATTTACTGGTAATCTTCCGAAATTTTAGGCATTTTTTCCAAAAACTTTTCAGGCGTTTTTTCCATTTCTGAAAACAGGGGCCTCAATTGGGCCTCAATGGCTTCTGGGTGAAAATTGCACGTGGTGCAAGCTACTCCGCTAACCTAACCTATATTCATTTCCATGCGCGGGCATGTTGAGATTCTAAGTCTTTACTAGATCTTTCAAACTAGATAAATAATTCTTCTACATCCGGTGGAACTAATTTTCAAAATGAAGTTGTGCATTTGCATGGATCAGTGTTGTATTTCTGATTTCGGTACTCATAGGCCATCAATTAAATTCCATCAATAAAATTAAAATAATCTCTGACGTGTTCATTAAGTGGTATATCCATTCTTTCATCTCAATAAAACTTTGTTGAACAAATACCCTGTTCGTTTTTCATGAAAGTCATATATACAAAATGAGAGTCAAAGAGACGATAAGACCCAAAAACACTCAGTCTCAGTTATGGATTGGATACCTACATTAACACACTCCTTCATCCTATCTTAATTAAGAACATAATTCCTTCAGAAGAACCTACTATCATCCTATTCACATAATTTTTAATTTGATCCGTAAAAATGTAACTTTGTCATCTATATTCTATATTCGTTTCTTTTTGTTTTACTTTTGCTTTTTATTGAATTACTTTTTTTTTCATTAGTTTTCCCTTGTTAACGAACATAACCCACCAAATCGATTTCAAGATCAGGGTCCCACCTTCCTTCACAGCCAATCCGGCAGAGATATGACGATGATTACCTGTTCCATTATCAATGTTTTATGTCCACTCTGTTTTGATTTCTGTCCTTTTTTCGTTGCTTTAGTTTTTTTGTGGAATCTTTAATAATCTACACCTCAGCCGGATCAATGAATCTCAGAAATCCGAAAAAAAAACATACACACGAAAAAAATTCCAGGCCCTGAAGTCGAAATTTAAAAATTATTAATGTCCCATCAACGGTAAAGGTGCCACAAAAGAGACCGAAACATTTTCATTCTTCTTGGTCGCTTTGTTCTCCATCTTTGTGGGCCCCCATTATACACATTTATATGAAACATAAATTTTTGAAAAATCAACAAACATTCGAGAGTCAAAATTTATGATAATGTTCGGAAATGTTTGAAATTATACTCGTTATGAACTGGAGAGATATGCGATGAGGCAGTGAATTCGATCCTCTCGAATGGTCATCGGACCATGTGTGAGTCCCATCGGAAAACAAATATCAAAACGAGTTCCTTATTATTTTTTTTTTTTTTTTTGTAAAGCAGAACGCTGTGACCTGTGATACAACAGCTTACGGAATACAGAAGTGCGAGAAGAGACAGCCGCAACGAAAATTGACTAAAAGTGACAAAAGGTGATATATATGAGGGTGAGTGGACCGGACGGTGTGCAGGATTTTGAGAGGCGGGATGATCAATATTTGAATTTGATTTTTTTTTTGTGTTGCATTTTTAGGTAGGAAACTGAAAAGGTAATGTTAGAAATTATTTAGGAATTTAGTACCCACTTTTAAAACAATTGCATTACTGAAGATTCTACTTTACTTTCCTTGGAAAAATGTTCTTTTAAACAGACCTAATATGTTCGTTCATACACGATTAAGACAACTAGGTACACTGAACTTGACACTTATCCCAAGTTAGAAGTAGGGGAAGTGAACGTTCGATGTTATCGACTTAACGAGCACCAATCAGTGCGGTTTGACAACCTCATTAATCCATGATGCCAGACAACTCGCAGTTTGTGTATGTTTGGAAAACTATCCGAATTTGCCTTTTCTGCAAAAAGCTTAGAACATAGGCCTTCGTTTGTTTACGTCATAGGTTTATTGGCGTTGGATGAAGACTTTTTTATGGAAATTCTTTTCGACTAATCTTTGAATGATAAGCTTCAATTTGGTAAAAAAAATTAAATAGCTAGCGTCGATAATCTATACATATAATAAAACTGTATGATTTTTCTTTGTCAGCTAAAAACTCGAAAACTACTGGACAGATTTCGATGAAACTTTTTTTAAAATGTTCCTTAAGACAGTAAGACTGCTATAAGCTATGTCGTTTACAGCCACGTCCTTAGAAACAGTTTTTTACCAAAATGTATTTTCTGAAGTGAAAATAATTAGTATATACATACACATATACCTTGCTACAAATGGATGTTTATACTTTTGCGATCGTCAAACAAAACCAATACGTATAATATACATTCGACGAGGGTTGATTTGTTTTCGCAGTGAGTGCTATGGTCAGTTGTATATTATGTAGGTATCAGTGGCGTGGCGTCCATATAACCCGATTCCTACCGAGTTACCTTTTAAAAGTTTCAGTTCAGCTACACAACAATGTTTACTTAAAAACGAGCAACATAAAACCCACGGGATAAACTTAAAAATATGTATCTATTCATCTGCGCAAGCTACATACCCCGACCCCACCAACTTAATTGAGCATTATACACATGGAAACACACCCCCTTCGCCATCATTATCATTAGTATTAGAGAACTGCCCACACTCTCTGAGCATAGCCCAAAGCTAAAATAACCCGTACCGTACCCGATACCCGAAATATGTCGGGTTTCGGGTTATAAAATCTCTCAGTGGATAGAACAAATTTGTCTCCTTTCTCTTTTGTACACTTGCGATTATCTGAGTTTGATCCTCTCTGTTCAACGCCCGCTTTCTTATGCAAAAAAATAACCCGCTTTTCTTCGGGTTATTTGGTTGGTTTTGTGTGTATCTTTTACCGCTGCGCTGTGGTGTAATTGAGTATATCTGGAAAATAACACGCTTACCGCCGACATATTTGGTGAATTTGAATTGTGTGTGTATCTCCTATCGCTGCGCTGTCGCTGTGATGTAGTCATAGTCAGTTCCTTTTTTACCTAACGATTTTCTGAGGGGAGTGTATCCTCTGTTCAAAGGCCGCTTTCTTATGCAATAAAATAACACGCTTTTCTCTGAGTTATTTGGTGAATTTTGTAAGTATCTTTTAAAAAATAAACAAACTGATGTGTTTATAAAGTTTATAAACAAGTCGCTAAGTGAGAAATCAAGTGTTTTGAGTCTTGGCTGGCTATGATCTTCGTAGGTACCTAAATACGTTTGAAGAAATGTTTCAAAGATTAAGTAGATGATTTTGCTGGACCTCCACAAAAATCCCGAATGCTCGATTTAAACACACATTTCAAGAACCTTTTTGTAGAAATAAAAGACAATGTTATAAGACAAGATATAAATCACGTTTACACACAATTATTTTTTTGGATTTATTGAACAAATCGAAATATGAAAGTTGTGCACTATTGAATCAATATGAAAAAATATCTTCATTAATTTAATTTCTTCCTGGAGTTTTCGATTTTATGGCTTTGAACAATTAACTAAGGTTTTGTAGGTTTTGTATGCCTACCACATCTTCCCTTAGACATTTTGATATTTTTCGACTTCGACTTACCATTTAAAATTATTCACGCCACGCCACTGGTAGGTATGTATATTATGAATATGATCGTATGTCCGATGCTTGCAGCATGGGGATGGGGTGCGTCGTGCGTGCTGCAGTAGGTATGGCATGGGGTATATTAATAATCTTCACAAGAGGAGAGACGTATAATACAAAACATTTTTCATTTCAGAATTTCATTCGATATGTGGTATGGTAACAGTGTCGGGTTGGGGTAGGTAGTTGTTTGGATTCCTAAGGAAGAGGGAAACAAAGGAAAGGAAATGCAGTATTATAAACAAGTAGCAAGATCAAAGAGAGGAAGGGCGATGCAGAGGGTGCACATTATATATCCAATACATGACATCCATTATCGATATCGCCACGCCAAAATTGGACAAACGGGGGTGACGCCTCCCATACAAAAAACATCTCATGATTTTCATGATTCTTTTTTTCGTATTGCTGTATATTTCAGGTTTAGAAAGAAAATTCCAGAAAATAGATTTATTCTCATTTTTCGCATTTTACGAAAGAACATTATTATCTAAGACCTAAGCAATACAATTCCTGTGCACGGGCAAAGCTGGGCGGGTACAGCTAGTTATAATATAAAACTGTCTAATACAAAAATGTCTACCAAGATACAATTTAGCGACGCAGTTTGGCAAAGTATGAGTACTGAGTAGTAATCAATTCGCACTCTAAATTTAAACTTCAGTCGGTATTGCAATACGTATTATTATGTTTTATGTATGGTTTGTTGTGAGCCAGGGTCGAGCCACAGGAGCAACTTCGGTATAGGCGGGGAGGGCGCGGCATGCTTGTGGTTCCTCTTCTAAAGCTTGTCGGACGGGGGTTGTTCTTGCCTCCTCACCACATACCACCTTGATCTCGCTCTTGGTTCTATCATACACCTCTGGCTGCCTCAGAATTCCTTGACTCCAAGTCTGGGGATTGGCAAGCAGTAAATCATCAGTCATCATCTCCTAAAACCAAAAGTCACTTTTCGTAACGATGCGAAAATGAAAAATATTCACCTGCCAATAACAATTATGTATCTTTTGTTGTCCAAGATACGGATCTTGAATTACAATATGTTTACCAATGTGGAGAGAAAAGTATCGCTAAAATTTAACATTAAAGAAAACTCACAAGTTCACTATAATAATATTGCATTCGACTACACAAACCACGAATTTATAATAATAATGAACGGAATGTAAATTCAGTATATTTGCAGCAGATTTTGAATCCTACCAACCAAAAATCGATATTATTTCCGCTTAAAACTTGTATCGAAATATACAGGACTATCCAATTAAGATATATTATCCACTGCCACTTACATTTTTCTTTTTTTCTTATGTCAAAATGAAACACGAGGTATCCGTATTCGCATCGCATGTCCTCTATGCTTACAATTTTCCTCTACTCCTAATCTCTGATGAAATTAAGGTCTGCGACTGATAGATAATGACCAAGCTCAGTGAAACAATGCGAAACATCAGGCAGAAGGAACTTTTTCATGATTTCAGCTAATAACTAAAAATGATTTTATTGTGCACTTGCCAACGTTGGTAGTGATGTTATCTCCCAAGGGGAGGATTACGTGATTGAGGGTGAGCCGTATTTATAGTTGTCCATCAATACTCGTACAGACCCCTCATTGAAACAAGGAAACACCATCACTTTATGTCGGTAAACTCAATCAAATGTCGATTTGTTCGGATCACATCTTTGTTACATCACACAAATGTTTTCGCATCCTGAAAATGAAAAGGAATTATTAATCCATATGTGGGGGAGGATAGAATATTCGCTAGAGAATTCTTTGCAATTGATGAGGACACAATTCCATTATTAGTGAAGTTTGGGTGTTGTTTAAGTAGACTTTTCTTTGGTAGGTATTTCAAAAGTCGATTGGATGAAAGTAGATGAATTATGTTTGCATTAATAGAGAAGATATGGCAGGAGTGATAACTGATGATAGCCTTAGGTCGATACGCTTTGAATGCCATGGTGACAGAAACACAGTATCATATCATTATGGGGTAATGGATCGCTTTACGCTTGAACAAAGTTTTGAAATACAATAATTGGAATAAACAAATTTTCAAAGTGCAAAGTGGTATTGTTAATAATATCAACTACTTATAGGTGTTCGTCCTGTGCGTTGCGTTTAGCAAAGAATATTACTGATGTTCCGAAACGTGTAGTAAGTAAAGATCTTAAAGGACGAAAAATTAAGGATTTTATTAGAATTTTTTTTGCCAGAAATTATGGAATTGGAGTTCCACGAGGTCTGAAGAATTGGTTCTTTTAGGATGAATGTTATACCGGCAATCAAGCAACGATTTTTGTTCTTAACCGTTATATTGGTTGAGCTATATTCGTGATAAATGCCTCAATCCATCGTGTTTGTAATGCAAAATGGGGTTAATAGGATGAGCTATTGCCACATCAGGCATGGAAGACATTTGAATGAAAGTCTATTCCATAAATAACCGGAATGTTTACTCTTTTCAATAAAAATGTAACAACAAAAAAAAAATTAACAGTGTTTAATTTGTATAATTTTTTAAAGAAACCAACAGAAGTCTTAATTATGACAGTCGGTGCACCTTTTTGAGTCTGTGAAGTATTGTATGTGACAAAATTGAGGTCTTCCGACAGCAAAGGTCCTTACCCACCTAGATGATTTACAGCAGAGATATCGGCTTGACAGATAAAGTACATACTCGTCATTTTCTTTGAATGATTCGTTGCTGCTTATAAATTTGCACAAAATTCCTCCATCTATACCCATCGTTATCTGTGGGTCATTCATGAATGCCATCAGATATTATGTTAGTCGATCTTTAAGATTTGAAATTTTATGATGGCCCGAAGAACTATCAATATTATGATGGGCTTTATGAAGCTTTTTCTTCACTCATATTTAAATTCGGTGGTAAAAAATCCATATATAAAAAATTTAATGTCAAAATTGTATTTTCAAAAAAATCTTACGAACTATTCCACGGATTTGCTAATTTATGTTTTTAAAATGTGTGAAATAAAAATATCCATCTTGTGGGCAGTGTTGTCAGATGTGGCGATTTATCGCCATACAGGCGATTTGAAATATCATTTGGCGACACGAAAATCGGTTTGGCGACGCACCCCAAAAAAGGCGATATTTTTAGATTTTGGCGATTTAAATTTGTTAAACCAAAATCCTCAAACCATTTTTTGTCTCTTTGGGCGCCATTTTTCACCAGGCGTTTGTTAAAGCCAACTGCGACCCCGTTTTAAAAGTCTGCTTGTAAGCTTGATTCCACCCAAAAGCTTACAACTTGCTGAGGCTCAGTGGGAATAATGAATTTCTGTCAATTGGTCAAATGAATTTTATCTAGAAAATGTACCCGAAGAAGACGTTTTTAAGTTTTGGAACAAGGTGTACAAAACGACAAGTACAGGTATAGTTCCAGGAGCTTGGGGAATTTGCATTAAGTTTTTTTTACGTAAAAATTACGAGTTACGCAAAAACATTTGATTTTTATGGTTTTTGAATTTGGAAAATTTAAAAATTTGCGATTTTTTGGCATTTTATATTTTACGTTTTCGGATTTCGGTTTTTAAAACCTAACAACCCTGCTTGTGGGCTACTTTAGTTTTAATAATACAAAATTGGGAGTGAAAAGAGATATTTTTGGAACTGATGTCTTATTTAAGGTGGGTGATTCTTTCGTAGGTTGGATGATCCGGAAAAGATTCCCGTCATATTATAGAAGTATTCATTAATACATCAAAATATTTTGGTTAATCGCAAGATCTATAAGGTAACTGACAATCGGCCTTCATAGCTTTTGGGTACAACCCTCCTACCCAAACTTCAGCTATATCAATTAAGGAAATAGACTAGCTATTAGGGCAATATGTTGATGACCACTTCATGAGTAATATACCCACTAAACAAATTGGTTTATTCATAAAATATTACTCCTTGAATTGTACAACTATTTCCTTCAAAACATGACAGCACATGCATCGCCCTTTGAAAGGTGCCCAAAATCAAAAGCTAACTTTAAAAGTCATCCCAATTTTCAACACAGACAATATTTAAATAGAATTCACTATCATAATGTCTTCAAGAATTAGTTGCTATCAAATTATGTGCCCCTGTCTGTGATATTCCAGCCAATAGGCAATAAATCAAATTGATTTGTGTTTGTATGCACACATTAAAACAAACATACCATTCAATTGACATTAATTATCAATTTAATGCATTGCACTATCGCAAGTCGTTAATAAGAAATTAATTTGTTGCAAATTCTCATATTGCATGCAATCAGTATTCAAATGAATGCGCACATAATATACAGTGGCATATGCACGTACTATTAGTTAAGCTTTATGTTTGACTAATGGGTGTGGAATAGTTTAAATGCGTGTCCGTCTGATATTCGCCTGAATCATAATCCGTAGTTTGACTGGCGAATAAGGAAACGATAAATGTTAGTTTTCAATAAATAAACCAAAAAAAAATAAAAACAATACAAAGATACGACAAGCACACTGGACAACACTGAACGACCCACATGGGGCAACAGCAAAGAGTGACAACTTTAGAGAAATGACTGTTAAGATCTCATACCCAGTGCTACTGCAGATATTATTCCCAAACACACCATCAACTTCACCGCAAAAATACTACTCGATGGTAAACAAATAACTATAAGACGTGAGTGTATACTCATACTCACTAGGTATATCTATAAATACATGCCACCGTTGTTGCAGCCAACAATCGGCTATCTTAGAGCAAAGCTATAGCAATACCCAGATATATTCAATTGTGGGCAGAAACCGTTTGAATATATCACTCAGGTGTCTTGTATCGATTGCTGATAGTATATGCAGAATCGGCGTGCATGCTTGCATTTATGAATTTTTCAAATTCATAACTCCATTGCATTGCAGTGCACATGCGCACCTTCCCATTCCCAGTTCAGAGACTATAGATGCAGTTTTTGCATAGACAATTTTGCGTCACATGAATAAGGCATCAGTTGATCTGTGGGGCGAAAATTATGAGCATATGGTAGATAGGACAGCAATTTTCACATTTGTTCAATGTCCGAAGTATTTGTGATAAGATCTGCTTAAGTGAGTGAAGTGACATGGACAAGATTTGAATTATTTTACAGTACGCGGTAGGAATTTACTTTGCGATTTTACCGTTGTTTTTGGTTGGATTGTATGAAGGAATTCGCTTGTTAGTGAAACGCAGAAGTATGAGTAGATATTGTAAAAAAAAAATGTATTGAAAAAACGCCAATGTGCATAGATAGATAAGTGAAATCCTTACACCAATAGCCAAGCCATAACTAAATGCCAAAGGACAGCAGTGTTAAATAAATTAGTGAAATAACACTCGAAATGGTGCAAAAGATTGCAAAATGTTATTGAAAGAGCATGGATCTTTGAATGAAACCAAAACCTCTAATGTTAACTCTTTGGAAAGAACTATAGAGAAACTTGGACAAAATATAAGTAACTACAGTATATGCACACTATATAAGGAACTGATCTGTGGCAAAATGGAGGACGATGCTATTCTCCGATGAGTCTTAATTATATTTAAAAATATCTGACGCCTTTTTGAAGTAGCACGGAAACCACAAGAAGAGCGTTTTTATACTCGTTTCATAGGAAACATTGTTCCAACATTACAACGACCCTAAACATTCTTGGAATGGAATAGCTTAATGATACCAATAGTATCTAATTAAGATTACTATCTATACTAAGTCCCGCTACATTCATCCTAGCTATAAACGGTATTGGAAGTAAAACTTTCCTATCTACGTTGATAATACCACATGTTCCGATTTTCCAACTCATTCCTTCATTACAGAACTACCGTCTTGATCCACAATACGCTAATATATATATATATATTTTTTTTTTTTTTATTATAGTGAATCAAAAATTGCTTAAAGCTGAACATGACCAAATGAAAATATACTGCGAACAATTCACTTGGTACATATTATACACTGGCGATTACTAGGATGGTTTTCGATTTTCACTCTATATCTGTTGGAAATGTTTTACCTACCCAGAAACTTTTACTACCTGTGAACAGAGACATATTTTCCCAATAAGTAAAAGTCATAAAATTAAAGGGTAGGTAAATAAGAAGCGACGGCTGTAATTTCCCAAGATCAAACCTACTTGAAAAGCGTATAAGAAGATGCGCCACTAGGATGAGGACATTGCGAATATTTCGTTGCAGGAACGACCTTTTTCAGCGGAGTATCAGCCAGCATAGCATGACGGTTCGAATGATAATACGAAAAAGTTTGACTATACAGAGAAGAAAACTTAAAAAGAAACCTCTTTTAAGGCAAAAACAGAAGGAGCATCCAATGCACTTTGCAAAGAGAACATGTCGCTTGGAGCAAAATGTATGTATTGCAAAATGTATGGCCTCATCTTAGTGATCGCCAGTGTATATATGTACTCTTCACTGTGTATGTACATGGAGATAGATATTCCGAGAAATGTCCTTACTCGTACTCTGCTGGGTTCAGTGCACAATTGAGAGTAAGACCATGAGCTAGCAAAATATTCACCAAATTCAAAGCTTTCTGACATATAGATTACTCCAAACCAAAAATAGTTTAAAATTTATGATCTACAAAGACATTATCGTACTTATTAGAACCCTAACTCTAATAGGACACAGCGTGATAGGTCTACTTGTAGCGGCTGGATGTACTGCACAACGACTAGGTATACTATACAATTTCTGGTGACGTTGGAAAGATTTCATATATATATATCTCCTATGTGAAGCAGGTTTGGTAATTACATCTTTGATAAACTAAAGCATCTGAGCAACATAGAGCTTCAATAACTCATAGGGATCCTATAGGTATGCGTATGACGTAAGAGTGATTATAACAAAAAACAAGTAAAAGTGTTTTCATCGGCCTGATGGTCGATGCTTTGATACCGTCCACCGTAAATAAGTAATCCAAAATGTTATGCATGTGACACGTACACAACACATATGGGTATAATATTGGTTTTGTATAAGAGGTACCAGGAGTGCATTCCAAATTCGGCAGTAGTTAACTATTTTAACTACAGCGTTGACAAGCTGTGACAGTTCGAAGGAGGGGTAGTTAACTAAATTAACAAGAGGCAAAAGTATGGTTCATTTCACTCATACTAACAAAGCAACTGTCATGGATTCACGTATTCATTTTTTTTTAAATCAAACATGGATTCGACTTGCACGTGATGCGGACCAAAAACAACTGTGAAATGTGAAATGTCAACATGAAATTAGTAACAATAGCTGTCCCAGATTCCAAAAAGTAACTAAATAAACAATCGTTGTTAATTTAGTTAAAATAGTCAAACCTGGAATGCAGTCCAGATCTACTTGACCGACATAGTCCATGTGCAATACCAACCTGACGACGGTAAAAAGAAGTCCTTTCACAAAATTTAGATACCTTCATTCCACACTTATAACCTTATAACCCCGTTTTACAAGTTCATTAATAACAATCCACTTCCAATTGACATAATAAAGTCCAGCTAACAACTAAAAGTTTTCATCATCCACAGTCAATCGAGCTATAATTGTGCCTTATTGATTTACCAAGTGACACCGCATATAGGTATGCCTTTGCACTCACATGATCTCTCCATGAGCCCATATAGTACAATGTCTTTAGTGCAGCCGGTCCCACCTATTTGCACGTCCACTCCATTACATGGAATCATGTCCGTCACATGAATGAATAAATGCATGAACATTTTGACCATAATATCTACTGCCAAACTTTTGAATACTCGTACTATTTTGTTATTCATTTTCCCTTGGCTACTACAGACAGACTACAGCGCACCACTGTACACGGTTGCATATTGTCTCTGGCGAATTCAAAGAATAAGGAACGGACGATGGGGGCAAAACGTTTTCTAGATCAAAACTATGAGATACATGATTGAAATCAAAAACGAATATTATGTTTCCGCTGGCATAAATTCGCCGCCCGAATGACGGTCTGATTTGAATAAAATATGAGACTACCAACAGGCGGGCCCTGGCTTCTTGTAGTGTCGGCTGGCGCTGCAGTATATGGTAGCGATCGATCGATGTTTCAGCCATTTGTGTTTAAAAGGAACAGCTTTGCCGACAAGCGTGCATATTGACGTTGGTGTGGTTTGTTTCCCTATCATAATAGGGTAATATTAATTTGGTGCAGTAGAAATATGAAAATTTACTTTAATATAGTCAATGGTAATAATTATTTGTTTATTAATCAGTCTTACTAATTGATAGCCGTGCGATCGTTATTTTAAAAAATTCCGAGAAAATTAGCTATTTTACTTTTATAATATAGATACAGTAGAGTGAGATAGACAATGGATACATGAGATGAGATTAGGCAAAATCAAATTTAAAAAAAAAATTTATTATTGAATGATGATCATGACGAAAATTTATTTTTATTTAAATTTAAGGACAACCCTAAACAAAAGTCCACAACCGACCAAATATTCACACTACGACAGATCCTGGAGAAAACCCAAGAAGTCCAAATCAATACTCACCATCTATTTATCGATTTTAAGGCCGCATATGACAGCATTTACAGAGACGAGCTATACAGAGCCATGTCTAGTTTTGGCATCCCTGCCAAACTTGTCAGATTGTGCAGAATGACGATGGAGAACGCCCGCTGCTCCGTAAAGGTCGGAAACAATCTCACCGTGACCTTTGATGTCAAAAAAGGATTTAGACAAGGTGATGCGCTGTCATGTGTCTTTTTCAACATCATTCTTGAGAATGCACCAGGGGCACAATTTTCCAAAAGTCTGTGCAACTACTTGCATACGCTGACGACATCGACATTATTGGCAGAACACAGCGAACTGTCACTGGTGCGTTTGCAGGTATTAGCGCAGAAGCGGAAAAAATGGGTTTAGTGGTGAATGAGGGCAAAACAAAATATATGCTGTCAACAAGAAGGGACACACAACATCGAAGAATCGGACAGAACGTCACGATAGACAGCTATAACTTTGAGGTAGTTCGGGACTTTGTCTACCTCGGCTCCGCTATTAACTCTGAAAATGACATCACATCAGAAATCAAGCGAAGAATTACACTTCCAACCGCTGTTACTTTGGCCTAAGAAGACAATTGATTAGTAAGGCCTTGTCGAGAAACACCAATGAGACTCTATATAAGACCCTCATCATCCCAGTCCTGCTTTATGGCGCAGAATCATGGACGTTATCAAAGGCGGATGAAGATCTCCTTGGGCGCTTCGAACGCAAAATTCTTCGAGTGATTTTCGGTCCCGTTTGCGTTGACGGGCTTTGGAGGAGGAGATTTAACAGCGAACTCTACGAGCTGTACAGCGACATCGACCTGGTCAGAAAAGTACGTATCAGTCGACTAAGATGGCTAGGACATGTAGAGCGAATGGACACCAACGCTCCGGCCCGAAGAGTCTTGGATTCCAACCCGGAGGGACAACGCAGTAGAGGAAGACCTCGCCTTAGGTGGCGCGCACAAGTGGAAGGGGACCTCAACCAACTTGATGGAGTGCGCAACTGGAGGCGGTTAGCCAAAGATCGTGCTAACTGGAGAGGCGTGTTGGTTGAGGCCCAGGTCCACCCCGGACTGTAGCGCCATCTAAGTAAGTAAGTAATAACTCGGGCCTCAAGCTAAATTTTGCATTATTGAGAAATTGATTTTATTTATTTCTCATAAAGAGTACACAAACCGAGTTTGAAGTCGATCGGATAAAAAAATACAAATATTCGCATACAAATGTTGACCCCCCTTTTACCTAGCAAAGGGTTTGGGCTGTGCATTTGTGATCAGTGAGTCATAGTTTCCATTTTTATTATATCTATATCTATATCTATCTATATGTATATAAAAATTGAGCCTTAAAATGTTTGTCGTCGATTCACTCCTTAACTCAATTACCGTTTTTAACCAAACTTTCACACATATTTGGTATTGGTCCATACCTGGTTTGAGTGAAGTTTGGTCAAAATTGGACAAAGGGGCGTGGCACAGCCCACACAAAAAAAGAACATTCAAAATCGTATATATCTCGAAAACCACCGAATCGATTGAGCTCAAGCTTACAGATAGTCTTTGTTATTGGCCCTGGATTGCTCCTGTGAAGAATGGCCAAAATAGGACAAAGGGGCATGGCAACTTCCATACAAAAAAATAAAAACATTCAAAATCTTATACCTCCTATACAAAAATATACAAAAAGCATCTTCTATGGGGTGAAACTCGATGACGATGTATCTCGATAACCGCTAAGCCATTTCCAAACTGCTGATCATTTTCTGTTCGACGTTGGTGCTCTGCCGCATTAGGTAATAATAGTTTTGTATAGAAAATCCAAATCAAAGATCGCTCAAACTCGATATCTGAATTATATCGTAACTCATCCGCGTGTCATCAAGTCAGCTTCGGATGCTTAATTATGAGATAAAATTGTATTGCTATAACATGACAGCACAAGCGACCGTTTTAAAGCCAAAGTTGCATCGTCAAATTGAATGCACCAAATTAGTCAAATAGTTGCTGTGTTTTTTTGCCAGAATTTATCTGAACCCGCCAGCGGAGTCTGAGTGTCCCCCTTGTTGACATGATTTAAATTAGCACTTTAATTGGTGTACTGTCACAGCAATTAGTTGTCCAACTCTGTCTCTTGATCATTTGTCTTTGGCGCCTTTCTAATCTGATTACAAATCAAATATAGCGTACTGACCGCGCCTATTTAAAACCCTCATGTTGGCCAATTTTTACGTCATTTGCTAACGAATATCATTTATAATCTCATTGTACACGCGCCAGACTCCATTTGCATGAGGTATCGCTCTCCTCGCATTGATTTACATGAACGGAATCCTTGCGTGGGCAGCAACCCGTTCGCCATACTTGGCAAGATGTAAATTTTTGTTCATGAATTATGACCACTGCACATGTAATACACTTGGGGATTGTGCACATAGAGAGCAAGTAAGAGTGCAAAGGAAACCGGATGGCATGTGCGTATAGCGTATGCAAAGCATCAACTAACATGTCTGCTCTCTGCGGCCAGGTCCAATTTCCTTTACATGGCATTGATTCATAATCATGGACGCGTTTATATATTGTATATTTTATTTTTCTTCCATTTCGCCATTTATGCTTATATTTGGTTGGATTTTAAGGAAGGCAAAGCGACTATGGTGTGCGACAACATCCTACGCAACATTTTCTCCTCAAGATGTTGAATGTTGTGCGCCTGCTGGTGGCATCGTAGGCCGCTGGAAATCGTTACTTAGACGGAGAATATCGTATTTCAGTTTTGATGTTGACAATCAAAAAATGGCATAAAATGTGAAATGACCTATGTAGATGACAGGATGCGCACTAAGGCGAGTCGAACATGGACATATTGCAAATGTGTCAATGATGCTGCTAGCAGCAACTTGTATATATTTGCCACCCATATTTGCTTTGGGATATCTAATTGGAAAAAACTGTTTTAACTTCTTTGATTGGCAATAATGTAACGAATCTTAATTCGCCTTAAAACTGTTTGATTTCCTCGAATACCATAATGGATGTTTAGATCCAGTGAAAGCAATTATTAATTTTATTATTTAAAAATGTTTCAATGGGTTTTGTAAAATTAACCTACGGTTCCTTTCAATTGTTTTTCTGGAAACCCCAACTTTTAAATTTCGATCATTTTACCTGCTCAATTGAGATTAGAAATATTCCCAAATATTCAAACCAACCATAGTTCGTTTTCTTGGCATTGGAATTCATGGCACTAAAAATCTATTAAATTTGTAGATTAAGATTTAATTTATGCCACATGTCGTAACTCATAAAACTGTTACTAGATATACAAAATTTGATAAATCGTAAAAAGTAGGAACTGCCTTGGTTTTGAATATAAATTATCGAATGGACTTTGTAAGGTATTACATGGCTGATATTTTAACTCTTTTTCTTAACTAAATGCGATAAATATTGTTAAATTTTCATATTAGGTGTCCGTTTATTTAACCACCTGCTATGATAACCAATTTCACATTTCACAAATGTCACAGCTGCTTGAACAACATAGCTGTGGCATAGAGTAAACATAGCTTGAACAACTCTACATAGGTGAAAGACACGATTGATACCCATCGTTTAATTTGGCTATATTAACGAAATTGCTTACAGCTACATATTGATTGTTAGTAATCATCAAATCGCTATGTCTATGCTAAACTCAAGTGCATACGCGGATGATTTTGCCATACTTTCTGTCGCATCATGTTTACAGACTGTTTGTGCTAACGTTCAGATGGCTCTAGATATAGTCTATGAATGGGCTAAAAGGCGTTACTATCCAGATCTCCGATGAAGCGAAATATGTATATATCTGGGAGTGATCCTGATGGATAAGAAACTTCTTTGGGTATCGCATGTTAAGACATCGAAGACATCCAAGGCGCTCTCAGTTTTACGTCAGTGTAAGGTTGATTCAGGCAAGATGTGGGGTTTATTTCCTAAAAAGGTCCTTTGAATTATTACGGCTATTATAACGACTTTTTTAGCCGATTGTTTGGTTGAGTGGGCTTTCGCAAAAGTATGTGACTGCCTTCTGCTCAAAACTCCAAAGAACGTTTGTCCGGACCGGATTGCACGGTGATTTCCCGAGAACGTCGTAGACTCTGCTCTAGATGCTCTGCTTGATATATCTCCCCTTTATCATAGGTTCAACTAGCAAAGCAATCTAACCGTCTCAGGCGAGATGGTTTTTAGTATCATCTACACTGGAGTTTCGATGACCTTGGACTTGACCTGTCCTAAGTCCGTAGTTCCTTCGATATGTCGTCTAATTCAATAACACCGTGACTTCGGCTGTTGTGCAAATTAAGGTTCAAATTTCCTTGCTTGAGTCTGATCCTGGTTTGTGATATTGTCGAATTTTCTCGGATTTCTCCAAAACTAGTCAATGGTCCGGTGCTTTAAAATTTACTACACTCTTTAAGCAAGTATGCCTCTGTTTTTCCAGCGGAGATCTATGTTACCCTATTGGCTGCCGAATGTATTGTTATATAGAAATAGGTGGCGGAGTCGGAGTATCTGCGTCTGTAGCGACAGTCAAGCTTCGCTTAAGCCCTTGCTCAACCCTGTTACCCGTTCCAAAATAGTTCGGAAACGCAAGAACGCTTTAAACTCGGCCGCAAGACTTTTTGACTCTTGTTTGGGTTCCAAGTCAGATTATCTGATGAGATTGCTAAGCAAGGCTCGGGGGATACTTTCTCGGGACCAGAACCTGCGGCTTCGATCAGGGCTTCCATTGACGATTGGTGTTCTAAAGAGCAAAATTGTTTATGACAAGGCTCTTCATCAGGGTGTGGGCAGACAAAATGCATGCTCCCAAAAGTCTGCGGCATTCTTGGCTGTCTCTCAGCAGAAAAGACTAATTGGCGGTCTTCCGGGACATTTTGCTTTTGTTAAGGCCCCAATGAAATAAGGCCCAAAAAAATTATACAGGAAAAAACAACAACGATTTTTAATACAACTTGGGGTGTTATTTCCTTTTTTGTGGCCTTATTTCCTAATGAAAATTGGGGTATTATTTCATTATAAAATAAGGCCCCAAAACAAGAAATGAAATAAGACCCCAAACGAAAAACGAAAACGTATGGGGGCATGCTGCCCCCCTGCAACCCCCCTGCCTGGGTTTACTGTCAAGATTTGGGGCCTTATTTCATTTTTGTTTGGGGCCTTATTTCATTTCAGTGGGGCCTTATTTTATATTTGAAATTGGGGTATTATTTCATTATGAAATAACACCCCAAATTTGGGGCCTTATTTCATTTTCGCTTTTGGGGCTTTATTTCATTCGGGCCTTATTTCCTGCAGCCTTAAGTAATACCTTTGTTATTGTTCTGCCTTTGCTCGGATCATGTGGCAGATGTTTGGCGCTGATGAAGTGAGTGCTGTAAGCTCCTTATACTTAGTTACAGTGTATTCTCGACTCCGAAAGTTGAAGAAATTCCAACAAAATGGGTAATATTAAATTTGCTTCCTGGTGATGGTATATACCTACAATGAACCCAGTTGCGCCTGAGTGCTCCAGTGGAGTGTTTCATAAACCAACAAAAAAATTCTAAAGCGCCAAGGTCCACCTATATTGTAGCCGCCATCACACGTTTTTTTTATACTTTCAAAACAGTACCGCGATGAATATTTTTATCGAAGGAAGATCAAAAGATCAATCTATTAGGCACCTATACTTGAGGAATGCCATCATTTTATTTTATGCTTTGCATCTTGTCAGTTTCCGATCATCTGCAACAAATCGCTCATCGCATTTATACTCAAATTGTTTAAGCTGAAAAAACAAACGATTTTTTTATTTCGTATGACCTCATGTTATTGCATTAGATTCGAACATCTCAGGATTCTAATAAGTATTTAATGTGTTCATCCTATCACAGTGGGAGGAAGTGGTCAAAATCCATCTACCTTGGTCAGTGTTAAAATATACTAAAATACTCCTTCCACTTGCTTTCCATTCCCATTCCCCAATCAATGTCTTCAGTCTTCTACTATCGACACCGCCGCCGGGCGCTTAGCTAACTCTAATGTTGTACACCTAAAGGGCGCTATGCCCATAATTCTTTTGTGGGCAAATAATTCCATTGTGCCAATGCATTTATTGGTTTATGGTTTAATCCGATTAACTTCAAATAAACAAACACCCAATGGAGCTATAGTAGCTATCTACACAGCAGGGGACAGCAATTTAAAATTATAATTTTGTGGGCGCTTACATGTTACCACCTCAGATCCATGCGACGATAGATACATAGAGATGAGCCTATACATTAAGATATAGATACATTGGAGATAGGGTGTTAGGGTATGAGTGGGATTGCCCACACATCCAGATGGTTTTTTGGGCCGTAATTAATTTTTTGGCAGTTATTCTAGCAGCGGGTTTCACCAATTCCTCGAAAAGCTACAAAATATTTATTACTATTTAATTTCCGTAATATTTGTTGACTTTGGCCATTTCATATGAAAACACATTTAATTGCTATTAGTAGTGTTATTCATGTAAAATAAATTGCTTGCCACGCTACAGGAATTGATGCATTGATTCAGCCGGAATTGCGATATATTGAAATTGTGAAATTGTGTTTTCCAGAAGTGTTTTCTATTTCGTAAGGAAAAAGCTTAAGAAAATATGCCAAGTATTTCTTTTAACCAAAAAATAAAATAAGGAACGATTAGCTGAAAAATGGCTTATAATATTATAAGACTAGTGCAATTTCAATATTTATCCAATTTCTGTTTTATAACGTAAGTACTTTGTGAGATGGTTTTCATGCAAATTATTATAGTAATTTTTAATCTAATTTGTAATTTAATTTGTAATCTTTTCTTTATCGACAGCCAGGCAGCAAAAAAAGCAATAACTGCACCAAAAATAAAATCGAAGCTTGTGAAGTGCTGTCGAGAGGAACTCAAGGTTCTTGGTACACAACACAGCACAAGGTATCGCTCTGCTGGGTTCCGGGACATAAAGGGCTTCCAGGCAATGAGAACTCAGACGAATTAGCAAGACAAGGTTCGACAGCTGTTTCAAAACAGCTGAACCCTTTGTGAACATCCCGCCTTGCACACTCAAGCTTGAAGCAGGAAGAAAAGCCACAAGAGAGGCGAACGCTAGATGGGCCACCTTATATACTTGTAATACCACAAGAATGCTATCTATGGCCGTCCTTCAACGAAACCAAAACCGAGAAGATAATGCGGAAGGATAGGAAATCATAACGGGGCACAACACTCTGCGGTACCATATGAAGAAAAAGGGCCTAACGGAAGAAGAACTCTGTAGACTCTGCGGTGACGAGGGAGTTCTTGAGGATACAAACCCTCTTCCTATGTCACTAGACGAGCTTTCCAGCACATCAATAGACACGATGAACTTCGTCAAATCAACGAGATGGTTTGTATGTAGCAGCACAGGCAGTGTTGTTCCACGACGCGTCGTTTTTAATTGTCGACACTCTGATGTCGACAATAGCGTCGTATATGTCGTCAATGTCGTTAATAGGATTGTCAATGTCATTCAAAACAGCTGTTAGTGCAACGTCTCTAGCTCTACTATAGTTACTAGTAATAGTAAGCATACGCGCAGGAACAGAACAGGACTGCTTGAATATGCATTTTATTAATAAATTAGAATTTAATGACTGAACAATTGGAGTTGGTCAAGTTAAATAATAAACAAGCAGCGTGTTGCAATAATTGCATAATAAATCTTTTAAACACACCTGATCGCCTCAGACCCTTTTTTTTATTCATCTACTAGCGGACCCGGCGAACTTCGTCTCGCCCCAATTTAACGCCTTCCGATATACTCCAGAGTGATAATAAAACACAGATAGTTCAAATTTCAATGTGATTTATTTGAATGGAGTCGAAATTAGTGGGGAGCGATGTGATAAACAATGTTTTTCGATTTGTTTTCCGGCTTAAAAAAAAACAACGAAGACGGCTTGCCAACATGCGAATAGCAACGTAGCAGCTGACCGTGCGAAAAACAGGGAGATTCGAGATTAATTCCACAGACTTCCAACGATTTATTGATTGTCATCGCAAAAGCCAATCGAACGGGGAACTGAATCCGCTTGAATTGGAATGGAAGATCAGTTGGAATAATCGGAATTCGTGGGATAAGGACTTCCTCTCCTTTGAATTTGCCCTTAATGATCGTCGCTTGAATCACATTGTTCATCAGTTTCTTGGCGGACAACAGCGTACCGTTGTACCATTTCGGATGATTCAGATTCCGCAACATAATTATGATCGATGCCACCTTGAGCTGTAAATTATGCGGTGGAGTTCCTGGCACATAAGCAAGTTACAAAATTCCGTCTATAGTTGGTCGCTTCATCCTTGTCGGTCACGCTCTCAACGGATATGTATGAATTCAGTTCTCCGGCGATTTGACTTTGAATAATGAAATTCAAGCTATCGACGTCCTTATTCTTCGTTGCTAGTATTGCCCGTTCACTATTCTAATCGAGATTTTTATAATTTTCTAAAAAAAAATTCAAATGTTTCCCGTTTACCAGAATTTTCCGAGTTTTCCACTAAGAATTTTCTATTTTTCCATTCGAAAATCCATTCTGGAACAATTGCACACAAAATTCTATATAAAAAAATCAATTTTCTGTTTTTCTAATTTCCCGAATTTTCCGGAGGGTTTTCCCAAAATTTTCTTTTAGAAGCACCTTCTCCTTGCAATTACGAACGACTGAAAAGAAATTTGACCCAAATTGGCCCAGTTGTTCTCAAATTTCGATTTTTTCCGTTTTCCCGACTTTTCCGGATGGTTTTCCCAAAATTTTCTTTTAGAAGAACCTTCTCCTTGCAATTACGAACAACTGAAAAGAAATTTGAGCAAAATTGGTCAAACCGTTCTCAATTGATGAAGTACTATACATTTTTGCCACCATTTTTATATATATAGATTTAGAAATGTTTGCAAAGTTTCAAATAAAAAAAAACGTTTACCCATTTTAAAATAAAAAAGTTACCTATAATTTATATGTTTCAATTGTCTTAATTTTATAAAAACTATAATGTATTGCTTGATTGAACTTTGTCGACATGTCGTGTCGTCAGTTTTGAATTAACGACACGTAATTGACGACGCGTCGACAATTGCGTAGTCTACATGGCATAGTCTACGCGGCACAACACTGAGCACAGGTAAGGGACAACTTCTTTCCCCTACGGGCATCATAATGGCTCAGCATTGACCTGAGTGTGGCACGGATAAATCCTCGCCAGCCAACAAACCTAACCTAAAATTGAACATGTTCTCATCAGCTCCAGTCCGCTCACAATCCATGTGCGCTGGTGCGTGCCCATTTATGAGAAAAGTTATATATGTTACTATACTATAGCTATACTATATACCCACCCGATCTATACTATATATTCCGACTTATGAGGACATAATGTATTAATGTTCCAAATTTTACAACTTTAGCTCCTTTATTTGGATTACAGGAATACTCAAGGGACAAAACATAAAATTGCCTTGAAATTTGAGCAATCTCAAGATTTTGAATAATTTTTTTTATGTGAGGTGAGCGGAGTGGCTCGGTGATGGTGCTGGACCACCATGCAAGGGTGTCACTTTCCTTTGTCCAAACTGTACAGAAACATCTTTGGGCCAATAGCAAATAATATTGCCTGCAAATTTGAGCTAAATTGGTTTAGTAGTTTTCGAGTTTTGAGAACACAAACATAGTTCAGTAATCAACCTGTATTTTTGAATTTTAAATGCATATGGGCACAGTAGTTCAGAGATTTGTATCTTGGACAACCGAGCGAGTAGTTTCAGATTCAGTTTATTAAACCCAAAAAAGTCTGACAAACATCCGAGAGTATAAGGCCCATTTCACACATATACATGGCTAAAAAAAAATGTTTACGCTAAGAGGCTACGGTACCGGTCGGCATGTGTGAAAACTATCATAAGATTTTTTTTTAGTCTGAATCTGAAACGGGCCGGTGAGCTACTGTATGTAGTGTATGTGCTACTAACTAGGATAAATGACAATTATTTTTGGCCTTCTGCCTACAATGTCTGGAGCTTTTAATTGCGTTGATGGTCGCAGTCATGTGCCTTGGCTAGAAACATAACTTACTAACCAGACTTCAAATTCCATAGCTTTGCTTTATTTATATAAAAATAAAACTAAATAAATTTAAGATTACTATTTGATATTCTTCAAATCAACTCCCAAAAAGGTTTAGTTTTTTTACAGTATGTACAAACAAAAAAAATGCAAAGTTAGAAAGTGGAAGGGTGTATACCTTCCTGGCAGTTATACTGGACAGAATAAATTTGACTCCAACTCCCAATATAATGCACAATTATTACGTAGATACTGCATATAAATACCAATCCCAAAGCAACATCTTCCTATAAGCATTTTTATGCAAATAAAGAATCAAAATCCATAAGTCACAACAAGGCGGCGTCCTATAACCTCTTAACAATTCCCATGGTAGAACGACACTGTGCGCACAAAGTAAAATATGCACCTTCCCAACCGTAATCACCATGACCGTGCTCCTACTGCCGTATTGGTAGTTGCGGGAACAATTGTTTATCACAAATCGAATAACAAAACTAAAACATTTTCAACAAATTCAGTCCATAGGGAGCTGAATTTAGACTTCCAGAAAGTAACACCACATCGCCCCACCCTTGTGTTTTACCAAACGAGGTTTATGGTGGTTCGGTTGCAAAGCACCAACTTTTGAGCTATGCAATCGCCGGACGAAATCAGTTGAACACAAAAAATAACAATCTTGCTAATTGGATGATTTTAGCATAAACAAATGTATTTTAGGACCATAAAGAATCCCAAACTGATTCAGACAGCGGCCGCGGCGGCGCGCGGCAGCCAACGAACATCCGCGCACCAGGCAGACATATAAAGTCACCAGACTAGGAAACGATATATACACCAGCGCAGTTGTTGCAAATGGTAGTCAGTGGATGGTGGTTCCTTCTCGCAATGTCTTGAAATATACCCATAGCGATTTAACTCCCAAACATATGGTCAGCGGCAAAGAAGGCAAGTTTAAGAGAGAGAGAAAAAAAAAGCATCCTTCGGGATGGTAATGGTTATATCAGAATCTGAATCCCTTGTGATTTGGAAGCGTTGAAAATCGAAGGGTATGCAAATGGCTGCTTACCTGACTCTTACATATATTGTAGGGCCCAGACGTTAAAGAAATTCGCTTATCCGATCCCCCCATCTGCGAATATAAGTTTTACTTTTTTGCCATTTCAGCAAAGCAAAAATAAGCGAAATTATTTTTAAAACAGGAAACAACGAATGGACGATTTTTTTGTAACTTCACAGGCTCTGACAACCAAAGCTTCGGTTTTCGTAAGTTTACTTATTTATAAGGTAGGTACGATGAATTGAATGAGATATAAAAAATACCCTCTCGTAATGCAATTTGTAACAAGTCAATTAGTTGGATGAAAATAACACACAAACCAGAATGACTGCAGGATTATTCGTAATTTTCACATTTTTTGTCAGCTGTTGAAAAAAATATTCCAGATTCATTTTCTAAGTTACGGATGATGGTATAACTTTTCATACTTGCTTGGGGCTTAGCTAATTGCAACAACTTTGAATTGTGTTGAGTAAGCTCTAAGAAGATTCTTATTTTATTTCTGCCACGTTCTTCATCTGGCATAAAAAATCACAATTGGAATTCAAATTTGAAAAACGTCAAAAAACATTTCAATTCAGTGCCACACAAGGGGCAAACACAAAATACAATACAACTAAGTAGGTACAGGTGCGTAGCGAGGGTTCGATTTATTCGAAATTTCGTTATTTAAACTGTTTATAAACTTATTTTCTTAATACATTTTGATGGGATAATTAATTACCCTCCTCTTGGCCCAAACACACGTTTACCACGAATTGTTAAAGTTCTCAATCCACATCAATAAGCCGCGAACTAGCGAATAACACATTCCTTCGAATTTAACCTCAAATTAGAAATGCCAACCGTCCTTTTAAAATCGAATGGAAACTCGCTAAATTTTAAGGATTTCAGTCGGCAAATTCACCGACGCCGACCGTCTTTTTTAAAATCGAATCTAAACTCGCTAAATTTTAAGGATTTCAGTCGGAAAATTCACCGATTGTAAGGAGTTCATGTGGAACCTTTGAAAATGCCGACTTTTGTATACATTTACAAGTTTAAAAACCTATACCTAATGGAAATCCAACTTAAGACCTAATTTTTGAAAATTGGTCGTTGATTTGCCGACTCTTGAAAAGCGTGGGGGGGGTGCGACACCCCCCCACGCCCCCCCCTCGCTACGCCCCTGAGTAGATATAATGTTGCACAGCTAAAGTGTTAGTTTTCAATTTATTTCAAACATCATCCGCACATAATGAATGGATTTTTAGGGAATAGGTATTTCTAAAAGGTGTAGATAGTTGACTACCGAATTTCATAAATTTTTCTGTAGGTTTATTCTCTTTTGAGTACTGAAAGCCAATTTTACTGAAATTTAGTTGATGCCTTTGTAGACAATGTTAAATTTAAGTCTCTAATTCCGACAAATTGGTTGTCCTGCCGACTGTCGACAGTTTGTAAGGGTGATGGCGAAGCAGTTTATAACATCCACATCTGCAAGGTTTTTGGGGCATAGGGGTATTCCAAGGGATTATAAAGCTGATGACTTCGCCGAAATATGGAATTACGCTACCTATACTATCCATATAAAGGTACCTTAGCGGCATTCCGATCACAAACCTCAGGTGGACATGTAGTGCGACAAAGCAGCTTATACCTGGGTTGCTACGCTGATTTTGAAATAATATAAGAGTTTTATCATTTCCGGTAGAAGTGATAAAAGGTCGACTATATATATTATATCGTTCTGTAGTGCTCGCTGTTGATGGTGATTTCCTCAGCAACGTCGTTTTTAAAAAAGTACGAACCAATGACGGCCCCAACCCAAGATCGGCACCAAACAGTCTCTTTTCGTGAATGCATTACTACCTTATGAACATCGTGTGAATTGGCGTCGTCCTTTATACGGCAATTTTGCTTGTAATCATGGCCATCCATCCAAAAATGCGCCTAGTCGCTGAAGACGCTTATTTCGCCAAAATGTAGCCCTCTTCAAACGCTCGAAAGTCCAGTCACCAAAGAAACGGCTTTCTCTATTAATTTTGAGCTCCTGGTTCAGTTGGATTTCGTACGGCTGTAGACCCAAGTCCCGACGCAGAATTCGCCAAGCTGACGTCTACGCAAGGCCGACTTCTTATGCTCGACGAGGAATTGACTTGGGTTCTCGTGCATAACGTTTGCACTGACAAACACAGACGCCACCAAAACAACATGGTCACCACAGGCTGCCAACATCCGCTCGTTCCAAATGAAAAACACATTTTTGATGGAAAGTGGTTAGTTCAGTATGTCCTTTGACTATTTTCTTAATTTAATAATTAAATAAATAAATTGTTGGCGCAACTGGTCCGTTAGGCACCTTAGGCCTACCTTCTCACAATCATTTGTTTATGTGATTTTTATTTTTGAGACGAATGGAAGGGACCTACAATTTTATGCCGAGTACTTATAATACAACATTTTACCCGTTCAACAGTTCAATTGCCTTTCTTACTACGTACAAATATCCGAGCATAACTTCCATGAAAAATCTTCTCAATTCAGCCGTTCGAATTAGGGGATCGTACATAGATCCGGAACCCTATCACGCATGTTTGTATAATAGGATTCCAAACTCTATACCTATATAAAAATGTTGAGTTGGTTTGTGTACGCTTATAAAAAACTCAAAAAAGTTCTGCACCGATTAAGCTAAAATTTTCAAACAATCTTTGGTATTGGCCCGAGAGTGTTTTTGTGAAGTTCGGTCAAAATTGGAAAAACGGGCACGAACTAAGTCCCAACTGGAACTAACTCCCACTAGCCAAAACGAACTAAGTCCCACAAAATTTGGGATTTAGTTCATATGAAGTAACTCCCATGATTTTTAGGAACTAATATAAGAATGAATTAAAACCCAATAGTGGGACTTTGTTCATGAACTACGAACTCTCTCCCAAACATATAAACTAAATCCCACTGAATATTTGGTGGGACTTAGTTCATTTGGTTAGTGGGAGTTAGTTCCAATTGGGACTTAGTTCGTAGGGCCAGCAAAATGCCTCGGACGACTATAGGTACATATATGTATTTAAAATATCTGTATATGTATATATATTCGGATTGTGTAATAAAATAACAGTGTATTTTGGGAATTTTACAGCAGTACTCATTTTACATTTTACCTTAAGCCTTGATTCAATGCACTGAACATATCGAATTATTTTTCATCCACAGAACTTCGTTAATATCGCCGACAGTCTACTGACAGATAACTGGGAATTCATAATAATTACTCACATTCAGATGGCAGTATCATATTATGTTCGCTCACAAAATTAAACCCGCATTTACACTGTCGACCACACAGCGTAATTATTCCAGTTCCCTGGCCATCGGAAACTTAAACCATCAATTGGCAATTGGAATTCCGATTCCATATTTCTGGCGACAGCAATAAATTCATCATCAGCAAGTAATCTCATTAATTAAAAAAAAAAAATGTCAACTTTTCTGTCCAACAGCGTCCACGTAGGCTACCAGCTTTCATCGACCACCGCGCGCGATACTACTATAGCGAGTGCCGATCTCAAACTCATAATCGTGATCTGGAATTCCATATAAAAATTATAGCATTTCAATAAAAATTGATCTTATTTCGTAACGAGCTGTGCGGCGATACCACTTGCCGCAATCTAATTATGGTCTTGATGTCCCGAGGTGACTTGCAGCGCTCGAACTCTATGTGGCAAGCCAAATGTGGCCATACACGACCGCACGCATCCTCCAGTTTGCAATGCGCCCGGACACCCATTGGACGAATTATTTATGAATCGATTGAATTTTATGTATCGCTGCAGTGCGATTATTATTGCAATATAGTGATGCGATGGCGACCTTGATAGAGTCGACAACAGTGAAGACGACGACGACAACAACGACGCATAATGATGACAACGCGGCAGTGCTGCATCATCATAAATGAGCACGGTTATGATGTCCTCTTCGCCGCAGATATTATGATAAAAATTTATTGAATTTTGAATTTCGTCCTTACATGCGGTGTCCATGGTGATTCTCCTCCATTCGAATTGGACTTGTACCTGTACGTTTTCCGCCGACACACACTGTGAGTGTGAGGAAGGCGCAAGACCTTATGCCACAAACAGAACTGCATTTGACTGCACAAAGTGAAGACTTGGAGCTGGAGGTTGCCACTTGCCAGCCAACTGATCTTCTGATTCAGCGAAATCTCCCGCTGAGTCGGGGATGGCTACTGGATTCGTTTGGCGGAACGTTTTGTGATTTATTTGCTCATGCCCGGAGGCTGAGTTTTCTTATTGCTTCTTCTGCGATTTTTCGCTCCTGTGGATGACATTTTCAACCCCTGTGAAGTGTGCTTACGATTTGCTTCCCCGATGGGTGTACGATGCAGGTTCCATTACGAATGCAGTCGAATAAAATCATCATTAATCAGAACTTTACGGGGGGGCCAGCCATACCTTGGTAAGGAGAGTGGCCAACTTCATTGTCGGACGGTTGTTCATAAATTAGTTTTTTTTTTTTCATTCTCTCGTAGTCTATAAACTAAACCACCTCCACCTTAGCAGCGCACACTGGTCATGCCAGGTAAGACTGCAGCTCTATGAACAAATGGCGAAATTGAAATGATACCTGGTTGGCTGGGTTTCCAAGTTCCAACAGAAAGATATAAAGCCAACCGGCGACTTGGGCTACGACTACGATGGTAATCATAATGAATAGAGGGCACATAATCATTTCGTATGCCTTCATAACGAAAAAGGAGGCAGACAAAAAATTGATTTGCATAAGTCCAATGTGGACAGCAGCAGCAGAGGCAGCCAGGCAAAGGCGTGGTTCTTCACGGCGGGAGGCTTCATTTTAAATTGACTTGTCACAGAAAACTTGGTCTGGGTTTATGTGTACGAGTAGTTGGGAAAGTTCTCTTAAACTCATATCTAGAACATGCCTTCCACCTTATCTAATGCCTCTGGCATAATAATAAATTACACTATGCTACACTATATATACCTGCAAGCAAAAAGCAGCAAGTTCCGCTCTGGTGAGTTGTTTTTTCAAAGTCCCGGTCGGAGGTGGAAGTTCTTTCGAAATGTTCATAAAACATCATTTGTTGGCTTGATATATATATATAAGGGAGGCATTGGCCGACGACCCGAGTCGGAGACGGAGGCTCTTATTTTGGGTCATTTTGTTGGTGTGAAATTGGTTTTAATTTTATCATCATTGCCACCTGCTGTGATGTGTAATTTTTGTCGATGGTTAAGATGTTGCTGTCACGAATTTATGTGTCAAATTAAATGATGTCCCTATAGTGGACGAAATTCATTAACAATGGAGGTCATATAAATAGAAGGGGTTGGGAAACTTTTGTTTTATGAGAATAAACATTATTCGTTTAAGTATTTTTGACAAGCATATCAGGACTCAGGAGCTTGTTCAACACTTTTAGAGTATTCAACTCACAAATGAATTGATTACGCAGGGCAGAAAATATTTACGCAAATAGAGCGAATCTTGAAAGATTTTTTCCTTATACATAATAGTTCCCGCCAATTCTACAGTAGTCATTTCATTATGCACTATTGGCTTTGCTGCTTTAAATATAGATTATTGTAAAACACAGTCTTGTAAAAGTACCATCACATATTTTCATGGATATTTTTTTTTTTTTAAATACTTCTCCCGGGAAAGGCGAACCTATAACGCTTCAACAGCGCCTCGAGATGCTTGCAGATGTATGTTTGTTCTGCACTTAAATTGCTGCAAATTGTAGTCTTCTGGTGGAAATATATCCCCAGGAAGCGAGTTACAAAGTTTGCTTGTCCTGTAACCGAAGGAGTTTTGGAAAGTTGATGTCCTCGCGGTTCTCAAGTGTACTGTATGGTCATCAGCAGCCATCAGCCTGTCTTATGGGGCGAGGGATAATGTCTTTGAGGGATAATGTCTTTGAGGGCTACATGCAATTTGGCTCCAATGAAAAATGGCCCCAAACTGAAAATGAAAAATCACCCCAAAAATTTACATTAAAGGCAACAACAACAGAAAATTGCGTAAAATTCTGCGAATTGGGGCCTTTTTTTCATTTTTCAGTTTATGATAAAATTTCATTATGAAATAACACCCCAAACGAAAAACGAAAACGTATTGGGGGGCATGTTGCCCCTGCAACCCCCCTGCTTGGGTTTACTGTCACATTTGGGGCCTTATTTAATTTTTTTTTTTTTTTTTTGGGTCTTACCTATTTCATCGCAGTCGGGCCTTATTTAATTTTTTTTTTTGGGCCTTATTTCATCGCAGTGGGGCCTTATTTCATATTTGAAATTGGGGTATTATTTCATTATGAAAAATAGACCCAATTTTGGGGTGATTTTTCTTTTTCAGTTTGGGGCCATTTTTCATTGGGGCTAAATTTCATGTAGCCGTTCAAACCGTACACATCTCCCTCATCAGTTCACAACTGACTTAGCGACCTCACACAAACAAAAAAAAAAAAAAAAAAAAAACAAAATTGGACAATAAAATTCTATAGCGCAGTTAACCACAATCCAAATCACAAAAATAGACGAAATGAGTCTTAGGTGTCAGTGCTACCATTCCGAAAATTACGTATTTTTAGACCTCTTAAGTTTGTAGTCGGGTACCAGAATGAGTTAACATTCTTGTGATTATTTAACCCCAGGTCTACCCCGATATCTAGAAAAATATAATATACAGAAAACAATAATTTAGAATAAAAAAATCTCGATACCAAAATCTAGAAAAAACATCTCGAAATCAAAAATCTAGAATTAATATTAATTTTTGAGACAATGATAACAATCCGCGCGCAAGCAAATGAGTGAATGATACAAAACTTTCCTTAACCCATAAAGTACCCATTTAAAAATTTTAGAATTTAGAATTTTTGTGAATGACTACTTTTTTTACTTTTTTCCTCGGTATCAAACAAAAAAATGTTTTGATGCAAAAAGTTTCTCCAAACAATTCTAATAGTGACTGCAAAAAAAATTTCAAAATTCTCTTCGCTAATATTTTTTATGATTTTTTGAAAATTGCTAAAAATGTCTATTTTAGCCACTTTTTCCTCCTTTTCATACAAAATTTTTCTGAGATCATTCCATTCAAAAAATCATAAAAAATATTAGCGAAGAGATTTTTTAAAAATCTTTTTTGCAGTCACTATTAGAATTGTTTGAAGAAACTTTTTGCATCAAAAGATTTTTTTTTTACGGAGGAAAAAGTCAAAAATTAGACTTTTACAAAAGTTC
The DNA here is from genome assembly GCA_955612985.1 of Cheilosia scutellata. Taxonomy (NCBI): domain Eukaryota; kingdom Metazoa; phylum Arthropoda; class Insecta; order Diptera; family Syrphidae; genus Cheilosia; species Cheilosia scutellata. The sequence goes on from OY015311.1 coordinate 135,811,142, forward strand.
TAAATTTTCAATAGGTACTTAATGGGTTAAGGAAAGTTTTGTATCCTTTCCATTGATGTCAAAATTTACATGAAGTAAGTTCAAATTATGAGTAGAATTAACTTTAGTTTTGTCAAAATACTTATGCCGACCAGTGTATGTACTTTTGAAGGTATTTGTACATATTTTGTATTTAAATAGTTATAGTTATACTTAGTTTCGAAATAATCAGCCCTATCGAGGTATCCGATCGGAACGGAATTTTTTCCACTACGCATACTCCGTCGGAGACTGAAATTACATTCGATTTATCAATACTTCACTGCAAATCGTAGTAAACAAATTCCGCAACCAATTCCTGTCGGAGCATACCTATAGGAAGAAAATTCGTACGAAGCTGTCAAAAATATCCGTAAAAACGCACTTGATCGCACTGGAATGCCAGTGTGCCTTGCATATTTGTCGAAAAGAAGTTCCGAAAAGCTGTTCGGAAGAATACCTCGAAACAAAAATCCTCCGATTCGTATTCGTATGAAATCGGAGAATTTTCCGTTCCGACGGATACCTCGATAGGGCAGAATGTGTTTTGTTATGACTATTTGTTAAAAATTTATTATTTTCAATAAAAAAGCTACAGAATATTCATTTCAGACAGTTCTGATGAAGCTTCTCAATTCATTCGCAACAAAAATAAAAGCTGTTATCTAACCAACGAATGGTTGCTAGAAACTAGACTCTTTTGCAATATACTGAAACGAGGAAGGATAGAACACATTTTGAAAAATTGCTGGATTTAATTTACCTACTTCTGATCTTTAAATAATTCATAAGGCGGATGTAAGCAGACCTCACTATTAGATCTCATTGTCACAGTTGCCTTAATCTATAGAAGATCCTATTGTTGGTGACTTATATCGAAAGCGTATACGAATAAAAGGAGGAAAAACAAAGTTTAACGGAGATATCGTTTATAGCAACTATTTCTGGACTTTAATTTTAGAATTTAAAATCTTATTTGTATGTCGTGAAAGCGCGATGACACGTATACCTATTAGCTATAAAATTTAAATTGAGCACAGCATAGCGATATTAAATTTAACAAACGGCAAAATTATTTCAAAACTGTTCATAAGAAGTCATAACCATAAGGAATGGTAGAAGGAATAATTTGTCTTACTTATCTGCAGATATGACGCTTTCGAATGGATCATTAATATAGGATTTTATTTGATAAAAAGTCAGAAATAACCATTAGCTAGTCGTGAATCTGGTGCGACAAAATAATTTATATATTTATTTATTTAAATTTCCCTTCTATGACAAATAAATTCACAAATTATTGTTAATGTATGCCTAACGCACTTTAATCTAAGTAAGTATGTTAAAAATCCGAATATAAATGCGACCATTAGTATCTATTAATTTGAACACGAAGCACAAACATGGAATTTAAAATAACAATAGACAACGAAATAATTACAAGGCATTTTTTGCAAAATATTGCCCATAAAGAACTCGTTCAACCATATAAATATTTAAATTTATAATATGGTCAAATTCCCTTATTTGAGCATCATTCGAAATAATCTTCAATTATTGATACAGTAAATTAATTCTAAATACAACATTTCACATGGTCGTGTTTTTATAAGAGCAGGTGAATTAGAAACCAGTATCTTAAGCAAGCTTGCAAAATAAAAAATTTAATTCCCACACTGCCACCAGTTATAAACGGTGTGAGCTTACTAGCATTTGTGAGATTTATTCGTTTTCATCTATTGTGAAATAAATTATAGACAAAAGACCAAATATATATAAATCGGATCAATTAGCACTTTGGCATGTTCATAAATTTAGACTCTTAACTGCATGAGAACTTTTCTATGGCTAAGCCATTGATCTGCAATAATAAATCTGACACGGTAAGCTGGAGTGTGTAGATAGATTCTTTTGTGACGTTAAAGGTGGAATCTTGTGAGGTATGGCGATATAAAGCACGATATTTTTTAAGAATTATTTGTACTAAAACTGGGTCATAGGCAAACACATAATCTATACATATAATAAAACTGTAGGACTTTTCTTTGTCAGCTAAAAACTCAAAAACTACTGGACAGATTTCGATGAAACTTTTCTTAAAATGTTCCTTATGACTGTAAGACTGCTATAGGCTATGTCGATTATAGCCACGTCCTTAGGAACAGTTTTTAGCCAAAATGTATTTTCTGAAGTGAAAATATATACATAATAGAGAACAACAAACATTCTCTCTAAAAATTGATCACCACACGAATTCTGTGGCGCATCGATAGCTCGCGGCGGCTCCTCTCGATCGACTGACGATCCGAGCTCTCACAGATTTCCACTCAGTCAATATTTTTGTGAGTGAGAGTGAGTTGCACTCACCACTCCACATGCAAATGCAAATGCACTCCGCAAATGCAACCATTCATGCAATTAGTCACAATATCCTCTAGACATACAGAGAGGCATAAAACACAGTCGTGTGCTGCAGAATTATATTATGTGCTCTAACACGGCCATCCTGCAGAATTCATCGCTCTCGATGAAACAAAACACTCCTTCTCCCTTTCCTTCCTTGGAAATTCAAGGAACAATATCGGGTTCAAAAACAAAAACCAATTCGATCCAATACAATCACAAAGTAAAAACCATAATAAAAAAAATTACTTTGCGACAACTTCCTCCGCAACCAACCTACAGCTTTAGACATGCCCGCAGACAATCCCGCTTTCATCTGACACCGCAAATTTTCTGAGCAACAGCAACACTCCTGTAATAATTCCCAATTCCCAACTACGACGGAACCAGTTCAGAGCCAACACCAAGCCTGAGTAAGAACAAACAAATTTCTCTCTTTAGACAGGTCCATAGCTCAGAGGCAATCTTAAGCTTGTCTATGACCAAACAGATTTCCAACTTCGAACAGGTTCATAGTTCAGAGGCAATTTTATGCTTGTCTGTAACCAAACAAATTTCTAACAGGTTCAAAGCTCAGAGGCAATCTTAAGCTTGTCTATAAACTATAACCATAGAAATTCCTAAACTAGAAGAGGTCCATAGCTCAGAGGCAATCTTAAGCTTGTCTATAACCAAAGAAATTCCTAAACCAGAACAGGTCCATAGCTCAGAGGCAATCTTAAGCTTGTCTATGAACAAACAGATTTCTAACAGGTTCATAGTTCAGAGGCAATCTTAAGCTTGTCTATAACCAAAGAAATTCCGAAACTAGAACAGGTCCATAGCTCAGAGGCAATGTTAAGCTTGTCTATGACCAAACAAATTTCTAACAGGTTCATAGCTCAGAGGCAATCTTAAGCTTGTCTATAAACTATAACCATAGAAATTCCTAAACTAGAAGAGGTCCATAGCTCAGAGGCAATCTTAAGCTTGTCTACGACCAAAGAAATTCCGAAACTAGAACAGGTCCATAGCTCAGAGGCAATGTTAAGCTTGTCTATGACCAAACAAATTTCTAACAGGTCCATAGCTCAGAGGCAATCTTAAGCTTGTCTATAACCAAAGAAATTCCTAAACCAGAACAGGTCCATAGCTCAGAGGCAATCTTAAGCTTGTCTATGAACAAACAGATTTCTAACAGGTTCATAGTTCAGAGGCAATCTTAAGCTTGTCTATAACCAAAGAAATTCCTAAACCAGAACAGGTCCATAGCTCAGAGGCAATCTTAAGCTTGTCTACGACCAAATAAATTTCTAAACTAAAATAGGTCCATAGCTCAGAGGCAATCTTAAGCTTGTCTATGACCAAACAAATTTCTAACAGGTTCATAGATCAGAGGCAATCTTAAGCTTGTCTATAACCAAAGAAATTTCTAAACTAGAACAGGTCCATAGCTCAGAGGCAATCTTAAGCTTGTCTATGACCAAACAAATTTCTAACACGGATTCCGCAAACTCCGCAGCACCACGTCAGCCCTAAATACCAAGGCCTTGTCACAGGAACCTAGCAGTGGCCCAAGACCTGTCCAAAACCTTTGACACAGTGAGACATGCTTTTCTTCCCCAGGACATCCTTGAGTCAACCCTGCCAAATTCCATCAAGCGCTGGCCACAAACTACCTGAGCGGCAGTCAGCCATACCTAGCATTTCGGAATTCCAACTCAAAACACAGGAAAACCAAACCCCCAAAGCCCCAAGGCGGAGTATTGTTCCCTCTTCTCTTCAATTACTAGGTACATCGCAAAGCTACCATCACCTCCGGAAGGTATAAACTTAATCTCATATGCAGACGGTTGCGCAATCCTAGAATCAGGCACTAACATACAAGACCTTTGCACATCCATTAACACATACCTAGGAAAGAAGAAGCATTCGTCAACGATCGCAGTCTAAAACTCTCGTCATAAAAATCCACTGCAACCCTGTTCACATCCTGAGCGAAAAGAGTAGGTAAGACTCGAACTCGAGATATCAATAGTAGGGAGACGCATACCCACCATCGCGCTCCCCAAACTCCTGGCAGTCACTTTTGACAATATGTTCAGCCTCTCGACATCAACATCATCAAGTCACCTGTCGGGAGTTCATGGGGAAAACACAAAGAAACGCTCCTCACCACGTACAAAGCGATCGATCGATCCATGCTCAAATGCTGCATCCATCTGCACCCGCAATCAAGCGACACCAACTGGAAGCACGCTCAAACAAGCCACAACACAAGCACGCGAACCATCACAGAATGCTATCCTCATGGCATATGGAGACCATTTACACACTAAAACAATGATGCTCCAGCTAAAAACACGTAACAACATGCTTTCACAACAACCTTCACTAGCTTGTCATCCACCAGAACTCTCCAACCACAATCTCATCTCAGTCCCCAAGCCACCTCGCAATACACGAAGATGCATCACAGACCTCCAAGAAGGATATCAACCACCCCAAACAACAACCCTACTTCAACACAGAACAAGACACAGAAGGCATAAAGCACATCCATCAGATCTCCGCAGCTAACGCGATCGCTAGCTATAAAGCAAATATAGTGCTCGGCGGCAGGCCACCAACTGCCACCGAAGAGAAACCTACACGCCAACTCTAGCCCAACCAACACGAACAACTCTAGCCCAACTCCGCTTGGGCTGGTGCCATATGCACATACTAAATAGCTACACATTTAACCTAAATCACAACACCGAGAACAGATGCCCCGATTGCAACGAAGGCCCACACGACGCACAACACACTTTCAACTACCCGGCGAATGCAACTACCCCAGAAATGCTATGGACCCACCTAACTGAAGTGGCGCATTTTCTCGGACAAATCGACGAGGGAAGCCGCTACAACAACAACGAAATCATGAAAACTGCCGACAAAGGACCCTTTCAAAGCTTTACAGGGAAACAACAAAACAAACCCTGTAAACGAGCACACAATGACCACGCTTCGCGTGGACCGGACAATATGACAAAGGACCGCCTTCCTCTGTGCTAGGTGCAGCTCATATTGCTTTCTCCCCGAAGGTCCCTCGGCCACAACACTGATCAAGCAAGATCCCACAAAGCTTTCAACGCTTCTCGACATCAACGGCATCCAGAAACGCTCTCGCATAATCACTTATCACACATTAACACCTTCCCAACATAAAACTTACCCCACAAATCCACCAGGAAATCTGACAGTTCCAGGATAAAGCCACTAGTTTTCCACCCAGACTCACATGCAATTCCTCTTTTTTCCTTTTGGGAGCTACAGGGACAGCGAACACAATGGCAAAGCAAAAAAAATGTGTGGCAAAATAAGACACACACACTCACTTCACAAACACAAAGACAAAAATAAACACATGGCAGCAAGCCACAGACGCACTTCACACAACCATGTGCACAACGAAATAAATTTTTTTCTTTGTTAAAACACACACCCGCTCTCGAAAAGACAAGAAAAAAAAATGATTACTGTATGTAAATTATAAACACAAAAATTTTTTCACTGAGGATATGGGCTATCCCACTTCTGATAATAGAGAACAACAAACATTCTCTCTAAAAATTGATCACCACACGAATTCTGTGGCGCATCGATAGCTCGCGGCGGCTCCTCTCGATCACAAACCAGAGAGAATAGACCACCAGCTTCGGGCAAAAAAGAGAATTCCATAGAGCCAGTTTTGAAATGAGTAACGCCGCCTCTTTTTCTATCTGTGAATACGTGTTGTACCACAGAAATAACTGTAAATGTTATTAGGTGCCAGTGTATGCGTGACCAATTCGCCCTCCATTTACTTTAGCATGGCACACATACTTAACCACATAATAACTTTTTGAAACTGGCTCTATGGATCTCTCATTTTTGGGCGGAGCTGGTGGTCTATTCTCTCTGGTTTGTGCTCTCGATCGACTGACGATCCGAGCTCTCACAGATTTCCACTCAGTCAATATTTTTGTGAGTGAGAGTGAGTTGCACTCACCACTCCACATGCAAATGCAAATGCACTCCGCAAATGCAACCATTCATGCAATTAGTCACAATATCCTCTAGACATACAGAGAGGCATAAAACACAGTCGTGTGCTGCAGAATTATATTATGTGCTCTAACATACATACACATATACCTTGGATGTTTATACTTTTGCGATCGTGAAACAAAAACAATACGTATGTATACTACACATTCGAAAAGGGTTGATTTGTTTTCGCAGTGAGTGCTATGGTCAGTTATATATGTTGGTATGTATGTCCGATGCATGCAGGATGGGGATGGGATGCGTCGTGCGTGCTGCAGTATGGCATGGGGTATATTAATAATCTTCAAAAGAGAAGAGACGTATAATACAAAACAGGTTTCATTTAAGAATTTCATTCGATATGGGGTATGGTAACAGTGTAGGGTTGGGGTAGGTATAGGTAGTTGTTTGGATCCCATAGGAAGAGGGAAACAAAGGAAAGGAAAGGAAATGCAGTATTATAAACAAGATCATGGAGAGGGAGGGCGATGCAGAGGGTGCACATTATGTATCCATTATGTATCCAACGCAGTAGGAATTTCATTCTGATATGACGTATATGTATTTTTTGAAGTGAAAATATTACACAATTATACCTTGCTACAAATGGATGTTTGTACTTTTACGATCGTGTTATGCGACAGGACAAACAAAACAACACTATTTGTGTTCGCAGTGGTCAGTTGTAATGTAGGTATGTATGGGATGGGGTGCGTGCGGCAGTATGGCATGTATATTAATAATCTTCATAAGAGAAGAGACGTATAATAATACAAATAATTTCATTTCAGAATTTCATTCGATATGGTGTATGGTAACAGTGTAGGGTTGGGGTAGGTAGTTGTTCCGATTCCATAGGAAGAGGGAAACAAAGGAAAGGAAATACAGCATTACAAACAAGTAGCATGATCAAGGAGAGGGAGGGCGATGAAGAGGGTGCACATTATATATCCTATACATTACATCCATTATCGATATCGCCACGCCAAAATGGGACAAACGGGGGTGACGTCTCCCATTTTGTTTTTTTCGTATTGCTGTATATTTCAGGTTTAGGCAGAAAGAAAATACCAGAAAATAGATTTATTCTCATTTTTCGCATTTTACTAAAGAACATTATTATCTAAGACATAAGCAATACAATTCCTGTGCACGGGCAAAGCTGGGCGGGTACAGCTAGTCCAATATAAAAATAATACCATGCGTAAAGGATCATAATATAAGTAGTTCAGCCCTTTTTGTACTTATTCTATGAATATTAATGATTAAGTCTAGTTCTATGCACAAATCATATTGAGCCAAATTTGTGGTTTGTGGTTCTATGTCGACTTCAAGACAAATATCAATCTTTATCTCTTTGAGGCAAGTAAGCAATATAGACCGACAATCTAGTGATCAAAGTCGAACAAACGACGTCCCACGCAATATGGTCTTTAAGCTACTATTACAAAATACACATGTCAAAAATGTTGTCAATTTGTTACATATTCACATGTTCACGTCAATATAACGTATGAATTTTTTAGTAAAGTTGTATGTAGACAAAGTCTTACGTCATATTACGTAAGCATATCAAAAATTGACACGAATTTTGACATGTGTATAATAGTAGCTTTACGATTTCGTGTCTGTTGCTCATTGTAGTAAATGACTTGAATGTGTTCCCTTACAAAATGCTGGGAGTTTATCAGCTACTGCCTGCAGAGTGCAGACCCCAAATCGCGTCTAAACTATACGCCCACGCTCTCCTAAACCTCAACGACGACGCAGTGGGCGATTTGCGATCGAAATTCATCATGAGCGACGAGGCCTATTTCCATCTCAATGGATACGTAAACAAACAAAATTTGTGCTGCTTCGGGCACTGAGAATTCACCAAGAGACATTGGATTAACGATTTTCAATGGCCGACAGTCGTCTGTACTGTACAGACGGCTCGAAAACAACGGAAGGCACTGGAGCTGGCATCTATTCCGTAGATCAAAATATGAAAGTGTCTACTACGATTAGCCAATACAAACAGTGTCATCCAATTAAGTTATGGCTGTTCTTAAGGCGGCAGAGCTATTGCGGATGAGATAGATAGATTTTCAGGCCTCACTCAAGGCACTGGAATCTACGAACATCAATTCTGAAATACCTACTCAGAAAAATTGTCGCATAATGTTCAGACGAGTGAAGGGTACTAGGACATTGCGGTATACCTAGCGGGTCCGTGTCATTCGGAATAAAAAAAAACACATTACGCCGGCCGGAAGGTGTCAGGCCTTACCGGATACGCAGTATTCAACACACTTTGGCCTCAATTTGATCCTAAAAGATCTAGGAAAATTCTGAAACTAGACAGCAAACAAGTCGGGACACTGATCGGAATATTATCAGGGCACTCTCCCCTTAGCAAGGATTCCAAGAGGGTTTTCTGTGTATGTTATTTTAACCTTTAAATCATACTCATTGACGTTACGCATGCGTCAAAGTATGCGATTTGAAAGCATTTTATAATCGCATCCCCATCCGCCACTCAAATATCGATTTGCCAAATTGTTGAGCGGCTTGTGCGGCTAAATGGATAGCGATAGCTTAGTGGTTCGTGCAGTAAACTAGGAGCTGTTCCAAGATTTTGTTTTTTTAAGGGTAATAAAGGGTCCGCCAAATAACTTTTTTTTTTTTTTTGAAAATGCTATAAAAAAAAACTACTGAATATTTTCTCAAATTTCTTTTTTTATTTGAAAGTACAATCCTTCCGGTTAATAATGGAAAATAATTTCATTCAAATGGCTGCCTCGGCTGGCCATGCAGTAGCCTACACGATCGGTCCAATTTTTAAGCACATTATCGATTGTGTGCAGCTGTATTTCACCAATGGCTTCACGAATATTGTCCTTTAAAGCGTCAATTGACTCTGGCATGTCGGCGTAACACTTATATTTTACGGCACTCCACAAATAATAGTCCAACGGTGTCAAATCGCAGCTCCGCGGTGGCCAAACCACATCAGCTCTGCGGCTGATAATGCGATCTTCAAAAACAGGGCACAAAACATCGAGTGTAGCTTCGGCTGTGTGGCACGTAGCGCCGTCCTGTTGAAACCAAATGTTGCCAATATCCTCCTCTTCAATTTTTGTGAACAAAAATTCGTTCAACATGACCCGATAACGATCGCCATTGACTGTAACGGCCACTCCTTGCTCATTTTCGAAGAAAAATGGCCCAATTATGCCTCTGGACCAAAATCCGCAGCAAACAGTGACTCGTTTTGGGTATACGCACTGTTTTTGGCTTTTCACGCTTTGGTTTATTGATAAGGATGCCAGTTTCTTTCACTTTTTTCACAAGATAACGAACATACGGAGCTGACGGTGCTTCTCTTCTTTCAAAACCCGTACGCAATTTTCGCACACATTCTGCAACATTACCATGATTTTCAAAGTAATGTCGCAATATTTCCCAGCGTTGTTCAAGCGTATACACAACCATATTCGTTCAGCGGAAGAATAAAACTAATTATCTGTCAAATCAGACATGAGCTAAGTGTTACCATTCGCGAAATAAGCACTAGTTGAAAAAAAAAACGTTAGATGGCGGACCCTTTATATAGATCCTGCAGTGCTCAGACAAACTTTTTTTTTTGTTTTATGTTTGTTTATATGCAATTGTGCATTAATCAGAATCTGCCTAAATATACATAATAAAACAAATAACGCTCTTCCTTATAATTCGCTATATCATGTATCTTACTTCAAAATTCTTTAACAGTTCCTTACACAAGTAGCTATTAAGAACATTATTAAATATCGACAATTCCGCAAAAATCTCAAACAAAAACGACCACCTTTGCCCAACTCCAATGAAACCGTACGAATTCCAAAGACTTCATTAAATTCCCCCCCTGAGTCGATTAAATAAAAATAATTTAGCAACAAACAAAAAATCTTTCTCACACATGTCACACAGTAAGGCGCGATTCGAAGCATTTGAGGGCATTCGGCATTTAAAATAATTACAACCCGCAGGACGAACTCTGGACCGCGGCAAGCCCATAGCCAAGCAGACCAACGAAACTAACTGACTGTCCGAATGACTGACTGACGGCATAAACTGCAGCGCCATGACAGCCACGATCAAACATTTCATTTCCGGTTGGCAAACCATATAATAGCCCGTTATTGTTTCATCTCGATAATTATCCAAAATCATTTAAATTTATTTTTCTTTCCTTCGTAATGCTATGCAGAGCTAGCGCGCTAGCAAATTTTGCAAATTTTCATCGTGATCAACATCGCGCGCCAATGATCCGCTCGCTCACAGTTTGATCGCATTCGTGTTGGTCATGGTGAGGGATAGGGAAAGGCAGAGCAATTTTCAGTAAAATGTGAGCGAACACTGAATACAAGTTCAACTATAATCATCATCTTCATCGTAATCATATTGGAGACGTTTCTCGCAGCCTTTTGCTTGCCCAGCATAGGGTGACGGTACAGTATATAGTGGCTAACAAATAAATTGTATCTGCAAGATACAATTTTTAATACTGACATTTAAATTATGTGAACAAGACAATTCTGTTCGTTGGCGCGATGATCGCCAAAACGCAAAGCGCAAAAATACCACCGATACTACAGATAGATACCGCGCTCATGCATCAGCAGCACTACGATCATCGTCATCAGATACGTTTACGGAACAATGCAAAGCGGTTGTATTCGGTTTGTGTGTGACCATCATCGCATCCGACCGGCCAACTGCTCTGTGAGATGACGACGAATGGCAGACGGGGCGAATCGCCCGAAATGGAGAAATATTCAAAATATTTTCGTGTTTACGAAAATACTTTACATGGTTTCTTGTTGTTCGGCTGGTTGGTTGAATTGAATGCTCGTTGTTCGACGTATAGTACCTTAGACCTTACCTACCATCTATATGGGGTATATTAAGGAGCTCATATCATCCAATGAATATGCCGGCACTCATTTTGGTTTCATTTAAATGAAAATTATGGTTTCGGTGGGAAATGTTTTTTTTAAATCGGATTGGACAATGGGGGCTGCTATACAATGTATGCTGAGGGAGCGACTTAACTAAGTGGAACCACTAGTTAAGCAAATTGGTGTTGGGCGAAACGAGTTTATGGGCAAGGAACCATTCACATATCTACATGTAGGTACATATTACAAAAATATTAACTCAAAGACGTAACTTAGGCTTTCCCTGGTAATTTCAGTTCGCAGACAAACTCTTTTGAATTATGAAGTAGCAATAATTCGAGTTAAAAACAATTTGGAATTTGTGAGCTTAAGAGGTCACATATATCGCTATATTTGGATAACCAAAACGAACTGAAAGTCATTCAACAAGACCATGTACCTATGCGCCTTGAAATTCTCCTGTGAAAGGAGAATATTTTTCTACAATGTGTTACTGGATTGTCGTCTAACGCAATAACACATATTTTTGAAGTTATATATCTTTTAGTTGTCCGATGCACTGACAACTGAGCCACCGAGTTCACAAATTCTGCTAGATGTAATGTTTCTAAGTGTAGAATGGTAAAGTAGAAAAAAAGTTTGGCACTATTGCCAGATTTGAACCAATTGGAGAACCTCTCGCTTTGGAGTCTGAGAAACTAATTAATGTTTTATTGAACATCTATCTCAGCAAAGTAAAGTAGAGTCCAACTCCATTCTGCTTGACACTTTCGAGACTCTATGTAGTTTTTGTAACTGCGTGCTAAAGATTATTCTTTACTTTGCATGTATACTCCCATGCACTTGAATATTAGGGACAAGATTTCTTGGTTCTCTTTTGCGGTTGTTCAATAAAACAACATAATATTTGTATATCTACTATTTTTTTATGTTTTGATTTCAATTTTGTATTAAAGTGAAAACAAAATTAAGCACACAAATTTTTCCGTTATTTTTAAACAAATGATTTTTGAATGTAGTTTAAAAAAATGCATTTTCTCTTGCCGCACTTAAATAGGGAAAGTAACTGGAAAAAAGGATCAAAAATAAAACGTTAAAAAATTCCATTCAAATTCATTTCTTTTTATCTTGTTAAGCTTAGTTAATAATGGGTCTAGCCGCATTTGTTGGAAATAACTTAATAAATACCGTTTGGAAGTGAGTTAAAAAGAGATTCTAGGTAGCTCTAGGAAATGTCGCTCCATGCGGCATTGATGGTTGCTGTTAATGATTTAACATCTGAAAATTATTTACCGGACTTGTATAATTTCCGTGACAATCATCTCCAAACAGTCTCAATTATATTGAGATCAGGGGAATAAGGTAGGCACCCCAGTAAAGGCACGTTTTGGGTACAGATACACTCTTTTACCACGCGTGCGGTATGAATGGGGGTGTTGTCTTGTAACGAAGCATTCGTTACCAGCCGAACACATATCCCCCTCCCCACCGCACTGGTACAATATCAACCACAGTCATCAAATACCAGTACCCGCCGTAGTGCACCATACTTACATGGTTCACCAAGAGAGAGAGAGAATTACGCTCCACACACCGAACACAAATCATGTGTCATGTCCACTCAGATGTGATGTAAACAAATAAATCGTTTTGCTCAGCCATATAAGTCACACTCGCTTGCTGGACAAAATTATATGAGAGGAGAAGAAAATTACGAAATTATCGAGCAACATTCAGCAGTTGACAGTACCAATCCAGTGTACAGCTGAAAGTGATCCCCAAATAGCATCGTCTATTTGTGAAATTTTTGGTAGCTGAGAACCCGAGGGTACTTAGTTTAATTTCCAAGGCTACTTCCCCTTAGACTTGTGTACCGCCAGGACTGTCGCAAGACGGACCTGTGAACCGCCAGGACTGTCGCATGCTCGCATCCTAAAATCCTCGTGCCTACCGAGTATCAATCCGCCCCCAGAAATCGAGACACCGACTCCAGAAGACCGAACACCGAGGATACCATGAGGCAAAGTCATCACCGCTGAATTCATTATTAGATTATAAAATTGTAAAATAAGATTAGTAAGCCTAATAAAGAAATCATACGTATATATAATAACCTAATAAGGTAGAATTAAGAAAACGTAATAAAACGGAGACTTCAAAACCAAAGTTAGTGTTTCTTTGGAAGAATCTTGGCGATCCGGCGAGCTAACCCCAGCCTTGACAAAAAGCACATCACAGTCTATTTTCAGTAGATGTAGTATGTAGCTGCTTTGGTCCTCGCTTTCATGTTGTTTCCATAGTTGCACTTATTTTTAAGAAAATTGCCAACCACTGACTTGCTTATTCCAATTTTTTTGGCAATATCGCTATAGGAGAGACTACACTCCTTCTAGCTAAGTATTTTGCCTTTTTCTTCTGCAGTTACAACTTTTTCTCACCCCATTTGATTGAAAAATTATGAAAATATACGCGAAATAAAAATAAAAATACCTTCAATAAATTGATCTACAGCAAAGAAATTGCCTCTGTCCAGTCAAGAATGGTCAAGAAAAACTAAAATAATATAAAAATTTAAAATGAAATTTAGTTTCACGCCTAAAAGTTGCCTATTACTATGTACTAAATAAAAGCATAAAGTAAAGTAAGAGAAACGCAACATGAAATGATTAAAAATTCTGGTCCCTATTCATGTGCACGGGAGGTATGTAGATGTTGGGAGTAGATGTGCATTTACATCAAAGCTGCTCTTTAACCCATGCTTAACCATACTACATCAAGAGACAGTCTGAAAATTGGTTCAAAATTGCAATGTCAACGTTGTGGGCGTAATGGCTCAGTGGTTAGTGTGCTGGACTACTGAGCGATGGATCTGAGGTTCGATCCCCCGAAAAACAGAAATTACATCATTAGGTTTTTCCCCCTGTGCCACCTCTCGCAACCGCCTGACAAATATCCGAGAGTATAACTGTCTTGAAAAAGATGTTCAATTCAGCCCTTAGGACTCGGTATAAAATTGCAGGTCCCAAAAAAATATTAACTCACTTTTTTCAATGTCAACGTTGCTTAAAGCTAAAGTCCGCTTCGACTTCATAATAAAGGGCGAAGATGAAGAAACTACAGAAAGGGGACACTCGTCAGCTATGGACAAAATGCATATCCAACAAAATGTTAATCCTATACGGTTCCGGAGTCCGGACCTGTATTTAAAATTATGCGATTTAAACAATCTAGTTCACTACGTCGCTACTACATACCAGTCTTTTAAAGCCCTGCAGCTGATTTGTCGTTAAATATTGGTAAACATTATTTTAAAGGATATTTGCAAGGCGGATGCAGCCAGCTTGAAAAAATCTCGAGACTCAGAACTTCCCTGCCATTTTAGAAGTTTTCATAATAATCAGAAACATATCCCACTATAGTTATTTTGTTGAATAATTTCGCCCCACATTATATGAACAGAAATATAGGAAAAACGTCGAAATATGTACAACTCACTTAAGGACATGCGCATTGATGTCCTAGTAATAAATCAATTGACTTAAACTGGCGTTAAATAATCGACCAATTTATCATTCCACTTACCACTGCCTCCATAGCTCGCGGCACATTCCGCCACAGGTCAGACGATAAAAAAGGATTTTCCTGAACAGGCCCAATTTATTAAAAAATGGAAAATAATTCATTGTTGACTGAAAACATGACACATTCGAATGTTATACCCGCATAAGCCCAGAAGCTAAAATGTGAAAGCGCATTAAGAGTCCTGAGAGCGCGCGCACGCCTGCGTACAAATGAAGTCAAAATTAATTATGACCCCTCGCACCGAGAGACATGAGGACAGAGGAGTCGAAAAAGGATATTTCTCACTCGGTGGGGCAGAACGCAGAACACAAAAACGATCCGTTTACCCACTTGATATCTTGATTATCACACGCAGTGCATTCCACATCATGCGCGCACTGTTCTTGGAGCGGACTCTTCAGGTTCCGACTTCATGCTGGGACCCCTCGTATTTTTAACAATTATCACCTGTTTGGACAATTTATCATATGTTTAACATAAGTACTGAAATAACTTGGTGTCACCATATGCGTTCGCAATAGTGTGGTGTCCTGTTTTCGGTTAGTTGCCTCTTAACACCTTTACCAAGAGATTATAAATTATTTATGACGACCATACCTACTGTGTGTCCGTGTCCTCCCCCAATGCGAGATTATGCATTTAATTGAATTCACGGCCAAGATGACATGCTATAGATCCGGCTTAAAAAAAAAACTGAATCCTTTTGCAGATGTTGCGAAATAATTGCCAGCGGCCCGAACTCACAAAAGCTGTTGTGCGCGCACTGAGTAATTGGTGAAAAATTACTTCGGTTTATTGGCGGACTTCTTCGGCATAAATGGCCCAATTATCTGACGGAACCAATACACGGTGTTGCATTCAGTTGTTGTGCTGGCGCGCCATAGTTAAGTCCTCAATGTGTTCTCTGTCCCAATGTGGGCCACCGATCGCGAATTATTTACGCGAGCAGTTTCATAGGGACATGTTGAGTAATTGTAGTGTTGGCTTGCGTGGACTGTTAGTGAAGTTACATTTGTTTCACCATATGAAGTCATGCGGCAACGGCAGCGACATGTGCTATGACATAGGAAAACACGTTTGGGAAGAAATTAACTCTCGAAAGATTCAAATCTTGAAGAGTTCTCAAAAGTAGTAGGCAATGGATTTTGAAAGAGACGAACGACGGTTATTCGAGTACTACATGCAAAACGCAGCTTTCCTGCACATGATACATTTAAATGCGCATGTAACCACAAACTGATCAGTGATTATGATTGATTGCCTCGCTGTCAATTGTTATCCCATTGTTCACCACTCAAGAAGTTGATCAGTTTCACTTTTCGTTTTGTTTTGATCAGTCACCGCGCGCATACTTTTCCAAAGTCAAACACGCGAAACAGATTGCCGGCCGGTAGCGGTTGCGCAGCAGCACCAGCAGCACCACAATTCCGCGTTTTGTATATCTTTAGCGTATTCACACACATACATCCTTCACGTGCACCATCCCCCGGACATCATCACCTTCTTTGTGAAACAGCAGCAGTATAGGTACGGCAAGATCTCTTGACTGGGTGCCTGCTTGGCAGTTTGCTTACCTGATACAAATACCTGCCTCGTATATTCGTGTCAACCGTTTTTGGATCTGAGATATGAGATTTATAACTTATGCCATCGATAGTGTTAGCTGGCCATATTTTTGACATTGTCAATTTGACATCACACATTGTCGTTCGCCGGGATGACCAAGTCATCGTTGGCCGGTCGTCGCGCAATGTCCTCGCGCGTATCAGCATCGCCATGTGAACTCACTCCTTGCACTGAATTTTATTTATGGAACGCAAACGCTCTGCATTCGTAGGTATACTACGAAAAGTGATTTTGTCGTATATATGCGTGACGATCAGTTCGAGAGGTGGACGACGAGTCAAATCTGTTTTAATGAGCTGATTTCTGGGAAAGATATAGATTTTTGTTTTTGTTTTCTGAAAGGAATGATAATATTTTTGTGCTCAAAAAAGGCAGACAGGAAGGACAGCTTGAGCGAAGGACATATGGATATGCTGCAACTAGGGCACTGAGAAAAAATTAGCTTATGCCTGTGAGATGAGTAAACTGTGCATTGAACAGATTCAAGGAGTGTAGAAATTGTAACTTTGTATACCGAGCTACTTATCTGGTAGCATGCAATCTGGAAATTCAAATCGAGGCCATTTGCATTTTTATATTGATCAAGAGGGCTTTTTTTGAACAGGATGTGTTGATGGTTAGAATACTATAAAGGTACACAAAATGTTTGCAAAGGAGCTTCTTAGATCCTTCTGCATACTTTTGCATGCTGGTAGAGATAATAATGGCAGAGGTGTGCGGCCGAACTTTCATTGACCAGTTGCACGTTATGGTTGCATTTCTACGTTTTGTTGTCCTAATTATAGAAATTATTAAAAAAAATTACCTTCCAAAAGAATTGGAATCTAGGCTATGCTCGATCAATAAAAAATAATTAAATAGTTGGGGCAACAGGTATGTAAAGGCACCCTAGGCCTTTACATACCTGTTTCGTATTCGTTTCGTTTTTGGGACGAATGGAAGGACCTACATTTTTATGCCAAGTACGAACGGCTCAGTGTTGAGAAGCTTTTTCAGGACACTCATACTTTCGGATGTTTGTCAGAAGTTCGCAGAGGAAAAAAAGCCTTAACATTAGACCGGGACAGTAGTCCAGCACACTAACTACTGCGAGTCACTGCCCCAAAAACTCTGCTTATTTTTCAGCTGCATGCTCCCTATAGCTAAAATTATATACCTACCGTTTTCTACAGTGACTGATGACAAATCCAGTAAGGATACGAAAGATGTGTAATGTAATCACGTAGATAGAACTAATTTGAAAAGGGCGCTCTGAAGACGTATTCCTTACAATCAGTTTGAGGTTATGGGTACGTATATCCATTGAGGTATTGCGTTTGCGATTTGGACAGAGAACCGTCACATCTCTGGAAAATGTTGAGATAGTACTCTCAGGTGCTTTGCTCAGAAAAGTTATGCATTAATTTCAAAACCCTTGCTCATCTCCCTGAGGCGGATCCGAACTTACCTGGGCACTCTCCTAGTTTAGCCCAATATACATTTTTCCTGTGAGTCGACTTAAAATTTCTTTCTTACAACAATGGCCATTCTACAAGACATACCTACATAGATATAGATAGATATTTAAAAATTGTAAATATACCCATCGCTTGGTTGAGAAAGCGCGGTACTAATAAACATTTTTAGTGTCCAGACTAACTTTTACGAAATCACAATGGCGAAAATTTCCATATAAAATTACCTATTGTGACTATCAAAATATTTAAGTTCAAGATTAAAAATGATTATTGGTTAGGCCCAAAGTATACCAAAACTTCCGAAAAGGCTTCTCTCCATTTTGTTGACCATATGGAGAACTATTTTATTTTTAATAGGTATCCTTTTCGAAACTATGTAGGTAATATCAAATTTCACATATTGTTTAAAAGGCAACAAAATTGAAAAAATGCATGGTTTAAGACTTTAGCATTGTTTTATTTCAATTTCAAAAATATAAATGCTGTAGACGACTACGCGACATTCCACATAATTTGTTTCGTATGCTTTCGTTTATCATTACTATTACCGTTTGTGATCGAAATTCGACTAATGTTCCCTAAGCTAGGGTAGTTTTGAGATCAGTCGATCCGGCTGTATCACAATGGACTCACTCTATCATAAGTTTAACTGCGCTTGTTGTGATTTGCTACCCTAATCTAACCTACTAGTCAGTCATTGAGAAGTTTTCTCGGGATAGTTTCAATCACGAATCTGTGTAAGAAGTTTACAATGCCATTTTGTGTGTTTCCTGGGATCGAACCTGATACCCCTCGCTCAATAGTCCAGCACACAAGGAGGAATACTTTAAATTTAAAGGATACAAATTACGCGGGTGAATAATAATTGATGACATGCTCGTATATGCTGTAAGTAGAAAAACCACAAATATTTAACAATTTCCTAGATGTCTATAAAAAATTCAATAAATAAATAAAGCCGACAAAATATAAAGAATTACTATTTAATACAAATAAAACTTATTAATAAGCTCTGCCATAGCATTCTGCAATATTTTAATTTCAATGCTCACACTACTTATTTTCAACCACTGTCTATAACCACATCACATTCATCAGTAGTTATAATCGCGTATTTGTATCGAACATGAATTTAATTACAAACTCAAAAAGACATGTTTCCAATGCTTTCATTAAAAATAATCACAGCAATGATAATTAAGTAAGTGAGTTGGATTTTTACCATAAAACTGAAACAGGAAAATACTTTGTATCTGTGAAAAATCCGTTTTTTATTTTTGAATAAAACAAATCGATTTAATAATATGTAATGCATGACGCCGCTGAAACTCAATCCCATAACCGATACAATACTCTAATATTAATACCATCATTTAAAAACTGTGCAATTTTAATCAGTGTATTTTAACCCATACTGTCATACCGGAATGCATTATTATTTAAATAGTAAATGCGACTGGTTGTTTAAATATTAAAATATCAATTTGAAAACATTCATCAGTGCAAATGATTATAATTTAAATTTACGAGAGGAATAGCTATATGCATTTATTTAATGAAATCTATACAAATTTTCAAAATGTAATGGTTTATGTGGGTGCACCATATACTATCGATTTTAAAATTATTTATTGAATGTCCTTCGATGTAATTAAATATGTATATCATATAAATAGTTTCTCCAGTTTTTCCGGACATGGCAAAAATATATTGCAGGATTTAATGTGAAAACACATTGCGGAACATATTAGGAAAATAAAGTCAGAACAACAATCATGAGAATGACGATATTTAAGGATCTGAATTATTGTTTGAGAGAATTACATTAACAACAACTCGTAGACACAGTCACTTTGGTAGGAATGATAGCTATTTCGAACTACACCACTAATTCATCATCAGACTCCTTTAAGTGATTGTTTGAATAGTTTTGAATTCTGACAGTCAATTCTCCGTATATATCCACTTGGGAAGACATTTCTGTTTTCCCCTGTCAGGAAGTGAACTTGCACCTCGATTTTTCTCAATTGACCAAGTGACTACCACTTGCGCTAATTGAGCGACGAATACAAGCCCGCCAACTGGTGATTAGAACGGAGGAGAAGACCAACCTCTGTGCGTTGTTGTTGCCGCAAGCTGTGAGATTTTCAACAGATTCATACGAGTAGAGAGGTATTATTGGGAAGAATTCGTTGGCTAATACCCAGGCCATGGTTTTTTATTAACTTCGTTAATACCTATACTGAATAATAATGTTGCGTTTTTTATTAAGATAAAATGAATAGGTACTCAAAATTAATTAAGTTCAATAAATGCACCAGTGGGCGCAGTAGCGCAGTGGTTAGTGTGCTGGACTACTGTGCGAGGGATCCCAGGTTCGATCCCCGGAAAAACACAAATTACATCTTAAGGTTTTTTTCTACTGCGCCACCTCTCGCGAACGTCTGACAAACATCCGAGAGTATGACTGTCCTGAAAAAGCTTCTCAATTCAGCCGTTCGGACTCGGCATAAAATTGTAGGTCCTTTCCATTCGTTCCAAAAATAGAAACTCACACAAAACGAATGGTTGCGAGAAGCTAGGCCTTGGGTGTCTACCGCCTGTTGCGCCGCCTATTTATTTATTTATTTTTTTTAAATACACCAATATCAAATTAAAAAGTATTTTAACTACATTGAAATAAATGTAATTCACGTAGGAGCAAGGCATTTGCTTCATTGAAGCGAATTGGATTGAAACGCGTAGCATTATTGCACTCCTTTCTGTTAAACTATTTGTTGCACTCGCGTCGAATTCTTGGGATAATAACCTCTCCGCCTTTGAACGTACCTCTGATTATGGTGCTTGAATGTCGTTATTCATGAGTTTCTTCACCGTTAACCTGGTTCCATTGCACAGTTTCGGTTGGTTCAGATTGCACAGCATTATGATGACAGAACCGACTTTAAGTTGCAAATGTCATCGACGTCCTTATTTTTGGCACTTATTCAAGTGATGCGATGCCCTGCGAACATTTATTAATTTTTATTTAGATGCCCTTTTTTATACAAATTCAAGATGTCGTTGATAGTAATAAGCAGGGGCGAACGGTCAAAAGAATGGACAAATAATGGTAATCTAATTTCACTCCATTTCAAATTATTATAGCCCATCGCAGTTGGATACCTCCGATCTTAAGTCATAACCATTGTAAAGAAGCGCATTAAAATACTAAAAATTTTGTATAACTTTATACAAAAATTTTATGGCTCCCTAAAATAAAAACTATTCTTGTTCCAATTTGTATTTTTTCAAAACTTTGACTTGAACTTTTTCATGTAGGTACGAATCAGGTTAGGTTAGGTAGGGTGAGCCCTACTGTACCACACTCAGGTCCTCATGGACCCATTGTGATGCCCTTTCGTGGGGGATTAACCATTGGTGTTAGGGTGATTAGCTACGTGTCCCTCCTTCTTGTATTTACCAGACGCTATCCAGCCATCCTGATGTCCTCAAGTACCTGTAAAAATCGGAAAGTGAGATATGTATCAGAAAAGTTCTTGTAAGTCATGGAAGTAGTAGCTTCCAAGTGTTCTGTTCCTCAAGTGACAGAGACTCGGGCAGTGACAGAGGAAGTGAGGTGTGTCCTCATGGACCTCTTCGTCTCCGCAGCCTCTACATATATCGTCATCTTTCAGATTTAGTTTCATTTTATGATTTTATGTACTGAATTACTTTAGACCACTTTTTTGTTGTCCTGAAAGACGATTCTTTAGGAACAGTGTTTATAAAATGTTTATACGAATTGCTTGAAGTGCATTTGTTTGGATTTTGGAGCAAATATTTAAGCATTTTGGGTGGTAAGTTCTATGGCAGATTAATGAGGAGCAAATTACTTTTCATCTCTTTTGAAACTGCATCTATTTTGTCTTCGGGCTCTTCCAGTATCCAACCAGACTCGATATTTCTCTAAAATAAACCTTTTGTTTTTCTTTCATGATGGCATTCTACAAGAAAAAATCCCTTCATTTGAGCAACAAATTTACCCTGCTGCCACTGTGACAATGTTCCCCATCTTATGCTTAAAGAAAGTTAACTTTTTCTGAATAAGAGGAACATTTTCAAGGAGCCCCTTGGTAAAATATCCTTTTGGGCATTTCCGGGTAGTGGATTATATGTCGAAGTTAAATGAAAAGGGTACTATAATACATGGGTTTGGTAAACTCTGGTTCTATATGAAGTTGTAACTGTACCGCTAATCTGCGGTTGCTGAATGAAACTAACATTTTCGCAGCACACAAAGTCCTACACTCCTCTTCTGTCGTAGCCAAACATCATTTCCTCGTATTCACGTGTTGAATATTACATTTTGTAGACATCAACCTATCAATCTTAATCGGCTGTTCACTTACAATGCAAAAGGTCGATTGCAAATGAGTTGAAACAAAAATATCAAAGTACACTTGCACTTCTAAATAATTTCTTCTTATGCCTGATATAAAGGGTCCGCCAAATAACTTTTTTTTTTTTTTGAAAATGCTATAAAAAAAACTACTGAATATTTTCTCAAATTTATTTTTTTATTTGAAAGTACAATCCTTCCGGTTAATAATGGAAAATAATTTCATTCAAATGGCTGCCTCGGCTGGCCATGCAGTAGCCTACACGATCGGTCCAATTTTTAAGCACATTATCGATTGTGTGCAGCTGTATTTCACCAATGGCTTCACGAATATTGTCCTTTAAAGGGTCAATTGTCTCTGGCATGTCGGCGTAACACTTATATTTTACGGCACTCCACAAATAATAGACCAACGGTGTCAAATCGCAGCTCCGCGGTGGCCAAACGACATCAGCTCTGCGGCTGATAATGCGATCTTCAAAAACAGGGCACAAAACATCGAGTGTAGATTCGGCTGTGTGGCACGTAGCGCCGTCCTGTTGAAACCAAATGTTGCCAATATCCTCCTCTTCAATTTTTGTGAACAAAAATTCGTTCAACATGACCCGATAACGATCGCCATTGACTGTAACGGCCACTCCTTGCTCATTTTCGAAGAAAAATGGCCCAATTATGCCTCTGGACCAAAATCCGCACCAAACAGTGACTCGTTTTGGGTATACGCACTGTTTTTGGCTTTTCACGCTTTGGTTTATCGATAAGGATGCCAGTTTCTTTCACTTTTTTCACAAGATAACGAACATACGGAGCTGACGGTGCTTCTCTTCTTCCAATATTTCCCAGCGTTGTTCAAGCGTATACACAACCATATTCGTTCAGCGGAAGGATAAAACTAATTATCTGTCAAATCAGACATGAGCTAAGTGTTACCATTCGCGAAATAAGCACTAGTTGAAAAAAAAAAACGTTAGATGGCGGACCCTTTAATTCTCTAAAATCTAAACCTATTCTACAATTAAATGTTTAGTACATTGCTCATTATTTTCATATCAGTAAAATAATTCTTTTTAATTTCTTAAAATTAATTTTAAGTAAGAAATTTTACATAAAATTTTAATAATATTGACTTTAAAGAAACATAACTATTTATTCAGCGCATAAAGTTTTTAACTTTTTTATGCGCTGCTAAAAACTGTTTCGGTACGTTTAACAGTTCAGAAGTTACATATATGGTTAGACCACCAAATTAACGGTGTCCCATTTCGGCTTGTATATAACATGAAATAGAGTAAAAATATGAAACTTAAAAAGTTTATTTTAAACAAGGTACTTATTGCAAACTTGCTAAAATATTTAACCAGCCATTTGTTGGTTTCCTTTATTAATTGCTAGAAAATAAAGTCTGTTCAATTTTCAATATTTTTCAAAGTTTGTAGCTTTATTGAAATTAATAATCCTTCTCTAAATTGGAGGAAGGACATCAACCCAATTTTTCCGGTACATTTTCAATGGTTTGGAGATCCGATTCATGATCAAACCGATGATATTCTGCTTACTATAACTCGTACGTGAATATTTTTGCTGGATTGTCAAACGGCTTATATTTTTGCATTGTAGATGGTGTACCAGGAGAAAACAAAAATGGGTCCTAATTTCAACAGAAAACTGCTTGCACTGCGTGAAGTGAAAATGTGTATAACCAAAAACAATAATTAAGATAAAAATTAATAGCAAATAATTAAAGAAATAATAAACCGCAATTTTGCGTGTTCATATTATGACTCGTCGTCGACCTGTCATTCTAGGCGAAACTTGAGGTATGTCGAGAGGAAGCCAGATCAGCGATTCACCGTTGTTTGACCTGCCATTGAGGAACTGAAACGATATTGCTTCGTAAGCGAATTGGAAGTGTTTTGTGTGTTCTACTCCTTGTTTTATAGACAAATACTATCTAAACTTTATAACTAAACACAAGCATTTCCTTAATTGCAAAATAATCGTAGATATGCGGAAAAGTTTTTTTCCACTTGTAAAGATCTAAAATTTCGTGGTACCGTCAGCGGATGCCCTCATCCACTGTTTTTTTTTTTAGCAGTTAAATTTTATTCCTTAGGGCATTATTATAATCTTTGCTTTGTCCACCGCCTCGCTTACATGGCGCTCATATGTATACTGAAATCTTTAACTTGGCTAAAAATAATTGTTCCAGTAGAAAGATAAAGTAGGTACATTTAGACTCCAAATGCATTTTGCATCTACATCTATTCCCAATCTAGACAGATCGTATTTAAGATGTGTGTAAATTTTTTCATATATGTACAAAATACATCTATACAATCTAGATATCAATCAGTAGGTACATAGGTACTCTGACTTCCAATGTTCAATGGGGACAAAAACTCTATCTTATTATACTGAATATCTTATCAATTCGATCAAATCAATATTCAGATTCAGCTTTACCCTTATAAATTTCTATAAAATAATGACTACCTACCTAAGAACTTCGTAAACACTTAAATTGCCCTTAATAAATATACAATGCAAATTGACAGGAACCCCCAACAAAAAGACAGTATACACACACGAGCAACACTGAACGCAGCCATCAGCAGTATATTCAAATTGTATCAAAAAAAAAAAGGAAACAAAAAGAAAAACAAGGAACTGCCTAATGAGTCCCATTCTCATTCAAAGAAATTATTGTTTGTTTGTTTTTTTGTATACTTCCCTCTTCTATATGTTCCTTTTGCTTCAAGTTTTCGCATCTTCAATAATAATTTTCTGGAAATTCAAAAATCTGCATGTGCAATCATCGATATACTACTCCATACACATTGGGCTACAGCCAAGGACAACCAGACAACCACCATACAACAGAAACCGTCTCCTGTTGGATGTGGATTGTTTGTGGCGTCGCATGTTGCATGCAGATCAATCGCTGAATTTATCTTTCGAACCATATCGTAAAGCAGGCGACATGCAGATCTGTCAATATATTATTTAGGTTTTTTGGTGATTTAGTTTTGTTGAATTTTATTTAAATTGGATGGAGGTGGATGAGGATCAGTTCGACTAAGGACAACATGCAAAACGATTTTTTGTCATTTGATTAAATCGATGAATGTATAAAGGAGAACGTGTGCTTCCCTACGTATGAGAGAGGACAACCCTAAAATGAGGAAGCCTTGAATTGAGGAACAAATAATATCGAAAAAATGTTTTGCGGTGGACCTTCATTAAAATTGAGTTTTCAACCGTAATAAATAAATTTGTGACTTTGAATATCGAGCAAATTATTGACGACCAAAATATTTATGTTGTTTCTCTGGAAGTTAGCTTGTACAAGTCAACACATCGCCCAGCTCTAGTGAAGCGTTGATATACTCTCCTTGTCTTATATTTTGTCAAGAAGGGAGGTTGGTAGGTGCATTCAATGTACATAATTCTTTAATTGATTAAATCCTTTATTTCCATCATTTTTAAGCAAACATTGTGTGGTCTAAAAATAAATACAAACACTTCCTTGTACAAATTTCAATGGGGATGACAAACGGCTATGTTAGTCGAGCATATAATATGCTAATCACCTTCATCCAACTACATATTAGCATTCAGGCAGTTCCCTATACATACACCACTTATTTGAGCAGTCTCAGCAGCACCACACAACAGCGACGACGACGACGGTGGCAATAAATAAAGACCACTGTCCTGAAGATAAAATCATTTTCTTCATATTAATAACTAAAAACCAACATTTTTCAAAATGAAGACCAAACTATCGCAAAAGAAGGCCAACCATGCGAAGGAGCTATCAACGCCGCCATTGGTTGACCGCTGTAGCAGCATCAACAGCAGCAGCCGCAGGAGCTGGGGGCAGCAAAGTGCAACGCAACTGCTTATGTTGAAGTTTCTTATCGCTGAACTTCAGCAAATGAATTCCATGATAAGCATGAGAACGGCGATTGCAAAGGGTAACTAATAGGTGCCTGTGCTGGCCACGACGACGTTGACGACGACGGCCAGCCAGCGACTAGAAGGATTCATTAGTGTCGTACGATGTAAATATTGCATGCCACCTTGGCGACTATCAGTGGGATGGTTTTCATATAGGTGGTAAATTCGCATAATTATGGCACATTTTCATTTTTGAATTCAGAATGTGCTTGATAATTATTTTAAGAAGTTGGGGCGAAAGTTTTTCTAGTTTGGTATGTTGATATTATTTACTTACAAGAGCTGACACAGAAAACTCAATATAAGGACTATTTTGTTAACACACATATGTAGACTTAACTAATTGGAATATTTGAAGCAGGAAAACAAAAGAGTTGAAGTGCGAACTGTGTTTCCGAACAACACGAAATATTAATACAAATATTCTGTCAGAATTCAAACTATTCAAATAATCACTTAAAAGGAGTCTGATGATGAATTAGTGGTGTAGTTCGAAATAGCTATCATTCGTACCAAAGTGACTGTGTCTACGAGTTGTTGTTAATGTTATTCTATCAAACAATAATTCATAGACTGAAATTCGACAAAATTTCCTAACAGAAAATGTCAGGGTCAATCCCAAATAGTGAGAATTGTTGTTATCCCTCTGGAGCCACGCATGAAGGTTTGAAGCTAGCGAACTCCTGGTATTTGGCTTCCCACCATGGAATATGGATTCCTTTATCATTATGGGCGATTTTAATGCTCATGTTAAATAGGTGTATTGGCTTTGCTAAACGAGTATCTCCTCCCAAGAGACACCGACAGGGCAACTATACCCATCTACAAATTAACCGAGACAACCCACCATAGAGGATAATACCAAGATGAACAACCCTCTCAACCACCAAAAGGACATCGACACCCAGATTTGAACAACGATGCATACTTTACGAGTTTGAGTCTGAAACAACATTCACAATTCATGTGTTTCACAATTTAAAACCAGTAAGACAATTATCTTCGACTATGCCGAAGCTCAAATACCCGGTACTATATTATTGTAAAATAAAAAAAAAATGTTTAGTATTAAAAAATTATATATTTGTATGGGAGGTATGGGTACTTTTTATTAGACCAAGCTAATTTTTTGTCAAAAATTTTTAAATATTATTAAAATAATATGTGCAAAGTTTAAACTTTCTATCTTTACTGTACCTATTTAAATTTAATTTTTAACATAAAAAGCTATATAAATCTGATATTTTTGTATGGGAGGTAGTAGTAGTTTTCATCCGATGTTGCTCATCTTCGAACTTAGCCTCAGTTTGGTGGATAAAAGCTTACATACCAAATTTCAAGTCGATAGCTCTTAAATTACGGCCGTAATCGTGCGGACAGACGGACAGACGGACAGACGGACAGACGGACAGACAGACGGACAGACAGATAGACGCACATCGCTAGATCGACTAAGAAAGTGATGCTGATCAATAATATATATAGTTTGACATACCTACAACGCCTCCTTATGGGCGTTACAAATGGAATGACAAAGTTAATATACCCTCACCACAGTGTGGTACCGGGTATAAACAATCATTGTAAACCTTTGGGAACCTGTTGTTGAGCAAACACATTCATCATTCATTTATAATTATTATTCACCATATATATCACCATTTTGCTAACTAGCCCTAAGTAAAATTGTACCTGTGTATAAAAGTTCAATAAATACTATATTGTAATTTAATGTTGCTGATAAATTTATTTAAGTGACGTTAATCCAATTGTCAACTTATCACTATACCTGTTCTTGCATTAATTTGTATATCAACTGTCAAAGCTTAAATCCAAAATGGTTACGAGTATACGATTATAGTGATTTGATTATAGAACGATACGGCTTAAATCTTAGTCATTTTCCCATCTGGACATTTTCATACAGATCTAATGTCGGGGTTTTTCTGTGTCGCAACATTGCGCAAGTTTAGATTTGTATTATACCATCGCGGCAACGGTCTTCCCACTACTGCCATCCGACTTGCAGAAATTTGTTCCGTATGCGTCTCTGTCAATTCCAATTCTTACCACATTTCCGGCCGGTCTCAATCTGGGTACTTGAATTATAAACTGCATTGAATGGATAGATCCTTTGAATATTTTTTCTACTTTTACCATTCTACACTTTATAGAATTTTCAAACTTTTTTCAATGTAACCCCCGAATCCGTACTCCGACAACTGTCCCCGCAACATCCTCCATCCAATAATGCTATTCTCAGCTTTAAGATTTACAACCCACATGTAATTTATTAAAAATAAATATATCTCTAAAAATGGAAAATTCCGCTTCACTTTGTGCACGACGAATGCCGCCATATGAGCTCGCGATTTGGACGGCAGAAGGCGGAGAGCACAGAGTCTGCCGACCAGGATAACACTCCAATTAACACAATGATGAAGAATTATGCTCGCCCGCGGAATTAAAGCAACAGATTCATCTCATTCTGCTATATAGCAGAAGGCTCTTGGTGGCGAGTTTTTTTGCGGGCACACACTCACCCCTCCCACTAAGATGAACGGCCTAGATCATATTTACATGGCTAAGGATGGCGCTGGCCTATCTTTCTAGCGTGTGTGTGTTTTTGTGCGCGGGTCCCTCTGTGCTCCCATATACATATATTAGATTTGAGCGCAACAGCAGTCCGGCGGCAGCTTACAGATCGATGACTATTCGGCCGCCTGGGCATATAAGGCCACGTACCACATTTGTTGGTGCTATCGCAAAATTCATAAATCAAGTGACTAATTAATGGCAGGTAACTCTTCTAGGCCCATCTTGCTGTGTGGTGGTGGTGGTGGCGTTGAACAATTTCTTCATCACCGTGTATGCTATAGAGGCAGCACAGCCATCACATACCAAGGAAGGAAGTAGCAACGATGACGATGATGGCGGTGGCGGCGGCGTAATCTGTGGTCAAATGGACATGGAAAATATTTTTTATTGCTTCAAATCTGTTGCGCATGGACGTCGTCGTCGAAAGACGTACGACGATGAAGTGGACGCGATATTAACGTGTGGCTTAATGGCCACGTTGGTGTGTGATCTTATGAATCAACAATCGGACAGTAATTAATTTCTAGAATAGCTTGGGGCTAGTTCCAGATGAAAGAAGGTATAGATCTATGAAGGTAAAAAATGACACAATATTCGTAGGTATACATTTTTATCTATCCATGTGGAGGGAATATTTTAGTTTACTAAATTGATTATAGGAACCAGTTTGGGGACACCATTATGTGAGGGAGGTTGTTGGCAGATTTTATTGCTTGTAGTTCAAGTAAAGCATGTTTACGGATGAATGCGGTACAGATACAAAGTGTGTTTGTAGATATCATGCACATTTTGAATCAGTCAAGAAGGGATTAGTGGAAAAATTCCCTAAGTACAACGCCTTATAAGTATGTGTTTTTTTTATTCTGTGGATGGAAAAAATGTATATGGAGATTGTAACCATACTCTAAGTGTCTAAGTATTTCACAGTCTTTAGCAGTAAATAGCTTTTTGGTAGATCCGATCCGAGTAACTTATCGAACTAAAAGTTATCCTACCATGGCTGGAGGGCTGCGAAAATACAGAACTCTCAATGGATAATATTTTAATTCCTGCTTCTGATGTAAAATCACTAAATCTGCACTCCAAGAACGCGCTTAAAAATTTGAAGCTGCAGGAATATGATTAAATAAACAAAAATGAATTTTTGCTCCAATGAAAGCACTATTCTTAGGACACATTATGGTCATGGAGGGCTGCCTCTACTCGTCTACAAAAAATAAGGCTTTAAGTACTTGAGGATATATCAAGCAAAGTTCCAGACTGCATTATGATACTGAGTGGCCTCTCAATAGAAAGGAGGCTCTATTCTTTAAGGGATCCCAACCTCGTTGTTCCAGATGACATGAAGAAGGATATGATGCAAAATGTTAACCAAGGTCATCTTGGCATTGCTCGAAAACTCAACAGTGTACGGGAACAATATTTTTGGATACCTAAATTACATATGATTCAATAGAAGTGCAGTATCTAATATCTTGCATATTCGCATACATGGTATATATAATCATCGCCTACTTATAGACATTCCATACCGTATTATCAATTACTGCAACCAATATAATGCAAATTGCCTTAAACTTGTATCGCGATACTTCGATAAGCCTACAAGTTTCCTTTTAAGCCCATTTTGTAGTAGGTATAACACACACGATATGCCTCCACGCGCTCCACTCTAGATACGAAATCTTCGATTCGAATAGGTATACCTACATCTCGCGTACTAATGTTCCCCCAGCTGCATTACAATAAATTGAATGTGCGCCAAACGATATGACTTGGCGTTGGCACTCAAAAGACACAAGTCAAAAATCTGTCACCTCCAAGAAGTCAAATCCCAGATTGTAATAACATACCGACGACACTCACACAATGAAACGAGAACAATCAGCTGAATAAATGAATACAAAATTGCGCTCAAGATAGGATCTATCGCTCGCTTGTTATACTATCCCATGTTCGACACGATGCTCATACGTCCGCGCACCAGCAATCATATTTCTACACCTTGGCAACATTGAACTTCAATTTATTCATTTATTCAATATTTTTCCATCTTTTGTCCTGCGGTCGGATGCATTATCCTTCTCTTGCTTTGCATAGGAATTTTTACTAACTCTTGAACGTTTTGGCCATTTTCGGACACATTGACAATGATCATCATCATCTTTCCGTTATGGGCAGTCCGAGGCGGCCTCTAGTGTTTCATAAATTTTTGAAGGACACACCGATGTGACTCGGAGTCTTTTGTTCGACTACATATATATAGAAGTGTGATTCAGGTGCGACGACCAAAGGGAAGAAAAAAATAATGTCAGCATCCGCAGACAGACAGTCTCTGTGGAAGAAACTGGCTTGTTCTTGTTGTAATCGTTGTTTTATTTCCACCAAGTGTTATTGTTTCGCACGAAGGTGCGCTTTTTTGTGTTTCGCCGCGTTGACGGAGATCCTCGACCAAATGCCACCAAAAGGTGCGATAAACGGAATATCGCTGAATAATATTTATGATCGCAATGATATTTTTGCGGGGCGACGTTATTTATGTGATCGCGATTTGAGTGAAGATGCGCGCAGGATGTATGTACCTATATATGCAGAGATCCAGAAGATGATGCTGGAATTCGAAGAGGCATATTTTGAGGCATATTTCTCGCATCCGTCGATGAATTTCAACAGCAGGGTTTTTGCGCGCTTTCCTGAGAAGGTGATGACAACAATTTGTGGATATTTTTTTTTAATAAAAAGCTGCTTGGAATATTTTCGTTTTTCATATTGCAACGCGCAAAAAAATACCGTCAACAGACTTCTGAACTTCATTTCAGTGATGGAGTACCGTTCAAGTACGTACGTGCGCTTAAGGCACATCAACTGTCAAATGCATAAAGCGAATTCAACGCCCCCACATTAATCGACAAACAAACGATGAATTTATTTGAAATTATAATTTGGTTTAACAGAAAAAACACCTGAACACCCGCAGGCGACACACCCGTAAGTGGATGTCTTTGGAGGGTGTCTCGCACCGCTCTCTATATCGTGTGTTATTTCACCCCCACATTTTGTAAATTGAAAAAATAAATTAAAAATTTATTTTGAACGCCAGGGGATGATGATTATAGACTGACTGACTATACGAGTGGTGGTGTTGTCTCGGTGGTGTTTTTTAGTTGGCTAAGAAAAAAAAAAAACGAATGGCACTGAATTTGGAACACCTTTGACAAGAAATACTTTGCCCCAGGCTAGTGGTTATGGTGTTGTCAATTCCAAACGACAAACATTTCGAGGGAATTCAAGCAGCAACAAGTTATCGAGTCTAGTGTATGAATTTGGATGGATCTCGTTATGGTTAGTATGGTGTTGTTTTTTAAGTAAAGTTTCCTAATTGATTTTGCTGTTATACTGCAATTGACAGCAGTACGACGATTGGAATTACATATAGATATTTTGTATGGCAATGTCGGGAGTATTTTGTCAAATTTCCTTCGTATTTCGCGGATATATCTGATTTGTCAGAATTTGTCAGCACGTCTACGAATATTATTCCGACAGTATATATATACATATAAAGAATCTTTTTCAGGATATTTGGCAAATGTTCATAAGAGAGAAAAGTGCATTAAGTGTAATTTTTATTTGTTCTGCAATGGAACCACCACCCGCTAGGCTAGAGCATGTAGACCAGGAACATATTTAGTGGCTTCCAAACTAAGATCAGGGTCCAGGAGATGATCAATTCTCCTTCTCAATTTCAGTATCTCTATCTGGGTGGAGATGCTGTGTAGTTCTGCAGACTGCAGAACAGTGCCGTAACTAGGCTGTTATGCGCCCGGTGCGAGCCCTTTGCGCCCTCGAAATATATACTGGGTTTGCGAGGTTCAGATATCTAATTTTTTGTTTAGTTACTTGTTAGAATTAAAAATATATTAACTTTAGGCAAACAAAAAAAAAATATATTTGCCAACATATGTGGGTACATACAGGTAGGTATAATAGACATAAAACACCAGTAAACGTAAACAAAATAAGACAACTACATACCTATGTATTTACTTAAAGATTTACTCTACGGGCTTTCCTCATGGCGAAGTCCTTAAAGACATCATCATACGACTGGAGTCGTGCTATGTCAGCTTCAATCGACAAAATTGCCAGGCCAGATAACCTTTCCTGACTCATCGTTGAGCGCAAGTATGTCTTTATCATGTTGAGTTTACTAAATGATCATCTGATGATCACTGGCGTCGTTCAAAAAATTGTATAGCTACTAATACGTTTGGAAACATTTCCTTTAAGTCCAGTTCTACTATCCTCTTAAGAAGACTTAGGCTTGATTGACATTCGCAATTTGCAAATAATGAAGTCGCTTCAATTTGATTCTTCAAAGTTTCTATTTCGGCCCAAAATTCTGTGGCATTTATGTCACATCAACTTCTACTATACTTAACAATCTCTTTTTGAGTTTAAGGCCCCTATTGTGAGTGTCGATAATTGATCGTTGATCGACAACTGTCGATCGTCGATTGTAAATTTTAGTATTCTGATTGGGCCTCCGCACACGAGATGAATTCTGTCGGCATAAAACCGATTTTGTAGACGAGCGGATGGCAGAAAATGTTCTGCCGAGTTTGAGCGGTTGAACAAGGCAGAAAACTAATACATATACAATTTTCAAAATATTGGGTCTGAAAAAATTAAAAAATTTTAAAGTCAAATGTCAATTTTGAAAAAAAAAAAACTAACACATTGAAAGGTGGTTAATTTATACAGTTTGTTCTGCATCTGCTGGCAGAAATCATCCCGTGTAGGCTCGACTCGAAGTATAGTATAAACGTCGATTTGACAGTCGATTACAAATGTCTGGTCGATGCTCTCTTGGAAGTTAAAAAATATTGTTCGTACGAATAGCTAAAATCAATCGACGCAATCGACAATTGTCGTGACGATCGCTGATCGACAATCACAGTAAGTCCGAACGATTTTTTTATTTGATAGTTTGTGGAACGGTTTTAATGTCGTGAATTTTGAATAAACTTGTGACTATTCGCACCAAAAAATGACAAACATTTTTCCAATAGGTATCTTGTACGGTGTACGGTTTACGTATCTACCTATAAAATGTTGCTGGTGCATTGCGTATTGTGTAGTGTGTACCTAATAGATTCATGAGAGGTAGGAAAACACTTTTTTCGATGTAATTTCGGTTTCTCGACTGACGCTAAATGGATTGCATTTTAAATCAAAGTTCATATTCATGACACCTACAACCTTTTTATAGGTAATATTTTTATTAGAACATAAACTTAACTTGTTTTAGTTTGTAATGTTGCGATAATTACGAGAGTCACAGTCTAAAGATCTTTCAACCCGAACTACATAAAAGTTGGTCCTGGTCATTTTTGCGCCCTCCTGGGCCTACGCCCTGTGCCTGGGCACCGCTGGCACCGCCCTAGTTACGGCACTGCTGCAGAATAGCTATACATTTGAGTATTTGGGGAGTATAGGTACGTACTACACATGACGTATCCCCGACTTTCATGCAGAGGCGATATTCAGTCTCTGAAATTAAACGTGTTTTGCTGATAGCGACCCATTAGCAAACCCACTCTTTACAGGTTAAACAATTTTCTTGGTTTATTTCGGAAGGCCTTACAGCTTTTTTAATTTGTTGGATCGCCAGCGGCTATTTCATTAAATCAAGGACCTAACATGTTAAGACAATGCAAGATTGAATTAAAGTCTATTAGGTTCTAGCTTGGAGCCAGACTGTTTGACGTATCTTCTTTTGTGCAATATTTTATTATTTTGATGGGTGTACAATCTTGAATGACATGGAGTTCAGGTTAAGGGTGAACATTGGGCTTTTTCCACTGAAATAGAAACTTTGAATTTTGGATCCATCAGCATACCTATACCACATGTTCCCTCCCATGTTTACTATGGGAACTTAGAACCGACATATGTATGTATATTTCTCGTCTTGGAATCACTGAAACACTCGCGACTAGGTTAGGGTGGTAGGACGAAACAAGTGCGAACTCACTTAGGCCAGAGAATGGCCATTATGAATGTATGATGAAGTTATGGATAGATAATGTAACTATACAACCTTCAGAAAGTTTTATGTGGATTATCCCAACTTTAATTATTCGAGGTAAGCGACTACTAGAGAACATATACCACTCCTGACTCCTCACCACATGAAAGCTAAAAAGTGTTAATAATAAAACGTATCCCGTTATGAGCTTGCTCGAAATCGGTTTCGAAGATTTCTCTGCCGATCAGTTCAGTTCCCTAATCTCGTTTTTGACAAGTTCCAGGATCCTCCTGTGTCCATAGATAGTACGACGACTGTGCATTCCGCAACTCGATGCAGACGAAGTGCCGATATGGTCGCTGTTTTCTTAATAAATAAGTCTAGCGGTAAGACCCTGAGATCACTTCCAATGCGCATGTTGGTGTTGTACGTATTACACTACTTGTAAGTTGTAACTCCTATACTAAGCCCACCACATCTGTCTACATACACGTTTGCACTGTTGTAGTGCACTTTTTGCCTTCCTGACCTTCTCCTCAACATGGTAGTTCCAAGTAAGTCTAGATAGACTACCAGATACTTAACCTTCTTGGTCGTTGTTAGTTCCGACCCGAAAAGTGTGAAGGGCGGAAATAAGAGATTGTTCCTCTTCCTAGTGAAGATTATTAGATCTGTTTTCTCCGCATTAATGGAGAGCCCTTGTTCCAGACACCAACCACTTTGAGTGGACTCCTCATGATAACCGCTACCGTGACGTCTATATGAATTTGTCTCTTGCCGTTATTGCTATGTCATCGGCATATCCCACTTTGTGAATGCCAGTTGTCTCAAATCTGTTGAGAAGAGAGTCCACAGTAATATTCCACTCCACAGTGTAGGTGATAGAACACCTCCTTGTGGGCAACCGCTCTTCCTCCGCGCGTACTACGTACTACGCGTACTACTTACTTGATGTAGCACTGTTTCTGTAGACATGCCTGCCCTGTAGGCATGCTGTCTACGATTCAAAGGATACATCTTAAGCGTACTCTGCATATCATCCACCACCACCCTTTCCATTGTTTTGACTGGTCTGAAGGACTTTGCCTCGGTGTACCTAATCCTTTTTCCCGGTTTTGAAAGGAAGACCACCTTTCCCTCCCTCCATGTATCGGTATATAGCCTATTGCTAGGCATGCAAGGTCTATATTCCTGAGCCTTGGTACAATTACGTCTACTCCCCAGTAGCAATATAGTTAGGTTAGGTTAGGTTAGGTTGAATAGGGTGTGAGTTCATCACATAGGACTAGGCACCATATTGGACCCATCGCCATCCCTGGGGAACCTTAACGGTCAAAAAAAACCACTTCGCCCAAACAATTAATTTCCCTACAGAATCTGAAAATTGTTTCAATTTTGTTTCCGAGGCCAACCTCCTCCAAATTATCAAAGAAGTACCTGCCAAGGTATTTCCTCCTGTACCGAGCAATAGCTGACATTTACAGAGGAGATGAGTTATATCCTCTGCGACATGTAAGTCTTCGCAATACCTGCATATGTCCGTATCTGTTAGACCTATTCTCTTAGCGTGCTTCCTTAGAAGACAGTGCCCGGAGAGCACACCTACTGCCATCCGTAGCCTCGATCTACTAAGCTTTAGTAGTTCAGCCGATTTTTTCCGATCTAGCTTAGGCCACAGAGCCTTTGAGACCCTGTGCCCTACTATATCCGCCCATCTCTGATCTGCCCTATTTTTAATATTCTCGAGAATAATTCTCTTGGCCACAGCTATTGGTGGTCTTATACCCTCAATTGTTTCATTAGGTGGAAGCTCTGCTCCGGTTTTGGCCAGAACATCAGCCCTTTCGTTGCCCTCAATATCGCAGTGTCCGGGCACCCAACACAATCTGACTCGGTTCTGTGCGCATAATGCTCTGAGCATTGTGCGGCAGCTCCTGACTAGTTCAGATTTGATGATGAAGGATGCGCCTTTAGCGCAGCCTGACTATCAATGTAGATAGCGATATTCTTATTGGATATTGATCCCATATCATGTAGATACGCCGCTTTGAGCAAGGCCAGAACTTCTGCCTGGAACACACTGCATGTATCCGGAAGTCTTAAAGACACGTGTAGGTCTATTTCCCTAGAGTATATACCTGACCCTGTACCCTCCTTAGTTTTGGAACCATCCGTATAAATCGAAATTTCATTATCGTTCGAAACCTTATTCTTTTGCCAGTCCTCCCTATCTGGG
Organism: Cheilosia scutellata; assembly: GCA_955612985.1. Lineage (NCBI taxonomy): Eukaryota > Metazoa > Arthropoda > Insecta > Diptera > Syrphidae > Cheilosia > Cheilosia scutellata. The sequence goes on from OY015311.1 coordinate 135,848,412, forward strand.
TATTGTACTTCGTACGGTGTTTCGAAGTCGAGTTCACCCAAACTTTCAATATAGTTAATAGAGCCTTAAAGATCGAAGGCATCAGAACAGTTGTCCGTAACGTCTAAGATATCAGAAGCCAGCAAGACAAATGGGAAACTTAAAAAAGTTCTGGATGTATGTATAGTCTGCTGTAACCAGTGGGTTTCTCTATAATTCCGAAAATGAATGAAGACCTACTATAGAACAATTATAGAGCCTCTTTTAGTTTCTAGAATTCATTTACAAAAATAACCTTGAAGTTCTAAACTACGACCCTAGGAAATGAACTACCCGATGCTGAATACATCGTCTTAAATGGGAGTGCAAAAATCTAGTGAACACGATGGTAATGGGTATGTAGTTTACTAAGTCTGAGACTATTTGTGACTCTTTTACCTCCAAGTGCAGAACTAACGCACCTATCTAAATTCACGGCAACAAACGGCAAATCTAGTTACCTAGCTAATTAACACCCTTACGGAATCCCACCCAATCTAAAGTTAAACTTACAAACTCAAAATATGAACATTCTCGAAAGCACTAGATGTAGGTAGGTAGGTAGGTAGGTATAGGTATAAGATGAAATGTGACGCAGTTGTAAATATTTTATTTCAGCTTCAAAAATAATGACAGAGGCCAACTGTTTTACATCCTAACTTCAGCCAGCTTTCACACGTAGATATGTTTATGTATCTATTATTCTTTATTAGATAGCTTAGTTATACTCAGGTAGATCTTACGTGAAATATTAGTTGTTTAGGATTTTTGTCTTAAAATAAATACATAGATTAAAATCACACTTATGGATCAACTATTTTGCATCTTTGTATAGTCACTACTTCTAAAAAAACAACAAAGTTCCTAGTTATATCTATCTACGTGTAGAATCTCTAAACTTACACATTCCTATCCTACCCGTCACCAGGTGACGTTGAATGACTAAATATACCTACAAATGTACCTACATAGGTACAATTAAGTATTTAGATACCTACCTACCCTTGAAAACAGAATTTGAAGACATAAAACTCTTTAAAGCTTTAAGGCACCTAGGTACCTATATCTACACCTTACAGAAAAATCTAAATAAAACCTTGGACTAGGTAGGTATGTTCCTATCTACAATTCGCACTTATTTGTTATCCAAAAAAAAAGTCCCACTTACAAGCTACAATTAACTTTATGAACCTACATCGCTAATAGCACCAAAGAATCCAACCTAACACCTGACTATGACTACTGTTCCTTTGCTACCACCTACCACCATTCATCGAATTATATCAGATAGTTCTGCTAGTGACTTCAATTCGCATGCTATATTGTACGACATGAAAAGGCGTGGCCTATTTCACCCAACTGAGCGAGAATTTCCCCTACACATTCTCTCTTTTGTTGACCAGACCAATTCATTCGATTTCAACGAGACTGAGTTGAGTATGACATGAGTTGAGTATTGAGTAGATATCAAAAGAGTACTTTGTAGTTTTCGAATTTAGTTTGAGTGGATTATAGAACAACAGAGTTTAATTTCAATTTGAGTGATGGTTTAAATTTATTTTCGAATGAGTTTCGATGCAACTGTGAGTGGAGTAATATTAAGTCATCAGCATCGCTCCCATCCCAAGATCGTTAAGGAAGGGGGTGAAATGTAAAATTGGTGTTTTATAAGTCTTGGGCTTGGGTGTTCAGATCTATGTTAGATTCGAGCATGACCATATTGGGATGGGAACTAAATTTTGTGTCGCGAAATTTCAATTTTTCTTGAGATAGCAAAATTGTCTAGGTACGTAGGTGCCTAGGTAGTTGATTCAAATCGCATCAGAACATATCCAATTTATTTATAGCTTTCCCAATGTTTCACTTTTACTCATACCAATTTTCCAAAGACATCTAGATACGTATTTCTACTACTGGATGAGTGGATGTCCTTGTAGCAAGACAAAATGAATATTTTTACTTATTTATGTCCGCTAGAGGCAGCAATAAATTTCTTTTTTGGGGGCGACGCGAACGACGTGTCTTTCATAAATGAAACACCCTACACATAGATAGACGTTTACTAATTAAGAAGCTAGACGCACAATACACACAATTTTCGATGCACATTAAAACGCTGCGTGTAACCACCCTCACGTCCACCTACCACTGATTGTTATACCTAAGGGTGGCAATAGAAAACCGACAAAAACAACCATCAAAATGGCAAAATGAGCAAGCATCCTCCGTAGCAATTGATGTCTGCGACATTATTTATAACTCTTCTCTGGCCGTGCATTGGGGGTGAATTTTTAATTAATATATTTCTGTCTTTTATTTGTATCCCTTTTCAAGGCTTTGGGAACAGTCTCGGTGGAAAAAAAAGATGTCCTCTCTGTCATACTAAGTAATTCCGCCCACGAAAACTCACTGTATACGCAGTATCCTGCGGGTTGTTATGGAAAAAAGAACCGAATCTCTTCATTTACGGGGGTCAACGAATGTTAAATGTGATCTATTATGTTTTGCTCAGAAAATGAGAAGTTACTTTTCATCCCTTTTTAGTTGCATTTTAAGGGTGAGACTTAACGCTGGAGTCGGAAATTCCCCAATACCCAGAAGTAATTATAAATGTCCTTTAATGCTTGGTTAAATATATTTTTTCATCACAATTAGTTGCAGATTGGTTGTACTGGATTGCACAGCCAGACTTGTTTTATTTTGGGGTGGTTTATCAGTGTAAGAAGATGTAACTTTTCAAGTTTGACGGTCAGTGCTCAAAATATATGGTTGAATAAATTCTTATAATAGGTAAAGACATGCGTCTGAGGTCGCGCTCAGTAGTTCATGATAGTACATTACATATATAGATAGTAATAATTTTAGTTATTTCCTGTTATAATTTTCCACTACCTGCTCCACACTTGCTTTCGTTAGGTGGAGGTAAATTATAGCTCGTGGGAGACTAAAGGTTAGACGAAAGTGTTTATATAGGCAAAGTAAAGCGAAAAACAACACTACGCCATAAAAAAAACATGTTAGCGAAGGATTGCACCTCTCAGACTTTGTATATCCTGAATTCTTATGGCAGTGGCCATCTATGAACAAAATGATGATAAGACCCGTTGATAAATGTTAAATCTTTACCGGGTCTTCTGGGCTGGGAAATCTTTTTCAAAATCGAGAAACTACAATGTTTTCTAGGAAGACCCAGAGAGGGATGCTTCTTGTTCGACATCGGGTGTGTCTTTCCTCCTAATCCAATTCCAATATAATTTCTGCTATACTACTCAGCAGGTGGTGCTCAGTGCTCGCTCTGATTCCGTTTTTTTTTTTCTAAGGCAGCTTGACGATCATTCTCTTTGTAAAGTTGCTTGATTAAGTCTTCCAGTGTTTAAATTGTTCTAGTCTCATCCTTACCGGAGTTTGTGGTGCGTTCCCGAGGGGTATAAATCTGAGATGTTTCGATGAGGTCTTGCTTTAGATATTGGCGGTCCTTCTGCCTTAAAATCGAATTTCAACTGTATTCGTTCGTCGATATGTCTTCAGGTATCCGCAGAAAGCCTTACGTACTTTCTATTCCCTAAGATTGACCGACATCACTTTCAGCAACAGATATATATTTATGTAAGAGGTAAGGTGGATTCAGATCCTTCTCTCTCTATCACGTTGCTGTTCGCTGCACTGAACATAGTTATATAGGACTCCGTGAGAAATCCGTAAGACTTTACGCAGGAGTTTTAAATTTGTTAGGGGATTATGCCATTTTCGGCAGTCCGGTGTGTCGACTAAATGCATTGTATTAAGTTGATATCGCATGGCTACCTGGTGTACTAAATTGTTGTAGCATCATTTTTAAAAGACTGAATAGCTTTTTGAATCAATACCATACCCGAGTCCATTTTGGAACCATCGCAGTATACAACTTTAGGTCGTTTTGATAGTTTCGTGGATTATTGCTAAATGTTTCACTGTTTATGATCTCCGCAGAGAATTTTTTGTTGAAGCATAACCTCTTTAGGTAGGCGATCTGTACAGATCATACCTATCGAGTTCGGGAAATTCCGAAAGTAAGTTCCATTGGTTTTGGGTGTTCGCTAATATTTAACTCTTTCGCTTGTGTCTGTCAATAATGGGACTTTCTTTGGAGACCAGCTTCTCCCATACATGCGACCCAGGCACGTAGCCAGGGGGGGGCTTGAGGGGCTGAAGCCACCTCCCCCCCCCCCCCCCCGAAACGCTAAGCAAAAAATTAAAAACTAAAACTTTCTAATATAAATTAAAATCTATAAAAATAAGGAGACTATCCAAGTAGGTATACAGTATCCAAACGCTAGGTATGTACACTGTGCAAGCCATCGCTTGAACCTGGTTCTGTCTAATGCCATGTCAACTGCTGCAATCGCAATTTCCGTGGTGTAGTTAGTGAAATAGCTAATTTCTTCCGCAACCATTGAAATGCAAATATAACTATAAAAATGTCATTAAAAAACACGCACCAGAGAGCCGAAAAAATCGACTTCTAAGCCTTTGTGAAACAAGATTCATTGAAAGGCATGACAGTATTATTTCCTTTGTAGAGCTCTTCAAATGCATCTCAATAAGTCTTGAAGAAATAACCAGCAGAACGTGGGCGATGTCTTCGAAAGCATCAACACTTTTGGCAGCGACCCAAAACAGTGATTTCCTAGTAAGCCTCATTGCATGCGAAAAACTATTCAATTTAACGCTACCCTTATCAGTTTTCCTACAGACCAAATCCTTACACTTTCGTTTCTGCTATCGACAGCACAAAAGAAGTTCTGAATTCTCTTAAGAACATTAGAGAAAATGCCGAAGATTTTTTCAGAGAGGCGTTTCATCCATTTCAATTCATTTTATCCGAATCCCAACTTGCCTAGGACTTATATGAAGTTAAGAGCCCCAAGAACTTCATTGAAACAAACAACGCGTTCAAATCCAGAATCCTCTTCTACTGAAGCCTGTTTTACAACAGTGTCTAATGATTCCTTGCATAGATTCGATAATACAAAATCTTACGGACAGATTCATGGATAACGAAGACGTTCTACCATGCATCGTTTCGAGCTCCTCTCCCAGGTTTTACAGCATGTGAGCGAGTGAACGAAATGGAAAAGCTAACATGTTACTTTGATAATACAATTTCGTTGCCAGCTGTGAATTCGTTGTCTTTGGTGCGAAAAAATATTTTAGAGTGATCTCTTGACCGAAATTTTTTTGAAATTTTTGAAATTGCTTGGTATATGTGACAATACATACTTTAGAGAGCTATAAACTCTAAACACTACAACTAGTATTGAAAGAACCTTTTCAACTATGAAAAGGATTAAAACAGTGTCCCGCAGCGTTATAGAGAATGCAAGATTAAGCTCACATGCTATGATATCTGTTCATTCGGATATTAATGTGGATCCAGATAAGGTGATTGATCTCATGTCAAAAAAAATCAAGACGTTCTTCTGCTTTGAAAAAAATGTGTGTAAAAAAATAATTTTAGTATGTTCGTTTAAGTACATACGATTTAAAAACTAATAAAAATCAATGAATTGGAATATACTGGGTGTCCCAGTTAAGCAGTATATTCCTTTAAGGGAAGATTCCTGAAGTTCCGCCGAACAAAAAATTATATGACAGGGGGGGTCCATTTTCACCATATTTTCCGTTTTATTTTTTTTATGAAATTTGTATCCTTGAGAATTTTTTTAAAAATTTCGTTAAGCAACTTTTCTACATACGATCGACAGAATTTGTCAGACAAAAATGGTCAAAAAGGGACTCGATATTTCTCTAAAATCAACTTTTTCTTTCAAAGCACCCCAGAAGAAAAATCCATGGGTGTTAGGTAAGGAGATCTGGGTGGCCAAGGATTGGGCCAAATCGACCAGTTCACCTTTCATTAAAAGTATGGTTCAGAAAGAACATCTTCAAGGAGCTTCGGCAATCGTTCTCTAAGAAATTCAAGGGAATTAACTGTTTGTGGAAGAACGTGCGGGCCTACTAAAGTGCTTTCAAACATTTACGCTGAACCTCCTTTGAAATAAGCACACATTTTGGAGAAGTTGTTCAAAATAATTAAATTCTTACCTTTGAAAGGATGTTGTGTGTATTAAATGGGGATTGGGGTCTGACCAATGGTGCAAATTGTGGAGGTTTGTAGCTATAGATAACTTTGTTTGCGAATTGCTCTTCGTCAGTCCACAGAATGTTCTTGAGGAAGTATCCGTACCGGTGCTAAATGGATAGGGTGTAACCTATTACTCTGGAGAGTTCTGTGAATCCTGGTTCTGGGAAGTTCCAATTGCACAGCTAATCCTCGGACCTGACTAAAGGCTTAACTTCCACAGCACGCAAAATCCCACCCTCAATTTCAAATTATCAATGTTAAGCTTTTTTTTCATATTCGACAATTAACTGTTAACCATTGCTCATAATTACATTAGTCTATTATTCTGACTTAATTTTGTTTGTCCATTTTTTTTTTTGTCAAAAAACGGCTTTTACAACAACTCTGTTGATCGTACGTAAAAAAGTTGCTTAACATAATTTTAAGAAAATTTCTCAAGGATAAAAATATCATAAATAAAATAAAAATTTATTAAGTAAAAATGTAACAACAAATTTTCAAAATGTTGAGTTTAAGGAGCCACAACTTTTTTGTAGGTGCTTATATGTACCCAAAGTGCATAAGACTTGTATGCGCTTCTAAATTCTATTTTCAAAATGCACAAAACAATTTTTGTATCTCTAATAGTTTAGAAGTTATAGCGTTTTAAGTGGTAACACCCACGAATTAGAGGTCACATCCTTTGAAGGGCCATAACGGGAAATATGGTGAAAATAGAATTTTTTGTTCGGCGGAATTTCACGAATCTTCCCTTAAAGGATTATACTGCTTAACTGGAACACCCTGTATATAGTTTTTTGTTTATAGAATTCCTCGTAAGATTTGGAAGCAAGCTATCGATAACAAGAGACCACAATAGCGGTGACAGTACTCCTCCCGGCAGCTCTTTAAGGTGCCTGTCCATTTGAGAGTAAAAATGCTGCGAGCAGCTCTCAAGCAGCTCTCGGTCTCGAGAGCAAACTCGCAAGTGGACATAGTCTTGAGACTGAGAAGTAGTTCGCCGAGAGTTAACGTTTTGCTCTCGAGATTCGAGCCTTTTGAAAGTCACTCGCAAGTGGACACATGTTCTGATCACTATCGGAGATTAGCTCTCAAAATTCCAACACGGTTCGTATTTTGCGAGTAGCTGTCGAGAGTCGACGTGGCAGAACATTGGATATCGAAGGAAATAAATCAACTCAAAGTGTTACCAATACACGCTCACGTACTGGTATGGCTTCCCTTAATTTGGTATCCTTTTTTATAAATAATGGGCCGAACAGATTAAATTACATATTCTATTTCACTTGTTGCCGAATGTTAAAAATCCCTGAATTCCTCCTGATGAGCATCTACAATTTGAAGCTCTTTTGTAAGAGAAGACCCTTCACAGAGTTTACGACGACGATCTATTCGTAGTTTCCCACCAACTTAATTAGGTCGAAGTGATTTATAAATCACGAAAGCCGTTTCCAGGTGTTTTATTTTGACATTTCTGTTAATTCACGAAAATTTTCTTTCCAAACTTCCAAGAGGAAGAACTTGTCTTTTCCGTGCCAAATTTCGCTCTTTTACTTGCTTCTCCTTTGGGAACACATCTGACAATATGACAATATGAAAAATAAGAACACATTTTAATTACATCACAAACTCATCGAAACAAGCGGAAAATTGAAAAAATTTAGTTTATTTTCATGAAAATGGTATTTGTCAGTGTTTTTAGCTAGCAGAAGAAGTATCAAGTGGACACGGTTATGAGAGTAGTCTCAGGTTTAAAACTCTCAAAGTTCTATCAAAAAACTCTCGATATTAAAATTTCGAAAATATTACTCTCAAGTGGACAGTCAGCCGAGAGTAACTATCGAGAGTTTACTAACGAAAGTACTCTCAAATGGACAGGCACCTTTACGGACGGCTGGTACTAATACTGCGGTCAGCGCTGCCGAGTCGTTTATTTTCCGACCTTCAAAAATCGCTTTAATAGTAGGAAACTCATTCGCAGAGGGCGCTGTAGCGCGGTGGTTAGTACGAGGGATCCTAGGTTCGATCCCCGGAAAAACACAAATTACATCTTAAAGTTTATTCTACTGCGCCACCTCTCGCCAATGTCTGACAAACATCCGAGAGTATGTCTGTCCTGAAAAAGCTTCTCAATTCAGCCGTTCCCAAAAATACAAACTCACACAAAACGAATGGTTGCGAGAAGCTAGGCCTAGGGTGTCTACCCGCCTGTTTCGCCACCTATTTATTTATTTATTTAACTCATTCTTTAGCCTGAATATCGTAGATATATACCTGAATATTATGGTCTACGAATAGTAACATAGTTCAATTCGACCGTTAATCGCAATCATAAGAAATCGCGCAATTTCCATATCAACTGGTAGTCTCTTTCTGCCGTCCCTTCTACTATAACGGTGACTTATAAGGTAAGATTTGGTTGAACTTGAAGATTCAACTGACACCCAACTAATTTTTTCGATGGACCAGAACTTACAAATGCCCTTCATGAAGCTTATTCGACTTGTATTACCAATTGGGCGTACCTACAAATGTGTCGAAAGCCTTAAATACCTTATACCATTTTATTCAATTTACTTTTACTGGTAGGTATGTCAAATTGCATAATAATTATTCCCAAGTTTAAAAATGTTTTACTATTTATCAATGACCTCATCCATGTCGCCTTTTCCACTGACTTCTTTACATTTTAAATTTATTTATCTCTGCTAATCGGGCCGCAATAAAAATAAAATATTACACAAGTATAGTGAGCTTTAGTTATCGCTCTACTTTATCCCACTATTCGAGGCGCTAGTCGTGCACCAACAAAAATAAAATTAAAATTCCAACCACAAAACATCGAAATGATTAAATTCCCAAAAAATTGAAAAACTTTAGAGTAGATCATCGGCTCGGAGGTAGAAAACCCCGTAACTTAACAAATTTCAATTCAACGCCACTATTTGCACCTTTGTTCCCATGATCTAACATCAAAATTGTATATAAAATGAATGCTTTGCGGTATATCTGGCCAGAATTTTAAGTACAAAGTGATTTTTTTTTTTTGTAATTTTTTTATTTATTTTTTCTTTGTTGGTACTCGTATAGCAAGACCAAATCAAGCCTCATAAATAATTTTGCATCAGTTAATAAAATCGTACAAAGTGAAAGGCGAGCGCCGCACATCCTTTATGGCACAATCAGCATATTATACGCTGACGTTGTATTGGTCAATTTTGTAATTTCGCCCCCCCCCCCCCCCCCTGAAGGCATACTGAACATGGCGAGAACGGAAACAGAAGTGGGTGTGATGAGTAAGGCTTGTGCACCAGCACCCGTGTCAGGGAAGGAGAAATTACATCCCTTCAATGCCATTCACAGTGACAAAATCAAAATAGGAATTAATCAGAAAAATATCCTTTTGGCAGAGGCCAGTAGTGGGCTCCTTTGTGCGAACGTAATCCGTTCGTCTGGTAGAGAGTTGATGGCTTTACCATAATGTATCTGTTGACACTTTTTGGATGCATTTTAGCGTAAACTTCAACACCAGATCCAATTATGCGCCCCTCTTTTGGTCAAAAAAGAATCTTTTGCAAAAATTAATTGAAAATGCATTCGAATTTTATAAAGCGAAAAATAATTGAGCTTTTCCGACTTAAGAGTGATTTTTTTATTTTATATAGATACAATTAAAAATTGTGTCGATTAATTTCAAAAATATTACCTGATTAGCGCTTTGTTCGGAAAACAGGAATGAGTAATGAATCTGCATTATATGTAAATTTAGGATAGTATAGGTGCATTTTATTGACACCTTTTTATGAAGGTTAGTATAATGCCTCTGGGCGGAATTAAAGGCATCCGGGAATATCTAAACAATTCGGAACTGTAACCAGAATTCACTGATGGAACTACATTTTGAAATTTTTAATGTTGTCTAACTTTTTTGTGTTTGGGTTTTGAAGATTATTTTATAATATTTTTTGTTGAGTTTCTTGAGCACTTTCCAGAACTCTAATCAGAACTATTCGGAACTCCAAAAATATATTTTCGCAATTTTTGTGTTTTTTGTTTTTGGTCCGAAAAAAAATCCTTGTATAGGGAACTCCAGAACTCTTGATGTAGTGCATGCATTTTGGAAACAATTTTTGTTTTGCTCTAATTTGGCGTTAAACTATCAGGAACTCCAGAACTATGTTGATTCTATACCTAGTGAAGTGGCTGGAAAAAATATAGTTTCAGAGCATATTTTTGTTAACGAGCGTAGATTGCCCCGTAGCCGTAGGAATAGAGTATTTCGCCCTAAGCGACTTTAAAATAAAAATTTTATTCACTTTTCTCATAAACTTCGTGGTACGAAACGAAGCGGTGGTCACCTTGTCGTTGCGTCCATTTCTGGACATTAGTAGCCAGTAGGGTCACCCATGACAGACAGGCTGTTTTGATGGACAACGAACTAAGAACTACACAGAACTCTTAGTTAGAGTGCTCGATAAGACTCTCGTCCTCTTCTCTTCTCCTATTTCTATCCACAAATTACCATTCTCTCTATTTCTTATCCTAACCTATACCCTTTCCCCTGGGCTGGACGAAGGTGTCATACGACTAGTGCTGATAATCAGCCTGGTTGGGGGCCCAGTTTAAAGAATAGCTCAGCCACAAACAGAGTATCCGGATACCTGCTCCAGCTCCTCTGTTAGAGGTTTTTGGATTTTTGTTGCTTCAATTTTTTCTTCTGTTAATTTTTCAAAGGTTTTTTTTTTTTTGTTTACCTAAAACAACAAAAAAAATTAGATAACACGAAACAAAAAAAAAATACATAACAAATAACATGTGTATCGAAACAAACGTAGCGGCTGATACATTTTTCCGCAAGCTAGTTTATCAGAGACTTTGACGATGAAATAAAAAAAAAATATCAGCAAATTTTATCTGATGGAAAGCGATCCGGAACCTTTGAAACTGGCCCTAAATGAACTGAACTGCTAAGTTCACGCACCCTTGGAAAAGGAATTCAAATTTATAACTACATTTTCCCAGCGACTAGGATAGGACTAACTGCTTTCAAGTACACTCAGTCACGAAAATAACTTTACATAAGAATCAGGAGAACAAATTATAAACTTGATTTTGTGACATGTTGTTATAATATTGTGAATAGAAATTCTGCTGGCATTTCCTCCTTTTTTCGATGTTATAGATTGAACTTGAACCATGGGTTTCATTTGGTGGTTTAACAAGATTTTAACGAAATCCCCTTTATTTATTCCAGTTATTTGGTAACTTCTAGAAGCGGTAGCGAGAGCTTTAAGCTCTTGTAAGGTACCTACTTTTGGTTAAAAATTAAGAGCCCAAAATATATTTAATTTATGCTTCCGGGGCCTAATACGCTGCGAGTTATTTTAAATCCGACAGACAATTGCTTCTAGGGGGCAATCTGGTTATTTTCATACCGTTCAGTAAATTTCCCTTTGTAAAAAATTACCATGACCAATGACCATACCCATACACAACTGAAACAAAGCAGAAAATTCGCAATCCTCTTCATCTCATATCTCATTCCGATCATATTAATTATTTTCCATTTCAGCTGAAACGACATAAAACAATAAACTCTTTCGGGGTAAAGTGCATTTCATTTGTCAACTTAACGAGCGCTCCTGAATAATATACAATTTCATTTTTTGTTGTTGGTAAATCATGCATCCAACCGTAGAGGTATGCATCCACGTAGATGTCATTTCGTTGAATTCTCGTTCCAAAAATAAGAATTGATTGCAGCAAAAGAAGGCAAACAAAAAGAAATATAAAAAATTCACAAACAAAATCGACAGAAAAATATACAAAACATGAAACAACGAAACACAACTGTCATTCTCAAATTGACAGATGAAAATCAACTCCCCGAATGAACATATTCAATTTGATCCGAACGATGTTTGCAAATAAATTGCAAAATTCAAAATCCGCTCCACATGCGATATGCAGTCATGCATCCAACTACTAGCTATACACTCAGCCACTCAGAAATCCTCTGAATGCATCTGCTAAAAAGTAAAAATGTTCAAATAAAAGTTACAAAAAACACAGAACGGAACTATGTATCTAGTATACTATGGTACGAAGTATTGATATTTCTGCGTTTGCTTTTTTTTTTTTTTTCGTTTTTCTGTAAGGATTTGCTGTAGCTAGCCTTTTTATTCAAATTTGTATTTCAATCCCGGAAACTACTTGCATTTGTTATTGTGCTTAGGCAAAGTGGGTTGGCGGAGGTATGAGGTGATAAAAATGAATGAATCAGTTAAAAAAAAAATTCAATATTGTTGGTATTTATTTTATTCGGGCGAGTATTGTGTTTGCATTTTTTATGTCACTTGGCGTACATATTCAAAATTGTCAAATAAAATGGTTTTCATCCTAAGCTTCGAATGTAAATGCTATCAATTGACAGTAAATTTGTTTTGAACGGTATACATATTTGGAAAGGGTTTCTTTTTTTTTTTGATTTTATTTTAGAATGAATGAAGGAGATTACTTTCGGCAGTAAGTAGATACATACACTGATACACTGGTGGTATGAACACTGATGTGTGCACATAATACAAGCGAATAGGACTTGCGAACAATTAGCGAACTTTTATTGTCGAGACAGATTATGAAACCCAATAATCTTTTTCGATATCATGTAATTATATATCATATATGTAATTCCATAAGCGATGTGCCGTCCTGATAATCTTAACCAATAACAAATTTTAATATAGTTAAAAGGGACAGATATTAGCCTCTTAAAAATATATAAAATGTTGAACTAGGGACTTGTCAAACACACCAAGGTTTATTTTAAATACCTACTATTAGCCGTTTTTTTATTATCAGCGCTAGCTGATAGCATTCAATTTCTTTTTCGGAAACTATCATATCATCAGCATCATAATTAACCGTATTGTACTGCTAATATTTCCATTTATATTTCTGAGCCATATAGCGAAACAAAACATCTCGAAAGTCGGAGTAGTAACTTATTCGAATTTGAAAAAATGCTAATTGATTTTTTGTGTTGTTAATTGTGGTTCACATTTTGGTCTGGCAACATGTGGCTATAATTTACAGGTACACCAACATTTAGTGAATGAAATAAACAACGCCACGAAATTTCAGATCATATTTCGTGATCTCGATAAAAAGCAGGATCACATGTTGTTGTTGTAAGATGTAAGTGCATGTAAATCGATGATCTATATGGATCATAGCATAGCTGATAATAAAAAACGGCTTTTATAATCTATTGATGTTTCATAATGATTATGATATAAAGGTATTTTTTTTTTTGCATCTTTTTCTGAAAAATATTTTATAAATATCCATCGCTACAGACTATGCAGGACCTACGTCTATTAGATTAGATTATTAGTCGAGCGAACCTTCATGGGGATCTTCATCGTCAAGAGCTGTTATCTAATGTTGTTCCTGAAATAGATTTTCCTGACCCCACTGAAGGGTTTAGGCCCGAGGAGTGGTATTGTTGCGCCGACTTTAGCCAGTGAGTCGGTTTTATAGGTTTTTCTAAGCAACTTCCGATTTTATGACAGACTAGCTTTTGCCCGCGGCTTCGCTCGCGCGGTCCTCAGGATTTGGTACACAGAGATTTCTTCACTGTCAGTTAGTTCCCTCTTTTATATTTATATATCGCGCCGGAAACCTACCTAAGAAAGTACCAGGAGCAGTTAGTAACGCCCTATTGGAGAAAACAGTTCAACAATGATAATTATGAACAATTTGTTAGCCCTAGCATCTGAACACAGATCATACTATAGCAGACTGAGCCACTCTATGGGACAAAATATATTTCTTAGCTTACAAATACACCGATATGATGAGCACCATCTTTAGACCTTCATTAAATCCCACACCACCCAGATCTTCCTATACTATGCAACATATTCAAGCGGAAAGATCATGAGCATGTGTACCACTTTCTAGCAGTGTGCCCCATTCTTACAGAATTTTGTTTGAATATCTTTGGATAAAGCGATAATCATATTCAACGGCGACAGAGATTGGGACGCATTACAAAGTTTTAAAATGATACGACCAGAAAGGATTCTTATAAACAGGGCCTCCTTAAGAGGGGCATCGTCAATAACTCGGGCCCCAAGCAAAATTTCCAAAATCGGAAAAATGAATTATCTCTATTTCTTGTAATAGAGTACACAAACTGAGTTTGAAGTCAATCTTTAGGGTTTGAATTTCGAAATATGTATCCTTCCTTTTCCTTGTATACATCTACTGTGCAAAATTCCAGCTTTCTGGAGAATAGGGTTTGGGCTGGGCGTTGATGATCAGTGAGTCGTAAACTTCATTTTTATAATAATACTAGCTGACCCGGCAAACGTTGTTCTGCCTAAAATAGTTATTTTAAATATTTCAAGATTTATTTTGATATTTTTGTTCAATTATTTCTTTTAATAAGAATGAAGGCGGATAGCTTCAGTGGTTCAGCGGCCATTATCGGACTTACATACGCACCAGCGTTTTTATATAGGTAATGTAATATAACTGTACCCGCCCGGCTTTGCCCGTGCACATAAGTTGTATTGCTTAGGTCTTAGATTCTATCGTAAAATGCGAAAAATGAGAATAAATCGATTTTCTGGAATTTTATTTCTGCGTAAACCTGAAATACAGCAATAAGAACAAATCAAAAAAAGAATCATGAGAATCGCCCCAGTGGTTATCGAGTTGCAACGTCATCGATTTTCACCCCATAGAAGATCTTTTTTGTATGGGAGGTGCCACGCCCCTTTGTCTAATGTTGACCAATCTCCTGGGCCAATACCTAAGATTGTCTGTAAATTTGAGCTCAATCGATTTGACAGTTTTAGAGATATAAGATTTTGAATGTTTTTTTGTATGGGAGGTGCCACGCCCCTTTGTCCAATTTTGACCAATCTTCACAGGAATACTCCTAGGCCGATACCTAAGATTGGATGTAAATTTGAACTCAATCGATTCAGTGGCTTTTGAGATAAAAGATTTTGAATGTTTTTTTTGTAGGTATGGGAGGTGCCACGCCCCTTTGTCCAATTTTGACCAATCTTAACAGGAATACTCCTGGGCCGATATCTAAGATCGTATGTAAATTTGAACTCAATCGATTCAGTTGTTTTCGAGATATAAGATTTTTTTTGTATGGGAGGTGCCACGCCCCTTTGTACAATTTTTCTTTTTTCTAAAACCCGTACTGAGAAAATACCTTTCCAACAAAGTATAAATCATCAAAATCGGTTCATCCAATCTCGAGTTATGGGATTACATCGCACTTCGGACACTTTCTTTTATATATACATATAGATTATAGATGAGTAAAGAGCTTTGAGAGCTGCTTGGCTGTCTGAGAAGATAAATATAGTTTGATTACGCTTATTAGATTTCAGCTAGAAAATGGGGCTAGTTTTTTACAAGACTGACTAAATAGATCGTCTAAATGCATGTTGCGTGGGCTTTCAGGCTTCATAGCACCAAGCAGAGACAGGTGACCTCCATCATGTTAGGAAAAGGGGTCAATCTAATTCAAATGCAACAGCCTATACTATACCACCATGTTTCCTTACATTGTTTGCAATTCGAAGTATGTAGTATTGCAACCGCGGTCTGCAAAGGGTCCGCAAACTTGTCCGGTTTGTATTCAAACACCATATTTGCGTGTAGATACTTTTTGACATGAAATAGAAGTTCGTGTATTAATAATAGCGGATAATGACGAAACTTAGAACTGTATTTGTGGTTAAATTGGTCATATAATGCACTTTGCATTGTAAAACGCACGGTTACACAAAAAAAGTAGTTTTGCTCTGCATGTGGGTTTTTGTGGTGCACTAGCAATTTTTTACATAAAAAGTAAATGATTAATAATTCACACTCTGCGTAAGCTTAATGAACTTTGCCTAGAAATAAAGACTATATTGGATTGGAAAATTAGGTATTTATTTCTAATGCTACAGTTCTCCTTTTTATTTGTCAGTCAGATCTTTTGTGTTGAATATTCCTAATTTGATTACAAATTCCATTACAATACCAAATACAATGTCGTTATTCTTAAATCAAATGTCAATCCGTATGGCGGTGTGACAAAGGTAAACTTTACATGGCTTTAAGTTGTTGGCTCTGTTAATCCGATTATTTATACATTAACCTCAACTTATCTGCTAAAGCATTTTCTATTCTTTTCTTGCCAAATTTGGGGAACATCCTCTAAATCAATCTTCGGTTCCCTGGAAAATAAATTTATACATTCATTCCGCTGAAAATTAGGGAAATTACCGTCGTTTTTTTTTTTGTTTAGTCTGTCTCCACGAAAATCGGTAGACATTCCGCAGGACATGCCTTTTGTTTATCCATCCCGCTTTCGAATGTCAATTCTTATTAAGGACTAAACACAATTGATTGATTTATTTTGCAATTATAATCATAGATCCAACTTCGCAGAGACATCGACATCGACATCGCTCCACCATTGAAAAGCAGCAAAACAACAAACAAAAAAAAACGCGTTTAAAATTCACAAAAAGTCACTCCCAAACGCAAAAGATATATAAAATTCCATGATCTCCGTGAGAGAGCGTTAAGGCCTAATAAGCCGAATAATGTTTCATGTAGCTATGCAAAATTAGGGATGAAACACCACCGCTCCCATGTAGCCACCGTGCGTCGCGTCGTCGTCACCGACAGTGTCGACCGATAGACGGCAAATAATAGAATATCCGAAAGGTGAGATCCGGGGAGAGATACGAAATGTATATCTTGCAGATAATTTATGTCCATTTCACTATTGATTTAATGCGCTTACAGGATGCTTAACATTTCTTGCTTCTTATTATACAACTCTCTAATTTTCTTTTTATTTTATAAAACCCGAGGGTGGTTAGATGCCTTTTGATCGACTCTCCCCATGGCAATTGCAGGTTAAATTCAGATTCTACTTTAGCTCGTCCAATTATTTTTACTTTTTTTTCCACATCGAATCGCCGAGAGTCGTCAAATTGAGGGAATCCGTCGGGGTGTCCTGACGATAGCCAAGGTGGTAGAGCGTGTACGTGGCGGGTGCTGCTGGAAGTGTAATTGTAATTTCATGGATTGAAAAGGTCACAGATGTCGTCGTTTTGTTCGTTGTTTTCCCCAGCAAATAATTGAACATCGAGAAATGTAATGGGTGATTGGTCAAGTGCGCTCGGAGGCGGAGAAGTTAAATACTTGACTGGATTCACCCTTGAATATTAGTATTTAGGAAATATATCTTTTCCGTGTTGACGGTAATTTTTTCATGATTCTCCATACTCTACCATAAGTGATGTTTGAACTTTTACTTGATTGGATTCTTTGTTGAAAGTATAGCAGACACATATCATAGGTATAATTTATTAGTCAAATGGGAGTCATTATCCATGTTCTGGAACGATTTTCTTCTGAATTATAATCTAGGGAATATAGTCGATTATACTTTTACCTTTTTGTCAATATCCTTTATGAGAAAAGGATGAAAAACTGCATAACGTTAACAAGCCAGAAGTATACAGAAAGTATACAGGATAAAATAATATGGCATAAAATAATATGGCAGTAGTACTTTAGTTTGGACATAAATACAACATTTTTATATATAAATAATGTCAATGAATAATAATTAAATTTTTTATAAGCATTTTAATTAAAAAGTCCACTGGAGTTGGAACGACAGAAGATTCCCGTTTGTGACACCTTTATCAAAAAAAAGTGTCCGAAATGGTTCAGTGGCAGCTCAGTGGCACTGTACTGGACAAGGACTACTAAGGGATTGGGATCGACAACAAGTTCAGCCACAAAAAAAAAGAAAAAAAAAAAAAAAACACGTGTTAGCCCTAATATTTTTTCACTGATCTATATTTTGTGGAACTTCTTGTTGACTTTAGATGGCGCTCACAGTCCGGGTTGGACCACGGACTCAACAAACAAGTCCCTCCAGCCAACTCGGTCTCTATAGGGACTATAGTAACCTGCCTCACGGATGGACCCAAAGATTCGAGCTGGTGCGTTGTTGTCCATACGCCCCACGTGTCATAGCCAGAGCCACCTCAGTCGCTCTATTTTCAGCTCTTTGGCTAGGTTAAAGTCGCTATATAGCTCGTAAAGTTTGTTTGAATCTCCTTCTACACACTCAATACGAGTATATACATACAAACTGCACCGAAAAAACCCTTGAAGAATCTTTCACTCAAAGCGTGCCACGAGGTTTTCATCTGCTTTCAATAAGGTCCATACTTCTGCACCATACATTAAGGTCTTCTACAATATTTCCTTGGTTCTGTGAGAGAAGGCTTTACTTCTTAAATGCCTTCAAAAGTGATTCTTCGCTTGGTTTCTACGACGATGTCGTTTTGCGAGGTAATTGTAAATCCTATATGTTGACAAAGTCTTTAACTACTTCGAAGTTATATATACATATGTCCACTGTAATGTTTTGATTGAGTCGCTGATGTTGAGAGGCCTTTCTCGATGACAGCAAATACTTCTGTTTGTCCTCATTACCAGCCAGACCCATATTCGCTACCTCCGTTTCAACGTTTGCAAACCCGCCATTGACACACAGCGCGCTCCCGATAAAGTCAATATCATCTGGATAATATGCAAGTAATTCAGCGGACGGAAAAATTACAATTAGTTACCCTACAATTGCTTCAAGCACGATGCTAAAGAAGTTTCATTATAGCGAGTAGTTTTAAACTTTTCCGACATTAAAGGGTTCCGTTTCCGTGGTGTGTTTTCCCACTTTGAAGGAGCAGCGAGATTTCTCTATCGTCATCCTGCACAGATGCACGAGTTTGGCAGGGATGCCAACATTTTGCATATATACACTATCATAGGCGGCTTTGAAGTCAATAAAGAGATGGTGCTCACCGATCTGCAATTTCTGCGTTTTTTTTTTAGATCTACCGGATATATGAATATTTGGTCGATGGCTGGCCTAAGACCGCATAAATAGGTAGTTAATTTAGAGTTAGTTAGACCGAGCCTTTGCGCGTGTCTGCCTAATATGCAGTGCCCGGAGATGACATTAACAACTTCTGAGATGCTGAATCTTTTGAGTAGAAGAAGCTCCTTGGATCTTTTTTTAGTCCAGAGCTGGCCAGGTGAGCCTAGCAGTATGGCAGTATCCTAGGTGTTTACATCTAAACCCTGTTCTGCTTGCTATGTCCGCATGAACTATTTGTTTAGCGTAGGAAAGAGGTGCATACACGTTGTGCAAACTTATACTATCTGCTGCACAGTTCCTAGGGATGTCACAGTGACCAGGAACCCAGCAGAGGGTGAAGTTGTACTGTCCAACTATCTCGTTAAGAGATACGCGGCAATCTTCCACCGCCTTGGATCTTATTTCGCTGCATATGACGATATTCCTTTGTGATAGCGAATTAATCGACAGCCACACTGTAGCTTGACGAATAGCAGTAATTTCGGCTTGGAAGACACTGCAGTGTTTCGGAAGACAAAAGGAGATACCCAAACCACATTGATAGGTATGGGCCGGACAGGTTTTATAGACACTCGAGAGTATAACACAGTTTTGAGAACGTTTCCCGTCGGTCTAAGATGGTCTGGGTCCAAAAACAAAAACTCAACCAATTAACAAATGTTTGTTGTTGGGAGTAAACGAGCAACCTTCGAATTTTCATTACATTATTGAAAAACATTATTGTTTTTTCATTTAGTTTTTAATAAACATTTAATGTTACTAGTTCTATAGGCTGTCTTTCAATGGTTAACCATTCCAAGACGTAACATTATTGGCGACGAGGATTGAAAAATTATCAAACAAGTTGATCTAATCATTCACGGCGTTCGTTCAAGAAAATTCCGTAGATGCAGGTTCACATTCATCTAGTGATTTATGAATCCTATAAGAAAAGTTTTCTGCCTGGAATTACTTATGGTAGGGAGCTTCCACACCGAATGGTGGAGGAAAGTTAGTCAGAAAAAATTACTAAGAGTTGGAGAGAGCTGAAACCACGTTCAACAACGCATATAGGCAACACTAGACTGCCAGGTGCAACAAGAAAAAACATAACAAAAGTTATTAAGTATAAGTGCGTATAGGAAAACATACTCTCAAGGCATTGGTAAGCCTGGCACTGAAGTTCAGCCAAAATTAGCTTCAACACTCTCAACAATAGTTATCTACCCAATAATAGCGCGGACATATAAACAGTAGTACAACTTGACCCCAAATGTAATTCTATTGTTCGGGAACAAATTTGGGCTGAAATACCGGCCAACTGGCAATGGCATCTCAAGTGAAATAATTACCTCCTTTTAAGTGATTAATTTTGCAAAGTAACCCTTGTCGTTTAGATAGATCAACGACTCTGAAAATGTTGCAAAAATGTTTTCCCCCTTTATTTTGTTGTTGAATCTCTCCCTTTTAGGTGAATTTTCATTTTGAGCTACCCTCTATTGTGCTTTATACTGGATACGATTTTAAATGGGTAACAATAAAGTGAATCTATGATGATGATTTCCAACTGCAATTGAACATTTTGTTATGGGAATCCTTCCAAAGTCGGGTCATGCAGATGAATTCCATTGCGAAATTTAAAATTGCCCAGTTGCCAATTGTATAGGGGCCATTGTTTGCGAGGTTAAAAATGACTCGATTAGGACTGAATGTGGGGGTGGAGAAGAGATTCAAGAGCATTGAAGAATTTATTAGAAACGAAACACATTTAAAAGGGCGACCATTGAGCAACGACATAGTGCTACTTCGTTGCTTGACATTTTTATATTAGAAACTATAGATTTTGAAATGAAATTTTTTTATGTTTGTTATATGATCAGGCGCAGTATACTTTCCTTTTTTAGACTGCCGTGGAGACAGAAGTGACTTGTTGGTTGGTATAAAGCAGTAGGTACCCAATGAGGTTCGCTTACATGTCAAGGAAGGTCCATTGTGCTGATGCTGGAAATGAGGTTCTCTAACATGTCAAGAAAGGTATATTGTGCTGCTGCTGGAAAGGACCGTTGGGTCATAATATCCGCTCCTAGAACCAATTGCTTTTATTTATGAAGCATACCCTATTCCCCATACAGGCATTCGTTAGGCCGTTATGCCTATATGTATATCGTGAAAAACATAATGACACGGTGTATAGCCTTAAGGATGCTCGCTAGTGCATTAGATGTGCGCAATTGTCTTCTTTTCTATTTAATTTCAGTATCTTTTGCAGAAATCATAAAAGAAATATGTTTAACTATGGCACAGTGTGAAACTTGTATAAGTATTAAAAGTTCCTTAGACCTTTTCTAGTTTATCTTGATGAGACACAATCAGCTTTATCGGCATCACATTAATCAAACCTATTCCATCTAAGGATTGCAATCCTAGGCAATTCTCTACAAATCTGTAGAGATGAAGTTAGATAGATAGATAGATATTTATTTCGTATTATACAATTTACAATTTGATAATGGTAATTATCTTTCTATTGGAATGGAATATGGTTTTATTTAATATAACAATTTAGATAACAAAAAAAAGTTTTGAGGAAAATACGAGAAAAACCTCAATTCAAACAAAAAAAGAAAAAGGAAAACAAATAAAAAATAATTATGGTTGACTAGATTGAGCTAAAAAAAAATAAATAAATAAATATATAAATAAATAAATAAATAAATAAATAATAAATAAATAAAAAAATAAATTAATAAATAAATAAATAAATAAATAAATAAATAACACAAAAATAATTAAACAAAAAACAGAATCAAACAGCGTACATTACACTAATAAATAAGAATCATATATAACAAAGATAAAAAAAATAAACACAAAATATTTAGAACAAGTACAAATGAATATTAAATATTTAATTGGTTAACGAGGGGATTGTCGGCACAACTACATCTTGTAGAGACGAAGTTAAACTGTGTGGCTATAACATTAGGTGAAATAAGTAAGTATATAAATATATTTGGCACAACAGGACCGTTAGGCACCCTGGGGCTAGCTTCTCACAACCATTTTTGTTTGTATAATTTTTTATTTGTTTTTTTTTTTAAAGACAAATGGGAGGGACCTACAATGTTATGTCAAGTCCGAACGACTGAATTTAGGAGCTTTTTCAGGACAGTTATACTCTCGGATGTTTTTCAGACGTTCGCGAGAGGTGGCGCAGTCGAAAAAACCTGAAGATGTAATTTGGGGTTTTCCGGAGATCGAACCTGGGACCCACCGCTTTATTAAATCCCTGAAATTGATATAGACTGCGGATGTGAGAACACCAATGCTGTCTTCATTTGTCTTAGGAGCTTGGAGACTATTTTTTTTAAACTTTCAGATTATTGTTTTTGTTAGACCTGTTCGGCCAAGACCCTGAAGAATAGGCAAACGACCAGTGGTGTTCACTTAGTTTTGACTCTCACTGTAGCTATATCTCATTGTAGAGCTGTATGCCCATATTTTTCAAAAAGACACCGTCTTTTGTTTAACGTTAAAGACCCATCTTTGGACAATGTGGTACTCATTTAGCTTGTTGGATTTCTTTGGATTGAAATTCCTCTTTAAGGCAGCAACGCATTCATTTTTCAATGTGGCCAAATATGTAAATCAAATTTTGTTTTATCATTGTTTCAGTATTTTATTGCCCGAATGGGATCTTATATTGTTAGATTTTCCTAAACGTTTACACAATACCCCTTACTATAATACATCTTCAAAAGATAATACTATACATACTGCAATCAAATTTTCAATACCAAAATTATATGACCACCCTTTCCTTATTCCAACCTTAATTTTGCTCAAGTGGAAAATTGCAAAAACTCTACCCACAAGCGTTAACAACATATCCTACACGGAAACAAGGTTTACATTTTTATAAAATTGAAAATAAACAAAGCAGATGAAAGATGTTTTGATAAACTGATAACTGGTACATTCATTCTTTACAATTGCGAACAAAAAACGTTGACATATCCCTCCCTAACATATGTCTGTTCACAGATTAGTAAGTCTGGATATTATGCGACATGCATTCTGATTTTTAGCCATTTCACCCCTTAACCAGTACACACTCCTTTCCCTGGTCGTTGTACCATCCCTTGGGAATAATAATAATTGATATATCATGTGGAAAATTCACCACTTGCGTCACAAACTCACAACCCTACATATAGGATACATTAAGTTGTAATACAGTGTCAATTTATGTCAGAGTGACATTGAAAAATGAATCATGAATGACGCTGTTATCTTCTGCAGCTATCTGATTAGATGTTAAACACACTCATTATAATTATATAAAATGATCTTAAAAATATTTAAGGAACTCGGATCCAAATACGACTTAGGTTAGGTATACCCTCTAGAACTCGGAACAGTAATTTTCGACGATTTTTGTTAAAGGCATGTAAATAAACGAATACTAAAAATAAAAATTACAGTCCCAATTTCAATTAAATTTTTATACATCTCATACATCTCGAAATGAAAAAAAAATCTCCAATATGTACCACCTCGTAAATAAAATTTACATCCTTCATTCGAATTTTCCGTTAATTAAAAACCAATCAAATTTTAAGTCTTTTTTGTACATTCCACCGTGTATATAACTGTGTGTGATGCCCTTTGAGTGGAACATAATAAAATTTTAATCAATCGACTGATTGACGATATGTCGATCAATTTGATTGTTATACAGGATGAAAATCGGAGACAAAAAAAGTAGCAAGAGTGGCATACAGAGTGCTATTTACAGATAGACGATAGTGATATGCATAGCCATGATTTGTATGTGATTTATATTTGCTTGCAAATCCTTCTCAAATAAAATAATTCGTAAATGTTTCTTTAAGTCAATATTATAACATGAGCGATTCCTAAATAAATGTCCGTAGGTCATTAGGAACATTTAATTGTTCATAATGTTTAAATGGCTTCAAGCAATGTAATTTAAGGGTGTCGTATGAGTTATACTTTCAAAAGTGTCGTAGAAAAAATTGGCTTTGGCAACTCAACCATTAATGACAAATTAACTTTAGATACCTTTAGGTATGAAAGCAAATTTTATCCATTTGCCCATTTACAACATTAGAACGAATCATGTAATCAATAGGTTTTTTCCTTTACATTTGTAGTAAAATTGAAAAGGTCTATCAAAACTGACAAAAGAATAAGGTTATGTAGATAGTAATTTATGAAAAATGACATTTTGTTTTTTTTTTTTTTTTTATGTGACATTTTTTTCAGAACAGTTATACTCTCGGATGTTTGTCAGATTTTCGCGAGAGGTGGCGCAGTGGAAAGAGCCTTGAGATGTGATCGAACCTGGAACCCCTCGCACAGTAGTCCAGAACTCTAAAGGTGCTAGTACACGGCATGTAACAAGCCACATACGTAGGTAGCTCTGACGCAGTGGCGTGGCGTCCATATAACCCGATTCCTACCGGGTTACCTTTTAAAAGTTTCAGTTTCAGCTACACAACAATGTTTAATTAAAAACGAGCAACATAAAACCCACGGGATAAACTTAATAATATGTATCTATTCATCTGCGCAAGCTACATACCCCGACCCCACCAACTCAATTGAACTTTATACACACGGAAACACACACCCTTCGGGCCTTCTTCGCCTTCATTATTAGTATTATAACTGCCCACACTCTCTGAGCATATTGCATAACCCAAATCTAAAATAACCCGAAATATGACGGGTTATAAAATCTCTCACTGGATAGAACAAATTTGTCTCCTTTCTCTTTTGTACACTTGCGTTTATCTGAGTTTAGTCCTCTCTGTTCAACGCCCGCTTTCTTATGCAAAAAAATAACCCGATTTTCTTCGGGTTATTTGGTGGGTTTTGTGTGTATCTTTTACCGCTGCGCTGTGGTGTAATTGAGTATATGTATCTGGAAAATAACACGCTTTTCTCCGACATATTTGGTGAATTTGAATTGTGTGTGTATCTCCTATCGCTGCGCTGTGATGAAGTCATAGTAATAGTCAGTTCCCATTTTTACCTAATCATTTTCTGAGTTTTTCTGAGGGGAGTATCCTCTGTTCAAAGGCCGCTTTCTTATGCAACAAAATAACACGCTTTTCTCCGAGTTATTTGGTGAATTTTGTAGATATCTTTTAAAAAATAAACATACTGATGTGTTCATAAAGTTTATAAACAAGTCGCTAGTGAGAAATCAAGTGTTTTGAGTCTTGGCTATGATCTTCGTACCTAAATACGTTTGAAGAAATGTTTCAAAGAGTAAGTAGATGATTGTACTGAAGCTCCACAAAAACCCCAAATGCTCGATTTACACACTCATTTAAAGAACCTTTATGTAGAAATAAAGGACAATATTATAAGACATGATATAAATCATGTTTACACGAAATACATATGAAAGTTTTGCACTCAAGACGGAAAAATATCTTCATTAATTTAATTTCTACCTGGAGTTTTCGATTGTATGGCTTTAAAAAATAACTGAAGGTTTTGTATACATAGATAGGTACTACCTACATCTTCCCTTCGACATTTTGATATTTTTCGACTTCGACTTACCATTTAAAATTATTCACGCCACGCCACTTCTGACGTCAACAGAGAGTGCACAGAGAGAGCTTGTACACCGCACCTACCCATTTAGAGTTTAGACCATTCGCTGACGTAAAAATGATGTCAGTGCTACATGCCGTGTACTAGCACCTTAACAACTAAAACACTGCGCTCACTTGATCTCTCGAAGATGCACTGGGCCTGGGTGTGCAAAGTCAATCCAAACCCCAAGCTATCTTAATAGTCGGAGAGCTGGTGAACGTTTATGCAACGTCACTTTAGCAAAGCTAATTTATAATTTTTTTGTTAAACTTAAGCTAATGATCACAAAAATCAGTGTCTGGCAGTTTTCTGATGGTGCGTATGGGTGGGCGGGGCCCTAAATTTGTAAAAATAAAATACTTTTTCACGTCATTATAGCAAAGCAGAATTTTTGAATATGATGGATAATTGACTTTATTAAATATCATATTGTATTAATGCAAGACACGTTTTGGTCGGGTCCGAAAGGGTGCTAGATAGGCTTAAAACTGTGTAAAAATAGGGGTCGGTAACGTAATAATAGCAAAGTATTTTTTTTTTCTAATCATTAATAGGGATCTCCTTAAGTAATTATTTACAACTGCCAGTCAAAAATCGTGATTCTAACATGCCCCCTGACGCAAGCGAAGAGTGCATGCCGTTTGTTAGCCATCGTGTAACTTCTGGACGACTTGGCCAATTAAGGCCATTTTCACACGATATATTTGTTTAACCAGACGATGGTTCTTATTTATGATAGGATCCGATAGATGGTACTGGAGTCATGTTATTAATAAATTCTTTATTTATGGACCAAACTAACTCATATTCATAATATGTGTTGGATTAGTGCCAAAAAAGACGATTGTAAAACCCTGAACCCGATAGGTGCCGCTGTGGTCGAGTTATTAAGAATAAACTAGATCAGATGTGGTGGTCGTCTATTGATGAGCCGGCCCACCACATCGCATCGAAATTCACAAGCCTACAACATTTTTCACAAGTCCGTATACAATTACATACTTGCATACGCGGATGACATTGATGTCATTGGCAGAACTCAGCTGGCTGGTATTGGCGGGTTTCCAAATATGTATTGGAGCAGAAGCGTATAAACAATGAGCTCAGTCGTGAACGAGGATAAAACCATGTATATGCTGGCAACAAAAAGGAACACACAATCGACGAATCGGACGGGACAACTTCAACTATATAGCTTTCTATCTTTGAGATAGTCGCACCATCAAAAAACTGCCAGACGTTTCACAAACGTTCCCCAGCTCTTAGACTATAAAGATTGTAAAATATTAGTAACATCAGCTCTCCAATAAATGTTTCCATGTTCAGCGGAGCGTCCCAAATAATTAATGAAATTTTAAATTCAAAGGACTCTTCTTAAAATCACTCTAACTCCGAACGGACACTCCGGAAATCTGTCTAAAAATAAGTTAAGCTTTATATCGTACATTCTTTCAATATGACATCAACAACAAAATTATGCAAAAATGATAAAAAAAATACTCATCCATATTCTTCATGCAAAAAATAACGCTTGGTATTATGTATTAAAGTACAAAAGCAACCCTTTACCAAAACCGCACTCAAATCCTACCTCAATTAACTCCTTTGGCGCGAAACATACGACGAACAGAAAGCCACATCCTTACCCATGCCCACCTAATTCCGTGTGTTCACTGAACCTTAAGCGCAATTCAACAGTAATTATTGATTCAACCTAACAAAAGTTAAAAATCAAGATAATAGCTCCTGCACTTAAAACAAGCCCTCATGTATATATCAGAAACCTACCGTAAAGCCGAAACACTAGAAGCCAACACAAGTCAAGCTGAAAGCCCGAAAACCCAAGGCATCTGCGGGAGAGTATACATATATACGTAGCTATACCCCCAGCGAACCAGACCACAAATACCGACAATAATAATAACATCGAACTACTCGAACAATTGCCGGATCAGGATAAGGCAGTGGGGCAAAAATCCTTGAACCAACTTAAATACCGGAAACAATTAATTCCACTTGAATTAACATATACATCCAGGAGCCAGGAGCCAGAAGCCAGGAGGCAATTAAATTTTCTGTCTAAAATTACTTATTACACACGCAAGACATGACTTTCATCGCCTGATCCACTGCCACCCCACTACATCGTCCTGTCTATATATACTTGCATACAGACAGACAGACAGACTATCCTGTTCATCCACCCCCCCATCAGCCACCTGGCCATGTCCTTTTAAGTGTGGCAACCTAAACCTCAAGCTCTTCACAATACAAAAAAGAAAATGATTGCAGTATAGGGTTGAGGAAGTTCTTAAGTGTTTAGTATCCCTTTTCATTATGAAAATTTTGATACTCTCAAGGAGGCTCCTTCCAACAACCCCCATTATAAGTAAAGTTAATTATTTACGGGTAAGCAAATCAAACATACCTCTCATTCACCCACTACCAGTATACATCAGCATGTAAACAAGTGACTTACAGGTACAGGACTATATCAATGGTCGCAACACGAAAGGACATAATCATCCATTCCGGCATAGAGTTTTGCACACTAAACCAGCCATTGAGGGTGATATCTTCGAAACCCATTTTCATTCACATGCGGACTCGAAACAGAAGGCAAATTTAGGGCAAAGATTAGAGTACGCGTGCCGACATTTAGGCGTAACAAATTGCCACCGACCTGAGTACCGCAGTAATTATCGGCACTGCGATATGAAACCGCGCGCCACACCGCAATGATACGTTATACCAACAGTCCGTAGTTATTCAACTAGAACTCTTACCCCTTTTTCTTTTTTTTTGCTGGGCGGTAATTCTTAATTGAAGTAGGTTATTTGAAAACTCGTGCCTTTGAGTTTGAAGTCCTTCGTTAATTTTTATAACTTTCATAATTGGTATGGAAATGTTCGGTGGGATGTGGTACCACCGTTTAATGAAAAAATAAAAAACGAATTATTTTACACTGCATACGTGCGCCCCAGGAACGGATATGTTTGCTGCGATTAAACTTGACTAGCAACGAGATGTTCTGAAATTGATAGTACCCAACGATTATATTAATATTTACATTGCGCGGTACTAATGTACAGGTTAAATTTTACGAACTCGCAATGGCGCAATTTTCCATATAAAATTAGATATTGTCGTATGAATAAAAACTAGCATTTGCTTTGAGTAAAAGGTGGTAGCAAAGTAAAAGCCCTTAGCAAATGCTTTAAATCAATGGGCCTTACCAATAATCATTTTTAGTCTTCAGCCTAAATATTTTGACGGTCACAATGGATAATTTTATATGGAAATTTTTGCCATTATGACTTCGTAAAAGTTAGCCTGGACTGGACACTAAAAATGATTATTAGTACCGCGGAATATGAATAAAAACTTACTTTGCTATAGTAAGTTCGAAAATTCGAACAAAGCATTTACTTCACTCCATGTGACCTTCCCTTGCAGTTTCTGTCAAAATTTGAATTTGAATTTGAATTTTAGAAGTAGAAACATTTTTGAGGAAAAATGAACAAAAGATGAGTATCTATTTAATAAAAAAAATGCACATATCGTTATCGTAACCAATTCTTCTTTGTTTTTTTTTACGAACGTTAGCAACAGTAGGTAAAACAGATAAAATGTGCCAACTTATCGCATTCATTTTTGTTTCTTTCATAAGCAGAAATTATTTTAACTATGTATTTATAAAAAAAACACTGTAACTCACAAGGCTAGACTGTTTTTGCAAAAAAATGTGCGCGCAAAATATTTAGCAAATGCTCTGAGACAACAAAATAGCAGACTCGGAATTTTCGTAGCAATTGCTTTGTCTTCCACGTTTTATTCATACCAATCTGAGTAAAAGGTCGGTGGCGCCGCTTTTCGAAGATGTCAAAAGTTGGAGTTAACTCAAATCAGTTTTTATTCATACGATGATGCTTAGCAAGCAATTCGATTTTGACATTTAGTCTGAGTAAAAGCAATTGCTACGTTTTATTTATACGACCCATTGTGATCTACAAAATATTTAAGATGAAGGTTAAAAATGATTATAACAGTAAGACTAATTAACTGTTCTCTTTTTATTTCTATAAACTGGCAACGGCATAGCGACATATATTTTTTTTATTTGTTTAATTTCTGAATAAGTTTTTACCAAAAACTGTCGCGTCTATAAGAAAGTTTGGTGTATTTTCAATTCAATACCAACCTGACGACGGTAAAAAGAAGTGCTCTTACAAAATTGCATTCGCCGATGTAGATTCGTTTGGACGCTATCACGTTTTCAACAGACTGACAGACGGACAGACGGACAGGACGGACAGATGAACAGACGCCTGTCTGTCTGTTCATCTGTCCGTCCTGTCATGGACATGGCTAAATCATGGACATGGCTAAATCAATTCAAAATGTGATCCTGATTCAGAATATATGAACTTTATGGGGTCTCCGGTGACTCCTCCTTGGCGTTACAAATGTAATGGCAAAGTGAATATACCTTCCTGTGGAGGATATAAAAAGAGGATATAAAAAGAAGTTTAAGTGTGTAAAATCGGACGATTTCGGCGGCCAATTGAAGCAGTCTATTTGTGAGATTACACAATCCGAAAAATTTGTGATACCTCGCACTGTTCTATTGAAACAATGAAACCCCATGTCGCCAATTCCTAAACGATCAATTTCCGGCCATAAACAAACTCGGTTATCATGGTCCGATAACAGTCTCTATTTTCTATATTCTATCCCTATTCTCTATATTCTATCCCATTCTACGAACATACAAGAAATGGAAATATACCAGACTTTTACAAGATTTTACACCAATGTTGCTACAATCAAAAATCATTCCGAATCGAGGGTATAGTGTAAATTGTCTATCTTTTGGTTGCAATAACTTGCATTCTCTACCGCACACCTTCAAATAGATAACCACCCCTCGCTAAAAAAAAATACTAGAAAACAAAATAAAAACAAATTTAAAATAACTAAGAAAACAACAAGGCCAGTGTGCGCGAAAATATACACCGGAAATATAACACTCTTTGGATAGAACCAACCGTATATCTAATATCTTGCACTACCTATCAATATTATCATCCCTGTGTTGTTGTCCTTAGTGTGTACATTGTGTACATCATAAAATTGAAAAAGTAACGCGAAGAATAAAAATAAACATAAACAACCTCCCGGGATGTTTGCAACCCCAAAGCGGTGTAAATTTAAAACCATAATTTGTTTAAAACACTCTGTCAGTACTCAGTAGAGCACCCTTATTTTTTATTCACTATATACGGACATTTATTCTTACCAATACGTTGACAAAATCATTGCGATATCGCAATATTATCTCAATTTTGAATTTCTCCGAAGTTTTTTTTTTTGAGGATCAAAACTCGGCAGGACAGCACTGCAGCAGCCCTTACACTCGGCGACATGTTTTAAAACATTATATATAATGAATAAACTTGTACAAATATACAGGGTGACAATATGAATGTTTGTTTATTCAGCAGTCGTTCGTTCGCCGTTCCAGTCATCCTCAAGGGTATTCTCACCATCGAAATGATGGGGTGTACAGTACAATGTACATGTATACGTTTAGTGTATTCGTGAAAAATGCTGCTATAAAAAAACGAATTGAGATTTTGACAAAAAGAACTCTCTGTTGACAATGTAGAGCACACTCATCATGGATTTATTTTAACGCTGAGGGTGGAAATATCAAAGTAGAAAAAGCAACTTTTAACAAATAAATAAATATTAATGGGAAACAAGTGGCATCTGTCAGAGGGACAATAAAGTGTGAAATTATATCACAAAAGGACCTTGGAGAGATATGTCAAAAAGACAAAAACGCGTGATTCCAGAGGGTTATCCCAATTGAGGCACTGATTTATTTGCTTGTAACTGGATAGAGTACATATTCCCATAGGACGCATGTCCAAAAACATTTCTTTTATAAATTAATTTTCAAGAGTTTGCTGTGCAAACAATGAACGATTATTTATTTTTAGGCTGTTAGATATAGTGAAGTGATTCACTTTGAATGAACGGCGGTTCAGAGACGCGCCAAGATATGCAAATGCACTGCTTCTGCGTTGACACCCTGACCCTAATGAGATAATTTTATCGTCACTGAAATGTGTAGATATTTTAAATGCAATCCTTCTTATAGACCATCCCGAAAGATTGCACATTGAGGTGGTGCCATCATGTTATATGCCGTTGGGATGAAAAACTATGGCAAAAGTATTTATTTTAAAATTATTATCACACATGAGATCGTATTCGATTACTTTGTTGCAGTCGAATGCAGTTGACAATTGCAGCGGAATGGGGAATATTTTTCGGTTGAAATTGAATGCATTAAGAATAGTTCTTACACATTTATAGAATTTCATTTAGAACATTTTTGTCTGTTTTGTCGAATTTGTACTATACATTTTTTGTCGTAAGGACGAGTGGTGTCATCAGCAAAAATATAAATAAATATTATTATTCGTCGATATATACAAACCATGGACAAGCGATATCTTTTAGGTATACCTAGGTACATACTAAGGGCACTAGCGCAAGTCTTTGGAGTGTTAATGTGTCATTATCAGGAAAATTTCGCTCCGTAATTAGTGAAATTATGGATAATGCTCTAGTGAAAGTAAGCGCCTGGGCTGGAATGTGTGCTTTTAGTGTCAACCCGTGCAAACCGAAGTGATGATTTTCATCATACCAAGTCCAAAATACTCGACTTCACACTTCCTCGTCTAAACGCTCTCCTTATCGTCCAGTGCGAGGTATTTGGGAGTTACATTGGATACGCACCTCAACTGGAAACTTAATGTAAACAGCCGTCGTACGACCAATCCTGACCAATGTAATAGGCGTAGGTGTATTTTCTCGAGCAACTCTCAAAATGCATTAGGCTTCCGGATACGGCCAGTGTGTTTCTGACGGAACTATTTATGTTCTTGCTATCCGTGAGGCCTGTCATCAAATCAAACTACACTACACACAAACATTTTTGATAGTTCCGATGCAAAAGATGGTCGACATACGAGTATACATTGAAAGTCAAGCTGCCATCTAGCTAACCTATCGCCTCAGTCAATATAACTCCAAAATTAGTATAAGAATATCGAAAGGAGCTAGTCTCGCTTGACCAGTTCAAGGTTACCCTGATTTGAATTCGGTCAGCAACGTTTATAGAAACGAAAATGCTGTCGGGCTGGCCAGGCAAGGTTCAGCCTTCCACTGTTACCTTGCGGAATCAGTTCACATTTCGCTAAAGCAAAAATATCATCACGTGGGAGCGGTAGCGCAGTGATTAGTGTACTGGACTACTGTGCGAGGGATCCCAGGTTCGATCCCTGAAAAAAAACAACAAATTTTTCTACGGCGCCACCTCTCGCGAACGTGTGACAAACATCCGAGAGTATGACTGTCCTGAGAAAGCTTCTCAATTCAGCGTTCGGACTCAGCATAAAATTGTAGGTCCCTTCCATTCGTCCCAAAAATTGAAACTCACACAAACGTATGGTTGCGAGAAGCTAGGCCTAGGGTGTCTACCCGCCTGTTACGCCACCTATTTATTTATTTTTAAAAATCTCATTAGAATTTCTATAGCAAGCCAGCCTCAGATGGAAGACGCTGACGAACTGTATTTGTTTCCAGAAGAATGTGGAGAAACTAAAAAATGAATTGTGGTAACAAAACGGCACGTAGTGCTACTTGGATTTTTCATAGCGCCACACCTACCTCCCTACCTGCATTTTTAAACTGTTCCGACAAAGGGCTGATAACCCCGACCGACGTTTAGTCTTTCAAGTTCTGAGAAAACAGTTACTCCCAGTTTTTAATTACTTCAAATATTGTTTAAAACGTTAATACTTTGAACCTTATAATCCATTGAAACAGGTCATTAATCTTCATCAAAACAAAATGCATTGAAAGTATATAACAATTTTTTACTTACAAGCGACATTTTGTATCAAAATATCTGATGGCATCAAATTTGAACATTATTCATGCTGGTGCGCTTGAATCAACCCCTTTTTCATCAAGTGTACTTTGAGAACGTCTGAAGAGTTGCCATCAAGGATACAAGTGCCCTTAAACGTTCAATTCATTATGCAAATTTTGTCATCA
Source organism: Cheilosia scutellata (assembly GCA_955612985.1). Classification (NCBI taxonomy): domain Eukaryota; kingdom Metazoa; phylum Arthropoda; class Insecta; order Diptera; family Syrphidae; genus Cheilosia; species Cheilosia scutellata. The sequence goes on from OY015311.1 coordinate 135,882,293, forward strand.
TCATAAACGTCCTTATAGATGCTATGATGGATGGTATGTTGCCTCTTGTAAGTGTGCCAAGTCATTCAGATGTAGCGTGGCGCTACTTATGCAGAAATTATTTTTTCCCGACTCCTTATGGGATGCGAATAGAAAAATATTTTATAGAACTTTGTGAAATCTTCATATGGGGGAAGACAATTACTAAAAAGCGAATCTATAGCTCAAAATTAACGGTTCAATTAATGTCATTCCAATCGCTGTGTCAATTCAATTAAAATCTTGAAAACAACTCCATTAATTTCATAACTTGCTATATCCCTCCATCAACCGGAAGGTAATTGTAGAATACAAATAAAACGCAACAAAGCCAATTACTACTGTTCTGATCCATAAAATCTTTTGATCTCCTCGTGTTAAATTTAAAAGCATTTTTAATTTCCCCCTCAAAATTTGAAATGCCATAGAAACGCCCGCACCCAAAATGAGATCTCTCAACCAGAAGCATCTGTATCTTCAACAGGAACTCGGGAATAATATGCAAAAATGTCTTTTTAATGAAATTAACATATAAAACCCATGAAATTGCTGAAATTATTAAAATGAACGAACGACACCCTCTTAGAAACTCAGAGCCGTAACCTATGCAGCGGATTAGTGCGATATGACACTCTTCGCATACAGCGTTTGCCTTATTAACCCTGCCAGTTTCGGCTTTTGACGGGTGGAGGTGTAAAAGGCAAACGCTTCGAGTCGCTATGGTTAAAAGAAAACCACCCTTGGGGCTTAGCCATGACAAACGGGGAAAATATTAAAACGAGGGTGAAATTATGGAAAAGAGTTATTAAGGGATTAAGTGTAATGTGATTTTGCGTAATGGGAAGATTGCAAGTGTTCATTGGCATTGGTCGGTATTTATAGACACCCGAGAGGATTTGCTGGGGGAAAAGATTTTGTAAGCGGATATCCGATGTGGGATATATTATGTTTTGTTTTTTTTTTTTATCGTATGTGTGTGTAAAATATTTTGAGTTATATAAATCTGTGACACAAGGGCTTATTTGCGCAAAAACGTCAATGGTGGAGTTTTTAAAAAAATTTGCTTGCGGCTCAAAACGCTTTCACTGACCATCTTCTAATACATAAAACAGTTTGTCCCGATTGATTTGAGATTGCTGATCAACACATAGCCCAAACGGTAAGAGCATGGAAACAAATTCACCAAAGTGAGCACTAAGAAAATTCGAACTCCAAAAGGGTGAAAATTTCGTATGATAACATTTTTATTTTTCTTCCCACCGACTTCAAACTGGATTTATGTATCTACTCGATATCGGAAATAAAGAAAATCATTTTCTCTGATTTTAAATATACATATTACTTGGGGCCCGAGTTATTAGCGACGGGAAAAAAGAGAGTCAGTATGGGAAGTTTCCTTGTAAGTTTTGCTTACATTTTATGTGATTCATTTGCCGTCTAATTTTTAAATGCATTTCATTATCATTATTGAGTTTTTTCCACCCGCAAAGTGTAAGCAAGTCAAATATTGTTTCTAGCTAAAAGATAAAGATTATCAATATGCAGATATTTATCTACCTATTTTATTTGTTTGGGCCCCGGTCTACTCTCCTTACAAGTGTTACTTACCTATAACTTTCGCGGTATGACATGTTTTCGACCATTTCGACCACAAAATACTGGGCTCGGCATGTAGCCAGCTTTTAAACAAAATATCTAAGAGACTCTTAAAAAAGAATGAGGCAAACGTCCTAAACAAATGAGCCAGACGACGAGCACATATTATAGCACATTTCAGTGACAACTTGCCTTAGTTAACCCCAGGTTCATAAACATGGGTCTCACAGACCCATTGATTGAATGATTGAATAATCAGTCATAAGTTGCGGAGTGAAAGAGATACAAACACGTATACCTTTCAGTGGTTTCAGTACCTTCCTAAAAATGAGAAAGCTTAGTCTCGCGCAAATTTCGTTGGTGAATAAAAGTTTAGTTTTGGATATTTTACGTGCAAGGGGTCTGAGCTCTGAGGTACGTATGCGATGCCTATAAGAGGAATATTGATGCCATTTTAGGTGATACTTTGCCATATGTATTCCAGTGAACTCTGAAAATCAACCCAGAAAAAATTGGATTACACGATTACACAAAGTTGCGTAAGACCAAATTTTTCTGTACCTCCTGTAAACGTCCCATATGCGGGAATTGGTGTCAAAATTTCGCCGGGTGAAAGAATTTTATTTTGTTTTCTAGTATTTATTTAAAAAAATGGTCTTCAAAGTAACCTATGTGTTTTTTTTTTTTTTGCAAAAAATCTTTATAGAGAGTAAATAAGATAACTTTGAAGGTGAGGGCGGTCTCACAGACGTAGGTTAATGAACGATGTAACAATGAATATATAGTTTATGAATCTAGGGTTAAGTAGGCAATGCTCTAATTTCAAGTATTGCAACTCTAAAACAAACCGAAAAAGGGTTGTTCGACCTATTCCTTCTGCACAAAGCGGTACCTACATGAACCAACAGAGTATGTTTCGACTATCACAATCGACTCTGATCCGCGGTTGATGAAAAAGTGCATAAGAAATTACCTACAAAATTCGAACGTAGATACATTGAAAACTTCAGAGTTAAATATTATATGATGAGCTCTATAGCTATCAATTTTTTATTATCTATACATTAAAAATGTCCTCGACCTAACACAGTCTGAAACCATAATAATCCGCACATCACTACTCGATCAATTAGAATGCTTCCAAAAACAACCAGATAATAATATAGCCTGAATAAATAAGTATTCGCAATTATTTAACGGATAAACCCTTTCTGGCCTTTATCTGTCAATCAAAATATTAAAATTAAATGCACACTCGTTTTCTCATTCTCTGAACAACAAATAAACCTGCGCACTTAAAAGCAGAGTGATCATTTTGACAGTTTTTGTCTAGACTCTTTTGATTCGATGAATGAAATTAATGAGTGCACCAGCGCACACAGCATCCTAAATCAAAATTCCACAGAGAACCGGATGCAAAATTGCAATCCTGTGTCAGAAAATTTCAAAATTGAAATTCAACATGGCAATTAGTTATGACACTTCTTCGGGAGACTACTCCATGATAATTGTATATCCGACACAAGAGTCGCAATTAATTTTGAATGTATAATGGTTTCGGGCGAATTTCTTTGGTTTTGCGGTTTCGATGATTGGTAGGCAAACCATTTCCCAGCTATCCTGAGGACATATCAAGTTCTGATGTCTCAAATTATTTTCAACTAAATTGACACGTTAACTCTAATCACCTACAGCTACTTCTTGGGTGTGATCTCATTATGTGGCAATAGTGCGAGCATTTCGATTGTGAGTTATTAGACGCGTACGCGTCCAATGGAAGAAAAAAAAATGTCTTGCCGATCTTGATCCGAGGTGACAAGTATGATCGCTTAGAATGCGTGCTTGTGCGGTAATAAGGCGTTCGCACCTTATATGCCACAGCACACCGTATTCGAACGCCATTCGTCATCATCGCATATGGGTTACCTTTTTGCACCCATCAGATGAAATTCCATACAAACAGATACGTATGCTTTATCTAAGCTGTGGTGACTGACCGACCATTTTCGGTATCCAGAAGTTGCAAAACGTTTGTTGATGGTTTATTGTAAATTGTTTGTTTACCCGCAACAAATTAGCATTTCCCAGGGAATAGGTGCACGAAATATGGAGAACCAGCACCTTTGGGACCATCGCGCCGAGTGTCCTTTCTTTCGCACAATTACGTTCCACACACATTCGTATGGCCCAAAGCGTGACCAGGAGAACCTTTTAGGTGATTTATATGGCTTTTATCGTATTTTATTGAAATGCATATTCGTTGCTCGGATGTCACATGAAAGAAGTTTATGATTTTCATAAGCGCATATATAATCGAACGAGTGCAGGAGATGTGTGATATATAAAACAAGATCTCCGGCCATTGTATGTCATAAATTGTCTCACCGGCATAATTGCATCGTGCGATTCCACAGGCTACTTTCGGTTCGACTTGGAATGTGTATGGAGAGCGTATACGCGTAGCAGTATGGATATGGACGGCACACTGTGGAGGACTGTGCGATAGGGTAGCTGGAGCAACGTACATATTGCCTATATAGTGTAGCATCATTAATGCGAATTGGGTGCTGGGAGATTTTTTGAAGTACCTTCTTTGGGAGTAAAATTGTGTTTGAGCCGGCCAACATCTGTATAGCAATCGATTGGCTTCCAATTACGATGGCATGTGGGAAGGTGAACTTGATAATTGTACTGTGTTTTAAGTAGGTAGGAGTATATACATCATACCTATATTCCCTATATTCATCTCATATATATAAAACAATTTATCCTGATTGGAGGACATAGCCCAGCCCAAACGGTAAAAGTGGGGAAGCTGACATTTTAAACCAAATGTCTTTTTATTTCCAAAGTAAGCAGTAAGATTTGGTAAAATTCGATTGGGGGGCCAACGTTTGTATGGAAAAAAGTTCTCCGATTTTGTAAATTTTGCTTGGGGCCCGAGTTATTAGTGACGGTAAAAGGGGGATTCAATTTATATGGACAGATTTTTGTTCATCCTACATTGACCGCGCAGCAAAGCACACTATGTTCCTACTTCTGTAATGAAACGAGGCGGCGGATAAATGCTTGTTTTACATATTTCGTATTTGTAAGTGATCGTGAAAGTGTAGCGCACATTCCAATCACTATTTTAGCACACCCTGAAAAAATATACCAAAGTTGTTATTCTACAAGGTGATGTAGACACTATAGTTTGGGATGAACAAGGATCAATAGCTTAGTTCAGATTAGTGTGTATGAGGGATTTCCAATTTAACAGCAAGCACACGCTTGCACAATTTGCAGTAGGTATCTATATTTGCCCTCAAAGTCCTTATGCAACATTTTTCCTCTCACAGCGCTTTGATAAGATTCCATTCCATATTATGATTTGACCCAGAGTTTAGTTTAACCATTTTCCTTGATCTTTTGCTGTGAACATGTTCCCTATATTTAGATATATAATGTCCTTAGTTACAGGTGCTGCAGAGAACAAAACGTGCTCTCTTTTGAATTTAGTTATTTATATTTACTTATCATATGAGCACCTATTGCAGTGACATAATTTAGCAGAATTACAGAGTTTGGTGAACAATTTTAATTTTGTTCCAATATCTATTTTTGCAGTAAAATATAATGTGGACTAAATGAGCCAAAATACCCCATTGAGTATAGTAATGCGTTCGACAAAAACAAACTAAGTACAACTTTCAAGTACAAATATGTCTACTTCTTTGTATTATAAGCAGTGATGCCAACTGAGGCATAATTATGCCTTTTAGGCATAATTCCGATGCTTGAGGCATTGAGGAATAATTTTGAGAAAAAAGGCATAATTTTGTATAAAGTCTTTTTATAATCAAACCATAAAAATAAATTTTGAATTTAGTAAATCTGGTACTTTGATCAAAGTCGCTTCACTAATTTTCATTTACCACTGTGCGTCATGCTTATTTTCCAATTCCCTACTAGACTTACTCACTAAACCCAAACGTATGAAAATGCATTAGGTCGTCCGCACATTGGATACGAATTTGTAACGTACGTAAACGTATGAATACTGGTCGTACGAATTGAATGCGAACACCGACACTGAGATATTGAGGGTAACGAACGGGCTGATGTTCTGGTCAAAACCGGAGCAGAGCTTCCACCTAATGAAACAATTGAGGGCATAAAACCACCAATAGCCGCGGCCAAGAGAATTATTCTCGAGAATATTAAAAATAGGGCAGAACAGAGATGGTTGAATATAGTAGGGCACAGGGTCTCAAAGGCTCTGCGGCCTAACCTAGTTCGGAAAAAATCTGTAGAATTACTAAAGCTCAGCAGATCAAGGCTACGAATGGCAATAGGGATACTCTCTGGGCACTGTCTTCTAAGGAAGCACGCCATGAGATTAGGTCAACAGATACAGATACAGACATATGCAGGTATTGCGAAGACTTACAGGTCACAGAGGATATAACTCATCTTCTCTGTGAATGTCAAGCTATTTCTCGGTGCAGGAGGAAATACCTTGGTAGGTACTTCTTCGACAATTTGGAGGAGGTTGGCCTCGCAAACAAAATTGAAGCAAAAGTAATTTTCAGTTTCTGTAGGGAAATTAATTGTCTGGGCGAAGTGGTTTAGGTTATTTGACCGTTAAGGTTCCCCAGGGATGGCGATGGGTCCAATATGGTGCCTAGTCCAATGTGATGAACTCACACCCTATTCAACCTAACCTAACCTAACCTACTATATAATGACCCCATACTGTCCGTACCTTGTGTTCCATACCCCCTTTTGTGTCCGTAAACCAAGTTAATATATTTTCAATGTTTCATTGTACGAAAGTGTTTAAGAATTCTAACAAGTTCAGATTGTTTTCGGACATCGGAAGCGGAACTACACTACACATACGTATACGTACGACTAACTCGCATCCAATGTGCGGTGCGGGCTCCCATTGTACCTACTTAGAAAGTCGGGATCGTTCGTCCGTTTTCGTACCAGATCGCACGAGTCAAATTCGTACGAAAACGCCTCCAATGTGCGGCCGACCTAAAATTTTGTTTTCGTTACTGGTAAAAAATAAATTTTAAAAAATTATGTCTTAATTATTGTTTTTTTTTTTTTACCTTTTTGCCTTATAATAAAAGTTTAACACATAAATTTAAACTTTCTTCGTTATTTATCTTTTTTACCAAAAAGGCATAATTTTTTTCGGAATGAGGCATAAAATCTTCGATCCGGGTTGGCAACACTGATTATAAGCAAGGCTAAATTCAATTGGAATTAGCTGTTTAAGTCCAGAAGGAGAAGATGCTTAATAAATCCTTTCGAGACGAAAGTGCATCTATAGTATTGCATTTTGCTTTTATTCCGTTGTTTGCTTTTTATTCATGTGAAACTAATGATATTAACTGTACAGAACTAAAATCCAAGAGACAGTCGAAATTTAGACTCATCCTTGATATGGCCACATGGAACAAATTAACAATATTCGAAGTAAAGATAAGCGTTAATAAGTAAGTGCATAGCATATTATTTTATATACACTCTAAGAAAAAATCGTGTAATTTTACTATCATTAAGCGAGGAATCTACTTGCCTACCATAATTGCAGTAATTTTACGCACGTATCAATTTTAAATATTTAATGCGTAAATCTTAAACCTTTGTTGTGTAAATTCACACATAGATTTTAAATATAAATGCGTATTTCTACACTTAAGATGTTCAAATTAAATGTACATTTACATAATTTATGCTTAAAATCCACCAGAATTTCAGAAAGAAATGTTTATAAATCAACATAAAATGTGTAAATTCAAACCTTTTATGTTCAAATTTGTAGCAAAATTCGACACATAATGTGTAAATTCCAACAAAATTGTGTACGAAGACGCCTAAAATTAGACTTTTTTTTTGTGTAATTTTGCTTTAAAAAGCTTAAAATTGGTATAGGTATATATATTTAATGTGTACAATTAAACAAAATTATACATGGATCAGAAAGTCTATTCAAAAAAAGTAAAAGTGTTATCATCGGCCTGGCCGATGCTTTGTTACCTACCACTGCTGTAAACCTGTCTAAACGAAATAAAACAATCCAAAAATGTTTAAGATATTTATTAAAAATATTTATTTATATTAAAAACGCCAAAAAGACTTCAGAAACCATACACGCACAAAACGATGCGATGGAACTTGGGAGCGCAAGATGTTCAACTGCTTTAGTCAAAGGTTTGATCATGTATGAACTCGCAAATGAATCGTCACAATCGAATTGCAAATTTACACATAAAATGTGTAACTTTTATCAGATGGGTGTAAATATAAGCACTGGTTGTTGGTCTTTAAACATTGTGTGTCTAAATTTCATAAGGTGTTTATATTTAAACAAAATTTGTTTATTTATAAACATTTTGAGAGTAATGCTTAAACAATAATAGAATATTATTGGACAATAGTTGTTGAAAGGTACACAAAAGGTGTACATTTGTAACAAATGTTTGTAATATCTAACATTATGTGTTTAAATTTTTTTTTTACCTATTGTCGTGTGTATAAACACGCAACTTGCCTATTTTTACATTAAAAATTACATACACTTTCATAGTAATTTTACACGCATTTTTTAGAGTGTAGTCTGTTGTCGCACAGTACTTTTAGATTGATAATTGTATTTTAATGAGTTTCTTCAGATAGATGACAAATGAATTTTTGTAACAGGGTGGTACATATCCTATGAGCTGTGTGTTGTAACAATCGGCCTGTTAATAAAATTAAAATTTATAAGCGTGGCCCTTACCGATTCGGCCTGTACCAGTACGAGTTCTATATATATATTAGGTTAGATGATCCATTTTAGTGGTAATTGAGTGAGATTCTCCTTCAGATAAACTAGTTCTCTTTATATTTCCACCTACAGGTAGCTCATTGCACTATTATATCTACTCCAATCGCTTTCTAAACTGGTGAAATTGTAAGCCACGATATGTGAGAAGTAAATTCTTTCTTGTCTACTCCAACACGTAATTTTACTGGCAATTGTTTACGCCGCCGCCACTAATATGTCCTTGTTATTAATACATATTCTCAGCTGTCACTGATCGACAGATAAGAATGACGAGCGGAAGGATGTGATGGCGATGGGCAGTCTATAGACGATGCATCGGCTTATTTGAATTATACTGCATTTTCTAAATATACTGATGTATAATGAATCTCTCATGCCCTTCAAATTGCATTAACGTAAAACCAAATTAGGTACTAGGACTAAATAAAACAAATATAGAAAAACGTGGTCAATAACAAACACTTTAGTGTATATAAAAGACCACATCAACAACACTCCACTACGCTATAAGCAAGCCATCAGCAGAATCTCCCCCATAAAGCTAATGACTGTAAAAATAAATTAGTATTTGCATTTAATGAATTTATCGAAAAACAATAAACTCGTAACCCGCTGCGCAATTTTTAATGAAGATTGATCTCGAGATATTATGTTACTATTGTATGCTGCTGCAGCAGTGTTACTGACTAAGGATGATGTGGCTTCCTTGACAAGACAGAGGACAGACTGAGAAGGCGAACAACTCATGCCTCACACTCTTTTCTTTGCTGTGATTGGTAATTTTATGTATTATATTTTAGTTTGCCTTAACTTTTGATTATCGTTAATTCAAAGGATTAATTCTCATCACGAAAAGTCACGTTTAGATGGATACTTATTTTTGTTTTGGTTTTTTTTATTGTAATAAACGAAAATGAGGGAGGAATTCATTTAATCCCTTGGGATAAGCCAGCACCTTGGTCGAAGTTGACATAAAAATAAATCAGTTCTGTAATGGAGACTGAAAAATCTTTTGGGATTTTCTTCACCAACTCCTTTTTAGTCGTGCTCACCACTTTTATAGATTTTTGTTGGTTTTTAGGTCCACCATAAGCGTTTTTCTTTCATTTTCCATAAATAACATCGAAAAGATTCCATATTGTCATCTTTTAATGGCAAAAGGCACGTGTTCTACATCATTGTTGCATCTGGTTGGGTGTGAACTGTGAAGATGATAATCGCTTTGAGATATGAAAATGATAAACGTGCGACGTATGCACTCTGGATAAACATGACACACACATGGCACACGAAGGGTTAAATTGGGTTAAATATGAATTTGTGTATACGACGACGGGATGGGTTAAGTTCAATGTGTGAGGATGTGACTGAGGAATATGGATGGAATTATCGTGTTCGAGGATTAAACTTTGGAGTATCACGGCAAGAAGTCAGCATACAGTTGAACTATGAAGGTGGTAAATGAAAGGGATTATGTGAGATTTTGGGGCGATAAGGTCATGTGAAAGTACTTTTTCCATGATAATTCTGACGATGAAAAATTATCTGATATAAGCTGAGGATTACAAGATTATTGGAAATTGAGTAATCCTACTAACTCTGTTTTAGGGATATGCATTATTTCATATTTCACTTGAACATTGTATGGAACAAAATTGCTTCACAGCATGATCACAATTGCTTATAGTTTGCGGCAGGCTTAAAAAAAGTATATGAATTTAAAATTAGATTTTATAGTGAGCAATATGAAGATAACAATTTGATTTTAAATTGCCACCTGAAAAACGCATGTGGTGTAACAAATTAAATTCCCAAGGCCTAGTTTCAGCCTGAGTCTAACCCAGAGAATTGAGAAATGAGAAATAATTAATGCAATGAACAAGATTTTTACAAAATGTCAAATCAGGAAGCTGGAACGCCCTGCTAGACGTGTTAAATGTTCTAAAGAAGACATATCAAATACAATTGCGATATACGCATCAGGTCAATGGCGTTAAAGATTTCTCAAAAAGCCAACGGACGAAATTAATGACCGATGCAGAATTATGGAGTAAATTTTTAACAAATATAATGGAGAAGCGCCACTGTGTTTCGCAAAAAAAATATTGACCTTGTCTTCAAATATAGATATCGAAAAGAATGTTAAGGTTATATTTTTCCAAGATGGAATGTATAATTTAGAATTAAAAGTATGAATAATAAAATTATAGGAAATAGTCCAAAATTCAAAGGAATATAAATAAAACAATAAAGTAATGAGAACATGTTTTGGGTGGTTCAGTGGTTAGTGTGATCGACTCCTGTGCGAGGGGTCCCTGGTTCGAGCCCCGGTAGAACACAAATTACGTCTTAAGGTTTTTGCGCCACCTCTCACGAACGTCTGAAAAACATCCGAGAGTATAACTGTCCTGAAAAAGCTTAGAAAAAAGAAAAAGTTCCGAATCGGCATAAAATTGTATATCCATTCTATTCGTCAAAAAAATAAAAACTCACACAAACGAATGGTTGTGCGAGAAGCTAGGCCTAGGGTTCCTATGACCTGTTGCTCCAACTATTTATTTTTTTTTAATGAGAACATGTTGTTTAATTTTTGGCATCACATTATATGCTCTGTGATAAAAATTGGTTACAATGATCCGCCATTTTGAAATTTTGACAGATACGCAATGTTCTTCTTCTTTTCATATACATATAATATGAAGCAGTATGTGAAGCAAAATTATTGGAACGGGAAACATCGTGCTACATACGCACACAGTAAACTACCTTCCATGTAAAATGGGTGCCATGAAATAAAGTCTTTTTGACTTTATTGCAATTTCAAAAGTGACCTTTTTGCATAAAACCTTATTTCATGGCACCGTAAAATGGTCTAATAAGCCCAATAGCCTTTTAGTTGTGAAATTCCACAACTGCGAAGGTAAAGCCAAATTCTTCGTTAATCGTCCTTGACTTATCAAAAGAAAAAAACATACTACTCTTTTTAATTGGCTCTAACAGAAAGCCACAACGATATGAATAGCAACAAAAAAAGAAAACACAAATCTCTCAAATGATTTCATAGATCATGTAAAAAACTTCTATGAAAAGTCAAAGATGCAACAAAAAAAATGCATGCAAGTGGCTTGATATAAGTTAAGAGAAGTCAGATACGAGTTCGAGTATCTCATACTTTTAACCGATAAAACTGAAGTCAACATCATGTCTTTATTGGTAACTTTCTCCTCAGTATTTAGTATGTATACTAATTTAATTTGTAAAGTGAAAGTAAATATAACACAGTTATTAATATCTATATTTAATATCGTATAGGAATATCTATGGATTTTCAATTATGATTGTATGAATACATTTTAACAAATACATACTTAAATAATACAAATACAATAACCTAGTGGTATCGATTTCAGTCGCCCTTCATTGTGTTAAGATAAATACATAAATACATAAATAAGAACGAATAATTTAATTAATATATTAAATCTTTGGTATGCTTAGCTGTCTGAGAATAAATTACACATTTTTAACTTAAACTTACATTTATTACACATCTACAGGCTTAATGATATTCATAATAGTAGCGATACGGATCTACTGCCGCAGGACCAGTCGCTGCATTTGTCGGCTTAGCCACAGGACGTACCACATACGAATTTCGCCTTGAAAGGAAGAATGAGAAATTTAGTTGTGAAAAATGGGTAAATGTGGAAGGGAAACTTACCGATTATGATCCCCGGCATGAACCTGGAAGCTGGTCTCATCCTGGTGGTCATGCGAAAATAGCTTCTTCAAAGCGATTATACTAGCAATTGTTAGGGCAACCTTACTTATCACCAACGCCTTAATGGCGATCACGGCAAGTGCTTTCAACCCAATGGGACCCGCAATACCCATCGCAGTCAGTAGTGCAGCTATAACGTATTTAACATGACCACCATCCTTCTTTTTGTCATGATCGTGTTTTCCACGACCTTGACTCATATCGATCTTCATTACATGTGTTCGCAGAAACTGATCTGCCTTTTCCAGCAGAGACCGATCCAGCTGCGATAGACTGCTTAATGTTCGGGCATCCGTTAATCCGATTATACTCTCCTTGTCGGTGGTATTCTGTTTCTCGAGCACTAATCCGTCGACAATCTTTATGGAGTCTTGTTCCAAGGCCTTCGTTATTGCTGCCAAAGCCTTCTCCTTAAGACACCCCACAAAGTCGTTCTTATCCTGACAAGAGTCGTACACCTTACGAACGATCATGTACTCTGCTCCCAGCCAATTGCTGCCCCGATCTGAATGGGTTGCTGCATTGCTGAGTGCAGCCACGATCACTGCCATCACCAGGAGTTCAAAAATCAATCGCAGTTGCATTGCGTTGATTGTCTATTTTGAAGCCTTGAAGTACAGTGTATAATATATCCAAATCCGTACGGGTCCGCTGATGATCTTCTACTAGTGATCTTCTGCAATGTTATAGCACTTTTATAAACGCCTCATCTACAAATGCAATGCTCTGCTTAATCCCATGCCATGCTCTGGCACTTAAAGAAGATCACTGACTGAATCATTCGTTTGGAAACAAGTGGCGTGCCTATAGTTAGCAAATTCCATATCGAATAAAACATCAACAAACAATGATCAATGAACAACGTCTGACATATATCTAATATGGAGTTAACTTTTATTATGAGCACTTTTAGTTTTTATTTGCAATATACGACTCAAGAACATGAGATACGGGTCCGCACTGAATCTTGCAGAGAAATTGCTAATCGTTCCACCTTCGGGATGCCTAGTACCATACAAAGAATTTAGAACTTGAATAAAATTAGCAAACCATTGGTGTTTGGGTTTAATTACGACCAAGAAAAGAATCCGTTGTGTGGCTAACTTGACCGTGACCATTTCTATTACGAGATCGGTCGACGGACTGGTACACTGTTGTGGTGCTGATGCGTTCTTCCTCTCCAGATTCTGTCTCGGAACTCGGAAGGTGCGTGATGAGAAGTGATTATACTGCGCCACTGTAAAGATGCACATTTGCGATTGCACATTTGGTGCAGTGGGTGAAATTGAATTGAGTTGGCTAATTGCTTATTAAAATCGCTCATGACTTTCATTTCTTCTCGTCGAATTGACGAGCTGTGTCGCTGGAGAAAACAACAAACTCGCTAAACGAAGGCGGGGGGGGGGCAATGGTGACAATAGCAAAATTCGATGGATTTAACTTGAAAGTGAGTGGTGAGAAAGAAAACGCAATGTCACATTTCTTGCTTGATATGTACATATATTGAAGTGCAGTATTAATAAGGTTGCTAGGGTTTTTTTTTCTAAGTAGGGGCTAATAAAAATTATAAAAGATATCGAAGATTCTTTAATAGGACTCTGACGAATGGATGGATACAAATATAGGGAATATTGGCAAGCTGTACCGGCCTGGACTGGCCCAAGCACAGGAATTGTATTACTTGAATACGTTCTTGTCTATTGTCTATTAGGACAATCGACAGTACAGTAGAAATCGGTTATAACAATACCTGATATAGCGATGAACCGGATATAACGATATATTTTGAAAGTCCCGGCAAAACTCCGTTTAATTCAAAGTAATTTTCAATCGGTTACAACGATGCCGGATATAACGATGAAATTGGTTATAGCGATGAAAATGTACCAGATTTAAGTCTAAAAACTGTTTATAACGATAGTAAAAACTGTTTTTACAGTCTACGGATTGTTATTTTCATACTTTTTTTTAAGCCGTCTATTAATTGCGCTAAATAATTATCCTCGGATAATTTTCTGACACTATCGTGGTGAACGAATTTTCAGATGTCAAAAAATGATCCTGCTCGGGGAGCAAGATAATAAATTATCCTATAGGCTAATTTTTTTAAGTTTACTTGAGTTTTGCTAGAATGTTGAAGAGAAAATAAAATGCCGAGGATTAATTTAGTGCAATTGATGGTATGTGAATTTCCCGAGATCGCAGTCACCGGTCCTAGGATGTTTTCACAGGTCGTTAAAGTTATTTGAATTTTCGATTTCGATTGTATATGAATTTACAACTTTATCTCACATGAGCGTCGAGAAAAAATCACTTGTAGTTGGTTTTTGTTTGTATAAGTGCCACGCTAGTGTGTCCAATTCCCTCCGAAAATTTAGCAAATTTGAACTCCAAAGCTTCCATAAATGACAAAATATAACACGCTACTAATAATCAATTTTAGTGTCCAGGCTAAATTCTTCGAAGTCACAATATTATAATTATCTAAAAAAATAAAATAAATAGTTAGCGCAACAGGCGTGTATACAGTACACCCAAGGCCTAGCTTCTCACAAGTCACAACCTTTCGTTTTGTGTGAGTTTTTATTGGGACGAATGGAAGGGACCTACAATTTTATGCCGAGTCCGAACGGCTGAGAAGCTTTTTCAGGACAGTCATACTCTCGGATGTTTGTCAGACGTTCGCGAGAGGTGGCGCAGTAGAAAAAACCTTAAGATGTAGGTAGCGCTACTGCGCCTATAATTATCTATTTCATATATAATTCACTATCTATTATGACCAAGGTTAAAAATATGACTATTGACTTGATTTTGATTGATTATTGATTGAGACTCAATGAATGTCGAGAAATATTAGGCGCGTTTTTTTTTCAGTCCTATATGGGCTTAGCAAGTTTTCCATACAAATACGCAATCCTATATACATATAGGATTCGTTAGCCCAGATAATCATCGGATCTTATGCCTTAAGCCCAAATAAAAACGGTCGAAAGTGCCATGGATTGTGTCATAAATGACATTAATTTGACGACCAAAATTAATAGGGGAGAATAGGGCACCTTTGAGCGTAAGGCACATTTGAACATTGCTAATAATACAACATTTAAAAAAAATTAAAATTAGGTAGGATATTAACCAAAATTTAGTCTTGTTTAGTCGCCTTGTTCAGTCTTCTCCTGGAAGCAGCTGCATTTAAGGCGCAACTTCATTTGAAACGGAGTAAACGTATGTTTTTTTACAAATATGAAAAATATAATTATTTAAGCATATTTTTCTCTCGCTTGACCTATTGCGGCACGTTTGAACAAGTGGACATTTTTGTTTTTATAAAGTTTCTTGAGTTATTTGTAAAATATTTTGTAATTTCTGAATTTCAGTTTGCTTCTGTTAAGTCGTTTTTGTTTTTTTTTTATTGAAAAACTAAAATTAATTTATTTTATTAAAGAATTACAAAGCTTGTAGTAGCTTATTAGCTGCCAAAAGTAATTACAACTGCCGTTCAAAGGTGCCCCTGCCTATTTCAAAACTGCTCAGCATAGGGGGTGGGGTAGGTACCTTTGAACATGAGGTCTCAGTTTTTAAATAAAAATAAATTATACGCCTTTACTACATTTACGTTGTTGTTTGACCAAACCAAAGTTTAGGTATTTGCATTTCTCAAAGTGAGAATACCTTACAGGCCACATAGGATTTATGACACCTCAAACCAAAAAGTTCCAAGGTGCTCCAGTCTATCCTAAAAAAAATGAAAACAAACAAACATCAACATCAACAATTAAAATATGGACAAAAAAGATTGCAACTCAAAATTTTGACTTAGGAAAGGAAGAGACACTGGGACCAGACTGGGACTGCTGAAATGCTACAATGCACGTAAGGCGAGTTTGTGCACTACCACTGATTCAATCACGTCCTGCAAATCGCTGTTACGGCTGGAACTTGCTGTTGCTGCAGATCTTGCTAACAATAAATAAAGCATCAGATGTATTTCTTCTCATTTGTGAACTATTTTAATATGCCTGTAGCTACTTGTTGTCGTCATTTATAATTTTACAAACTAATTTACTGGCAGCAAATTTTTTTAGTGAAGAGAGAAATAAAACAGGTAAAAAAATGCCAAATGTCAACAAGTATAATTGATAAGTTCTAATTTCGTAAAAAAAATTTAATTGGTTTACATTAAATACGGTAAATATGTACCACAAGAAATATCGTGTGCGATTAATATATAATTTTGACATTTAAACTATTAATTAATTTGGGCAAATATGAGAAGAAATTAGCGTATTTAAAAATATGATTAGGTGATTATTGGAAAATAAATTTGAATCGTATTTGGATTTTTTTTTCTGAAAATCAAATATTGACTCTAGAAAAACTAGATTTATTTTTCATGGAATTAGAATGATTGCAGTTGTAACCATCAGTAAGACAATTATCTTCGACTATGCCGAAGCTCAAATACCCGGTACTATATTATTGTAAAATAAAAAAAATATTTTAGAATTAAAAAATTATATATTTGTATGGGAGGTATGGGTACTTTTTATACGACCAAGCTCATTTTTTACCAAAAATTTTTAAATATTATTAAAACAATATGTGCAAAGCTTAAACTTGCTATCTTTACTGTGGCTATTTAAATTTAATTTTTAACATAAAAAAGCTATATAAATCCCATATTTTTTATGAGAAAATTGTAGGTCCCTTCCACTCGTCCCAAAAATAAAAATTCACACAAACGAATGGTTGCGAGAAGCTAGGCCTAGGGTGTCTACCCGCCTGTTGCGCCACCTATTTATTTATTTATTGCACGGCAGTGTGGGCAACCTATGTTTTGCTAATGCCATCAGGATTAATAAAGAATCCTCATCCTCACCATACTATTCATATAGAATAGTGCAATTGGTACTTTCATCTTTCTCCAAACTAAATATTTTCAAGAAAAATTTGTAACAAGCTCATATGGTGCTTAAAACCAACCCTTTTGAACCAGCAAACACAAATATCTATATGAAATCGAAACTCAGACAGCTTTTGAAACTTTTCAGAAATTATCTTCACACAATTTTCCTAGCCCCCGATAAATGCTTACTTAATTAGATACGAAAGGAAACTCCTGCCTATGGGCCTCATAAATTCCCATAAATATTTGACAACCATAATGTACAAGTAAAACACTTGAATTTAGTCAAATTGTGAGTTCATTTTGGAAAGCTATATCTTCAGTGCATATAGAAACAGGTAGTAGAATATCTCCCATTTTATTCTGTTTATTTTATTATAGTTCGCAGACCGAAACCGATATACGACTAACTTTTCGTAGAATAATTTCTTCTGGTTACAATGGACGTGATACCCTTTTTGCCTAACTTCTATATGCTTTCATTGCACCATCATGTGCTTCAGTTCAAAGTTATACCTATCTAAAGAGGGCGAGGGTTTGTCTGGACTCTCATTTATTATTCTCTGTAATCTGCTTTTGGTAAAACATATTTTCTTCTGAGTGAAATGTGTCTGTGGGTTAAAAGTGGTTATCTGATGGAAATTAATATAAGGAAAGAGAGAAATATCTATACAATGGGTATGGGACCAGTAAAAGGAATAACGAATCGACTTTGTTGGCTTTTAATTGCTTTGAATTTTGAAGTAATCGTCAAAGTATCGCATAAGCTAAGGACTGTCGGAAGAAACAAGAATACTAAAAAAAAAATGCCAAAGGAAATCAGTTCGGTTACCACTTTCCCACCTTAAATATGTATAAAAGATACATGCTCAGAGGATCCTATGCACATATAGCTACAACGTCTGAGATCAAAATTAATAAAGTTTGTGAAGAACTTTTCACTTACGCAAACATAATAAAAAAGTTATTTTTGTCATCAGAAATACAATATTTTGGTGTTAAAGGGTTGCACGATATCGTACCTCCAACTTGTCTTCTTTGTTAATCTTGAAATAATAGCACAGTTATTTGATAACAATCCCGCAGAATTTCGTTTTAGATTCTCTTGTACTTTGGTAAAGAAGTAGACATTTCGTTTTGTGTAAATTTACTTTAGCAACGTTCGGTTATACTCGTACCTATAGCTATATGAAAAGCGGAGGTGGAATCTTCCCGGAAGAACTTTTCCTATACTTGAATCTGTGTCTACAATGTAAAGTAAAACACTGGAAATTCAGTTTTCTAAGTCGGGAATTTTCTTTTGTATTTTATTTACACTCTTGGTAACTCGATGGTATAGGAGAGTTGAGGGTTGAGATGCGACTGGATATAGTTGCAACGAATTTTGTGGCAGCTTGTGGTGAACTTCTAAGGGTACTTGGTACATATGAGATTGTGATGCATCCAACATTTTGTAACATAAAAAAAAAATAAAATGGCTTGAAGGAGCATGTTAATTATATTCTTATAGTACTGTGTATTTCTTTATCTGTGAAAGAGAGTCCGACTAACGGTTCTGTGTTTAAAGTGCACGTTTATATACACTCCGCGCCACTTGAATAGCACGCCCCCTAAGGTCGGTTTTCTATCGCCCATTGGTCCCAAACCAAGCATGCTAGAGACTTGATTTTTTTTTAAATCAAAGTTCATTAAATTGTTGTGAATTGACCAGAAGTGAATTTAAAATTTAAGCCTTAAGTATTAACAAAACATTTTTAACTAAACACCGGAAAAATATGGGGTATTTATTTTGCGCCACTTGAATAGAACATGCATTTAGTTTGACCGTTATCTTTGGCACGTGGACTCATATTTTTCTTTGATTGAATTTTTTTGCTAATTTCGACAATTTAAATTACAAAAAAAATAAAATGGGTGGAGAAAAAGCCTTAACCCAGGCGGAAAGAGGACAAATCAAAGTTTAAAGGTCGCTCGCCTATTTATTGTCAAATTAGCTAAGAAAATCAGGAGGAGCCGAAACGTTATATCCATATTTTTAAGTAATGAGTCTAACTATGAATAAAAACATGAAAGGCCGCATATACAGTGTGCTTACTAAGGCGGAAAGGCGACTTATATTGAAAAAGGCGTCAAATTCTCACGATTTTTTTTTTTTTTTTTTTTTTCAAAAATCTGGAAAAAATGTGGTATCAAAAGAATTCTCACAACTATTTGTCGTATTATTTCGACCTGAGGTTTCATTGTGTGGTTTTCTCAGACGAAAAAATTAATTTGGAAGGCACCGATGGCTATAGCTACTACATATTTCCATAACCTCCGCAAAGAGATTAATCATTTGGACCGGCAGGATAGTAGAGTTAAAGGTGTGAAGGTTGTGGGGGCCGTTTCGTATTATGGCACCTGCAAATTACAATTTTTGTCAACCACAATGAATACGTTGTCTTAAAATGGTATACTGATAAGGCTTTAACATGTTCTCATAACCTTTTCGGACATCTGCCGGAAATCTAACAACATGATAAAGCGCCAATACATATACTGCCGGGGTTGTTAAAACGTTTTTATAGAGCCAAATTGTGGAGCTATTAAGCTGACAGGCCTACTCACCGGATTTGAATATCATTGAAAATGTTTGGCAATGGTTGACACGTCAAATTTATGGATCGGGACAACAATATTAGACTGTATCTAAACTAGCCCAAGCCATCGCATTAGCTTGCAGCTCGATTTCGCTAAATTACTTGACCAATTTGTATATGCATCCCTTTCAAACCGGATGTCTGAATTTTAGAGCAGAAAGGTGGCTCAAAGCACAATTGAACAATTTTTTTAAAATCTAAAATACTCCAATTACCTTAAATTTAGGTAAAGTTTGTGTTAAAAAGTAGCAGAATTCTCTAAAATGTTTTTTTTTGTTTAAGTGTTCTATTTAAGTGGCGCAAAATTAGGGCCCCACAATTTCTCGGTCTTTAGTTAATAATTTTTTGTTAATATTTAGGGGTTCAGTTTTAAACCTTCCTTCCGGTCAAATCACAACAATTAAATTAACTTTATTTAAAAAAAGAAATTAAGTCTATAACATGCTTGGTTTGGGACCAGTGGGCGATAGAAAACCGAGCCTCGGGGGTGTGCTATACAAGTGGCGCGGAGTGTATGTTGTCTATATAAAATTGGTTGCAATATGTATGCCAAATTGAAAGAATTCCTTTTCAAGTTACAATGCTTGATTTGCAAAAAGCGGTGCGGTGCCGTCATCAGACTGGAGGGCGCTCTTTTGAGCCAAACCCGAAGGGTGGCCGTGTTTAACACAAAACAGTTACGACCTTCATCATCATCTCGGAAATTACACTGGTCGGCATAAGTATTTTGACAAAACTAAAGTTAATTCTGCTCATAATTTGAAACTTACTTCATGTGAATTTTGGCACCAATGGAAAGGCCATTTAAATTCCGTTTGAATGATACAAAACTTTCCTTAACCCATTAAGTACCCATTTAAAAATTTTAGAATTTAGAATTTTTGTGAATGTCTACTTTTTTGACTTTTTTCCTCGGTATCAAACAAAAAAATGTTTTGATGCAAAAAGATTCTCCAAACAATTCTAATAGTGACTGCAAAAAAAATATTTTTCAAAAATCTCTTCGCTAATATTTTTTACTTCGATGTCCACGTGGACGTCTATTATGAACCCTTTCTTATCCTTAAATACACATGGTACCGTCGAAGTCTACAGTAGAGATGTTGTTGAGAGGGGATGAACTTTCAACTGATCACCACCTGGTGTTGTGCAAATTGTATCTCAACGATCAAATACCTATCCTGCCAAAGCGTAAACCAAGAATCGTTACACGCATACGGTGGGAAGGGCTACAAAGCGATGAGATGCGGAAAGAATTTTAAACGGCATGTATCTGAAAGTCTTGAACAAAATTCAAATGTTCCATTGAATCTAGAGGAATAATGACAGTTGTTTTCAACAGCAGTTTTTGCCTCTGCAGGACATGTTTGCGGAGTGGTTTAAAAGGCCCGGAGTTCAAGAAGCCATCAGAGTGAAGGGCCAGGCTTTGAATGTGTAGACTCACTTGTGGACTCAACCGGTACATTGAGGCGCGAAGAACTTGCATATTGGCTGTTAAAGAACTAAGAACAATCTTGGAAGAAAATCGGCCAAAAATTAGACCGTGATCATAGATCTGCTAGAAAGGTATTCTGGCAGATCTATGATCTGTATTTTAACATGCTCCTTATTGCTTGTCCTCTACCACAAAATTAATATGTAAAAACTATACGTCCCTCTCTCCCCCACGTATTTGAAACTTTATGGTAATAATTTTGTAATATATTGTGTCACATTGTAAAGGACTCATCCTTTTATGCATATACATATAAATTTATAAAATTCTGTATGAAGTCGTAAAACCTTCACCCGTAAAAGAGGATTATTCAGACAATAAAAGCATTTAAGCTTCCTGTCAATTTTTGCTTAAAGGAAATCAAATCCCTATACATTTCTATATTCCATTTTTATACTTTTATTTAACCAGGAAATCCCTTCGTCGGTATTACTCGCTCTGTTGGTTGACAATAGTGTCCTTCAACCTACAGTACAGAGTGAGGGGTGTGCTCATTCGTTCCTCTCAAGTGGCAGAGTGTAAATTGAGACTATTGTCTGTTACAGATTGATTTTTTCCTTATTTATCACAAGGGATGAGCTTAGCAGTAGCTACAAAGGCAACCCACGACATATAACTGAGAATATTTTCGTGTCTGAAAGATGAAAACTACATTAGCCAGTCAAAGGAAAGGGTGTCTCACTCGGAAGTCATTGATGACGAATATCCTTTCTAATTTTTCCGGACCCCTGTGTAAACAACAAGTGCGAATCTCCAGCAATTTGTTGTTGACAAAAAAGCAAGAAAGATGGCATATGGGTGGTAAACAATACCAATAATTTTAGTGAAATAGATACTGTTCGCAAATGTGGTAGGTGGGGGAGGTGTGTACCGATTCAAAGAAGGACAAAGGCCATATAGGAACAACTAAATCATTTTTTCGGATGACTTGACGGCGATTCATCCTAGCGGGAGATAAAGAAGGCATCTTCCCTTCTGCGTGCAATCTGAACTTTTTTTTTCATTCTTCATTGTGGGGTTAAAATCGCTGCTTCGGTTCTTTGTTGCATTGTAATTCCATTATGGTTACATTTTGGGATAAAATCTGTGGGTGTGTCTGTCGCCTGCTGGTGCGTTAATGATACTTTATTGAGTCGCGAGAGTATTATGACAAATTGTTTCTGGTGTTGTATTTGGTTTGGTGTAAATGTGAATGGACCAACGGGAGATGATCATTAATTTAATTAACTGAAAGGGGGAGATATAATTTCATCATATTTGCTTTTAATTTGTCCAAATGGTTATGGCTAACATCTGTCAGGCTCAGATGAATTGATGAGTCTGAATCTATGCGTGTAAATTGTGCTTTCGTACAGTGAATGTCGTGATGAGTGACTTTCTGTTAAAATAAATACATATCTTTGTTGAGGTCCGATATTTTTCATGGAATAAGTTACTGATTAAATATTTTAATTGAGAAGCAAGAACTTAAGTTCAAATAGTCTGTACAACTGAGTTAGCCATTGGTCACTTTTTATACCTAGGTACACTCTAAGAAAAAATCGTGTAATTTTACTATCATTAAGCGAGGAATCTACTTGCCTACCATAATTGCAGTATTTTTACGCACGTATCAATTTTAAACATTTAATGCGTAAATCTTAAATCTTTGGTGTGTAAATTCAAACATAGATTTTAAATATAAATGCGTATTTCTACACTTAAGATGTTCATATTAAAATGTACATTTACATAATTAATGTTTAAAATTCAACTGAATTTCAGAAAGAAATGTTTATAAATCAACATAAAATGTGTAAATTCAAACCTTTTATGTTCAAATTTGTAGCAAAATTCGACACATAATTAGGGGTATCGTGAATAAATTCCGATGGAAATGTTTCCCTTGTCAGCAATGTAAATCAAATTGCTGAATGGGAACATTTCCGGGGAAATATTATTGGCGATAGGGGTGAATGTGTAAATTCCAATAAAATTGTGTACGAAAACGCTTAAAATTAGACTTTTTTTGTGTAATTTTGCTTTAAAAAGCTTTAAATTTGTTTAGAGTTTCAATATTTAATGTGTACAATTAAACAAAATTATACATGGATCAGAAAGACTATTCCAAACAAGTAAAAGTGTTATCATCGGCCTTGCCAATTCTTTGATACCCTCCACTGAAGTGAACCTGTCTAAACGAAATAAAACAATCCAAAAATGTTTAAGATATTTATTAAAAATATTTATAATATTTATTATTTATATTAAAAATGCCAAAAAGACTTCAGAAACCGTACACGCACAAAACGATGCGATGGAA
Organism: Cheilosia scutellata; assembly: GCA_955612985.1. Classification (NCBI taxonomy): domain Eukaryota; kingdom Metazoa; phylum Arthropoda; class Insecta; order Diptera; family Syrphidae; genus Cheilosia; species Cheilosia scutellata. The sequence continues at coordinate 135,905,856 of OY015311.1, forward strand.
CTTGGGAGCGCAAGAGGTTCAACTGCTTCAGTCAAAGGTCTGATCATGTATGAACTCGCAAATGAATCGTCACAAACTCACAATCGAATTGCAAAATTACACATAAAATGTGTAACTTTTATCAGATGGGTGTAAATATAAGCATTGGTTGTTGGTCTACACGCTGTGTGTGTAAATTTCATAAGGTGTTTATATTTAAACAAAATTTGTTTATTTATAAACATTTTGAGAGTAATGTTTAACCAATAATAGATTACTATTGAACAATGGTTGTTGAAAGGTACACAAAATGTGAATATTTGCAACAAATGTTTGTAATATCTAACATTATGTGTTTAAATATTTTTTTTACCTATTGTCGTGTGTATAAAAACGCAACTTGCCTATTTTTACACTAAAAATTACATACACTTTCATAGTAATTTTACACGCATTTTTTAGAGTGTACATAGGTATAGTTGAATACTACAAATTGGTTCAATGATGAAATCAAAATGAATATCCGATCCAAAAACAAATGGATCATCTACAGAAAACATTCAAGGTTCAACCTCACAAAACTTAATAAAATTTAGCAAAAGCAACCTAGAATCACATCACTTTCTTCATGTTGCACTAATGCAACTCTGTATATAATCCTTAACCATCAGCCACAAAATTCGTTAAAGAACAAAAATTGTTCTTACACAGATGGTTTGGTAAAACTTACCCATTTAAGTGGGTTTCCACTAAGAATTCTGCAGGTTCAATATAGTGACTGAAACATCTATACCCCTATTTTAGTATTTAACCGCCACCCCATTCCACCTGACAAGTTTCATGACAAAATTAAAAATGCTGGCCTTTCTGTCAGTTCTTCGACTTCTTTGTGGGGATATGAGATGACCTCCTCTTTAAAATTTCTTCGTTAGAAAATTGGAAATCCAAAAATTTACAGAGCATTCAAGCAATTCTTCTAGAAACTATTCACCTGCTATTCACCCATGTACATATGTATATACCTGTATATAGCATTGCCGGAAAGTTTTTCATCAATTTGGTACCAGCACCAACCCACAGCCCCTGGTGTAATACCCATGATGATGCATCCAACTAAAATTCCTCCATCTCTATTGCTATACCCATAATCACATAAAATACCACATAGAAATTTTCCCTGCGCTACGCCTTCACCGATACCTCGATGAAAGGAGAACCTCATCGTCATCGACAATAAGATGAGAGAAAAATTGGATAGAACCTGAACACAAACTTTAAAATCCGTTTGTTGATTCCTTTGACCACGTTCCTTTGGTTTTGGTCTTTAGAGTGTAGTTCAACTGAAACTGGGTGCTTCACATAACCCACCCTTGTGCACCGACCGGCCAGTCGGCCAGTTAAGGCGTCTTCGCTATACGGTTGCCCAATTCATAGTTCTGTGCAGGACTTTGAAACCTATATGACTTGCTGCATTGGTAAAGAGTCTAGCAATCCCCTTCAACTCGTACCTTCTCGTTTTCTATTTTTTTTTTTTTTTTTTTTTTTTCTCTTCTTCAGTTTTCTATCAAATACCAGGATTTGATGGAGGCCATCAGTTTCAGGTATATGTAGGTAAGGTATACTCCTGGTATTAGCCTCAACCTCAATGGGGATATAAAGGTAACATTTTTGCGCACAATGAGGGTGCACTGGAATCTTTAAGTCGAAAAGAACTTTGCTCCAAGAGTTTTCTCTGTATATACGCGTATATTTACCCTGGAAACTATAAAGTTCCATTCTATACCTATAGTATAGATCGACCTGTATACATATAGGTATAGGTATAGGTACATATAAAGGGTGCAGGCATTAAAAGGAGGACGTACAAAAAATCATCTCTGAAAGATGGTGGGGATAGAAATTCTTATCAGGATTTTCATTTTGAATTATCCACAAAATGCTTTTCAAAACTTTTACCCGTGGGTGGAGAATTCGGTGTACTGAAGCATGTACATACTTGCTCTTGCACATTAGGTACCTATATCATGTGAGTTTTCATTCATCCAAGCCTCTATATTTATACTCATAACACAAAGGAAGGAAATTTATCAAAAAGAAGGAATACCTTCGGAATTAAAGTGAGCACCGGGTATGGGAGTGGGTGGAATTCTTCTTGGCCGCAACTTCTAATTTCGGGGATAGAATGTGGTTTTGACTGAGGATCTCTTATGTGTTCGTATGGTTTAATTTATATTGAATTGGAAATTTTGCCCTAAGGTATATGTAGGAACATAGGTACGTGTATTTAGTAGCAAAAAAGCCCTTAGATTGATATAGCTTTGATTTTCTTTGATTTTTTACCTTATCCATTTTGAGAATGCAATTTTGATTTTCGCAAGAAGATGGGAGAACTCTTATGAAATTCAGAAGAAATCGCCATTTTCTTTTCATACGATGAATGCGCAGAGCAGTTATGAAAATTATGAAATATTATACAACGGGGGTGAAAAGCACACCCTTATGATAAGAGTTCCACCCACTTTTCTGTGCACATATAGTACCTAGGTGGAAAAGCAATTCGACACCATTTTATTTCCATTCTTATTATACCGAAGGGAAAAAGAAAAGTAGACGTTTATAGCTTTGGTTTTTCTTACATTATCTAATGTATGAATACAAAATCTTTGAAAAAAGTTTACTTTTTGGGTTACAAAGTTTAGAGCACTAATCTATAATTAGGTACATATGTATAATATGATAATAACTAAATTACTCCTTGCGACATCACATAAGTCGATAATAAATGTATGTCCCATTTCGGTAGTAGATACCTATATTTCAATTTAAATTTATTTCAATTTATAATTATATCTAATAATAGATACTTTGTGGTACATTAAGATATAAGTCTTTTATAGTACTAAGTTTAACAATGTCAGCAGTTTTACAATTAATATGCGGTAAAAAATGATAAAAAATAAAAATTACTTTAATTTACAATATTCCAATATTTAGAAGTTGGTGTGGTACCAAGGTAGTGGAAACTGGGTGGGAATCTTAAGGTAGGAGAGAGAAATAGAGAAGGACGGCACTCTTAAAGCGTGTGGCATTTGAAATGGCTCTAATATTTATTGGAAGAGAGTTCCATAATTTGATTGCGTGGATGAAAAATAAACGCGAAGAATTTAAATAACGATAACGAGATGGAATTATGGTAAGTGTTCTAAGCGAACGACCAAAATTAAGTTTTTCATACAAATACACAGGAGTCTTATTCATTACAATGCTATGTAGGAAGAAACAATTTCTAGCGTCGATGTAGTGTTTGAGAGTAGTTCCCAAAAAGCATTTTGAATACTCTGACACATGGTCATATCTACGTAGGCCGTAAATATATCTAACGGCATCATTGAAAGCAACTTGTAGCTTACGTTGAGATAGAGAATCAATATTACTGTAGACAACTTCAGCATATGTAATAAGGAGCAGAATTAAGGTTGTAACAAGTTTTCTTCTGGTATTAGTTGGAGTAAAATCAGCAGTTATCCAAAGCTTGCGAAGGCAACCATATATTCGTCTTATAACAGAGTTCGTGTGGTCGTATCCTGACACATCCTGACTATATGGAATTACATATTTCTTATCTGACCCGGTTTTTTTTTGTCAATAAATGCTGTAGTTACTTGTTATTGTTGCATTTACGAACTATTCATTATAACTTTATGAACATCTCAAAAACATAAGTCGAATATACTCGTTCGTTATTTTCGTTATCCGCAAGGCACTCGTCCTCGGACAGAGCGGGTCACTAACCGCGACTGTGTGTGTGTTAAAAATGTGGGTTGTAATTTTAACAAAATAAATGCAGAGTGCGTTTTGGACTTTGTGTTATGATATGTAACTCATTATAGTATGTAATAGAATTTTTAAGTCCAGTCAGTGAAAAATAAATAATTTATGTCCCAATGTGTTGTCTCACCGATATGGGCAATAAGTCTATTATGGAATTACATATTATAAAACCAGCTAAATAAAACTAAGCTCTATTTTAAAGCTTACAAAATATTTTATCACATTGCCTTTTTGTAAACCATACACGTTATTATTTTAGTGGGCGCAAGTATAAACATCAACTGCAGCCCTATACCCCCGTCTTCCCTTCCCCCATCCTCTCCCAAGTAACCTATACTGATCCGGAGGATGTAGCCAGTACAATGTTGAAAGAATTTTTAAAATCGGCCAAATAGTTCCAGAGTTAGTCCCTACGACCCCTTTACCCCTTCCGAGTCATCAACTTAGTCCTTACGCAACCTGTACCGAAGTACTTAGTCAATGGACATAATAGCTATTTCACATAAATGAAAACTCGTTACAGGTATGATTTGATTATTTATACTACGCGATCATATGGTTACACTTTCCATAGCTGCAGATCTCAAACATAGGTATTTACCATTGTGCAAACATATTTACGCATCACAAATTACTTGTATGTACGTACATTTATGTAAATAGTTTGTTTTATGCATATCCATTCCCTACATCAAATTGAACTACGTCATACATACGCATATACAATGTGCATTCTGAATGCTTGTCGTGCGAGGTGCGAGTAATCATTATATTTTTAGAACGCAATATAAAACTACCCCTGAGCACAACTGCAATCAATAAAGCAAATTTTTCGCACTTGGCCAAATAATATCTAATTTCAATTTATTTTATCTCACCTTCTGATTGGACCAGAAAGATGAATGTTAGCTCAAAATACTCGGCGAAGTATTGCCTAACAATTAAAAGCATATCTTGAATTGACATACATAGATTTATGAGTATAATGGCAAGTTAAGCGTAGTAAGGTCGAAATAGAAAAAAACCTTACAGGACGAATTTTGAAAAACGATGAATGAGGCATGTAATAATGTTTGCTTATCTATCAACATACAAACTTTCAAGTTCATACGGCTATCGGTTTGTGAGTCCCCCCTTACTCCCCGCGACTCCTTTACTCCTGAGCAATTCTCACCGATCCTACGGACTAAGTTGGCCACACATCTATAAATCAGAAAAATAATCATGAAAATCGGACGAATGGTTCTCGAGTTATGGAGAAACGAACAGACGGACGTTGCATTTTATAAGTAGTTTGGATGGATATACCATATTCTTTTTCACTATTTTCATATACGAACTGGATGTTTCTGGAAAAAACTTTTCGAATTGGAAAACCTAAGAATAAGTTATATACTCTTCCCTGCTTGGTCATTTTTGGGTCGTCCAAGACTGAACTTCAGCGAGAGGTTTGTAGCTGAGATATTCTCCTAGATGTAGTTTTCTACGAGATGAGAGGGCTGGGCACCTGCATAGAAGGTGAAACCTCTTCCTCCTCATCGTCCATGCAGCTATACAGAAATCGTTAGTAGGGCGGCCCAAGCATGACAAAAAGAGCATGACTGATGCCAATAATGCAGTGTCCAGGAATGACATCTACTATAATGTGCTTATATAATGGATCTTTTTAGTGATACAAGATTGTTGGAGCGCTTGAGATCCATCAGGGGCCAGATCTATTTCGTGATGGAGCACGTGTTTAATTAAAAGTCTGCACGTAGCAAGAGGCATAATAGAGAATCTCCTTTTCCGGAAGAATCAACATAGTTGTGCCATGCTTAGCGAGTTCGTCGGCCTTGAAATATCCTGGACCAGTAAGTTGTTTTTAGTCCATTAACTAAAATTGGTTAAAGAAAATTCCTTTGGTTTCACTTCCAGTCTTTTGTGTAAATAAGCGAATTTTCATAATTTTTTTGACTTTATTTTTGCGTAGGTACCTATTCTTTTTATTGATTTACTTATTGGAATATTTTGCTGATGGTCTTATGTAAACAAAATTAAAAGGGTTCCAGTTTTTATAGAGTTCTTTGTTCAGCAAATACTCATTTATTTACTCGCATTCATCTATCTATTCCGATATCCCTTAAAGATTTAACTAATATTATATGTATTACAAGCAGGGCTGACTTTATGCGACTAAAGTTGCATTTTTCCCCTTTTTTTCTTTCTATCCCCAATGAGACCACTTTTCCAAAATATTTGCCCCTTTTCTGTACTTTGAAAAAATACAGTGGCCGGCATAAGTATTTTGACGAAACTAAAGTTAATTCTGCTCATAATTTGAACTTACTTCATGTCATGGAAAGGTCATTTAAGTTCCGTTTGAATGATACAAAACTTTCCTTATCTTTGATATACCTACTTTACGAAACTAGTTCACAAATAATTGGGATCTGAATGCATCCTTTTTCTATCAGCTTTTGTCCTATTGTCATAAGTTTAGCCATATAGCCATAACTTCCATGTTCAATAAGATAGAACGAGAGGAGAATATGCGTAAGCCATTTTAACTTTAGTGAATTTAACTAGTTTTGCGTTTTTTTTTTGTGTGCCATTTGTGGGCAGATTAGTATTGCCCCTTTTTTTATTCTAATCCCCTTTTTTTTGCGACTTTTTCAAAATCTTCGAAGTCAGCCCTGATTACAAGTCTTTTAAAAATATCATACACAATAGAGCGACGCGAAGGTTACACCGTTTATCGTCATTTTCACCCTCGAAGTACCTCTCAAATTCAATGAATCTACGCTGTCTCATAATCCTTGCCACACGGCAGAGTTTTATTTCTAGTGTTAGAAATATGACGCTCGTTGTATTTCTTAATCCTCGGCACATTTTCAAAGACACAATATATTAAAGTCCACTATTACTGCATGCAAGGGTTCAAACTTCAGGCTTGAAGGTATACGAATTTGATAGGGCGCTGGCGGTTGGAAACTACATTTGTAAACTGCTTGAAGATATTTAGTTTTAACCTTACTTCAAATTATCGATTCTCTCCTTGCATGTAAATAGGAAAAATAACATATAATCGCAATAAAGAAGATAAACCATACATATACGTGCAGAAAACAAATCTAAACTTCAAATGCAGTAAACTACAATTTATCACGATACAAGGCACGGGCAACTCCACCCAATGGATGGGGGATTGGGAAAATGTTTAAGCATTTAATTTAGTAAACAGTTTCCCCATCCTTGTATCTGTAGGAAGGCAAAAGAAAAAACCCTACCACGACGTATTCGTTTTCATTCCATTGTTTCCTTTTTCTCTTATGGCAGCAACAATTTTTCCCTTTTCGGTATTGAATAAACGAAAACTCTGGCAAATAAATGATTTTTCATATACAAGCTCATATCCATCCACCTCTTGCTATCGCTATGGCAAGCACAACAACAAGAACAGCAACTATATATCGTCCTTAAAGTGCGCGCGAGTATAAATATATTTTACGGCGAAGGCAATAAACTTTTGCAGGAAATAAATTTACGAGCGTTGTTCTTAATTTTCCTCTCTCGGTGAACAATGTTTTACTCCAACTATACATATCGACCACCACCGCCATCCACTAGTCACCCACTGATCCTTTTTAATATATCCTTATCATATGTGGAAGCCACACCACCTGTTCGCTCAGTAATGGTATACAATGTGGGGCCAGTCAATGTACTGGACATTTGTTAGATTGTTGTCTGCAACTGAGAGTGGGTGGTTTTGGTGTGTGTATGCGAAAGTGTTTTTATGTGTATATGAGAGCAACCCCAAAGGCAGGAAGTTTACGTCTGCTGACCAAGCAGTTGGAAAAAGACCCAGCCGAATATTCGAGTTTACGAAAACTTGTTGTTGTTACATTCACATGCGAGTGGTTAAACATTTATATCGCGGTCTTTCCTTGAATTAAATGCTTGTATTGTTTACTTTTAATATCTTCTAATAAAAAAAATTACAGGGTTCACCTTATAAATCATCTGCAGCTCTAATAAATTAAAGAAGTAAAACCGCCAGTAAAAGAAAACCGCTTTTCTGAATTATGCCGAAAAATATTATGTATTCGAATTCCGACAAACGTAAATATTGGGAGCAGACAGATTTGTCCTGTGTCTGCGTGTGGCTTTTTTTATTAGCTAGGGGCAACGCTATAACCCAATCACCCTATAATTTTACCACAAAAGATGATTTCCAAAGTGCACAACAGCAAACAAACTATTTTCTTCGATTTCCCAATGAGGAGTAAACAATCAGTGATTTGAAATTTACTTGACTTAGGTATATTCAGTATTCAGAAGTCGCAAGCTGAATACATGCTTCAAATACAGTTTCCAAATTTGGTTTATTATTATCATTCATATGAGTTTGGAATTATTATCTCAACCATATGTATCTATAATACATCATCACATCGTATATGTTATTAACGATATTTTCATTCACGGGATCATCAGCTGTTGGATAAACAAACCGCACATTGATGAGGCTATAAAAATCCGTGGATACAAGAAGCACTTGCACAGCACCCTACACCTACATTCAAAAAAAAAAAAAAAAGATACAAAATTATGATAATCAAAAAGCCTCATAATAACGACTACTAAACAGATCGTTTTATTGTTTCTATTTTTTTTTTTTCTTATGTAAATATAGTTCACAAATTTTATGATATGTGTACGTACGTATACGTACAGTACATATGTATAGTATGGATATACAGAACATATGCAGTGTAAAATTATTCACCGTTTTGCGGCGAGATGAAGTTATTATGGCCGGGCATCAATAATTTTAACATTATAATGTGCGAGTAATACTCTAGAATCTGGATGTGGGATAGGGATATATCGTGTGTTTATTGAAATTTTATAGGAATCGTGGTGGAATTGTAAATTTTCTGCGAGTTCACGTGGTTTTATTAGAAAATAACACATTTTTGCATGCAGAATGTGTTTGTACAGTTCAACTGTTTAGTTTGCAATATTCGATCGTAATAATAATTTAATATGATCGTAATAAAATGTTTGGAAAATTTATTGCATAAACAATATTGCCTCCTGCCTAGTTGAAAACAGTAATTTGCAAAATTCTGAAAATGTTTGTTTATATTATTTGATTGGCTAAGCGGCGCGGAGGAGGTAGGTATAGGTACCTACCTATAGGTGGGTAATTTTTTAATTATGCCCCATTCCCGAACACAGTATTTTTGTGTAGGTATTAAATACAGCAATTAATAAATACATTGTTCCATTTGAATTGTTTATGTGTGCATTTCATGTACATATACGTATATCAAACATATTTTCAAATTACATAAAGGAAAAACATTTCTTGAGTCAAATATATCATTTTGTTTTAAAGTAATAGATACAATATGATGTGTAGTTATCTTTGTCCAACATTAAGCCTTACTTTTTCTTTATTATAAGGTATTCCAAATCCTTTAGCACTCATCCTTCGTTACCTACATACACATTGTCTATATACCTAATCAAAAATTCCTTCTTCGTAATGTCTTGACGAACAAACGAAATGACCACTTAACCAAGACTCATTCAGCTTAACTCAGTAATAGTAAAGTAAAGTTCAGTCGAGTTTGTAGGAAACATAGGCCACAGTCCATTTTTACAATGAGAGACTATATTGATGAAGTGGATGACGTGGAAGGGCAGCTCCTTTAAACACTGTACAGAAGAACTGTGAATACTTGCGGCAAGTTTTAAGACAACCATAAAAATGAAAGGGTTTAGTGGTTTAAGTTGAAGATTAAAAATGATTATTGGTAAGGCCCATAGTGTTTTTTCTACTAATCCTTGCTCCTCTAGTCAAAGTCTGCACAAATCAGTGGAACATCTGTAATTCTTTTTACCTTCAATGTAAGCTCATTTTTGAGGCCATAAAATAAGTTACTTATATGAAACATGGGGATTAACATAATATCCATATTATATGACCATAGATCACCTGCTTAAAATGTTTGGACTATGCGTGAGATATTGGGCGCAGTAGCGCAGTGGTTAGTGTGCTGGACTACTGCGCGAGGGATCCCAGGTTCGATCCCCGGAAAAACACAAATTACATCTTAAGGTTTTTTCTACTGCGCCACCTCTCGCGAACGTCTGACAAACATCCGAGAGTATGACTGTCCTGAAAAAGCTTCTCAATTCAGCCGTTCGGACTCGGCATAAAATTGTAGGTCCCTTCCATTCGTCCCAAAAATAGAAACTCAAACAAAACGAATGGTTGCCTACCGCCTGTTGAGCCACCTATTTTATTTTATTTTTTTATGCGTGAGATATTATACCATATAAATACTGCAGCTGTCTTCCTTAAATCGTACTGAAGGAAGGTTGAGGAGTTTCTTTAATATTAGATGAAGACGCCTTTTTTCGAATAAGTCAGTTGCATTGCAAGTCAGTTTTGAAACAGTATTATGCCTAGATACTTTACTCACTTTGATAATGAAATTTGTTTGCTATTAAGCGTAATTGTATGGAATTTGAGACTTGTCTTTAATAATAAATGATAATATTGCAGTTTTTGAGGAATTTACACTGAGAAGCTTGTCTATGTCCATAGAAAATGATAGTACTGCTCATTGAGGGCATCTCTTAATAGCTTTAATTTTGCAAATGTAATTCCGAACTTGCAAGATAGAACCAAATCTGCCGCTTAGCATAGAACATATTTGCATCTAATCGTTGGGTTGTTCATTCCTTTGGCAAGCCCCAGCAATGTCTGAAAAAGGAAAAGATCCTTCAATCTTTTTTTATAGACAAATAATTGAAAACATAGGTTGTTTGATATATGCTTGTAAATTTAAATGTTTAATTAATTTCGCAAATTTATGCACATACATATGTATATTGTATATATTTATTTATTCCTATGTACACTCATCGTATTCTGAGTTTTTACCTTTACCTTTACATCTGCGTTTATGGACTATAGTGAAACAAATCTAATCAAATACTCAAACCAGAAAACACCCATTTCCTTCATGTCAAAATATACAGTCCCCTTCCAGTCTGTCTGTCAGATGGACATATGGACCGACTGCCCTTCTAATAGATACAAAATACCGATTGGCAAAACCTGAGTGTTGATATACATTGTCTCGCCGTTTGATATCAAGTTTGATAAAAACCGCCAGCGCAGCATCACCATCAACTTTATTGATGAGATTTGTGTATGTGCAGGGATGATGTCTCTACCCTACAAAAGAATGAATCTTCACGTATACACACAAACTTATCCTTCTTGAAATGTTCGACTAAATGGAATGATGGTTGTATGCTCAAGAGGGCGAATGTAATTGAACATTATTTGCACTCAAAGACATAAAGAAAGAGGAAAGGACATGACAGCCAGCTACTCATCATGCATTTGTTATTTTCGCTAGAATAGCTCAACGATATAATAGGATATGTTATCACGTCAATGATCATCTTCATATGTTCAGATTTAGGTGGCTTTATTGGAAAAATGTTATTTAATTCAAGTCAGCCATCGACACGACGCACGTTCACTTTCCAAACGGGCCAAAGTGTACAAGCACAAGGGTATAGTAGAATAAAAATGTAATGTAATCTCTGCAGTTTTACTAAGTTAGTCAAGCACTTCTTTATTACGAATTTGTTTAAATCTCATCTCTTGTATAAGAAGCTTGTCAGAGTCCTAGACCTCTGTGCCAATTATTTATTTATTTATTTTTTGTTAAGTATTGAATATTTTCAGTTTAAAAATTGCATTCCTCTGATGAAGTCCTTACGCAAAACTTTTCAAATCTAGATTTGACTTATACTGCTGCAAAAATATGACGTCAATAATGACAGTTCATTTTTCAGGTGATGTCGTGGTGTGATGCCAGTCTGGTGTCACTTTACTCGAACGAGTTTAATTTTCGAGTGGCAAGCGGGCTGTGATGTGAGGTGACGTGGATATTTTTGCCATTAGTTATTACCAACCTTGGTGGATCGTTGAGCTTTTTCCATCGTCATCCTACACTGTCACTATAGATGCTGTCTTAATCAGATTTGAAATCGATAAAAAGATAGTAAGTATAAATTAAAATTCTTAGGTTTTCAATAAGATCTGTGTTTGAACATTTTGACGGCTGCGGTGGCAGCAAACTTCTTTAACCTAAAACCGCACTGAAATCGGAAATCTGACGAAAGGTTTTAGGAGATCAAGTAGCATGACAAAGAAGTAATTGAGAGAGCCTCTCTTTTTTATGGATCGGGACAAGGATTTTGAGATTACATATATTCTATTCAACATATAGGTACATATACCTCTCGGCTCATAAAACGTCAGGACCAGCAGGCCTTTTGATCTTTAACCTTGACGGTAGTTTTCGCGTAGTCTAAATTTAATTAAACTACTTACCTATACATACAAAGCGTTATGTATTTCATATAGAAAATCTCTATATATAAAAATGTTAAGTTGGTTTGTGTACGCTTAAAAAAATCCAAACGTTCTGCAACGATTGAATTCAAATTTTCAGACAATCGTAGGTATTGGCCCGAGAGGGTTTCTGTAAAGTTTGGTCACAATTGGACAAAGGGGCGTGGCATTTCCCATACAAAAAAACGTAAATCCGGAAAACCACCCCAATCGGCGCTAACATTTTTAAACAATCTGATTGATATTGACCCGAGGGGCCCAGGGGCGTTGTGGCGCTGTCCTAAGGGCGTCGTAACTCGCAAGACAGTACGTACAGGTCGCCTGTAACTCAACTTTGAGCTAGCTTTGAAAAAATATTTCTCATTTTCCGAACAAAGGAAAAGTTCAACGTGATGGGCCGAGAACATTGCTGCGGTCCGTGAAAGTGTATCTAAAGGAGAACATGAGGCTAATTCGTTGCCGTTCACATGAAGTCGGCCTTTCGTAGATTTCAGGACTTGTGGGATGGGAATCGACTAATCCCAGGAGCTAAAAGTTCATGACCATAGACAACGCAGTTGGTTCGCTGACTGGCATTCGGAGCGTGTGGAAGTGGACCCCAATTTCGGCCGAAAAAAACAATCTTTAGCGACGAGGCGCCCTTTTGGATGAATGGCTATGTTACCAAGTTACCAATGAATTAAGGCTGAAAATGTTTTTTCTACTTTTAATACAACGGCGTAATAGCCTAGCTTGGGCTATGAGCTTTCGCTCTTCGTATTAATCTAAAGTCAGCAAACGCTATTAATTCCAATTGATTCCACCCACCACAATAATATCTATACATAAAGAGCACTTCCATTTCCATACCCTTCTGGTGTTCTGTAGAGCATTATCGTCATCTTCCTACATTCATTACAATCAACAAACAAACGAAACGTGAGAGCTCGGAGAACATACCAGAACGATGGAGTTGTGGGTCCTACTAGAGGATAAGGAGGCGAAAAAGAAAAAAATAAATATATTCTCCGTATGCGAATGGCGTACGGGGTGTGATGTGATATTGCTTATCGTAAATTTTGATATCAAATTTTATTTTATTGTATCCCTGCCAACCCCTATTTAAGCTTTATGGATTTGATCTGCACGCTATTGGGTGGTATACAGGAGGACTTTTTTCGTTCATCCTTTGCACACCAACATCCCCTCCTTAACGAAGCGCTTTCTTTCGTTTATATTTTTTGCTTTCTTTATCTAAATTGATATTGTTTGCTTTGAGTACGGCATCGAGTGTGTATGTATAGAATATGTATGCGAGGATATTCTTTTTATTTTATTTGTTATATTTTTATAAATGGGAAAAGAGATGGTTGTGAAATGAAGCGGGGATATAGGTACACCTAGAAAATATGGAAGACGGAGCAACAATGGGGGCGAAAAGTTTATATATTTAGTTTTTTTCCCTCCTATCGTCCTTTTATTTGTGTTTCTTTTTTTTTTTTGTTATCGGGATTATGGTGCAGTTTTTTCCGCTATGTGCTATGATGGAACTATGAAGGACATAAAGGGGGATGAGCAGACCACCCATGGGTGGCCTTTTATATTTCCCTAGATTTTGATATGATATGAACGCCTGCGTCTTCGTCGACTGCGGTGGAGGGTGGGTGCCCCTGTATTGGTTGGTTGGTTGTCGGTGTGTTGTACTTTGTGGTGTTATCCTGGTTGCTATCGAGAAATGACGATTTTTCAACAGCGATATAGATTCTCTCGTGCGCTCGGGTCGCTTCACTGTGGAAATGGATAATGGCATCTGGGGGATGACGGTTTTAATACAAAATGTTGATATGAAACATATTTATGTTTTCGAGTCTGCATGCGATGTTATATGTTGGGGAGTTTCCATTTAACTCGCAAGCAGGCAGTTATGTCCTCGGAGGCGGGCGAGGATTTATCGAATTCAATATGGTGGAAAATTGTTTCGTTTATTTATTTGTTTCTTATTTTTATTGTTATTGCTTTCGAAGGGAATTTCGTCTGTTCTCCTTTAGCTTGTCATTGTCATTGCTTTACGGAAAAGATAAGGTTTAGTCATGTCTTATGTTTAAAATGGGTTTAGGTAGCTGTATGTATGTATAAGGATCGCGTCAGTTTGCATGTTATGATACAATTTGCTTAGATTCAGATTGACTTGGAGTTTGCTTTTATGTGATTAATTTCAGTTCTTTGTCACTATTTCAGATTGTCACTATTTTGGGCAAGGGCTGTGCACGAAACAGTGTTCGTATACATATATGATGTGGATATACCTATATAATTATTGTTTTCCCCCATTGCTTATACTTTACTGAATAGCATTTTTTTTTAAATACTTCTCCAGGGAAACCTAACCCTTCAACAGCGCCCCGAGATGCTTGTTAGATGTATGTTATTTCTGCACTTAAATTGCTTGTCCTTTAACAGAAGGAGTTTTTGTCAAGTGTATGGTCATCAGTAGCCATCAGCCTGTCTTATGGGGCGCCCAAAAGTTGCATTTCGAGGGATAATGTCTTTGAGTTCCTCGGAACATCTACCATGGAATTATGTACCTATAGAACGAGCATAGGTCAGCGACTTGTCTTCTGTGCACCAACGGTTGTAGATTCGATGGGAGTGTAGGGTCTCCAATAAGTCGAACTGCTCTTCTCTGTATGCTGTCAAGTAGGTTAAGAGAATGTTTTGGGGCCGAGCTGCATATATGGGAACATTATTCCCGGCCTGGTCTAACCTGTGCTTTGTAGAGAAGGAGAAGTTGCTTGGGGCTAAAGTACCTCTTTGCTCTAAATAGGTAGCTCAACTTTGCGGACGCCGATCTTGCGATATAGGATATGTGGTCCTGCCATATGATTCCTGAATTGACTGTGGCTCCTAGAAGGTGCATTGAGTCATTGGGATGGATTGGATGGTCTGGTCATCCATTTGGATCTGAGGAACTGTTAATGAATTTTTCCTAGAAAATGTTGTTATTTGTGTCTTGTTTGCATAAATACAAGCAAGTTGTCTTTTCCCCACTTCAATCCCCACCAGATCATCATTTAGAGAACTAATTTGTTCACATCTCTGACTGTGAGATGTAACCGCATTCACAGGCCCACTGTTCGAGATGGAGGATATAAGAGTGCTGTCATCTGCAAAGCTGTAGATATTATTATTTGTTGATCCAAGCAAATCGTTGGAGAAGAAATAGCGTTGGAGAAAGAATAGATCCTTGGGGCACTCTTGCATTTATAGCAAACGAATTAGATGATACACCACCTACAACAACTTGGATCGATCTTCCCAGAAGAACATTTTGCATCCATCCGCAGAGTTGTTGTGGTAGTCCATAAGATGCTAACTTGCCTAATAGGGCTCTATGCCAGACTCGGTCAAATGTCTTTGATATAGGTATCCAAGGCTACGGCTCTGGATTGCCTGTCGCTTATTAATCGGTGGCCTTCTAGATATTTGATTATTTCGACATTTATTGCCTTTTCAATTACTTTTGAGAGCATTGAAAGTAACGCTATTGGACGATAGTTTTGTGGCAGACATTTTCTCCCTTGTTTTGGAAATAAGAATCCATTATTAATTTTTGCCACTCGTAGGAAAGTGACTCTAAATTGCTGAAGTAATGGGAAGTTATATCTATGCTTGCCTCTGATTTTTATAATGTAGGAACTTGTTGTCGGTTTGGTACTAGGTATTATACCCTGGTACACCATCTTCAGCCCAAAAATTGCAAACACGTCCGTATTATGCGGAATTCCTTTTTTTTGGTCATATTTCCCATTATAAACGTCAATATCCTTACTTTATCGTTTAAAAAAAAAGAAGGAGAAACAGAACCGGTTTATCCTTTCGGGGTTCTGTCACACCCATATTCCTTGTTCCATAAATCCACTGCTGATTGGAGCTTGGTTTTATACCCCCATCCGGCCTGTCTGTCGTTATACACAATACAGTACGAAGCACCCTTTCGAGTAATGAGTATCCACGTTTCTGGGGGGAGGAAAACGCGCTCTGCTCTGTGTTCCAGAGTTGGCACTCAAATGCCTTCATAAAATAAAATGAAATCCTAGATTCATGGCCTCAAGGAGAATGGGTGGATGTCGGCAACAATTTTTATTCTGCGTTTTCTGTTTCTTCATTTTTGCATGGAAATGGAGTCCCCGCATCACCCCATGAAATCCGCTCAATATGCTGATATGAGCTCAAATGCACGAATGTGGATCCAATTTCATTTTTATTACATTCCATATATACGATCGAGCGTTATAAAGAACAAGCCGACAACAGCACGTCCTCTACATTCGGATGTCCTTAAGCCACCATCCCGTTCCGGAGCACCCGCCGCCGCCACCCAGATATGATTTTATATTGCACGAATAAGAACACACTTTATCTGCGTATGTGTGTGTGTATAGCGTTGGATTATCTGCAGACATCGTTGCCTTTTCCAAAATAAATGGTTACAAGGATCTGAACACATGAATTTTTATATTCTCTGTTATCATCTGCATTTGTGCTTATTATTAACACAAAGGCTTTGGGCCTTTTGGTTTTCATTAGGCACTAAGGTATTATCCTTTTTTTTCAAAGATAACGAAAAGAACGAATATTTATGGAAGAGGGGATTTCGCCAGTTATACTATAGCTATGCACACTTGCTTGCAATAGGTATACGAAATTTTATCTCGTAGTATGTAATGAGCATTTATTTCTTGTTACGGTTTGTTTTTATTTTTGGGTAGCTCTAGCAGAAAAAGGGATTTCAAAGGATCTTAATATTGCCGAAATAAAGTTTAGTTATTTTATTTTGTACATAAAATTGACTAAATATGTCGCTTCTATATTAGCTGATGGCTCTAGTCCGAAGAATAGTTTGATACACAGAAATTCCTATATCTTCTTTTGGGGGCACTTCAGTGCGGGGTGTACCACGGTCTCAACCAACAGGCCCCTCCCAGCTGGCTCGGTCCCTATATAGATGCCTCCAGTTACGCACACCAAGTTGGTTGAGGTGCGCGCCACCTAAGGTTGGGTCTTCCTCCGCTACGTTGTCCCTCAGGGGTGGACTCAAAGACTCGTCCGGCTGGTGGGTTGCTGACCATACGCTCCACGTGCCCCAGTCATCTCAGTCGTTATATCTTCAGCTTTTTTACCAGGTCAATGTCGCTGTATAGCCCATAAAGCTCGTCGTTAAATCTTCTCCTCCTCCTCCTCCTCCTGTGATGATGTCATTTTGCGAGGTGATAGTGGAGCCCAGGTAGACAAAGTCTCTAACTATTTCGAAGTTGTGTCTGTCCATCGTGACGTTTTGTCCGAGTCGTCGATGCTGAGCCTCCGTTCTCGTTGACAGCATTTACTTTTGTCCTCATTTACAGCCAGACCCATCTTCGCTGCATCCGTTTCAATACTTGCAAATGCGCCACTGACAGCTCCATCGTTATCATGCACAGACGAACAACTTTGGCAGGAATGCCGAAACGTGACTTGTCTTTGTATAGGCGTGTAGCCCATCCCTATATACGCTATCATAGACGACTTTAAAGGCAATAAAAAGATGGTGTGTATCGAACTGAAATTCCTGGGTTTTTTCGAGACTTATTCCTCTGTAGTTGGCGCATCTCCTTTCTTGTGGATGATGGAGCACACGATGCTGAGGTTACAGATGAGTTGGACATAGCTATCCTCACACACGAAGGTCGGGTGGACAGAATTGTTGGCTATCATCGTCCAGACCGAATGGGTTATTCTTTCTAAATCCTCAGCACCGACTGTGAGTCTACTACCCTGTTCCCATGATGTATCCCTGATGGGTGGATCGTTTTAACCTCTGGTAGAACTTTCAAACATTTCCCCTGCCAGTAGCACTCCTCAATTGATTCGACCGCCCGGTTCTCGTGCTCTTTCTTTTTCCTTCTGAGAAGTCGGTGTTTCTCCCTTCTTCTTTGCCCGTAGAGCTTACGATCAGCTCTCTCCGCCGCTCTGGTCCTCGTCTGCAGCATTGCCTGGTAGGCCTCGTTCTTTGCTGTCGGAACTATTCGTCGAACCAGCGGTTTCATTGCGGTCTTCTAGCGAAACTCAGTACATCGGTGGCGGCACCTATGATGGCACGCTGACAACGTTGTCACTGGACTTGATTCTGCCGAAGTTGACGATGAGCTTGCTGAGAGGTTAAGGAATAAGGAAGACGCGGTCGGCGAAGTTTTTGGCGGTCTCTTGCGATAGAAGCTTTGCGACGTTACATCTCCGCACAGTATCCGCTCGGTGTTGTGGCGTTGTGGATATCCACATACGCACTTTGGCCATTACCAAGTACTGGTCCGAGTCTATGTTAGCTGGTCGGAACGTTCGTACATCCAAGATACTGGACGCATGTCTGGCGTCGATCGCAACGTGATCAATTTGGTTGACGGTTTGTTGATCTGGAGACCGCCAAGTCCCCTTGTGTATGTTGAGATGCAAGCAACCAGTGCTAGCAATGATGACATTTCGCTCCGCCGCAAAGTTGATTAGCCTGAGTCTGTTTCCGGGGGTGTTGTCGTGCAGGCTGTGCTTTCCGACTGTAGAGCCAAAGATAACCTCCTTTCTGATCTTGGCGTTAAAGTCGCCAAGAACAATCTTGACGTCGTATACTTAGGGCACTTATCATACGTCTTCTCAAGAAGATCGTAGAATGCTTCCTTTGCTGTGTCATCTTTCTCCTCTGTGAGCACAAATCAGTGTTGGCCCTGATGCGGATTGTGACCAGGCGCTCGCTTACGTTGCGAAAGCCCAAGACTTCTCGCCTAAGTCTTCCTCTAATCACAAATATGCATCCAAACAACCGCTGACTTTGCTCCCTGTGGCATTCGCCGTAGTAAATGTCATCCTCCTTGTGCCTTCTCCTTCCTATCCGCCATCGCACTTCCTGGTTGGCCGTTATATGTCCGCTTTGTACTTATCCAGGGTGTCCACTAATTGTTCGGCTGCACGCAGTCTGTTTAAGGTCCTGACATCCCACGTGCAAATACGAAGTTCGTTGTCGTTATTTCGTTTGCTGGGGTCGTCAAAATTTGGATCATCCATATCCGAGGCTTGTCGTTGCTTCTGAACTGCCTTGTTTTTCTGTGGTAGGGAAGTTACCCCGACGCACAACACCCAACCTGGAGGGTCAGGTCCTTTGCTGAACCCCTTGCACAAAAGGGACCGAATTTCCCGGGGATATGAGCGCTGCCGTTGGTCCCTAAAGGGCTCATCCGCCCCATCTCTATTTCAACACCCTGACTAATGCTGAAAACAGCCCTAATGACCTTAGCTCCAAATAAGTCGAAGTAGCTCATTAAGGTATCTGCCATGCTGACTGTTGACGCCACCGTTGATTTAATCATCTAAATTCACCCGCCGCCGCTGTACGTCCTCATTCTGAGGTACTCATGTTAGACTTCTGAGACTCGAACAGACACGCTTTATGTCTTATTTTTTATTGAAAAAATCTTACCTAAATTCCAATTTTCATTAAATTAGATATTGAGTTGTGCTGAATTTTCGAGAATTTAATTCTTAATTTCGATTATTGACGGTTAAGGTTTGAAAATTTTATCTTAAACCACTTTAAACAGAAACCTTCAGCCGATTGGAGTGACATCTGCTGACTAATCGTATCTACGTGGGTGAAGCTGAACGAATTGGTTCTAAAACAGAATAGTAGCAAATTGGTTTGCCATCTATATTTTCAATATAAAACAATTATTCATATAACTAGTGATGCATCCGCCCCTATTGGCGAAAATTAATTTATATAAGTTTGGTTCGTAGCACGACTAAATCGCGAGCACCACCTCGCCATCTGACAATTCGAATTGGAAACGTTTGACAGTACAAATTTTCATGTGTACATATTTTTTTTAATACAATTGAATTAATATAATAAAATGTAAAACTCATAAAGCGATCAAACTACATACAAATGAATGAATTCCCTAGACCCTAGTGTTTCAAAGGAATTAAGAAAACTTGTATCACGGTAGACGCCATTCGCCATCCCTACAAACTCTGAAACAAACCTTTCGATGAGCTGTCAAAACATGTTAGGAACTCGCGTGATTACAGCCTGCAACTATGGACTTCCGTGCAAATAATCCTGGCGCCGTACAATTCGGTAACTTCATTAACTACTATCAGTTTAACCCAGCAGAAGATCGAATAGCACTGCTTCCCGAAAACGTGTGGTTACCAACAAAGCAGATGAAGCTGAAATCTAATGAAGAGTCGTCATATCTCGTGCTTGATGTTGGATGCAATGCGGGCAATATAAGTCAATTGCTCTTGGCCTACCTTTCTCAACGAATCAATAGGAAAATCGAAATACTCGGAGTCGACATAGATCCAATGCTAATCAAAAGAGCAAATGAAACTAATGCAAACGCCGAAGAAATCGAGTTTCAATCTGTGGACATCATGAAGGATGGGGACTTTTCCGTAATTGAAAAATACCTGCAAGCACGACATGCCGTCAAGTTTGACCTAGTCTGTTGCTTCTCAATAACTATGTGGATTCATCTTAATCATCATGATGTCGGTCTTAGAGAATTTCTTAAAAAATGCTCAAGTATTGCTGAACTTTTAGTTGTGGAGCCTCAACCATGGAAGTGTTATAGAACAGCAGTCAGACGCATGCAACGATCAGCAAAAGAGTGCTTTCCCAATTTTCCTGAATTGCTTTGGAGAACAAATGTAGAGGACGAAATACAGAACTATATGGAACAGACTTTACATAGGGAAAAAATTCACGAAACCTGTCCAACGAAATGGGCGAGAAAAATCCTGTTTTACCGATAAGATTTGTGCTAAAAAAAATACATAAATAAGCATAGAACAAATAGAACTTAACTTGTACGTTTTTTTTATGTTTTTGGTTCCATTTATGTTTTTAGTTGGAATACTTTCAAGAAAGGTCTTTTAATAATTGCATTTTTCTGTAAGTTAACTTCTCTGCTTAAGAAAACCTAGCCCAAGCTATGCAGTTCATTGCTTTCGGAGTAGTAGAATTTAAAACGTATGACCTGCTTCATTTATTACAGTTTGCCGCTTTCAAAAACACTGTTCCCTTAGGTTGTTTCTCTTGTGGCTCGCGCTGTAGCTCCGTCTAAAGTTAAGACGTCTTAGCTGGTTACTTTCTTACCTGTAGTTTCCTTGAATGGCGGATGTTTATGTTCTGCTTAAACAAAAACAAAACGCCTTTGCATAAATTAAGACTACAATAATCTTTTTTAACGTTCTTTGTACATTTTTATACGATAAATTTGTCATCTTTCAAACGATTTAAAATCAAAATGATTCTCTTTAAATATATATTATTACTAAGCTACAATAATCGCGGAAGAATGCCGTTAGTTCGTTGAATACGGGCGGGGGGAAGGAGTTCATTTTTCATCAAAGACAAGGGGTCACAACATACGGTCCAGATTATTTTTTAAAAAAATAGTAATCATCATCGTGGGCTTGATTTCACCCAGCCACCTCTTCACCAGAAAACTCTAGCTTGACGTCAGATGGCAAGCACTCAACGTCTACCTCATTCTCTTGTGTGTTCAGTCGATTTAGTGTCATCATCATATCTCCAGATTTGGCACCTGCTATTAACCCTGCTGCACTATTGCCTACCACGACGGTTTCATTTTTGATTTGTTGAAGTTGCTGGATGGTTACGGTTTGTGGGGGCTGATGTGGCTGAGGTTGAGGCGATTGTGTGTGTTGCAGTTGATGGTGTTGTTGCTGTTGTGTACTGATAGCTATTGGCGCCTGCTGGATTATCACGTGCTGAACTTGCTGTTGAATTTGCTTTGGCTGATGTTGGTGTTGTGGCTGTTGCTGCTGTGGCTGTTGCTGCGAGGTATGTGGCGATTGTTGCACTTGTGTTGTTTGAATAATATGCTGCACTTGATTGGCTGGTATTTGTTTGGCCGGAATGCCTGCGTCCTCGAATGCTTTCTTCTTTAGCGTCTGTCGGATCTGTGATCTATAAAAAGAAATACAGAGAGTGAGTTCTTAGTGCTTAGATATTCGCTCTCGTCAGGATCAGATGAAGAAAGCAAGATTATAATTATGGATTAAAGTTAGTTCTAGAGTGTCCTTACACTGTGCGATTTTTTATTCGTAAGCTTATTTTGCTTAGATCATCTGAGAATCGGGTTATGGATGAGTGCAACATTTCGATTTCTTCATCTGTCCATTTGCTCCTGAGCGTGGGATGGTGTTCGGGAGAATCAAAAACACTCAAATTGTTAACTTCGATTTCAAAATTCAAAATTAATTCGTTTTGGTGGAATACTTACCCCGAAGGCGAGTCAGAACTTGGATGCAACTGCATTGTGAGTTCGCCTAGACGATTGAATGCCTGTCCTGCGGCTGTAAATATTTCTCCGACCTGTAAAGATTATGATTGTTATAGATTTAGCTCCTTCGTTAATTAGGTTGATTCGAAAATTAAAATTGAGTAATAGTTAGGGAAGCTGCTTTGGTTTATGCACTTCTTTTGGTTGTGGCGTATTTACATAATGAATTGGAGGTTTTTTTGTGAGTTTATGTGACCTTTTTGGTGAGAATATGGACGAGACGGGAAACACAGATTTAATAATTGTTTTAAACTTACTTTAGTAGCTGAGCCCATTATTTTTGTTGTGATTGTCCGACTACGAAAGGCGGTCTTTTACAATTGTCAAAAAATAGGTGACGGGCAAAGGAATTATGTTTGGGATTTTTAGCTGTCACGTAAGGTTTCAGTGATCCCAGGCTGGGATATTTTTAGTTTGCATTGGTTTGTGAATTGGTTAGGGTGCGTTCATAAGATGTAAGATATAGGTAACTTGGATTTTATTATTTTTGTTCTTTGTATGTACGTTTCTACCACAAAATAATCCATGACTCAAGAATAATCCTGAATTGTTGAAAACAACATTAATTTGACTTTCATTGGATCGCTACTTTCTGTGTTATTCAAAAACGTATCGTGGTGTTGTCTCGCACCAAACAATTGTGGCGCAATATTTTTGGCATGTTTAAAAAAAAAATAATTGTGGCGCAATGTTTTTGGCAATATTCTCCATATCTGGAAATAAGATCAGCAACACTGGCCAAGTTTCCAAAATTTAGTAAATATGGAAATTTGCGTGGTCCGTCGCGTTAAATTGGACTGCGCGCGTCGCCGCCAGATCTCCACTCATGAAGGTAAACCACTGTGTAGGTACCTATTAGGCCTGTTTTATTGGACTTCTAATAATATAATTTTTATTTTTAACACGCAATTACAACAACTATACACAGCTTGACACTTTCGAGACTTTAAGCGTATTTTTTTGACTCACTTTTACTTTTACGTGCAAAACCAAAAGTGAGTGTAACAAAACCAAAAGTAAGTATAATAGTTTTCCATGTAAAAGTAAAAGTGAGCTAGGTATAGATTCTCAAAAAAATTCACCTAATATCAGGTCTGTTTTTTTCCACATCTATCTCAGTGAAGTAAAGTAAAGTAGGATTTTTAACACGCAATTACAACAACTATATAGAGTGTCGAAAGTGTCAAACAGTTCATAGTTGTTGTAATTGCGCGTTTAAAATCCTACTTTACTTTACTTCACTGAGACAGGATATGGAAAAAACAGACCTATCGAAACACAACGAACAGAATTTGATTTTTTTTTAATTTTTTAAAAATATTGGGTTGGTTGTGGTGTGCAATTTTGTGGTTATGGTTATAACGTTCTAATACTCGAAAAATCTTTTTAACAAATAAAACAAATTTCTGGAACCAGGTGGCAGCGCCACCTACCGAGTACAATTATGAATCTATACCATCCAAACACGCACAAAAAGTGTCATCAAAATCGGTCCAGTCGTTTAGGAGAAGTATTGTAACCCGATCGCAGCGACGCCTACAGCAATGCTCTCGAAATTAGTTAAAAGTATGTAAAGTTTTGTTATTTTGCGAAAAAACAACATATGAGTCATAGAATACAAATTTCTGGCGCTTTTTTTTTTTCTATTAAAAAATAAAAACAACAACATTTTTGGAGTTTGTTCATTTTTGTTTTTTTAGGAATTTCTTTATTTTCTTAAATCAAAAAATGCATAAAATTTGGAAAAAATGCCAAAATTTACGGCATTTGTGCCAAATATTTGGGCGACTTTTCCTAGTATAAAATGCCTCAACTTTGTTTGGAGGTTTTTGGATTTTTGCCATTTTATTTTTATTTTTTGTGTTATTTCTGTTGGCATAATTTCAGGAAGCCATACGAACCATAACAAACCTTCCTGTAGTTTTTCTCAGGCATGTTTTTATGGGATCATCAAAATGTAAATTGAATTGAGAGAGATGGTTGTAAAACGAGTTTTAAATCATTTCAAATCCTATTTAAATTTCACACTCTTTCCAAATGTTAGTCAATCAATGAGAAAGCACTGGTGGTTAAGCCAACATCAATTTAAACTAGGTAGGTAGGTAGATACTTAACTGAATTTGCTGCGAATTTCGATATCTTTGGAACAGCCTCATAAAACAACCTAAACCTAACAGAACAGTTTCAGGCAGCATTTTTTCTGCTCATGGAATGCAAAATCTTATTATTTGTTCTTTTCATTTTAATTCAATGTAACTCAGAAAATAGAAAAATTTAGTTCCCGAGAGAGTATAATAAAATTAAAATTTGCGATGCTGGCGATTTCTTTATTACTACTATTTTATGATTGTGGACACTTTTTACGAGTCACGTTCACAGATCTTTTAAATGCGGCTCCGGCTGTGCACTTTGTTCAGGCAGTATTATCAACACACGTCAGCTGATCGATATGTTTATTAGCTGATGTTTCAGCAGCATTTCACCTGCATTGTTCGAGACCAATAATAATTAGCGAATGAAGAAGCTTTGAAGTTTGAATTTGAAACCAAAAATGTCAGTTTGATATACCTAAATATTGTCTACATCTACATAATTGAAAAAAATTTATTAGGTAAGTGGCTTTTTAAACTACAACAAGTTAAAGTGATTGTCATGAAAACTCACCAACCACTGTACCATAAAAGAGCTAATATGGTATAGTTAAAAACGACTGAGGGGAAATGTAAATTTACTTGTTTAGGTTTTGATTAGAATGCTCTTAACAAAACTTTTAAGCGAATTCTGAATGAAAGTGTTGAAACGTATTTAGTAGGCGTATTTTTTTGGGAATCTATAGCTAGCTCACTTTTACTTTTACATGCAAAACTGTTATACTCACTTTTGGTTATGTTATACTCACTTTTGTTTTTACATGCAAAATTGTTATACTAACTTTTGGTTTTGTTATACTCACTTCCCAAAAAAATACGCCTAGTATTAAAGTTGTTAAAAATGTCTTTAGTGTAACTATAGAAAGGTTTAAAGAGACAACCATTTTATCTGGCCCTATGTAGGCTAACCTTTTATTTCCTTATTTTTTCTTTGACAATAGTAGTTGTGGATGCGTAAATAAGAAGAATTGTTCTATAATGTCCAGCAAATCCCCAATTGTTCCATTTAATAAATTATTTCTAGTCGCACCATCCTAACCAACAACGAGGAGGTTCTCATCAGGGAACGTATGAGTTGGTACTTCCAAGTTAAGTGGGGCAGGTCCCTTGCGAATGCGTCCAGAAGCATCGTAGTGGGAGCCATGGCATGGACAGTAGTATCCTCCAAAGTCACCAGCATTGGCAATTGGTACACAACCCAAATGTGTGCATACACCGATGACTACAAGCCATTCTGGCCTTTGTACACGTTGCTGGAAACAGAAAAAAGAAAAAAAACATAATTTTTTGCTAATGTCCACTGTATGATATGACCAACCTCATCTGTTTGGGGATCACGAAGTTCCCCAAGTGAAACACCACGTTCGCTGGAAATCTCCGAAGCGGTACGATGACGAATGAACAGAGGTTTGCCTCTCCACTTGAAAGTCACAGACTTGCCTTCTGGGATATCCGCAAGCTTAACTTCAATTTTAGCCAAAGCCAACACATCGGCTGAAGCACTCATCGAGCTGACAAAATGTGTAACCAACGCCTTGGCTCCGTAGGCAGCACCAACTGCACCAGACCCAACCAACATGTATGTGAAAGCCTTGCGACTCTCAGCACTGCTATCCTTCCTGTTCGCTTGCTTAACACCATCGCGACGATAGGCCGAGAAGTCTGGCACTCGAATATCAGTGTGGGCGCATCGCACTTGAGTTGTGGCTGGGAATACAAAAATTTCAATTAAACATGAAAAAAACAAAAGTTATGATAACTACACCAAAGATAGTTTCGAGATAACCTCAAAAAATTACATAATGTCAGTAGTAAGGATTTTCAATGCACATTTTGCCTGCATTATGCAACTTTCTGAAGGAAATCAATTCAACTGTATTAATATTCACATTGTAAGCTAGTTTTGGCTACAATTGTAGCCAAAGGAGCGTCCTTATTCACAGCATTGTTGACCACGACCGATTTTTCCTGGGAAGTGGACAGAACAGTTGGCCTCAAGCTGTTGGAAACTGCTTGAGTGGTGGCACGCAAGTATGCTCGTGAAGCGGCGTTGATCATCTTTCAAATTTTGGAAAATTTAAGATTTAGTTCACTAAAATTGAAGTCGAAAATTAACTGCGAAAACCCCCTTCTCGGTGGTCAAGATCTTTTTTTCGTCGAAGCAAAAATATGACACAAGAAAACGTCAGTCGTATCGATTGACGTATATAAAAAAAATGGCTGCGCATATACGAGATAGAGTTGTGCACTGTTGAAGTACTTGAATATTGTGTTTAACGAATTGGACGTTTCCTCCGTCCTTGTAACTTCATAAATTTAAAAAAGCACTAAAAATATGGAAAATATGTTTCTCCTGCTGATTTCAAAAATGTTCTTTGAGTTTTCTAAATTAATTTCATACTTCTAATTGAGATTGAGTTGATTTTATATTTTTACGCAGTCGTTTGACATACGATATGACGAACTACCTTACCGAGAAAACGAAACTAAGATATGGCAAGGTTAGGAGATTTGCTATGCGTGTGCAGCCCCATCTATTGAATTTTATTCTAATGGTTAAAATATATGATAGTCTTTAGTAAGGCCACATGTGGTGTGACCAATTTTGGTTTCTGATTATTATTAAACGAACAAAAATGGAAAGCGAGGGTTAAAAACGATATTCTCCTTGAATTCGGTTTTTTCTCACAATTGCTGTTGCGTATCCGTTTAAGAAAGCGCTGGTGTTTCCCAATTGATAAGTAGGGATTTACGGCAGACCCTGGAATTATCGGAACATTTCGTTGGAAAACGCGTCCTACAAAGGTAAATAATGACATAATGACAATGACATGGCGCCTATGCCAAAAAGAGGTAAAATGCTTTATATGTGCCTATTCTTTGTGTATTTCAAGGCAGCTTCTGATACAATTTACCATAGCGTAATTTTATTGCACGGCTTAAGCCTTTGAAGCCCTCTAGGAATCCATACTGCACAAATGTTGGAGACAAAGAATATACCGCTTTTATTGAGTCACCTAGATTTGGTATTAATCACATGCATTCACAAGCTCTTGTATCCAGATTTCCAGCTTGTCCTAGGAGCAACCGAAGGGATGTGGAATTTGTTGACCTACTGGAACCACCCCGATTTGAGTATGAATCTCAGGAGTTCCTTAAGATCAACATTCTCCATAGCTCATCGAAGAAGAAGCTGTTGAGAATCCTTTCTCTACTGTTTTTAACTGGACATTCGCAAAGCAAATGACAAACACATTCTATTTCTTCAACGTCTCTGCAGCTTCTGCAAAAGTAGGTAATTATGCAGTATGCGTATGCCCAGCCTTTCCGCGTGTACCCCTATAGCACAGTGTCCAGTAATGACCCCCGTGAGTATGCGGATATCCTTGCGGCTAAGTCCGATCATGAATTTGGATCTCATTTTGCTCACTTCTGGCCATAATTCGTTTGCTTGCCTACAGGTGATGAGATTGCGCCAGCGTAGATTTGTTCTGCTCAAGGATTCAATGTCAATCTTCCTAGAAAGCGTGCTTAGTGGAGTTCTTACAGATTTTAGGGCCATTGATGCATGCATCTTCGACCCGTTTCTTGCAATCTCATCCGCCTGTTCACTGCCCACTGCCCTCGACTTCACCACGACTGACTCCATGGCTTTTATGGCCGTTTGGCTGTCAGAGTATTATAGTGATTTGTTTTTCGGCAATGTGTCGTCTCTCTAGGTCCTTTGCCGAAAGGGTTATAGCAGCAATTTCCGCTTGAAACACACTACAGTCATCGTTGATTCGGAATGATTCTAGCAGGTTTAGTGTTTCGCTGAAGATGCCCGCGCCTGTACCGACATGCATCTTGGAACCATCGGTATAGAGTGCTATCTCCCCTTCTTCCGTAACTGATTTGTGCTCCATTCGCTTCTGTCCGGAATTCTGGTTGAGAATCTCCTTTCAAAAACGCCGCGCTCCATTGTGTTTCGATGGAGGCGTGCCCATAGATTTGGATGACCATATTCCAGACTCTTTTAGTCTGATTGCGGTTTTGAGCGCTCTACTGCTGCAGTAAATATCCAGAGGGGTGAGGTTTAGCATTACCTCCATTGCTGCGGTGGTTGTTATTCGTAGGGAACCCGTTATCTCAATGCATGCCGCCCTTTGGACTTTAGTGAGGCTTGAGAGATGGTATTTTTTCTCCGTGACGCGGTGTACAACCAGTGCGGCCTGAAACCACATCCCCATGTGTTGCTGAATGCTCTCCTATAGGCACATAGTGCCACGTATGCTTTTTTGAAGCGATCCTCTATGTTTTCCTTCCAGCTGAGTGCGTAACTAAGTCGTTAGCTGAGAACTGGAGTGAACTTGCCTGGGAGTAGAATTACTACATCAGTATTTTCAGCAGTTCGTCTACTACGAGGAGCCAGATGAGCGGTGATAGAACCACACCTTGTGGTGTTCCCCTACTCACCTTACGCTCAATACTCACGTCTCCTAGCTGTGCCTTAATCCGTCGTGTGCCTAGCAAGATTCCAATCCAGTTACATAGGCTGCTATTTAGGTGGGCTTTTTTCAAGCTGCGCAGGATTGCGTCAGCTTCTGTTGTTGAATGCCCCTTCAATGTATAGGAACGCGCTCAGTATATATTCAGTTTTGTAGGGATTGTTCTACTACCGATACTACCTTGTGTATCGCCGTGTCTACAGATCTGCTCTTCATGTACGCATACGCATGTTGTGATTTTGAGAGATAGTTATCACTTGCCTTACATACAGATCGATTAGTCGTTCCAGTGTTTTCAGCAGGAAGGATGACAGACTTATTGGTCTGTAGTTCTTGGATGTGGTGTGGTTGGCCTTCCCTGCTTTTGGGATGAATATCACTCTCACCTCTCGCCATGCATTTGGAACATAACATAGCCTTATACAGCACGTGTAGATGCGACTTAGCCATGGAATTATAGCTTCCTCTGACTTCTGAAACAATATGGGTGCAATATTATCTATTCCGGATGCTTTAAACGGGGCAAATGTGTTAATTGTCCAGGCTATTTTTTTGTCGTTTATTATCTCTTTGATTGTTACTAACTCCATTCTCTCCCTCGCGCCTGGTGTTGTTACGCCGTAGCCGTCCGACACCTCGGTGCATCCTGGGAAGTGAGTTGCCTTTAGTATCTCCAGCGTCTCTTTGTCTGATTCGGTCCAGCTACCGTCTGCTCTTCTTAGCGAAGACATCGGTGTCGGTGCCTTTGAGAGGACTTTTCTTAACCTAGACGCTTCTGTTGTAGATTCAATTGACTCGCAGAAGGTTCTCCATGAGTTTTTCTTTTCGAAACTTTTTAAAATGCAATAACGCCCACGACAAGTAGTGTGAATTAAAGCCCACGAGCTTACAAAATTTACGGAAGCGTAAATCCCCCTGCTTGGGTTTACTGTCAGATCTTATTTTCTGCAGCCTTAAATGTGTAAAAAGTGTAAAAAGCCCGCGGGCGTTATTGCATTTTGAAAAGTGCAATTACGTCCATGGGAAATATGTACCCACAGTATGATGGGCTAGAAACAGGCTTATACAACTCTGAGACTGGAAGGTTAAAGAGCTGGCTGGAACTAGATCGAAGCTGCGCAATGAGGAGATGAATCTTGTAATAAATCCTGATTTCGACTATTAGAGTTGGAAACCAATTTTGTATCAACTCATCGTTGGTTCATCTATATCCAGGATAGTTCATCCAAATAATCTTAGACGTATTTTTGGGCATCAAGAACAAATGGCAAGAAAATGGAATATTTATTCTAACATTCACATATCGCACACAATTGGAAGTTTTGGACGGTGTTGTATAAAATACGGGAGCACTATATGTAGGTACTTATAGCTCCCCTTTAGTCCAAATCAATTGAATCAGATCTTGCTCCCAATCTCTTGTATCCCAAGGCTCCAACAGGCTTTCTGTTATATGAACGCAAATATCCTTGCATTATATGCACCAAACATTTATACAAGTACATTAGCGGTACAAATTCGTATTATTTACCAAACCGATGAGAAATTGAGTATCCTTCATGTTCAATTTACGAAACCTTAAAAGAGAGGAGATCAGGGAGAACGTTTTCTTTTCGATGAGGCCTGTGGTGTGCAGGTATAAAAAAACTATACATTTTCTTACAAAAATAACAACTATACGAACAACAGAATATCTAATTGATGAATAGGTGAAGGAAAGAATTGGGCAAAGAATTCTGCAAGAAATTGAAAATTACAATCGATTAAAATTACATACATACATACATCCATTGTGCCCTGCCCATACTCTGTCCGAACGCAGTTATATAGTACTAGCACTTTCACTTCTGCAAACCAAAAACTGATAAGGGAGTAGTATAATTGTACACCGCTACCCGCATCCTGCATCCTTATTTGGAATGGGGGTGCCAATAAACACGATGACAACGCATTGTGCGTTAGTCCTTGTACAACGTTTGTATGTATGTTTTGTTATTTTGCGTGATGAGAGGAGTCAGCCGGGAGTGGAAACGGAAGTGCGGCATGCTGCAAGCAAATGCGCATGTTTCACTTTGCATTTGCTGCTCCAGCTCCAGCTCCAGCCATCATGCAACTTCTAATCATCATCCCCTATATATTTGTGCGTAAGCATGTGGATATGTATTATGGGCTTTCAACTAAATGGAGGGGGACTCAGAAAAAACGCAGGAAAGCGTTTGAAGGAGAAATAAAAATAAATAAGGAACTTTTTAGAATTTGGGTGAAATTTTTGTTTAATGGAGTGAGAATGGCAAAGGGTAAAGGTATGAGACGCAGGGATGGAAATTTGAATTGGATGAGAATTTCCCGGAATGCCCTTTTTTCGAAATAGATAATTACACTTTTCATTTTAGTACGTAGGACCTACGTAGAGTAGCTGCATCTGTGAACGAGCAAAACGTCACTTAATTTTTGTTAATTTTATTGGAAAACAAAAGAAAATTGTATCGCTTGATCAATGAATTTGAACAGTCAAGCCAGGGTATTAGAACGCGTTAGAATAGCTCTTTTCTAGACTCTGGCAAAAGCACTGTAGACAGGATATAAGGTTTGCATCCCTGTACTCGTTAGTCTGGTACACCATGGCAATACGTCGCAACATTCTGAGCAGATTACAACCATCGACCAGTTCATTATAGTTTTCATGCTTGAAATTCCGGCTTACAGATAAACTCCTTATTCCGTATATTAGGATAAAATTAAACCGGCCAAAGAATCGGCTCTTAGTTATTGCCCACATTTTCGAGTACCTATTATAGAGATTGCGAACATTAAATACCTATGCTCTATCTGTCTTATTGTTACTATTTATGTAGCGAATAGCGATTTCCTGACGAGAAGTAAACGAATTATTTAGAAAAATTAATTAAGTAATTATTTTAGGATATGTGCACATTTTCAAAATTCCTTTGACTACAGACAGGTATGCTTCTATTTCCAAAAGACTATCTAAAAATTAAAACAATTTAAGTGCACCTATCTTCAGAAATCTCAGGGCCTTGGTTAAGCCTTATAGAAGTTGTAGAAGAAGATATCTGCGATAAGTCTCTGAGTGCCAGCGGAACTAGCAAGTGCTGCATTTCCTAACTCGTCTCTCTCTCAGTTAACAAATTTGGCTACTAGCAAAAAATAGGAAAACAAAATATTCAAGCTCTTGTAAGCCTGTGCTTAATATAGTTGAAGACCATAGGGGTAAACAAATGCTGCCCACAAGTTGGTGTTCTGTCTCCCCTGTTATGGTGCATGCGGTAGTTGACTCCCTGTTTATGCATACCATACCCTAAATTGTTCAAATGTCTACACTCAGGCATACGCGGATGATGTTGCCATACTTTCTGTCGGATCATGTTTACAGACTGTCTGTGCTAACGTGCAGATGTCCCTAGATATGGTCGATGAACCGGTCTGATCCAGATCTCCGATGATGAAGCGAAGTGTCTGCACGGGGGCTTTCTAAATGCTCTGCTTGATTTACCTCCTCTTGATACCCTTATTATAGGTATCACCTAGATACTATCAAAGCAATCTACCGTCTCAGGCGGGTTCGTTTTTCGTAACATCGACACTAGAGTTTCGATGACCTTGCGCGACACTTATTCCAAGACCCTAGTTGGATATGTCGTCTGATGCAGGGACACCAGGGGACAGATTATGTAAGACGAAAACGATCGAACGCTATCGTTTCGACAATAGCAGTCTCTGTCTATTGCCACAGACATGATAGAGACAGGTTTAGTGAAAACGAAAGCGGTTTTCGAAACAGGCTTCGGCTGTTGTACAAATTTAGAGTCAACTTTCCTTACGTTCAGGACTGGCTTCAGCCAGAGCCTAAGCCTGGCTTAGGATGTAGTCGAATTTTCACGGATGGCTCCAAAAATAGTCAAGAGTCTCGGTGCTGGTGTCTTCGTGAAAATCGACACAGTAGACTTACTACTCGTTAGACAAGCCTGCCTCTGTTTTTCAAGCAGGGATCTATGCTATCCTAACGACTCGGCTGCCGAATATATTGTTAGAAATAGGTGGTGGGGTCGGAAAATCGGCGTCTGTAGTGGCAGTCAAGTCTCGCTAAAGCCCTTGCTCAACCGTGTTACCCAAAATAGTTCGGAAATGCAAGAAATGCCAGTAAAATGGGTAATACTGGATTTGTTTCCTGGTAGTACACTGGAACAGTTGTGTCTGAGTCCTCTATTAGTGTTTCCTAACCCTTCCTTAGACGTGCTATTGACAAACCGACAACCATGGCAGCACTTAGAAAGTAGATTTGAGCAATTAAAAGGGAAGTATAGGGATAATTACGCTCTAGCTTTCATTTGACAAAATTATTGCAACATAGCACGCCACTTTTGACACATGGTTTAAAGAAGAAGGACAGAAGAAAAAAGCGGTCCTGAATACAAAAATAAAAAAGTAAAAGAAATTGTATTATTATAAACATTGGTTCGAGAGTCAGGACTGTCACTAAAACCGTGATATGTATTCAAAGGATGAGTTGGTTGGATTAATTACCACGTCTATCAACCTCAGAAATGTATAGCCGTTACCACGATATGCGATTGTGCGCTCCAGTTATCAAGTAGTTAGTTTGTAGACTACTGAATGATAGTTCAATGTTGATCACCGCGACAAAAATTCGAAATTATGCTAAGGTTCTTTTGGACGTGTACGCGGTAGGAAATTAGATACTTTACACTTTCGGCTAGTTTTGGGACGTTTATGACTGTAAAAGTCTTGTTTTTTTGGCGTGTTATTACCTCCTTATGACTTGGACGTTGGTATGTAGGTAATTGTTTTTAGAGAGAAACCGGGTTATATTTTTCCCAATGGTGGTCGATGGAGTGCAATTTTTCATTACTCAATAAAAATAACTTTACTCACTAGAGGGTGGATTCATTAATATTTGTTTTAACTTGTTAGAGCAAAAATCCTCCCAGGTGGACCCAGGATGAGATGGTTATATCAAGTCCACAATCTCTCCTCTACACGTATTGGGACTGCCGAACTGCCCTTGAAGATTTAGAGTCGATGGCGGAGAATCGAGAGCTATGGAGGGTCCTCTTGAGCAACCTACACCCGCGACCCACTTAAGGAAAGCGGACCATTGGAAATGAATGAATGAGTGAAAAAAGAGCGGAAATTGACGAATGTTCTATCTGCTTTCTGTTTGGTGCCCAGTTGAACGAACAACTTTCTCTTTTACAATGGATTTTGTCATCCCAAAACTCCATATCGCGTCTTTCCGTATCGAGTGTGCAAGAAAGTTCCCTTAAAGAAGACAGGGATGCCTGACAAAACATTGGGAAAGCTAATGAAATAATTGAGTTTCATTGCATTACCAATTTGACGAAACTATTATAAAAATATAATTGCGTCGACGAATTAATCTTACAGTTTATTGGTAAGAGAGGAGACGAATTTAGTTATTCGCTACATAGACTCTCGTTACTTTCGAAATATGTAGTCCCGCGGCTTATTTTTCTTAACTTTCAACAGTCTTCTAATTTTTCTCTGAGCACATATCCTTAGTTGAATTTAACCCCCTACTGCTCCAAAAAAAAGTTTTTAATATGCCAACTCTAACAGAAAAGTAGAGGCAAACAACACTATGGTTGACATTCGAATGAAAATTCAAAAACTTTTCGGAAGTTTTACTAGCACAGAAGCCATCATTCTATTTCCTTCAAAAACCAGTAAAACCCCGTTCCCCGACTCATTCCACTCGATTCGACAGTGATCTACTTTTGAAACTACCATCCTGGCGCCCGCCCCCACGCCAACAGCAGTCGCAACGGACAATTTGCGAAAATAGCAAAAATGAACAGGCGAACTACCAGAATCCCAAAAGTGCGTGTAGCAAACGAAGCACATCGACAGCCATTCATCCTATCCCACAGAAATTCAAGAAAAGGAAACCTCGCTACCCCCACCCACTCAAACCCCCTGCACTCAGCCAGCAACCAACAACCACATCACAGCGTATAGCACAACACATAGTACACCATCCGACACACATATATATTTTCAATTTGAAGAAACGCACTGCCTCCTAATTCTATAAATCTAAAGGGGAAACGGAACGAAAGAAGAACTGACTACGAGGCTGTTTCCTGGCAACATCATCAGATCCCTGTTGTTGTTGTCGACGTCGTCGTCGTCGTCGTCGCCTTCTCGTCCTGATATCAAAAGTAATTCCCGTGGCGCCACTGTTATTATCGGCGCGCAGCAATACAACACTGTGATGTGCTGTTTCCAAAACAACTCAAACCCTTCTCGTTGGGTCTGGGTGGCTAGGCTAGTGTATACTGTACAGCGTAGGGAGGTCCTCCTACGAGCGAGCATAACTCACAGTCTTATCACCAGCGCATATACGCCCGCACGCACATAACCTAACTACTTCAGCCAAGATATAGCTCCAAATGCAAGTACTACATAACGATAGCATATATCCTGGTCGTTTCATCGCCCAACGACATCATCACCGCACACCACCCTCTCCCATACCCCAGGACACGTGCAAAGTACATAAACGTGTCCCAC
Organism: Cheilosia scutellata; assembly: GCA_955612985.1. NCBI lineage: Eukaryota > Metazoa > Arthropoda > Insecta > Diptera > Syrphidae > Cheilosia > Cheilosia scutellata. The sequence continues at coordinate 135,941,686 of OY015311.1, forward strand.
TTTTCCGCCCAAACTCCCCGCAGTGGGTCACAAAAAAGTGCAAAGCTATTCAGGGATAGTGTATGTGCACTGCTTTCCTTGCAAAGTGAAGGAAAGTGAAAGCGAGACAAGGACACGAGATATCGCCATTAATACCCTTTTGCCAAGGACATTCGAGACATAAAAAAGTGAAAGCTTGCAATTCAGCGTCGGAAGCCACTGGTAGAAGTTTATCTGGCGCGATAGTGGGCGGTATGCGTGCATTTCATTTCTCTCTTAAAGTGGCTCTCTTCGGTCCAGCATTTGAATGTCTTGGATAAATATAAACTTGTGGCCATTGTCTACAAAGGCAAACTTGAACGCTAACTGTTCAACGTTCAAGTGCAATCCTTGGCAAAGACACTTCCTCGCTCTTTTCCTCTCGGTTTCTCTCTTACATCCTATCCCTCTATTTGACATGCGTATACTCACTATTCACTCACGTTTACATTCACAATCTTAGTGCTCAAGATTTTCCTGCTTTCGCTTTTAGTTTCTTCCGTAAAAGGAAAAGCTCAATGAAAGTGGCTGCAAGGATCAAGGACGTTCAAGAAACGAGCCATTTCTTTGCCATATCCCAGGATACTTCTTCGGAGGTGGGGATAGCCAAAACCGAAGGGAGAGATGAAATTATAAATTCTCGTAGATTTTTGCCGGTTGATGCCGATGTTGTTGTTTTTCCTTCGGCTTCTTGTTTTCTTTCTTACTTTTCGCTATAGGGTGGATGAAAAGCATGGGGCGGATTTAAGTTGACATTTAAGGATGTACTGTACACGCACACTTACATGATTTGCGTAGATGGCATCTGGAATATAGGTACACTAATTGCAAAGAAAGATTTTGTACTTGACGTAGAGCGGTTGTTGTGGCCTATAGGGAAGAGTTTTCTTTGTGCACTCAAGAGCGTTGTCGGCCTCGGCACCCTCAGAGATCCGGAACCGTTACATACATATACTACTTAGTTCTATATACCGCAACAACGACTATGTACAACTATTTGGCTTCAGTGCCCTAATTAATTTTCTATTCGTGAAATTCTGTAAGGAAATGGTTTGCTGTAGAGATAGAAACTGCGTCAGGACCTGAGTTTAAATTAATGCAAATCCGGAGCGTTGCTTTTTCCCTGCCTGCGATTGCAAAAATAGTCAGAGGCGTTGGTGGAATGGATAATTGAGAGTTATGTAAATTTTTAACCCAAATCAGATGGTGATCCTGCGTGTGCTTGTTTAAAGCGATGTTAGGCAATTAGAGTTGCGGAATCTTATCAAGGCAGTGCAAGATTTTGGAGCAAAACCTATACATATTTAAATCACGTCGTTTTAAAGGCATCGTAAACCAAACGGCTATTTGAGGTCCTTCGAGCCGGATATTCTAAACAGCAAATTCAACTATTGCTGTCATATATACGAGAATTTCACCTGACAAGGCCAATGTTGGCCTTCCTTCTTAATATCGGAAAACTGAAAATATATTTTTACCATACATTTGATATGTGTTTTTGGTTTTATTCACCCTCATTATTAAGTCTGTCAAAGATCAGTCTGAAAGTTGCCTGCTACTCACACTTAGGGCCCATGTCGTTAAAGCATTCACTTAACAGCAATGGCATCAAGCGCATCTTTAGTCCTTATCCACACGTAAATAATTACAAAACCATTATTACCGCCTGATAAAAGTGCATGCCCACCCTCACAAACGTGTTGGGCCGTCGATTGATAATTTTTCTCGCGAATTCCGCACGCCTATACGAAGCACGACAATTCTATACAATTTATATAGAATACAAAATCTTTTACGTTATTCTGCCGCAAGGAGAGCACGCATGAACCCTATCCCTATGTGTATATGTATTCCCTTCGTGCGTACTCCGTTGTTTACGTTTCGTCCTGCTTAAGCCGAAGTGCACATAGTGCTATATCCTTCAAGCGGTATCGCATGACTTCCCAGTTTGCTACAGTATGCCAACCGCATTTTTCCTAATACCCTCCTCAAAAGTGGGGCTGATGTTTACATTGATGGTGACTGTGAAATAGGCGTGTGGATACGCTTACGGCGCACCAGAAGGTAAAGCTTAGGCGAAATTTTACCGAAAGCAAATTTATATTTATAGTGGTTGCCAGCCATAATCTAGGTTTACAGCATATACACGTCTGTGGGTAGGTACATGCACAGCAAACATAGTAAACGAATTTATTCATCTATACTCTCAGATGCTGTGTTATCCCTGCTGCCGACAACGACGATGTGCGGTACGTGCGTTGGTTTACTTTTCTATTGCTTTTCCAACACCAAAGACTTCTGCAAATATCCCTTTTCGAGTGGTTGCTTGCGAAGTTCTATATAATGTATGTGCACTCAAGAAAAGGCGCAACTAACGCACAAAATTTCTGACAGACCGAATAAAAAAAAATGCCTTAAAAGAAAATGTTCCCTCGCAAAGCTTCATATATGCGGGGTACAAGAAAGAAAGCCACTCGAAGTGTTTCCAGATACCCCATATGAGTATACATTTATCCACATAGCTCCTGCTTATGACAAATGGCAAAATACCAATTTCCTTTTCTAGTATGCTCGACTAGGATATTTCTTTTAAGAGGATTTCTTCCTTGGCTCCTTTTGGTCCACCTCGCTATTACGCACTTGCTCTGCAAAAAAAAAACTGAGACTAGGCCATCCTTTGGCAGTGCATTTGATTGTAGAACAACGATGATATCTCGGAACAGATCCGTCGGTAATGTATGCGAAGTTGGGGAGATTTTCTCTTTCACATCATTTCTTTCTTCGTTATATTCATTTGGATGATTTCGTAAAGCCAAGGGAAGACCATGTAAGAACGTAAATTGAATATATGTAGTTTATGCTCTACCAGGGATGAATCGACTCTAAGCTGATTTCTTATTTAGGTCAATTGGGTATTGCATACGTGTGTTATATCTTCGAGACCTTTTTTTTATAACTATTGAGGCGTATTGATTTTTAAAGTTGCACGTTAGAAGTTAAAATGGCCGCATAGTTATTCGCCTCTCGAAATTAAACAAAAAAAAATCATTTATTATTTGAAACCATTACTTGTTACACTAATATTTAGTTAATGAACTATGAAAAGCTCTGCAATATGTATATGCATAATTACACTAAGTATGATGACAATGAAAAAAACACTGCCAACCATTCACAAACGTAGTCTGTTCTGTATATCTACTAAGTTACAAAATCATTTTTAGGATCCGACAAAAAAAAAAAAAAAAACTCGAACACCAACATGGGGTGGTTCCAACAAATACATTTATGTATTTAGGTGAAAACCCGATCCCGATGTGATCTATTACCTACAAGTCGAAAGACTAAAAACTTCTTACAAAACTGTCGATCATCTTCAATTCGCTGAGTCGCCGAAATGCACGCAGCGCGTGTATCCCCTCGGGAATTGGAAAACTGACGCAGTTATTACCGCTGATATGTTTGGGACCTGACCAATGACCCGCTGACTCAGTGAGGGAACAGGTTTGTGCGCCGTGCGCGTTGATATAATATTGTTATAGGAATGGCATGCTGGGTGGTGATAACTTATACTTATATTATTATTATTACTATTATTATGTTTAAAGAGATCCTGACACGTGAAGACGTTGTATACTGCCACCTATATCATAAATTGCGATTCTCCCGTAGTTATTTAAACCAAGCGTTTTACCTTTCAAGTGGAATCTCGAATCTAGGGGCTGTGATTCGAAGATCCTTTTGACGACTTGAGGATTATTGTTCATCCGTTGCTGATCTAGTCTACAATCGACTTCTTTTACTGTTCTCGCTTTTGTTTTTTTGGCCTTTGAATATAGTCTCCGCACATCCACGATAAAATGCAGTTGAAGATTTTTTCCTTCGAACAAGCCCGCTGTTTCAACTCTCCCCTTGCTGCTATTAATAGAGATGTTTTGCCCTAAGCTGTGGACGGATAGGAATTTATATTGATCGTTGAAAGTATTTACTTGGTCTCGACCTCGTTTCCCCCCAAATTTTAATCCATGGTTCTTGCGAGCAGCTTTCGATTGCTCCTTTGGTTTGTAAGCGTCTTCCTTTCTGCCTGTGGCAGTATACACTCCCATACACTTGAAGAGGGACAAGATTTCAATAAAACAACATAATATTTGTATAGAAATACATTTTTTTATGTTTTGATTTCAATTTTGTATTAAAGGGAAAACAAAATTAAGCACCAAAATCTTTCCGTTATTTTTAAACAAATGATTTTTGAATGTAGTCTAAAAAAATGCATTTTTCTCTAGCCGCACTAGAATAGGGACAGTAACTGGAAACAAGGATCAATAACAAAACGTTGCGAAATTCCGTTCAAATACATTTCTTGTTATCTTCTGTTTATCTGCACCTCAGTATAGGCACGTTTTGGGTACGGATACACCCTTTTACCACGCGTGCGGTATGAATGGGGGTGTTATCCTGCTGGAAAATCCATTCCAAATATATTATCGTAGTAAGGAAAAGCCTTCTGCAGTACGACTTTGTAGTTATTCGCGTTCATCCTTATATATCATCCATATGTATATGATGGCAGATACTGCAATTAACATTGGCCATAATATAACTATTTAATGCCACTAGCTTAGCTATTCCATGTCATGCAATTCCGAGCAAAAATCCTGCGAGTCTCCTTACGAGTAGTGGTAAGAGGCGTTTTTTTTTTGTAATTTTAATCCTTTTAGATATCCATCTCTCCGCAATACTCGGCTTACCGTGTCAACTCTAGCAATGATACCCAAAATTGATTAAATCTGCGAAACGGAACCGTGATGATGCTTCTCCAACAATCCGTCTATTTTCAGTAGATGGTACAGCGACATCGACCTAGCCAGAAGAGTGAAGGTCCAACGACTGCGGTGGCTGGGTCATGTAGAGCGAATGGACGTGAATGCTCCGACCCGGAAGATCTTCGAATCCATACCCGAGGGACGGCGCAGTAGAGGAAGACCGCGACTCAGGTGGCGCACGCAAGTGGAAGGGGACCTCAACCAACTTAGCGTGGGAAACTGGAGACAGCTGGCCAAAGATCGTGCTGGCTGGAGACGCTTGTTGGTTGAGGCCCAGGTCCACCCCGAACTGTAGCGCCACCTTAAGTAAGTAAGTAAGGAGTAGTTGCTTTGCTCCTCGCTTTCATGTTGTTTTTATAGTTTCACTTATTTTTAAGAAAATTACCAACCACTGACTTGCTTATTCCAATTTTGTTTGGCGATATCGCTATAGGAGAGACTACGCTCCTTCTAGCCAAGTATTTTGTCTTTCTCTTCTGCAGTTACAACTTTTCCTCACATCATTTGATTGAAAAACGATTAAAATATACGCTAAATAAAAATAAAAATACCTTGAGATTCAATAAATTGATCCACATCAAAGAAATTGCCCCTATCCCTATTCAAGTGCTGTCAATAAAAAGGGAGTCGGACAGAATCCCGAAAAATGTAATCCCGAAAGCCCAAAATCCCGAAAATCCAAAATCCCGAAAGCCCAAAATCCCGAAAATCCAAAATCCCGAAAACCAACAATCCGGAAAATCCAAAATTCCGAAAGGCCAAGATCCCGAAAGTGAAACTAAAAATTTTATTGTAGCAACAAAAATATAAGCCAAATTTATTTAACAAAATAAACAAAATAACAAACTTCAAATAACTAAAACATAACAAAAACAGTTTAAGTCTTATTAACAAAAACATACAAAAAACGATCCATGACAAAACATATCAAATACAAGTTCATATTGTACGCATTTCCTGTTATTTCAGAACGCTCGTTACGTTCCGCGTAAAATTTTGTAATTTTTTTTTCTTCGTCACGTAACGTTTTCTTAGTTGTTGCATCTCACCGGCATTTATTTTAGCCAAACATGTTTTCGCACGGATTTGCTCTTCATCTTCACATAAAATAGCAATCAGTGAATATACACCAATGTGTGAATGCCCTGCGAGAACTTTCAGCCGGCGGCGGAGCCACGCCTTTACGTTGGTCTGTGTCCGCGGCAGATTTTGTTTCAAAAGGTTACAAACCGACCAAAAATTAGGGGAATATGCAGGACTACCTGCAAAAATGTTTTCTTTTTCTACTCACTTTTTATTACGATATTCACTGGCTAAAATCTAGTCGGTCAGCTATCACACTATATGAGATCAGCACAACTGAATGCACATTGCGAATTGCAGCGCAACATTACAAAACATTATTACGGTAAATGGAATGGACAAACACTTGTCTATTTTACATTCAAATCAAAATAAAGAATCTCGAAAACGAGATCCCGAAAAATTATATAAAATGAAAAATTTGCGCAATATAATCTCGTTTTCGGGATTATTATTTCAGGATTTTGGCTTTTCGGGATTGTGGGTTTTCGGGATTTTGGTTTTTCGGGATTTTGGTTTTCGGGATCGTGTCCCCAATCCCAATAAAAAACCAAAATAACATATAACTATAAAATTGTGAAAATTTAGTTTCCCTCCTAAAAGTTTTCTATTACTATGTACTAAATAATACCGTTGAATACAAATATTTGAGAATGAGAATGAGAAAGGGAAACGCAACATGAAATGATTAAAAAATCGTGTCTCTATTCATGTGCATGGGAGTGTATATGATGCAGAATAACGCATATAGGATGCTGTTGTTTAAAGTGTAGCATTCTTATTCTTAATACAGTATTCGAATATTATTAGCAACCGCCGTAGAAGTATTGCTTGTGCAATACGCTTACGAATACATACTACATTGGAACATATAAATTTAGGATCCCTTAAACAGGTTGTTACAGTGCGAAACAAAATTTCAGTGTTATTTCTTCTGTTCATTGTTACATTTTGATAGCCTTTTAAGTTGCAGGATCCCTTCTACCCATTCTCCTATTGTTAAAGAACAACCTCTTGTCTATCGAGGATTTCAACTTATAACCTCCAATTTGGGTTCTTATTTTTTTTTTTTTAGAAATTCATGGTGGGTTAAAAAAGAAAACAACGTTTTTACCGAGTGGCTTCAAACTCCTGGGCAGAACACCGCCGGGCAACGCGACGGCGCCGGCGCGCCAATCGTAAGCAACATCAAAAATAAAATCCTTAGAATAGTGGGCAATGCATGGAATTAACACGCGAGTAGTAGGTACCTACAAGCTTGTTAATTAAAGTTCAGATCCTGCGAGTTGCAGACAAACGCTATATATGATTTGATTATTTACTTTATTTCTTTTTATTTAGATTAAGTTTGCAAGGAGGTGTTTATTATCATTTGGATATTTTGTATAAGTTCCCTTTCAATAAAGCATCAAAAATGGATATTACAATGAAACGCTAATCTCTAAAAATGGTTTCAAAACTACTTCCTAAAACTTAACTCACTCACTCAAATGCATATACCATTACCAACGGTTCGACTAGCAGAAAGGGAATCCTTCATCATATTGTAATCATGCAAATTCGATTCAACCCTTAAATGAACGTACCTAAGATTTATGTACAAACTTGTATATGGCTTGGTACACTGAGATAAAATCCGAAAACGTGCACCGACTAAAGGTACACACGAAATGCTGGGGGTGCTATGTAATATCTACCTACATAAACCGAATCTATATCGCAGCATCCCTCTTGTGTAGTGCTGACCTAATTTTTTTTTTTGTTCGGAATTCACTTTAATTACGTTCACTTTCACTATTCGATTGAATCCTCCACGAACATGCTCATATTTCGTTTTGCCATTCCCTCCTTTCGTCTCGTTCTCTCTGCCATGTTCAGTATTTCTCTTTGCACTTTTTGTTAATTAGTTCAAAGATGCGGCAACCAACGAATTTAATTTGGGTTTTAAAATCATTCTCTCTCACTATAGTACGACACTTACCACTCCTCTCGCACACGCAATTCGCATACACATCCACATCCTAGCCCATCATCTTGCCTGCTGCTGTTGCGTAAATGCTGAACGTATTGTATCTAGGGAAAGTGATTAATACCGTGGAAAAGTTTTATTCCGCACCCAGGGGGTGGTTGAAGGGGATGATGCTTTTGAATACGACACCACTCCGCTGAAAAAGGAAATGAATACAGGGCGTATAGCATTTGTAATCAACTGCGATGTTCTAATTACGATCAAACGATGAGTTGTAGCTGTGTTCGTCGTCCTTGTAGGTAGTCCTGAACTTGTAGGCTTTTAATTATATGTATGTTGCTTTAATGCGCCCCACCGGTAGGACCAATGCCAGAGCTAAGTTATCCCATCAGTGGGAAGCATCATAGGGAATTAGAAATTCCATCCAAATTTGAACGCTTTCGGTATTGGAATATACTACTACCACTATACAACCATTCATTGGAAACGATATAAATCAATAAAATCGTTGAACAGCACTCGGTACCTATAGATACACAGCCTAACAACAATGCGTAAAGGTGTACTATCCGCTCGTCCGCCCATAAGCCCGTATGGTATCCCGGTTACGAAATAAAAGAGAGTAGTACGAGTACCGTTTCGAATGATGCTGTGCGGGTCGGATAAGAGGGGAAGTAGAGACGTGCTCAACGGGAAATGAAAAGAATTCCTGTGATCCTTGCGATGGCATTATATGCACAGGCATACGCACTTGCCAACCAATACCATTAAGTTTTCTTAAATGCTGCATAGCAGCACCCAAAGACTGAAGAGTAGAAGAGGATTGCAGAATACGGTAAATGCTGTTAGTGGGTGAGATGACAGATGCAGGTGGTTTATTGTATAGATACTTAATGTTTCAGGTATGACGGACACACCACGAGTCTGTTTCAAAAGTTTACAACCACATAGAAGGACCGGCATTTTTTTTTTATATTGTAGGAAAAGCTGAATGGATGTAACATATACCTATACGCTGATTTCTAAAATCCTATGGTAGACTTTCGTGTTACGGCAGTCTTAAATCTTAATTGGTGTTTCTATAACCATATTACATAATGGACACTGTGTGGACTCAACACTGAGAATCTTTTTCAAAATGTCAATATTATCCTACATTAAATTGTGTTCTATTTTATAACTATACCGTCGATGCAGTCTTTTAATAAGAAATATTGTTAAAGGACAGTTTTTTTGAAGCATATCTATATTAGTCTGAATATGTCGTATTATGCCAAGATGTTTACATACGTTTTGAAACTAGCCTTAAAAATACTTTGGGTGAAACAAAATTCAGGCTTGAAATATTTTCGAAATTACCGCAGATATACATTTTTTAGTGGCTGAATTAAGAAAAATATTAGACGTTCGCAAGGTGTGAACCCCTGGTCGTTGGTCAATGCATCACTTGAGAACGGCTGGACCGATTTGGCAATATTTTGTTTATAAAGTTCGTAATAGTCCGAATAAGAAAGTTACGGGAGTGTTCCTGTGAAGATTGGTCAAAATGGTACAAAGGGGCGTGGTAGTCATTCCTACTGGCTCCCGGAAATTACGCCAGATTTTTTTATGGAAAAAATGCCTGAACATTTTCCATACAAAGTCTGGCCTTTTTCCTAGGAAGAAATACCAGTCTTTTCTGGCAATATTTCCGAAATTTTAGGCATTTTTTCCAAAAACTTTTCAGAGAGAACATGTTTGGGAAAATGTCAGAAACAATATACATAAAATGCATAAACAGTAGAATATGTAATGGTGGTCATGGTAGGATTTGGAGTGGGCGTGGGTGCGAGGTTTTTTGTATGTGAAGTTCGATAAATTTCAAATAAATAACATTTTTTTAATTAGTTTGGAAATTAGGCTAGCATACGAGTTTATATTTATTATTTGGCTTAATTTCCATTTTACTTTCTGGAGCTTTTTCCACATCTGTCTGGCATAATTTCCTAATTTCTGGCATATTTTCCAAAGAAAATTCTGATATTCGAAAACAAAAAATTTCTAACATCTTAATCTGGCGTAATTTCCGGGAGCCATTCCTAGTATCATCCCGTTTTGGACTGTATTGTACTAAGTATAGTACGGTATAGTACTTTTTTTTTGATAGACGACTATCATCCATTTTGAGTACTTTTAGGATATAATTCACAAGCAGTTTTAAAGTCTTAGCGTGGACTGAAGATAGACCCGTTTCAACCATTACCATATAATTAGGAGAATTGGGTGAGCGGTGGGGTGCTCTTTTTATATTATGCCGGAACAGCTTTTCAGCAGTCTCATATTTGAAGGCTCTCCAAACTTGTGCAGCATAAAGCATAATGAATTCTTCTACCGACAAGAACTCTTTATTGCTAAAGCATTTAAGTATTCCATGGTGTGTTAATGGCTGTTTTAGATTTTGTTAGTTTTTTTGCATGTTTTTCTCCATGTAAACATTTTTTGTGAAAAGGACCCCCAGATATTTATTTTCCTTTACTACTTCAATCCATTCCCCGTCATAGTGAAATGCTTCTCTTCGATTGATTTCCCAACATTTTTAAAATTCATGATCTTGGACTTGACAGATTGACAATAAGGTTCCGCAAAACACTATAGGTACCTATGATTTCTTTCTATTGATATAGGCATTTCAGTCAAAATATTGCACAAGTATACCTACGATCGTTATTCCTCTAGCGGTAATTACATATACATAGGAGCTATTCGGCTGCGCTGAAGGCATTTCCCGTCCAAAAGTCCTTATTATTAATTTCAAATTCGAATTTAATTTGATATTGTAAAAAAACTTTTCCCCCTCAGTGTGTGCTTTGTACCTACAATACGCCTCCAGCACACAGCAACACCATTCAATGATATTTGCTTGCAATTTCCTAAATTATGTTCTGAGGGACTGGGGAAGGTTAAGAAGGAGATTTGGAAAATGTGGGGACGAATTTTAGTTCGTCTCTCATGACAATAAACCCCTCAAGCAGGGTGAACATAACTACATGCTGGACGTTTAGAAAATACCTTTCCTATAGATACTGCTGTGTATTTGTTATCCCGAAGAGTGCTCAGCAAGGATACGAGTAACGTAGTAAAAAACCAAACAAACATATACCTACACATAACGCAGTAGAGGGGATGAGTGTTAATTGCAAGTGGAGTACACGAACGACAACCAACAACCAAGTATTGGAATTTTTAAAGAAGGGTTGCTTTGCTCCTGTGTAATCCCCGCATGTTTTTGTAGCCTGTCCATATGGAGAATCGGCCGGCATAGTGTTTTGATTTAGAGAGGCTTCCAAGTTCGGTGATATTTTTTTTTAACTTTCATTTTATATTTTGAAAGTTTATCTTTTATGTGCGCTCTGAAAGCAGTTTTTATTTCTATTTGTCGCTTTTTGTTTGACAACCCCCATACTCGAAGGCATTTGAAATGGGGCTGACGGGCTGGGCGGCACGTTATTATGTAAGGGTAGACGAGGCTATTTTATGGATTGAACAGCACTGGTATGACATGTGCGATGGTTGGTCCATCGTGTCTGTGCGTATGAATGTCATGGAGATAACGGAGTACAAACAGTGCTGCTAGAAAAGACTTTTGCTATCTGATGGATTTTAATGGCAATTTTTTGAGTAGATATTTTTTAACTGGCTGAAGCTGCACATAGAAGCGGGGGTTCTTTCGGAACTGGCCGTTTGTTTGTCATTCGAAATGGCAAAGTGGATAATGGGGGAACGAAGTTTGAGAGTAAATGAAAAGTCAAACAACACAGACGGTGTTTCGCAATAATTCATTCGCCCCGTTATGTTACTGCAATTTGGAAATCGATAAATTGCAATTAATATAATGGCCTCTTCTATGTGTGCGTAATTTATTAATAAATCATCATTGCATGAGAGATGAGTGAGATGTGGCTTAGATATGAGTTTCTTGTGTAATTGATTTTATAGCAAATGACAGGTGGATATGTATCTTATAGAAGAGTAATATGTACCTAGGTATATAAACATAACCTTGCTATCAGGTATCGGTAGTAGCATAGACAGGGATGAAAATCTGGCCAAACCTGGTAGTGTTTATGGAAAGAAAAACACAATTCATAGCGGTATCGGAAAAGAACAACGCAAATTCAAATTTACCTACCGCCCATTTATTTGCCAACAAGTAAGTACCTACGTACCTTAAATATGGAAACAATTTCTTCTTAAGGCACGTTTCTAAAGGCTCTATTCATGAAATTAGGTAGGTATACTTACCTACTTGGAAATGTAGCATTTGGGTTTGGGCAAATTAATGCATCAATATAACCGAGCAGTACACATAATAATCACAAAGAAAAGGACTGGCATGTGGTTTAAATGGTTTTATATTCTCTACCTATCTAGTTAATTGCCTTTACAATAACATCCATAAAATACAGATTAAAATGGCTAACATAATTTTATGTCGGGAAGCTCAATTAATTAACAAATTTTTACACATAGAGTTAAATTCCCATACGGTATTCGTCATTATTACAAAATGAGAATTGAATGCGAGGCTATAGCAAAGAATTTTTGAACGCACTAGATGCGTCAGATAAATGGTATCATTCCGAGACCCTTCAGTTGAGGGGTTAGCTGTGTTGGAGCTTTTGCCGCACACGCATTTTTGCATGCCGGCTCTGTTTTAGATGGTGGGTTAATCATCGGTCGGTTAGGTCATAGATAAGATATTAGGGTTCCCTCTACTGCCACATTAAACACATGGAAGCAGGCTTAAGGTATATACATATATGTAGATACACATATACAAAACAAGGCAATAAACAAGTTTTATTCTATCAAACGTCTTACTCACCGTCGCGCCCTCTCCCAAACATTTCTCTAGGTTTATGTGTATTTTGATGTACAAACTTCACTTTCGCTATGTGTTTTTGCTTACTGCTGTTTTTCAACGAATGTTGATGACCCAGTTCAAGGATTTATGTTTTTACGCGTGCAAATGCGGATTTCTGTTGTTTTTTCCATGTGCATGATGTTTTGTGTTTTTACGTTATATGAATAGAACGCCATGAATTTGAGTTTTAGTACAATACCCGAGCCAGTCATAAATTTGTTTCTCAAAGCTTTTTTAAACTAATATCTGTGATTGGTTGCTATTGATTCAAATTTGTTTTTTTCTCTTTTATAGTAAAAATGTTTGTGTCATAGAAGTATGTATCTAGTATCTCATTTAGATCGATAAGGCATCTGTACCAGCCTTGGTGTTCATTTGGTGTCATATTATCTAATTACTAAATCTCAGATCAAAAATCAAATCATCAAAGATTCTAGCAAAGGTTAACACGCGTTTTTGCATTGACTTTTGTTAGGTAATCTAGTGTCAGGCCCCGAGATAAGGTGTGAATGGTACAAAATGTGTTCCGTAAATCACCAGTAAAATGGCTATAATTTTCGACTGCCAGCTTAACTTTGGGTCTTATCTATAATCATTTTTAGTCCTCAATTATTAAATATTTTGACGGGCACAATGGATAATTTTATTTGATAATTTTTGCCATTGTGACTTCGTAAATTCCCTGCACAATTCGCTGACCCAGCGACCTAACAAGATCTAATTGTATCGAAGAGGGATAAAGTTACTCTAAGAGACGTGTGACTTGTGAAGGCCACTATACCCTTAGTAGCGGAGTTCCTGAGCTCTGCTGGCAAAAGTATCTCCTTGTTGAAGACACGTTTTCTTAACCAATGAAGTGCCGGGTAATCACAGAGAATGTACTCGGAGTTGTGTTTCCGGGCACAAATTCATTTTGTTAAGATGATTTCTCAATGGCCTGTGAGAAAGCCCACAAACTTTCTGATACCTACTATCCTTATTTAGGTTGAGGATTTCCTAGTAGAAGTAAGGTTTAATTAAACTTTTGGCCTTTTGGATTGTCTTAAGCCCGGAACATTTTCCCAGTGGTACAGATGAAGTTGTTCCCAATTGTTAACTAGCCTAAAACAGTAGTCCAATTGACTCTGCAATAAGGTTCTGGTCCACAGAAAGCGGATTCAGATACAGCCCTAGGTAGATTGGTCCGCCGATTCGTTGCCCGCAATACCTTGATAGACAGGTACCCATTCAAGTTTGACCTTGTTGTGTTTGGATAGGACTTGCATCGTAGCAGCACTTTACTGTTTTTGAGTCCATCGTATTGAACGATGGAGCTTGTACGGCCGCTTGACTATCTGAGAAGATTTGTATTTTGTTGCCTTTAATACCCTTGTTGGAGTTTAAAACGGCGCGCAGATATTAATGGCATGGACTTCAGCCTGAAAAACAGTGGGACACATTTCCATGGGTATCGAGACTTTGGTATTGGGTTCGTAAAAGTTAGACTGGACACTAAAAATGATATTAGTACCGCGGTTTCTGTTTAAAGATCCAAGTAGTATAGTAATGTCTTGCTTGTGTCAATATTGGGATATCTCGTTTCCATAAAGTAAAATAAAACCTGTATACTTATTGCCAGTATCTATATATTTTGGTTCAAAAGGTGGCACTATAGCAAATGATCAGTTCCCGGCCTACGCAATTATTCTAAGTCACCTGCAATAAGTTTCTAACACCCTTTCTTTCTAGTGCTTAGCATCATCTCAAATATCTCACTACACTAGTGGTAAAATCTCGGAGTATATTTAAACCGTTTGTACTTCATCACACGCATAAATAAAGGTCGTATAATATGAAAAGGCAGAAAAAAAAGTTCTAATTTGCATGCATATCATTTTCTTAAATAGCAAAATAATATATAAAAAATCGATGTATCTATGCTCTAAAATATTCCGCTATAAAAATAACCAGTTCTAACCTCTGTATGTAACTGTCAGGTGAAAACCAATTTAAATAGTTCGGAGTCTATTAGGCCTAGGATAGGAAGCTAAAATTTAAAGCATTGTGCAGAAATCAAGTTTAGGGCCATCATGTTTAAATAACGGTCAACAATTCTACTCAGTAATGGCAGAAGTACGAAATACTTACAATGGCAATCTATTCAAGACGTTTAAAAGACATGCCAACTTGCAAACTGTATTCAAAGAATATCAAAAAAATAGTCTAACTTAGTAACGCAACAAATTTTTAAATTTTGTTTTTAATAAAAAACTTAAATAAATTCGAGCCGGATATTCAGCTGGTACTAAAATAATAATGAATAAACATTCAATTATTGATTAACAATTGATCCAAATAAACCAATTTGATCTATATGTCAATGTATCCGATTTTTTAAGGAAGCATATTCTGCCACACGTCAATAAATCAGTTTTTATTAAAACCGAAACCACTAACGACAAAAACAGGATCCATTCTAATGACGTCTCTATAGAGTTAACAAAATAAACATTCTAGTTTTATTTCAGTTACCTATACCCTACCTATTTTTTTTTTTATTATTATTTTCTGAATGCGTATGTATTCCCACTTCTGCATAATATAAATGCGTATTTGAAAAGATCACGATGACATAATAAATACCTCGAGCGGACTGTATTCTTGGTGTTTTACGACTTGCTGTTGCCATATTTCTTACCTAGAATCTTCAACTGCTAGGCTAGCTTTTGGCTTCCCTTTACCCTCTTCTTCACTTTACACAACTACATTTGCCTGTGTTTGTTAGTATTCGTGCGAAAAATTCATCGCATATTATAATCCCCATTGCTGCATACTCTGCCTCCAAGTTAAATCACCAACATGTTGGCCAAACTATCCGCACACACGCATTTTTCTATTGCTGTTTCTTGCTTTTCCCCAGTTTTTTTTTTTTTTTTGTTTTTATTCTAAACGAATCTCTATTTTGATTTGCTTTTTAAATTTTGAAGATCATTCGTGCTTGTGCAATGTTTTAGGCAATAGGTTAGATGGGAAAAAAGAATTCAGCACCAAGAATTAGAAATGTCACACACAGTACACAATTTGAAATCATTAACTTGACAATTTTACAAGGAACTTATTGTACAGAATGTTAATGCATTTGCAATCAAATTTGTGATTTTGCTTGTGAGTGTTTTGGACTACTGAGAGGTCCCAGGATTAATCTCCAATAAAACACAGATTACATATAAGAGTTTAAGGGCCAGTTTGTTTATGGTTCATCCTTGGTTACCTTTAATCAACGGTTATTCCAGGTAGTAACTAAAGAATCTTTTTGTTCAGTCAAATTTTAACCAGGTTTGGTTAGTTAATCCGAAAAATGGATAGCCAGCTGATTTTGGCCAATGATATTCTGGAATTTTGTTTGTTCAAGCTTGGACAAAGCAGTCAAAAACAGAACAACTTTCTTTTAAAAACTTTATAAACTAAAAATTAATTTAATAAATTATAAATTCAAAATGGAGTATGTATATGGCTTCGTATCCGTTTTGTTGACACATTTTCAACTGACAGATGAATACAATGCACGACAGTGTGTGTGCCTCCTATTCAGTTAAATTTAAAAAAATACATAAATTGATAAAATACTGAATATAAAAAGCAAAACAAAAAATATTTTAACCATAGATTGTTTCTAACAACTAAATTGACAAATTAACTGGAAATCTGGAACAATTTGTCGCAAAAAAAAAAAAAAAAAAAAAAATTAACAAGACACGTAAGACATCTAGGATCTATAGAGCTATTGTGTATAAATTAAACATTTTTTTGTAACTCGAAATTTCTTTCTACATATCAAAATCATTTATAGCTCTTTTCAAATAGGTAGGTAGATATTTATATAGGTTTCTTTTTGCTCATTGAGGGTAAAATTCTCAATGTTACGGTTACGGAAGTAGAATCCACATTTCTATGAAAGTCAAGTTCTCATTGTTATCATAAAAAAATGTTTATTCTTACGAACATTTTAAAAAATTGCATTGGTAGGTACTATGGTTTTATTTGACCAGACCCCCTTCGCTTAGTTCAAAACACTACAACTGAGCCACTTAGGTAAATAAGTTAGTTTGGATTGTGGAATAGTAGTGTACCATTAAAAATGAAAAAAATTGGGCAATATACACTTGGGTGATTTAGACATGGTACCCCTCGCATAGCAGTCAAAAACTGAGTCGACATTGTTTACCAAGGTACAATAGATTATAATGGTAACTCGCAGTTGACGCAACTTTTAAATGAATGACACCTAGCTAGATTCATTTTTCGCCCCCTAAGGTCTATATTGTTTTGGAGCCGTTTTCGAACCCGCAATTACAATACATAGTAGGTATGGGATATAGGATAAAATATATTTTACAAAAATGATCAGCAATTTCAGACGAATAGTGAATATCTCGTTCGCAAAATTCAAAATAATATGTTCACATTAGTACTATTCCACTCTCTATATTGCTCACCGACCGCCGCCGCCGGCCGGCCGCAACGCACTCCAAACCCCTCAACACAAGCTTTGCACGATCATCATCAACACAGATACAGAGGCATATGCGTCCAATACACGCAGCTCGGCGAATGAACTTGTTCAAGGTAAACGAAAAACTCACGTTGGCACAGCGCATCGAACTCTTGCAAACTTCAATGCTACGGTGCGTGTTAAAAGCGTTCGATCGCTGACGCTGCTTTGTTCCGAGCTTCGTAAAGCTTGGCCAATATTTATCTAGCATAAAGCTTTCCAGTTCGTGTGATCGCATATTAAAATATCGGGTTGTATTTTGTATACGAATAGCAGACTGATGCTATTTCACTCAACGATGACATTCGTCGCTAAGGGATGGCTGCGGTTAGGGGGAAGGACGTTTTTTTTGGCATTGTTGACAACACGAGGCCACTTTTTTGGTTATTTTTATAAGCCGCGCCGATTCACCCGTCCAGGCCCTCTCCTACTTATTCTTGTAGTTTAGTACGCACCGAGCATAGAGTGTGTGCGTCCGTATGTAAATTGTATAAATTCGGCAATTTTGATTTCGTTGCTTTGTTCTAATGCAGGGTGCAATGATCGAATTTGGATTTTGAAGGTCACGCAAGTAGTTATAGAAGTAGTAGTACAGAGTTCTACCACTATAACAGTAGGAGTAAAAAGGAAACAAACATTTCAAACCCATATTGGTGTTGGTAGTTGTGGATTTTTTTATTTTTTGTTATTGCAAAAGAACTGGGACACTGGAATTGGCATCAAGGCAGGGATAAAATATTAATGGTTTTAATCATTATCACACGGGTTACTTGGTAAATGCTTAAATGAATACATATATAGATATATAATGTATATTAGTTTCTAATTTTTGCATTCTTCTTTTGGGATGTTTTTTTAAGTATTTGTTAGGGATTAGGGAATATATTATTATTTCCCCTTATTGGCTTTCGTCTCATTTAAAATACATTTTTTAGTGTCAAAGGTAATATCTTAAGGCAGAAAATTCACTTTCTAAACAAATTCGTTTTCATTTTCAGTGGAAAAGATTAGGGTCCAAGCTCTGCGAGCCTATGTGCTCCGACATGAAGGTACCTACGTGAAAATATTTAATTAACTTTAATCATACTAGGCACGCAGTTAGCTCTGATTTTTATAGGTCAGCGTGAGTAGAACATAAAATAAAAAATTTGACTTACAAAACAGAAAAACTCAGAAAAGAGCAACAATTTTTGTAGACAAGTGTTTTTGTTATTGTTGTGTTATTATCTGCGAATAGATAAAAAAGTAAAATAAAAAAAAACCTTTTCAAGGTCATAGCATTTGTTGTTATGAGTTTCTTTCACTTTATTTTAATTCAACGTTTATTGTCGAGAGGAACTTCGACGCAAAAAAAAAAAAAAAAAAACTATCTCTAAGCTGCTTTTGAAATAATGCATTTAGTTTTTTTTTTAATTTAATAAAATTGTTTGTTTTTCTGTTTTTAGACTAATGGTTAATGTAAGTATAGTTGTATTTTCAGGTATGGTTGCAGACAGCACCAGTAATAGGTGGACTTACTAATTTAATGGTACGTTCGTAGAGGTAGACAATATCGGACTTCATTCCTTGTTATAGGCAGAAATTAATATGTACTTAAAAGAGCGATAGATATATGCTATCCGAATGACTACACAAAGAAGTTACGTTTAATGTCGTGCCCTTTACCTTAACCATAGCTCAAAAACTCTTGTGGCTTTCAGACACAATCTTTGATGTTGCAAATAGGCTCCTGGTGAACGGTATTTTTACGTAGCAAGCAAAGTTTGCAGTCAGGTGCCAGGTGGTATACTGAATGGCCACTAGGTACTCTTTAAATAATTAAATAGTCAACCGTATAGGCACCCTAGTTCTAGATCCTCACAACCATTTTTTGTGCGTGAGATTTTCATTTTTTGGACGAATGGAATGACCTACAATTTTATGACGAGTCTGAACGGATGAATTGAAAAGCTTTTACGTTCGCGAGAGGTAGGTAAGTGTAGATATCTATATAGATCCACGAATCTTAAATCAGGTTACTTAAGCTACCTGTCGTTTGGACTACACTCTATAGATTTGTGGGTTTTTATATGTAAAATTGTATGTTATTATTATTGTAAAGAAGTGACTCCAACAATTATTTTCTGGCTTAATCGTCTAAAACTATTCATTTGATATCACTTAAGAACATTGAGGACGGGTGGATTGTATAGCTACCTCCGTAAATATACATACGCAAAACTGAATATGATATTAGGGACCGCATTAATTGTTTTTACCGTACATTGCGTTTGGCCCTCAGAAAATACAACAGTGGTATTTAAATATTCCGAAACCTTTTAATTTGAAGGTGTTAAAGAAGTGGCTATACGGGCCACTGTATTTTAGGCTTAAGTGATAACATTTGCTTCGAGCGATCGCGATGAGAAGCGAAAAACTGTCCTGATGCATCTGCTCGTGAATATGCACATTTTACGTATTTCGTATACTGCACAAACTTATATAGGCCCCAATTATTCAACATAAAAATAGAGTTCATCTTGATGTACAGCGTTTCCTATATACATATATCAATAAATTACAAATTACAAATAGCATCTGATAGTCATTTAGATATTATTTGTAGGTCAATCGAATTTACATATATACCTCTATAATAGAGTTGTTTCTTCATTCGAAGAATATTTCTAAATATGTATATATCAAAACTACAATCAAACAATTATTTGCATTTCGCACTTTTGTCCGCAATCCGTACAAAAAAGTCTGTGGAAAAACACCAATTCGTAATCATAATTAAAAAAAAAATGAGCTAGTCATTGCACCCCTTCTGGTCGCACATGCCACGTTATCGTATAATGACACTCAAAGTTGAATGGCCTGGTGTTCTCTAATATATAAGCAGCTATAGAGTGCAAAAGTTATCGCCTAAATAAATTGCAAGACGAAAAAAAAAATACGTTAAGAATACAGTAAAATACAAACAAATATTTAATAGAACAATTCTTATAAACAATACACGCAAATGTTGGGGCGTTTATCTTACACTCGCACACTGCTAAGTTTCCTATTTCCATGGCAAGCGCAACTTATGAAATAACTTAAACAAGGCACCCGTGCGCCGGCCGGTTAACAGTGGGCAGATACCCGACAGGCCTTAACGCATTGCATCACACATGTCATGTAGGTACCTATCTACCCACATTCATAAAAATATTCGAGCTAAATATGCTTACATTTTTTTTATCGCAAATGCTCAGGTTGGTTAGCTGAAAGTGCAATAACCTTTTCAAAATTGGACAAAAATTCTTTACGAATTATTTGCAGTTGTTCGTTATTATATTTGTTTCCGTCTTTCATGATCCAATTTAACATTCAAACATAGAAGCAGAACCTCTGCACTGGAGGAGACAAGAAATATATTATTCATTTGAATGGAAAGATAGACGAAACCAGTTCTTAGAGTGGTCCTTTGCCTACCTACATACGCAGAATTTCTAATTACCTCTTGCATTTAAATTCGCAGCATTTGGCTGTTGAGATTGACAATTGGTATCTAGATATTACATATAGCAAAAGAGAATGTATTTTTGGGTCTATCGTATATAGTAAAAGTAACTGGAGGACAATCGACATCATTGTCTATGCCTAGGTATACCGCAAACATTTATAATAATTTCTTATTCCTATCTGTATGCGTTTTTGTACGTAACGTAGGTAGGTGATCAAAAAAAAAAATCTTCTATGACTTAAACTTTTCTAATAACGCAAACAACGAAGCATTTTATATTCGCGCATTCAGATACTAAAAACTGAGGCCAGTGACCCTCTAACCTTGGAGCTTGTGTAGTGCAGATCTATGCGCGAGCGAATCGCAGAAAATAAAAGTTTAGCTGGCTTTGGGTCTTCGAATACGCACAAGAAGAATGAGAAAAATAACAAAACACTAGAAAAGTATGTTCGAGTGTTAGAACCAGAAAAAGCTTTATTTCTCTGTTCCGACCGACCGACACTTGCTTAATCGTTTGTTGATTTGAAAATCTACTCCATGCCATTTCAGATTGTTGTTGATCTTACCTAGCCGGTTGGTGATTTGGATGACTAAGTTTAACTCATAGAGAAGCCTAACAATAGTCCGTCTGTCTGCAGTTTATAACATAAATGTATGAAGGTAGTCACATTGGGCCCCAATATGTGTAGGTAAAAATGATTGGCGCAGTTAGTCCCTAAACTGTATCTTATCTATGATTTTTTATTTGGAATTGGGTTAGGTCTTCAAAGTTTGATTATATTTATTTTATATAAACCAAGGGGATTTGTTGTGGGATTTTTCTAGATTTGTGAACTTTTATACAATATTCGGAGATAGTGGTAGATATCTATTGTGTTTTTTTATCTCTACGCATGCAACTGAGCTGGGATCCAGTTTTTTTTATACCCTCCACAGGAAGGTATATTCACTTTGTCATTACGTTTGTAATGCCAAGAAGGATTCACCGGAGACCCTATGAAGTAGGTATATACATAACATATTATATTCTAAAACAGGATCACATTCTGAATCGATGTAGCCATATCCGTCTATCTGTTGAAAGCACGATAGCGTCCAAACGAATCGACCTAGGCGAAAGAAATTTTGTAAGAGGTCTTCTTTTTACGGTCGTCAGGTTGGTATTAAAAATGGTTCATGTCGGTCAAGTAGTTCCGTTAGCTCTCATACAAAGTCAATATTCGACCCATGTGTCTCTCTGTCTGTTGAAAATACGAAAGCTACCAAACGAAAGCAATTTAGTGAGAGGACTTCTTTTTATCGTCGCGTCGTCAGGTTGGTATTGAAAATTGAATATATCGTTTAAGTAGTTCTGTCCCTCCCATATAAAACCAATATTAGACACATGCGTGTACCTGTAAAGTACATACTAACTCGCATGGAAAACATTTTTCAAAAATATTAATAAATAAACCTAAATTACAAATGTGACCAACATATCACAGCAATTAATACATCAAAATAGGGATAATTTTCAGATTCAGTATAAATGCACTATAAAATGCGCTTCAATAATAAGGCCTTGTTTTAAAAAAAATGCTGCGTTAACGCAATCGCATTGGTTGAAAAATTAATAGCGACTTAAAGTACAAATAATTTTATAAAAATCACAAATAACTCTTTGAATGGCAATGAATAATACAAACCCAGTAGGTACTAGGTACCTACCTTCAGTTTTTTTTAAATAGATTTTTCCTATCTCTTTTATATACGTAATACTTTCCTGAAAATATGCGTCGTGATAAGGGGCTCATACTTACAAAAAATGCGTAATCTTATCACATTAATATAATACGCGACAGTGACATATTAGATCAAGGTATATTATTTATAGTACTGAATTTTATTGATATCAAGGAAACCAAATATATAAGGACTGATTGAAATTATTGCAGAAAACCATATTCTAATACTTTTTGCAGCTATGTACATATATCTGCTGACCTTATGAAATTGAAATTAATTATCAGCGTAATTATAAATGTCAGTTATATATTTTGTATTACAGTAAAACCTGTCAAGATGGCCACCCTTGTAAGTTGGCCACCTGCCGAAGTTGGTCGGTATATGGTAGCACCAAGAAAATTGCATACAAATATTCGACCAAATACCTCCTTAAGTTGGCCACCTGTCTATCTTGGAACTTGGCCACTCATTTATATATTTCAGTTTAACTTTCGAACTAAATATCCTGCAAAAGTTGGTCAGGCGTTCGCACTTTTTCGTGTGGGTGTTTAAAAATGCACAGAAGAAAATGGCCGCGTTCAATACTCTTTGCCTAGTCAACAGCTTCTGATTTGTCGATTTGCCTGCAAATCTAGGTAAGTTTCGTGTGTTAGGTAAGATTTTCTGCATAAGTTCTATGATAAACCTGAATATTTACGTGCCTAAATACATTGATCGCGGCAAATATAACGAAATGTTCGTTCGTGTTATGCTGGGTTTCAACTTGTCGATTTGAAATTGACAATTGACGTATTTTTATGCCAATTAAAAAATTGGCAAGTGGAAATAGCGAAAAATTGCTTGTCAATGAATTGACTAACAGAGTTTGTTAATAACTGACAAAGAAACCACTGGACAAGTGGAAATAGCTGAATTGTCAAACAAAATGTCACTTTGTCTATAATTGGCATCGAGTTCATAAGTTGGTCAATCTACTGACAAACGATTTTTTGCCAATAATTGACATAAGTGGAAATGAACTGACGGTGGTTTCGTTCAATGACATAAACGCGAGAGCTGTCAAACTTTGTCAATCAACCGACATGTGGAAACCCACCTTTAAATCTTGTTGGGATAGAGTTTCTACAGTTTGTGAATAAATTCTGTGTTCCTCTTCTTTTCGTGAAAAGTCAGAAAAAAATCTAAATTTTTATAAGTTATAAGCGCTATTTTTTTTAGAATAGGTATTAAAAAATAGGCACCTACCCTTATAAGTTGGCCACCTCTCTAAATTGGCCAAAAATGTCTGCACCACAGGTGGCCAACTTACGCAGGTTTCACTGTATAAGTTTTATTTTGATCCCCTCAAAAAGTACAATGAACTGAATATCTACCTAACTACCTATAAAATAATTTCTTTAAGAAAAAAAAAAGTTTGCGTGTGACTTTTATTATTTAAGAAGTAAAAAAAGAAATATATTTAAATAGATTTTCTTTATAAACTGTGGCACGAGAAAAAAATCGTGTCATTATGAAGATCATAAATAAAACGTCTCCATCAGACTTGTGATCTTCTGAAGCTATTTTTAAGAATTTTTTTTTTCTTCAATATTTTATTTTTTTTTTATTTTTGATTACCTCTAGCTATATTTAAATATTCAACATATTGATGCATCAACAATGTTCATAGAAATGTTTTATCATTAACTGTTAAAATATCCATCACTTAAAATATAGAGCTACAGAATATCCATTTCTTAAAAAAATTGTTCTATGCAACTTTGACATACTGAGATACCCAACCCAACAAATAAATCAATGTAAAGGTGTGATAAGCAAAATAATTATAAGTTCACTTGATAGCGATTCATAAATTATTTTCATATCTTCTGAAACTACAAACGAAAATAGATCAGCTCAAATATTAGTCTCCTTACTGTATACTGAAAGCTAAATCTATATTCAAATTTTTAAGTTTATATATCGAAGGATAAGGACATTATCTTTGCTTGCATTTAAGTACCTGTCCCCTGGGTAGCTGAAAACTGAACTAACGAAAATTTGGAATTGGAATTTGGAATTTTGGATTCATGCGATCTACTCTCTATGACAGGAGATTCACAAAGGCTCGAGCAGGGCAGCAATGGGACGAAAGAGTCGGAAAACTTGTTTACATCAATAAGTTTTTTTTGGTTGCTATTGGATTTGCATTGAAACTTTGCTATTAAGTTTAAAAAAAAAATAGCAACAATGTGTGAACACAGAGTAAATATTTTATATTATTAGATAAACTATATAAACAGTGGCGTAGCTATAGAGGACAAAGGGACCTAGGTTTAAGTTAAAAAGGGCTATGAGAGAGAGAGAGGTTTCATACGACAATAGTGAAAATTCATATTTAATTTTTACGTAATAAACATCTTCAATTCAAATAACTCTACAACTTAAAAAAATAAACTTTAGAATTCATGAAATAATAATTTTGTACCTTGCTCTAGACTAGACCGTGTGCGAATTGGTTGTGGACAAACTCGGTACCTAACTCGACTATTAGGCAATTGATAAAAACTCAAGATGGGTAATCGACGAATGAGTAAGAATGAAAGAGGATTGGTGGTAATGGTTATGAGTAACTAAATTTGAATGATAACTACATGCTCATGGCGATCCCTGCAGTAAACACCTAAAAACTTATCTACCATTGAAAAACATCCAATTTCCTGCAAAAATCAAGTAGCCCATTGTAATTATAGTATAGTCTGTCTCCTCTAAAGAAGTACCTCCCCAGAAAGTTTCTTCTACGGCATATTGCCTCGCATTCACACAGTATAATGTTTTATCGTCCTCGGCTTGTAGGTCATTACAGAACCTGCAAGTGTCCGAGTCTATCATACTGAGCCTCTTATGCTATCTAAGAAGACAGTGTCCTAACAATATACTGACCAGTGTTCCCTTATTTTGAGAATTTCCTTAGATAGGAACTGAAAATCATGAAGTGAAATCCACATACGTATTGATTGGAGATGTCCGGACTTGATCTATAGACATATCAACCTTTGGCCTTTCTAGAGGACGCCTACCTAATGTCGACAATAAGTACCTTTCACACTCTATAGTGGTCCTTATGCGATCTCTCTGTTTCGTACCGGGTCTAAAACCACACTGATAGGAACCAATCAGCTCCTTGACGAATGGTTTCAGACGCTCGCACAGTACAGTAAATATGATCTTATAGGCAATGTTGAGGAGACTGATGCCTCTATAGTTGGCGCAGTTTAGAGGGTGAATCTGGCAAACGATGCTGAGGTTCCATTCATCCAGGCATACTTTCCTCTGTCCAAATCTTGGAGACGAGTTAGTGTATGCTCTCTACCAAGTCATCTTCCGCTGCCTTAAAAAGCTTCCTTCGCCTAGGTCAATTCGTTTGGCAGCTATCGTGTTTTCAACAGACAGGCAAACAGACAGACAGGCAGACGGACAGATGGACAGGCAGACGGACATGGCTAAATCGATTCAGAATTTTATACTGATTCAGGATTCTCCGGTGACTCCTTCTTGGCGTTACAAATGTAATGACAAAGTGAGTAGGTATATATTCCTGTAGAGACTATAAAAACACAAAATCGTAAAAAGTATTATGCCATCAATTCTGGTAAGGTTCATAATTCTCACCTAAAGCAGTAAGACAAAAACCAATGCTCGTTTTCTAAACTAAACGTTTGTCAAATAGCTATAACTACCATTTAAGAAGGGATAGCCTGAAACCTATCATATAAGCTTTTAAATACATACATCTACCACACCCATTTAATTAAATTAATGACTCAATGTTTAAAGACACTTTTGCCAACATTTTCATGGGAATGTATGTAATTAACCAATTTATGTCCGAATATTTGGAATACTTCTGTAACAAATGAACACAAATGCAAATAAATTTTGTCAATAAAACGAAAATAGTCCGATTCATATCTATACCTAATTAATTGGCTATAAAACAGGCTCAAAGATCTTAATAAACGCTGTCATTTTCAACAAGAATTTGAAGTCCACGAAATAGTTGCAAAAAAATGTCTATATAACCAAAGGAATTCCATACAATCTACTACCATCTGCCAAACCTCAGAAAATTCCACAAGTAGGCATAAGAATCCCTCAACACTTTTCCAATCTCTTATCCATTTCTGAAGAGGTGAAATAATGTGGCGTGTACCACGTAACAGCCATCAACTGTATGATTTATATCCTTGCTCAAGTGAAAGTCCTGAATGAGTACACATTTTATACAATAAGGTTTTCGTCGCTACTATACCTTTGTACCTCTACCGTATCAAAGGTTGGGAGTGGTTACCAAAAGCAACCGAAATTTGAATACTCCACCCAGGTAATAGCTCGATGGTCACATTCACATCGCAAGCCAAATCCCAATCAACTTCAGTTCGCTTTGATTTCATGTAAGCATGAATATTTATTTATAGAACAATGTGCGTACTGTGGGGCGTATACGCAATCTTATCGCATCACTTCATCACGTGTACTTACAACTGCACAATGGTGTTGAATAATGCGATTAGTTAGCCGAGTGTCACTATTAAGCCGATGCGATGTAGATGGATTGTGGCCAGCAACGCGAAAATGATTCGAATGTCCTTTAGTTGCGCGCCGGACATGGAATGGAATCCTATCAAATCAGTGAACGAACATTAATTATATCACATACATGAGTGTGTGGTGTTGGCTTTGGATTTGGAGCCTCCGTTCGCCTTTAATTAATGTGTTTGGAATAAGTAGCGCGCGAATATGACGTGAAGTAATTGCAGATGCGTAGCGTATCGCTATTAAATCCATTATTCAAATTCTGATTTGTCTAATGCTGGATAAAGCACACACCTAGTGATAACTAAATTATACAAACTTGCGCACGGTATTTGGGGTGGGAATGGATATGATAAAAGTCACTGTTGAAAAATTAACATAACTGCTTAATTAAATTTAGATTTATACGCATCGAGCACACTATCTTAGTCAGATGTGGCACCTCCTTGATTATTTGATTTTTTGTTGTTTTCAATCTAATAGTGACCTATGGAATTTAGTAGGTAGATATTTGAATTTTACAGAACTGGTTCTAAGGGTTACATCTGAATTTATTAAGGGCATACACAATGGAAATTCATAAGGCTCTGTAATTTTGTTGAATTTCATGAAAGCTTTTGACTACTTTTTAAAGGTGAAAACTTGTAAACAATTTGATCGCAGAAGATCCGATCACCGGCCTCGAGATACTTTAACTTCTCCACCTGTTTCAATGGGACTCCACAAATCCCCAATGGGACAAACCGATCAACTGAGCGTTGAAGCTCAGTCTGAGAGGATCCAAGGATGGCCTAGTCATCAGCAAAGAACAAATTACTTATCCTCACTGCGCTGTAACATGCAGTCCATATAAGTGATGAAAAAGAGATGAGACAAAAAGCACCTCTCTGGCGAGGTCCAACGCCTACGGTGAAAAGCATTGACTTTACGCCTTTTACCAAATTGTGTAAAGAGATTGAATGGCTCTCAAGAGTACTACCAGCACCTTGGTAAATATTTTTCCGGGAAAAAAGCGATATACTTATTCCGTAACTTAAGCTACCGACTGACACTAAGGCATACCTAATTTTGCTTTCTTATTAAACAAAATGGCTTCCGGAAGTAGTGAAAGGACAATATATTGCTTAGTTGGTTGAATTTATTAACGAACGTTTAGTAAAATTAACTGAAACTAATTACTAATCTTATAGAGGTTACTTTAAATCAGTATACTGGAATTATTTTCAGTTAAAAAAAAAAATAAATAAATAGGCGGCGCAACAGGCGGTAGACACCCAAGGCCTAGCTTCTCGCAACCATTCGTTTTGTGTGAGTTTCTATTTTTGGAACGTATGGAAGGGACCTACAATTTTATGCCGAGTCCGAACGGCTGAATTGAGAAGCTTTTTCAGGACAGTCATTCATACTCTCGGATGTTTGTCAGACGTTCGCGAGAGGTGGCGCAGTGGAAAAAACCTTAAGATGTAATTTGTGTTTTTCCGGGGATCGAACCTGGGATCCCTCGCACAGTAGTCCAGCACACTAACCACTGCGCTACTGCGCCCATTATTTTCAGTTGATTGCAAAAATTTCGTTCGCCGAAACGTGTGTTTGCTTCCACTTTGTTTATCTACAATATTAAATGGGTGTTCTTCTATGATACTTGGGTGTTTCTCGAATCTCGGGCCAATATGGTGTGGTTAGGCTTGCCATCTTCTAGAAAATCTCGTGGAGGACTTAAAAAATAAAACTTTTTTTAAAACAAAAGACCGAAGATATGAGGTAATTAAAAAAGCTACATTTTAACCACTGAATTTTTGCTTTTTTGTACTGACATTTCACTTATTTTCAAAGACACGGGCTTATATTTTGTATTTAAACTTTTTTTTTACTGTCTTATCTAATTTTTTTTTACAAAAATCGCAGATACTGTAAAATACGTACGGAAAGTAGAGCGAAATTTTTCGTTCATAATTTCCTCGTGTCATTTTGAAATGAGCTTTTCGTTCTGCAGCGGCTTTAACGTTCAATGCAGATGCAGAAGTCAATAGTACCTGAAGTCCCTGAAGAGATGAGAAACATTAAATTCTCTTTCTCTTCTGCAGATGCTGCAATTTATATTAAAACTTATGTAATGTAACTTATCTAATGTATCTGTTGCCACATTTGTAAAATAAGATCGTACTCTTTGAGAAGTGAAAGTTGAAAGTGAAATTTTTTTTTGTTAAAGTAAATCTGTTTGTGCAAGCAAGCCTCTGGTTTTCAAGCGGAGGTCTATGCTATCCCAATAGCTGCCGAATATCTGCGTCTGTAGCGACAGTCAAGTTTCGCTTAAGGCCTTGCTCAACCCTGTACAACTTCCCACTTCGCTTTTGCTAAGCATCTTATAGTGCTCGGCTTAAGTGATACGTGTGGTATACAATTAAATCTTATATAATTTACGTTTTCATTTGATCAGCCTTTATATATATAAAAAAAATGTAGGTATAATAAAATATTCTAAATTAATAAACAAAATTGTTGCATTCTATATTTTAAAGCAAAATCATTAAGTCACCTATTTTTCCAATCCATCAACTCGTTAAATTATTTAAATTCCAAGCAACGTGTTGCAGTGTAACTGACAACACGCACATACAGTTTATTTCCATCTCAATACGAGTACCTATTATGTACCTACATACAAAGCGGAAAACATTTTTGTTCACACAAATTCTATAATTATTTAAAAAAAAGAAAGAAAAAAAAAACTTTTATAAAACTGAAATCAATATCAATCTTCACACCATGTAAAGGTCAATTTCTTCACCTTGAACATTATAAATGATGATTAGAAGATAAGTGAATCAAAGGTATAGAGCTTTTTATATGTATGAATGTATAAAACATTTATATCTACTTCTACATGCGTTTGTATATATTTAAATAGTCACATGTGTTGGGTTTTGGATCCCTCAATGCTCCATGTGCACCATACATCATAGTACAATAAATGCTTTGAGTTTCTATTAAAAATTAAAATTTAGGAAAATGAAAAAAAAAATTTACTTTTGGTAAGAGCTCACACGCTTTTATAGAAAAGAGTGGAAAAGAGCTAGACATACGTCAACCAAGTCGTCTAATTAAAGAAAAAATAAAATCCAGTTTATCAAAGCAGGAAGTGAACGAACACATACTGTGAAATTACATGTAAAATGCGTTAGCTTCAAGGTCGCCAGCTGCCCTTTTCATGTTGATGAGTTTGTTGTAAGCCTGCAAGGTCAGACACAAAACTTCCGCCCATAAATTGTTAATTTTGAATTCAAGTTGTAAAATATATATGCAAACATATGCCGCTAAGGGCGACTGGAAACTCTGCTGGTTTTGGAGCACAAACATGCTTACTTTTTACATAGTTGCATTGAGTGAGAACTGGTTTTTGATTATTGTTTCACCATAGCGTTATAGAAATAAATCTAATTTTATTACCTAGCCAATTTATAGGCCTTAAGACTGCCGATGTATTCCGGAAATAATTTTTAAATATT
Source organism: Cheilosia scutellata (assembly GCA_955612985.1). Taxonomy (NCBI): domain Eukaryota; kingdom Metazoa; phylum Arthropoda; class Insecta; order Diptera; family Syrphidae; genus Cheilosia; species Cheilosia scutellata. The sequence continues at coordinate 135,972,312 of OY015311.1, forward strand.
TTAAATAGAATAGAGTTTTAAGCCTGCCATTGGCCCTTTCCTGTAGGTACTGAGTGGTTAATGCATCTCGCCAGTTTTATGTACCTGAAAGATATTGTCTCATTAATTTTATTGTATTTTGGTAATGCGAATGTTGAACCAAGACTGGGTATTTTTATTCTATGTATTATGATGAGTATATCTTACATATTATGTTAATTTAAATGTTATTGTTATACGAAGAGTTGCTTTGCGTTAAGTCTGGCTCCACATTTTAGTGGATAAGTCATAGAGAGACAGTAATCATCGTGTTTATTTGATTGAAACGAACTACTATTATAAGCTAAGGCTGTAATTAGGCAATAACTGATTCTTTATTGACTTTTATTACACCCTCCACATAAAGTAAGTATATTCACTTTGTCATTACATTTGTAACGCCAAGAACGACTTACCGGAGACCCTATATAGTATATACAGTCTGTCACGAAATTGTTTTTACAAATTTCTTGACAAGCTCATTTTTGCGTATTTTTTATTACTTTCATAATGTAGTATTTTTTGTAACTGTTCGTTAGTAGATATATTAATAAAAAGGAATTTATTAAACAAATTAAGTAAAACATCAAAGAAGCTCTTTTGTTTTATAAAGAAACTGTCTAAATTCCTTTGTAAAAACAATTCCTTGACAAACTGTATGTATATTCTGCATCAGGATAAAATTCTAAATTGATTTAGCCATGTCTGTCTGACTGTCTGTTGAAAACACGATAAAGATCATTTTTGGATGTAGTCTAGTCATACAGCATTCACTTCCGTATTTGACGTAAAAAACTGCAAAACTAAGTAAAAAGGACTGCTCTTAGTTTTGTGGAAGAATTCATTAAAACCATTCTACTTTAGTATCATCGAGGCTTTAAATTTTTACTTTATACATTTTGATACATAAGTGGGAATAATAAACTAACGTACCTATGAACAATGCTTAACAGTTAATTGTCGAATATAAAAAAAGCTAAACATTTCCACAAAATGCATTTAAAATATAAATATGCGGAAATAGTGTTTGTAAACGGGTTCTGCAATGGAAACACTTCGTTGACAAGAAGAGTACCATGTACCAACGCCGATACCCAAATCGTAGAACACCATGTAGCCGGGTATTCACTGATGCGTATCTGCGCCTTGTTGATACCGGGTGAGCTCCTCCAAATAAAAGCGAACGACGCACGTTCAGACGTGGAAGTTTAGTCCGCAGTCACGTCCGCAGACTAGCTGTGCAGTTGGAATAGGTAAATTACACCCTTTCCATTTAGCACCTGTACAGGATTTACTACCCAGGAGATGCGCAAGGGAGATTGAAATTTTGCCTGTGGCTATACTGCGCAAACAGTCGCAACTCGCAAGACGGACACTTGCTCAAGAACATTCTGTGAACTTACGAAGCGCAATTCACAAAAGATGGGGTTACAAACCTCCACAATTTTCTCCATTGGTCAGACCCCAATCCCAATTTAATACGCACAACATCCTTTCAAAGGTAAGAATTTAATTATTATTATGAACAACTTCTTCAAAATGTGTGCTTATTTCAAAGAAGGTTTAGCTTAAATGCTGGGGAACACTTTAATAGTTTCGTCTCATGTTCAGAGAAAGGCGATCTTCTTTTAACAGTATGGAACCCCTTGTCGCCGTAGCAGTGGGGTAACTTCATTCCTAAACCATACTTTTAACGAAACAGTGGACTGGACTGGCCGATTTGGCCTTGGCCACCCAGATCTCCTGGCCATGGATTTTTTTCTTCTAGGTTGCCATGAAAGAAAAAGTTTATTTTAGAGAAATATCGAGTATTTTTTGATCATTTTTGTCAAAAATGGCTTTTACTACAACTTCGGTTGATCGTAGGTAAAAAAGTTGCTTAACATAATTTTTAGGAAATTTTCTAATAATTTCATAAAAAAACTAAACATTTTGAAAAAAAAACAGCATTTTAAGTAAACAAAATGTAGCAACAAATTTTCAAAATTTTTAATTTAAGGATCCATAACTTTTTTGCAGCTGCACAGATGTATCCAAAATGCTTAAGACTTTTATGCGCCACTAAATTGTCTTTACAAAATGTAAAAAACAATTTTATAATAGTTTGGGACACCCTGTATATTCAAAATATTACTTCTGCTTTGCTATTACATCTCCGACAAACAGCAGTATGATAACGACCCTCAGGTGCGTACTGCGTAGTGTGCTTCTTGCAACGTTGCACTGAAGGAATGAATCAAGAATCTGGTAAAGCGTGCGGTTTAAAAAAAAAGATAAAAAAAAACGTATAATCTAGGCATGAGTTAAATTAGCTATAGTTCAGGGCAGCAGAACTGTAGGGCAACAAATATAACTTATAAGCTGGTGGTTTAGTCTATTTATATATAGTCTATGCTGGCCGATCTGAACGCTCGGGCATCCAAGATTCCAAGACACCTGAATGTAGGCTAAGCGCGTCGATCACAATGTGATAAGTGCCGGCGATTATGACGTTTCGCCCCACAGCAAAGTCGATTACCCTGTGTCCATTTCCGAATTTGCAGACTTTGGTTTCCTATTGAAAAGCCAACGATTTTTTTCTTTCCGATTCAGGCGTTAAAGTCGCATGGAAATGTTGGGGGCTCGACTTAAACTACATCTATGTATCTGACAGAGTATTGTGTTGGTATTTTCACAATTGATGTGTGTATGATCCTTACGATCAGAGTCCCATCCTATTTATAAAACGCCCTACCACCTCTACTTTTCGACCATAGGTACCTACATAGACACATTTATTTGCTCCACGAAAAATATTGATTACCTTGATCCTAGAGTATTCAGCAATTCATGTAGACTAGGCTCACCCAGTGGTCGAAATTCGATCACCATACATTTAAACGCAAAGCAACGCAACATGCATGTAGAACGACAAAAAAAAAAATAAGTAAGTATGTGCTTCACCTTCATTATGTACATAAGCACTCTACTGAGGTGAAATTTCCCAATAACTGTGTTTTGTTTTGCTTTGTTTTGGTTTGTATTGTTTTGACCCACTATAAACCATCCATTTAAAGAGGAAATAAATAAAATTCCTGGAACTCGATTGCAGCACCATCTACCAGGCCCTTAACCATCCAGGGATCCCCTCAAACACACACACCAAATTTCAGCAAAATCGGTCCAGGCGTTTAGAAGGAAATAAATAAAATTCTTGGAACCCGATTGCAGCGCCACCTACCGCGTCCAATTGTGAATCTAAAGTTTAACCATCCAGGGACCGTGCAAGTCCGTACGCGTGAAAGAAGTCAAACTTCTTAAAAAGTATCGGATCGCCATATACCTACGCCAATGGAGAATGGAAGACAACAAATATAATGTGCACCCTCTGCACCGCCCTCCCTTTCCATGACCATTGACCATGGTACTTGTTCATACAATACTGCTTCTCATTTCCTTTGTTTCCCTCTGCATATGAAATCCAAACAACTACCCCAACCCAACCTTACCCTGTTACCTGGTTTGTACGTTTCTTCTCTTATGAAGATTATTAATATACCTACCCCATGCTATACTGCAGCACGCACCCCATCCTGCATTGGACATACGATCACTATGTACATACAGCTGCTCCTGCTGACCATAGCACTTACTGAGAAAACAAATCAACCCTTTTCGAATGAGGTACACAGACACACCACCCCCACGTATGACGATGTGGTTTTGTTTTTGTTTGTCGTGTCGCACGATCGCAAAAAGTAGAATTTCGACTGAGCGGAGGGGAAATATTAATTTTCTTTGTTTGTTGTTGTTGTAACCAATGCAATTTAAAAATATTAATTTACCTATTTAACAAATGTTTTTTTCAAATAATTATTCTTCATAACACATCTATGAGTGGTAAGCTTCAATTTGGCAAAAAGAAAAATGGATTTTGTATTATTTAAGTAGGGTAATACCCTATTCACACCGAGCCGAAAACTGGGTTTTCGCGAAAACAGTCGAAAACTTAATCGAAAACAGAAGTTTTCCCATACATATTGCAGTTTTCAAAACGAGTTGTTTGAGGTCGTTTTCCATGAAAACGCCACGAAAACGAGTACAATCGTTGGGTTGTTGAAGCAGACACACCTTTTGCAACATTCAGCGAGCTCAGCAAAACTGCTGACAGGATAGCTCTCTCTCTCAGTGCTGTCGTTTCTTCTAGTTTTTTGTCAACAAATGTGGAATCTCTTGTTATCTTTGCACCATAAAGAGCAAATTATTCAGTTTTTTCTATAATTTTAGAACGGCAGCACTACCTGCCACAACTAAATGGTATTTTCAGATGTTTTGATTTTGATTGTTGCTTATGTTAATTATTTTATGCATTTAACCATAAGTTAGCGATTATGAAGTAGCTTACCTAAATAATTTTGTTTGTATATTATGTCAATACGAGCGAAGTTTCGTAACTAAAATAAAAGTTTAGTCTCCACAAACATTTCATAGCTAGTCTCACAGCTAATTGAAACGTCAAACGAAAACGAGTTGGTGTTCGGTGTGAATGCATCCACGAGTTTTCTAAACTTTTTTGACGAAAACTCGGTTTTCGGCTTGGTGTGAATAGGGTATAAATGACTGTCACAAGAAATCGGGTCGGCTTTTAATATTATAATAGATAATAATGAATATTATGAGTTTCATTAAAAATGTGGCGATATTGATTTGCAAATAGTGCAACAATCACAATATGTTTAATTTTTATAAAAATCAACGAAGAAACTTATTTTCCAATAACATAAAAAAGCAAATACTTGATAGCTTATATACCTATAAAAATTACCTTTTACATTTAGCCGTAAGCTCTGGCAGCTAGTGCTATTTGCGATATTAATTTTGTAATTCATTACTAATTAATAAATTATAATATGTAACAATATTAATATCTTTTAAATTTGATTCCTGAATTGAAATTGATTCCTAAAATCTATTAAATATGTATAATAATGTTGATCGTATAAAAATGCAAGAAGTCCTAGTGACTTCATTTCCTAAATGGCTTCCTCTCATAAGAACTTTCTAATTCTATCTCCATGTCATCTTGATGTTGCAAAACAATTACTTTATAACTACCTACCATAAATAAATAAAAAAAAAAACATATAAGCAACAAATATGCTTCAACTATTTTTATATGTGGTAAATTCAAATATTCCCATTTAGAAAAAGAAACCGCCTACATATTAGCTTGAGCGCACTGAATCCACGCACACAAAGCCAACATTAAATTCCCCCAAGCTTTCTGAAAAACCATAAATTACTCTGCAGCAACGAAAAAAAAAACGAGAACGTAACAATAAAACTCAGCGGGGTACAGATCGGGCCTAACGAACCGCTTCCATCACAAATTCGTGCGTAGCGCATAAGATCACAAATCCCAAAGTGATATCTGCTATGTTTCGACTGTCACTGTCGCTCTAAAAGCCATGAACGTAACCTTGAAGTTTTATTTTAAAGATAGTATTCGTTTTTGTTTTTCTTAGACTCGAATGCCACGAAACAAAATGAACAACAAATATATACTGCGTCTGCAATAAAAAAAATGCGTAAAATTCGATCACCACATTGGTGTTTGTTTTACGCATACATCTAAATTATGTGCTTGACTTGAAGTTTGAACTTGCGCCATTTCGCAATTAAATGCGTCTGTATTGATATTGAGATAGCATTCTCTATCATAACCATAAGCTCAAATGCCAGCAATAAATCGCATTATGAACTCATAGTCTGTTTGGTAACAAATGCGTAAGGTCATACACTGACGCGCAACATGGAAATAAACTTTTGTTGCCTTCTATTCAGACAGAGTACGACTAGTGACACTTTTATTCCGACATTAAATTACTTGCTCGAAAATGTTTTCTTGGCGATTTATAATTTACAAGTTCGCCTCAACCTAAGATTATAATGTTATTTCAAAAAATAAACTTTATATTTTGAAACAATATAAATAGCTACAAGTTTATGCACTGTTGCACATTTTTGGGCGTTGCTTGAAGCGTAGTTCACAATATTGCCGCCATTGCAATAACTCACATTCAAGATGCAAACCATTGCATCGGTACATGCATGGTGCGAGTATGCGCTTTTGCATTCAATTCGATTTCTGTTATTCGCAGATCATTCGGGTGTTTGTCATTGATAATGGCTGAGCTTTTTAACATTTATAATTTTTCCTTGCAGATATTTCAAATTCAGATGAATTTCTCCAATGCGCCGTTCATTTATTTAGGTGGTAGTCAAAAAGTAGAATTTATTGTTACAGTAGTAAGATCTTTTTTATATGGAGGAACTATTATTAATTTCCATACACCATACGATGTTATAGTAGATATACCGAAAAAAATCAAAAATAGGTGCCTACGCAAAATGGTAGTTTGCGTAATAAACTGTAGTTATAGAACAACGTTAGCAAAATTGATAAACATTTTTGTTAAAATTATACAGAAAATAGTTGAACAAAAGGGTGATTTTTTTGACAGTTCACGATTGAGTAAAAAATGCTCAATTAGCATTGCCATTACACCATGGATAGACTTATGCCCAATGTTTGCAAATTATTGAATTTTATTACCAAAATCGTGCTCAGTAAAAAATGTGTTCGTCCATTTTATGGTCGTCGAAATTGTCCTACAGAGCAGGCTATTCAAGCCATTGTGACCAAATTTCGCAGCAATTTCACTTTATTGGACATTAAACCACCGACTCGTTTGCGTAGAGTGAGTACAAAGGTGGGTATTGCTGCCGAATCAACCAGTGTTAATAAAGACCGTGAAATGTCCATCCGGCGACGTTCGTGGCAATTGAGTATGTGTTATTCCACCACGTGAAAAATTGTACGCAAGGATCTTGGTCTAAAACCATATAAAATACATCTGGTGCAAGAACTGAAGCTAGGCTACCTGACACAACATCGAACATTTGGTGAATGGGCTCTGAAATGCTTGAAGAAGATCCGCTTTTATTCCGAAGAATTCATCTCACGTTTCGGTCCTGTGAATTGGCCGCCTAGATTTAACGCCGCTGAACTTTTTAGTGGGGATATGTGTGTTTCTCGTCTATACCGATAAGCCAGCAACTATTGCCGCCTTGGAAGACAACATAACTTGTGTTATTGGTGAGATACCAGTCGATATGTTGGAAAAAGTATGCTAAAATTGGACATTTCGGTTCCGGATGGACAACTTGAGGCGTAGTCGCGGTCAACATTTACACCAAATAATATTCAAAAAGTAAATGGCAAGAATTAATTTATCGACCCTAATAAAAATTTCACTAAAATTTGCAAATTTTCATTGTTTTCTTTAAATTTTAAAAACCAAACCCTTAAAAAATCACCCTTTATTTTAACATCCTTCACTAGCAACCCTTCGTAGTACATAAACGGGCCACTAGTGGTAACACTTCAATTGAGAAAGAGGCTTCGGATTCATATTTTGCTCATTTATTTAACTCTGACGGAGCATTAAATATACGATGCTTTTAAATCTATCAGTTTTACGTTACTGTACATCACATTTGACATTGCTGCAGTGCGTGCAGCATTTACACTTGTGAAAAGACTCATATGAACAAGTGTATTCTAAATATGTATGCTGCAAAGTGAGCAACAGTGGCAGTCGGCGCGGCATGCATGCCTACATTCTCGTCGCAATCAACAAAACTTCAGTAAACGAAAAATTAAAAAAATAAATAAAGATCGCAGTAAATCGTCAAACTAAAAAGACAGTCGATATAGATAGCCTTACAACTACTGTAATCTTAGCGCCAGGCAGGATTGCCATTAGGAATGACTTTATGGGTTTATAAAAACAAATATATAGGTATCGAAAAAAAAGTTCCGCTATAAAGCTTCGTCGAGACACGTTACTCCTCACAAAAATGAAGTGAAAAGAGATAAACAAACCCAGGTTAGGGGAGAGCTTGAAGCACACGATTTTCGAAAGCCTCGATTTTACGATATCAATTTAGCGTATATGTCCTCTAGCACATAATCAATTTCTCTATTAGAAAATTGTGGAAAAATATGGTAGAGCAAAATGTTTTATGATAGAGTTTGGTTCATTTGCCATGAACATTATAGAATCAAGATTTTTCGAAGTTAATATTTTGAGTAGGTACTTAACGTTGCATGCTAGAAATTCGTTGCCTGATTTTTGTATAATACCTAAATATCTGTTTTTTATCTGTATTTTCTCTGTTGGAAGATGGTTTCTACGACTCAAACGATACGCATGTAAGTTATTCTTGCTAATTTACTATATGCCATTTTTGTTAATGAAGATCCTCTGTGGGAGTACAGTTTTATTTCATCAATATCATAACACGCCCTGCAATTTAAAGGTTGCATTATGAACCATAGTTAAGTATATACTATAGCATTAGGTAAACAAATAGAAAATAACACGTGGGATAATTGCCTCCGATTAGTTTTAGATGTAAAAGTTAAAACACAATTTTGTTTTTAATGAATAAAAGAAATATTTGCATTTGTCTAAAAGATTTATTTATCGATCAATTTCTATGCAAAACCCTTAAAAAAAATTAATTAAAGATCTATAAATTCTGAACTGCCAATATTTTTTTTTCTTCCAATAAGAATCAGCCAATTTTTGAAGATGGCAAACTGATCTTGGTCTATCTGCAAGGCCCTTTCACTAATGATACCTACTTGTAAATTTGAAAACTAGTTTTATTTTAATAATAAATTTCAAAAAACAAAAAAACCTGTCGCAATCGTATCAGAAATGCAAATTCACCACCAATTACCGCATGTAATCATTTAAATCAAAGATCTATATTGATGAGAAGGAAACATCTGCAAGCATCTCGCGGCGCTGGCTGCTGTTACTGTTACAGCGTTATATTTTCGCCTTTGCCAAGAGAAGTAGTTGTATTAGAAAATATAAAAAAAATAAAATGTTTTCAGTATCATAGGGAACAAATTTCACACGCGTAAAGGCTCTTCCAATAAAGTCAATAAATGCGTTTATAAATCAGTAAACTTCATTTAGCCAGAGTAATTTATTTAAATTATTTCATAGAAGTTCTCGTAATCGTATGCTGATTTTCAGGAACTAAAAAGAGAAGAAAAAAAAACTCAAAGACATGATTACGCAACGAAAGCATTTAGCTAATCTCAATGCGTTGCGTAAATCTCACGCATATCGCGCTTCAGAACACCACTCACATGCATAGAAGCTTTATGTACTAATAGAATACTCAAATTCCTGTATATAAAATTTCAAGGCTATTTAGCTTACAAATACAAATGCAGTAAAGAACGAAGGGAACATAGGTCTAGCATTTGAATTACACATTACAACATACGAAATCTAAAAAAGCAAAAAATAGACGAACAAAAAAAAAAAAGATACGAAAAAACGCGTTGCGATAATATTTGTTGCTATTCGTATAGTAGAATAAGATTAATAATAATAATAATAAGTGATCAGACTTGTTTGTAAAGATTCTGTCCGTGATATGTAAGTAGTTTGCTCGATAGATATATGTATACATACATTTATTTTGTTGTAAGTAGGTATGAATATTTACAACACCATTGCATGCTTGCTTCTATGATAAATGATAAATATCAAGCGAAGTTTTTTTTTTCTTAATTTATATGTGAATTGATTTTGTTTTCAGGGTTAGAATAGATTGCGCAACACAAGGAACATTCTAAATTATAAAAATGCAAAATCACATTAAGACATGTAGTCTTTTGTATGTTGATTTTCTAAAATTTAACATTATGAGAGCTAGGGTTTTAAAGATTTAATACCTATAAGAAAAAAAAAATTAATTTCAACTTCAAGTGCTTTAAACAAAAATGTCAGTAATTGATATTACATTATAATAAACTAAAAAAATAATAAAAAGAACGGAGTAAGCGATTAGAAAAAAATAGAAAAAGTCGATAAGCTTTATAAGTAGCAGGTATCTTTACATTACTGGGAAAAGAAAAGTTTAATTTTATTCTTCAATCTCGCTAAGTCATCTACTTCTCTTAAGGGTAAGTTAGCATCAGCGACCTTTGCGAAGATGCCATAGTGACCATTTCATATAAATATTTCGGTTGATGGTTTAAGAGGATGTTTGAAAGCAAGATTAGGGCCCGATACTTATATAAGAAAGTTTTCAAAGGTCATGTTTAGCAGATTTTTAGTAAAATTGGATACCCTGTCATATCTACGTAGTCCAAAAAAAAATAGTATTATGCTGTTAAATGCTACAGACAGCTTACAGAGTCACGTCTTAAGAACAAAACAACGGGCTATAGATATATTTGTTTAAGAACAAAAATGTCGGCCAATTTATTTATTTAACTGTTATTAGTGTGTATGTATATCACAAGCTGATGGCGCCCAATGAGAGACTCGATAATAGGAAAAACGAACTCCTGCGAAATATCTGCCAATCTTCAGTTGGGTGCAGTTTAACAATAGGCCTGATTTATTGAACGTCTATATTAGCAAAGTAAAGTAAAGTAGAATCTTCAACAAAAACTATATAGAGTCTCGAAAATGTCAAGTATACCTATATAGTAATATAGTTTTTGTAATTGTGTGTTAAAAATTATATGTATATCACGTTATACTTTGTTGAGATAGATGTTCAATAAAACACGCCTATTATCAGTAGCATCAGGACATCTTACACAGTAAATGGCGCCCAACGAACAACGGATTACGAACAGTACCTAAAATGCATTTAAGTGAGCTTAGGTTTCAATGTGTAATTTGTTTGAATAGAATATGGCTTTTCTTTCCTTTTTCAACATTATTGATACTAATCAAACACTAGCTTTAGCGACAGGTTTCAATGAGTATAGTCAGCAAACTTTCCGCAAACCATTGAGTCGTTTTATTTCTAATTTTTCATTGGGATCCTTTTCATCGATTTTATGCTAAATTATAATGGTGCTCCTTTCATTTTTAACTCTACGCACAAAGTGATAAGTGTAACAAGTGTTTAACGCAGGCTTAATCATGTTTATTAAGCGCCATAAATAAACTCATTCACTGCGATCGGGAAATTATATCACGATAGACACAAAATTCATATCCAATTTTTATTTCAGTAAGTTTTTCTTTTCCAATATCACGTGATTATCCCACAGCATTCTATTACAATTTTATGCTGCCTTTGTATGCGTTTGTATATTTAAAAGCCCTCTCTTTTCTTTATTCAACATAGAATACAAAAATATTTGAACTTGAAAATCTTTGATTACGAAATGGGTAGGTAGATGTTTTTTTTTGTATTAAAACGCAGGCCCTTCCACACTATAAAATGTGTGCCCCTTCCGCTCCAACTCAATCAGTGTACATATATAAATCGACGAAGGTAGTGTGCTTATCGACACTTTACATAGCTCAAAGTTAAAGCTGTAAATTTGTCACTATTACAGAAATAATAGAGAAAAAGCTACAGGCACACGAATGCGGAAAGAAAAACCTATTAATCGCTCTTGATGAGTACTTTATTTTATAGTTTTCAGGGTCTAAGACTATTGGAACCAAATTAAATAAAAACTAAAATCAACTTGACGATACGTTTCATTGCCAAGAGATTTGCTTTTCATGGTAATATCATATTGCTTAGGGCAGCATAGTACTGAGACAGACTCTAAACACGTTGTAAGCAGCATAAACTGCGTGCATGATAGTAGTATGGGTGAGCCTATTAAGACGATTACCTCATCGCATCAATTAATATGAGAATACAGTTTTTTTTGGAACTGCGATGATGATGATTGCACTGTGTTGTGTGCGTAAAAGTGTCTACTATAAGTGCGTACAAAAATGAATTCACCAGCAACAACAAATACAGAAATTTACATACAAATCTTAATTGGACTTGTATACGGTATCAGTAGTTATTGTTATGGGAAATATCATCAAAATTGATGATTAGATGCATCAGGCATAGGCATTTATACATAAGTATACTATACATATTCGAACTAGTTTTCTGTTTGAATTAATCCCTTTTTATTGTCAAGAAAATTACTTGTAAGAAAATTAATTAAATAAATTAGTTACAAAATACCTACCTTTGTAACTAATTTATTTATGAGTTCTTTCGATTAATATTTTGTTTTAATCCGAAGAGATACTTTTTCGAAACGTTTTTTTTTCTAAATATTTAGAGTAGATAACAATTTTTGATTAAAAATCAATTAAAATCTATAAATAATTTCTAAGTTTCTAAAAAGATATATACACATGTACATTGTTTTTTTGTAAATCAGATCTCTGTGCGATATTAACGAAATAAACACATTACATACTACATAATGTATATCTAAATCAGTCGATCAATTTTGCGTTAAAAAGGGCCAAGAATATCATCCTACGTCTCCGATAAAGTTGCGGTAGAGTGATAAGATAAGATTCCTTAAAGTGTTTGCTTACAAAGTTGTGAAGGTACTTACTAAAACCACACTGGTAGGGGCCAATAAGTTCATTGGCCAATGGTTTCAGTTATTGAAGCAGTATTAGACATAAAGTAGGTAATGCAGGTTTACAGGTTTCCTAAAAGGATGGATTTTCGAAACGGCCGATTTTTTTTAAACATTGATAAATTATATTTGGTTAAAAAAGTGTTTTAAGAAATAAGTTGAGTCCTTATCGTACAGGATTATGTGAGAGAATCTGACTTTGCAGGGAAAGAAGCAAGCCATCTTCCCCAAATTAATGTAGGTACATACTACATTACATAGTTCCTTTTTTTAGTTTATTTATTTTCCGACATTCCGGTCGTTTGTATTCCCAGCTTTTCGAATCAGACATTTGTAAACAGACTTCTGGATTGGATTAAAATGTATCTACCCAACCTAGCGGATCTGGCAAACGATTCTGAGGATTCATTCATTGGGTACCCATACAATATACACTTTCCACCGACCAAATCCAGTAAATGAGTTGGTATGTGCTCTATCTCTAGTGGGCGCAGTAGCGCAGTGGTTAGTGTGCTTTTCGTTCCCCGGAAAAACACAAATTACATCTTAAGGTTTTTTCTACTGCGCCACCTCTCGCGAACGTCTGACAAACATCCGAAAGTATGACTGTCCTGAAAAAGCTTTTCAATTCAGCCGTTCGGACCAACCATAAAATTGTAGGTCCCTTCAATTTGTCCCAAAAATAGAAACTCACACAAGCAAATGGTTGGGAGAAGCTAGGCCTAGGGTGTCTTGGTCTACCCGCCTGTTGCGCCACCTATTTTTTTTATTTTATTTTTTATGTGCTCTATCCTCACTTCATTTTGGCCGGGTGCACATCTTGGGCTCCAGCATTCAGGTTGAATGGTTTTTCGAGCATTACAGAGATATGGCTGTCATGTGAAACCCTTCAATTAAATTCTCGTCATTAGACACAATGGCTCTGTTACATGGCGGTGCACCGCGGTGTTACAAGTGGTCTTCAGCGCTAGATGTTGCTGCTTTAGGACCATTCGTTCGATTGCAATTGCGGATTTTCAATATAATGCCGACAGGGGTATATTGATTATATCCGCATTCGTACCTTGGCCATACTTACAACTAGTTTACGCCCGGCCTCTTGGACATTCAGAATACTAGATATAGAAATATTTTATGACCGACGCTAGTTATAGACCATATTTATTGTAGACATTTGATTGGGTAGGCTTTGGTTTTCAATAATACTACAAAGATTCCTCTTGGTGTATTAATGCTAAATTCCATAGGAAGGTACATATATTCACTTTGCCATTACATTTGTGCGAATGAAATTTTGTGAGAGGACTTCTTTTTACTGTCGGCAGGTCGGAAGTGAAAATCGTATCGTATCGAATCGGTCGAGTAGTTCTGATACCTCCAATACAAAACTAATACTAGACTCAACTAATACTAGACTCATGTGTTGTTTACGCATAACTTTTATGCAGTGGAGGGTATCAAAGCTTCGGCCAGGCCGATAATAACACTTTGATGCAGATTTTCTTGCGAAAACTCAAAACTTCATGTCCAAGTTATCTGTTTATTGGTATATTCTATAATGAAACTTCAATCAAATACATACCGACATAAATTGTTGGAAAAGATTTACGAATAGGTATCGGGAAAATTTCTTAAATTCAGTCCACCACAGAAGTATAGCACATAAAAAAAATCCCGAAATCTTATTACAATTATTCTCTCAGTAAATTGTTTTCGTTGAGGTTTCTTTTTCAATATATTTCCCTATTACAAAGGAGAGCTCTGCAGCTATTATTTTCTTGGACACATCTGTTGATTGTTGTTCATCGGACGTGACCTGCTCATCAATCTCATTTCATTGACTGAGACAAAACTCTTATCACTTCGTCTATTCGGCTACAATAAAATCGATACTCTGAGTATAATTTTATTCATTGAAAAGCGTTGAGAGGTAGGTGCTGGCTGGCGCTGTAGTGGAAGTGCTATGTAAGTAACGTATAAATAATCTACACTTCACATTATATATCATATTAGTTTTGGATGTCAAAGAAGTTCCCAAAGTTTTGTAAACCAGTTATTGTTGTATTTTGATTGCACGAAATATAAATGAATTGACCGCTCAGCTCAGTACTGAAACTATTGCCAGAAAATGAGGAATCGTTCCATAGGCTGAATGTTTTTACAGTCCTTTCCGTTTCCCTGTTCTTTAATGAAAGAGTAATGTATTTAAACAGTTTTTATATCCGAAAGACTATGTAACAACCTTTTTCAAGTTTGAAAAATGTGAAGTAACTTTTGATAGAACGTTCTACCATTATGTTGTTGTCTGAATCTAAAATCTACTGTTCAGGAAAATAAAAACATTTGAATTTCTAAATACATATTTTTCTACACTTAACTGTTTTTGTATTGTAAAATCTGTAATTTAATTACATTATAAATTAATTTATAAAATACGTTATTGCGGTTGCTTGTCCTGTCTTATCAATTCAATGACAGTTGGTCTCGGAACTGAAATATATTTTTTGGTGAGAGTTGTCTGCCATCAGCAGCAGTATTTAAATGCTTATACTCACCGGATTCTGACGATCTTGTTGGTAAATTTAATAGAGGTTTTCTGAAGCACCGATATTGATCTTTTTCAAGATTTCTTGGCACCAATCTACAGGAGCTTTATTTTTGAGCGATTGTCAAATTATGCGCTATCCAACGAGAACAATTTTTTTGACGGCCAAGGGTTCATGTATTGAATGTACACTCCGCGCCACTTGAATAGCACACCCCCTAAGGTCGGTTTTCTATTGCCCACTGGTCCCAAACCAAGCATGCTAATTTTTTTTTAATTAAAGTTCATTTAATTCTTGTTATTTGACCAGAAGGAAGATTTAAAAATAAAGCTTTAAGTATTAACAACAATTTGTTAACTAAAAATAGGAAAAATGTGGGCCCCTAATTTTGCGCCACTTGAATAGAACATGCATTTACTTTGACCGTTATCTATGGCGCGTGAACTCATATTTTTCTTTGATTGCATTTTTTTGTTAATTTAGACTGCTTAGTTAAAAAATAAAATAAAATGAACAAATCAAAGATTAAAAGACGCTAGCCTATTTATTGCCAAATTGGCTAAGAAAATCGAGAGGAGCCGACCGTTATATCCAAATTTTTAAGTAATGAGTCTAACTATGGATAAAACGTGAAAGGCCGCATGCATAGTGTCCTTATAACTGCGGAAAGGCGACTTATATTAGGAAAAGCGTCAAATTCTCACGACTCTTTTGCAAAAACCAGGAAAAAATGTGGTATCAAAGCAAGGCTCACAACTATTCGTCGTATTATTTCGAATGCCAAGGATATAAAAAGACTAAAAATCAAGAAGAAGACACCTCTTAACCCGGTTCGGCACCGTGTGGTCTTTTCCGACGAAAAAAAAATTATTTTGGAAAGGCCCCGATGGCTACACTGAAAAAAATATTGGTTGTCATATTGACAATCGGTGGTTGTTAACTGGAAATTGTCAAATTGACGAACAAAATTGTCGATATGATGAACATTTATTGAAAATATCAAAAACATTTAACAACCGGATAGTCAATATGAAGAACGGGCGGTTTGTCAATTCTTAGTACCAAAAATTATGAAAAAAGTTGTAAGATTAACAATCGCAGTTGTCAATATGACGTACGCACTTTCATCGTAAACACATTGAAGAATGCGTTTGTTGAATTGAAAATCGGGGTTGTCAATATAACTACCACATAAGTGCAGTATTTAAAAATTTTTATATTGATGAACTTTGTTGTAATATGGACAATCGCAGTTGTCAATATGAATACTCAAGAAAACACGTTTAGGTTTATAGTTCACACTCACTTTTGACTGTGAAACACATGATAGTCTCGGTAAACGTGTGGTGGTGGTTTGTCTACTGATGAGCCCGATGTGTTGGGTCATCGGGGCGAAACGCATTCTGGAGTCTGTATATGTATGTGTATTATCAATATAATATGTTGACACTCCACTGTAAGTATAAATTCCTTAATCTAGCTATCAGGTATTTTAAATCATGACGTTTTTATTTTGAAAATTGAATTCTTTAATTCAATTAGGTACTTCGTTCATTAGATTGAAAATTGTGATTTTCATTATGAAAATCGAGTTCTTCAGTTTAACAACTATGATTTTCATTATGAAAATCAATTCCTAAAATTTAACGACTGCGTTCATCACATCAACAACGGCGATTGTCAATATGAAAATCGAGTTCTTCAATTTAACTTCTGCGATGTTCAGATTGACTACTGCGATTTTCATTATGAATATCGAGTTCTTCACTTTAACAATTGCCATTTTCATTATGAAAATCAATTCCTCCAATTTGACTACTGCGTTCATCAAATCAACAAGGGCGATTGTCAATATGAACATTTAATTGATTCAATTTTAATTGACAACCCAAGTTCATCATATTGACAACTACGGTTGTTGGCTCAAAAATAACAACTTTTTCTTCAATATGACGAACTTAGTTGTTAATATGACGTACCTTTTTGGTTCAGTGTATAGCTACTACATATTTCCATAACCTCCGCAAAGAAACTCGTCATTTGGACCGACTGCATAGCAGAGTTGAAGGTGTGATGGTGTGGGGCCGTTTCGTATTATGGCACCCGAAAATTACAAATTTTTGTTAACCACAATGAATGCGTTGTCTTACTGATAAGGCTTTAACACATTTGCATAACCTTTTTGGACATCTGCCGTCGATCTAACAACATGATAAAGCGCCAATACATACAGCCCGGGTTGTTAAAACTAATTTATAGAGCCAAATTGTGAAGCTATTAAACTGAGCGGACTACTCACCGGATTTGAATATCATCGAAAATGTTTGGGAATGGGTGACACGTCAAGTTTATGGATCGGTACAACAATATTTGACTGTATATAAACTAGCTTAAACCATCAAATTAGCTTGGAGCTCGATTACGCTAAATTATTTGGCCAATTTGTATATGCACCCCTTCCAAACCAGATGTGTGAATTTTGGAGCAGAAAGGTGGCTCAAAACACAATTCAACAATTTTTTTAAAATCTAAAATACTCCAATTACCTTAAATTTAAGTAAAGTTTGTGTTAAAAGAAGCAGAATTCTCTAAAATGATTTTTCCTTTTAGGTGTTCTATTCAGGTGGCGCAAAATTAATGACCCACATTTTTCCTGTTTTTAGTTAGCAAATTTTTGTTAATACTTAAAGCTTTATTTTTAAATCTTCCTTCTGGTCAAATCACAACAATTAAATGAACTTTAATTCAAAAAAAAATTAGGTCTCTAGCATGCTTGGTTTGGGGCTAGTGGGCGATAGAAAACCGGCCTTTAGGGGGTGTGCTATTCAGTGGCGCGGAGTGTATATGAGTGGAACTTATGCCCAAGCATGCCTCAATCTCACGGTATGTCACATGGCGATCTTGCAACATCAGTTGACGCACGTCATCGATTTTTTCTGGCACAACAAACGATTATGGACGACCTTCATGAAATTCGTCCTGTTGCCAAAAGCGATAACGGTTGAATGCGAAACACTGTGCCTCGAGATGGTGCGTCATTACCAAAAGTCAAAGCACACTGTTGTTGGTTAATCCACGTCGAAAATCACTGCACGATTCAATTCCCATAGCTTCAATTAGCCAGTTATTTGTAGCTTCATCTATACCTATGTGCCAAAAATAAATCTCACTCGCAATTGGTTGAGAGAAGCTCTGAACCTGTCGCTATGAATATTCATTTATTTGTATTAAATTGGACAGCAAGTATGTACCTATTGCTAAGGCGATGGTGGTTAGCTCGTTTAGCTCGTTGTATTCGCCATAGTAAAATTGGTAGATACCTACTGGAATCTGATTTAAAAAAAAATCAAACCCTGTAACTTTTTTTTTGTATAAATGTCCTTTATAATGAAAAAGCCTATCAATCGAACAGCATATAAAAAAGAGTTTAAGCATTAAATATTTATTTACGGCATGCAATTGACACAAAAGGATCTATGCAGGATTCTGGCTTCTTCTTCTCCTTCTAATTTGCGTGCAAATATCCTACGTATTTTCTAAACCAGCCAAGTGAACTAAATATGCGGAAGGAAATATTCTAGATATTTATTATGAACACGGCCTTTTTATGAAACGTCACACAGTTTTACTCTTGCTTGTTTAGAAAATTACAAAATTCATCTTACTTTGACTATGTTACCTAATTTTTCCGGTGAATAGTGTCACCATGGGAATAGAATTAATTTCCTTTTTACCGGCATGAAACATGTTTTCTAAGTACATATGTACCTTCAAACTTGTATCCCTCTTGGAGTAAGTATGGTAGGTAATAGGTATACATAATCTAATCAACTGTATTTATTTTATGACGGCTTAATTTTGCGCCCTCCTAAATTACAGACTAACAAATTTTTCAAATGTCCAAACTTGACCAAAACCTGCTGTTTCAAACTATTTGTCATGCATAGCATATACACAAAAAAAATTAGAAATATTTATTTTATTTTGCTCCCACATGCTGCTGCATTAGGCACTATAAAGTGAAAGTTCATTAACTTACAACTAGTACGTGGCATGCAATATACATAACTTTTATATTTTTCCTTCGCGTGCATGTTCTTGCGTTTGACACATTAACCAACTACGGCGCTACTAATTTGCAAGGGCGAGCATTTTTGTGGTGAGTTTATTGTTACATCAAAACAAAAATTTAAATAAATACGCAGTTAATCCAAGTCAAAGCGGATGCGTAGGGGATGTTCGTCCCTAAAACAGTGAAAGTTTGAAAGAACAGAGGAAGAAATAAAAAGGAAACGATGATTTTGCATAAAAGCGATATAAAAATTTGACAAAGTTGTTTTTTGTTACTCATTTCGATGATACGCATTTTTTGCGTTGTGTTTATTTGATTTTAATTCGAATTTAAATAAATAAAAAAAACTGTCTTATATGGATTTCAAATTGGCGGCAGAAAACCGAAGAGTTATGTTTTGTATAATTATTTTATTTTCTTATAGACGTTAAACATAAAAATTATTGATGGTTATAAAGTTATGTATTTCAGTGAAAGGATGATTGAAATAAGTTCAATGGATATCGATGACAGAACTATAATATGATCTTTCACTGAATTGTATATAATTGTATTGTAAAGGAAAGATGGGTTTGGCGGTCAATGAGGACAAGACAAAGTGTATGCTGTCAACTAGAAGCGACCCCCAAACACCGACGCGACGTCTCGGTCAGAACGTTACCATAGACAGATGTGTCCAAGACCGGGAATTGCTGGGACGGAAATGCGGTTATAACTTCACTCTTATGCCGAATGAGTCACAGGCTTCAATTAGCAGAAAGCAAGTTCCGTCAGTTACTGACGGAAACTGGACAACGAATTTATGACGAATTTACATTTCATCGCTAAATGTCCAATACTTAAAGAAATCCGATTAAACTTTTTTGGAGTTCCGGCACTTGGGTTGGAGGAAGCAATACATTTATATTGAATGGTGATTGGTGGTAGACATTGAAACTAGCTCTACAATTACACAGTCAACGCACTTAGTTACAGAAATCGCATAATTGAAGAAATGTTTTAAAGAAAAACAAAATAAAACAGTGAATGCACAGCGATATCGACCTAGCCAGACGAGTGAACGTCCAACGACTAAAGTTCATGTTGGCTGGAGACGCTTGTTGGTTAAGGCCTAGGTCCACCCCAATCTGTAGCGCCACTTGAAGTAAGACATTTCGTACCTATAAATAAGCATTTATTGCATTCAGCTACTCGGGTCAAACATAAATGAATTAATTGAAATGGGACATAAACAACAAAACTATGATTGAGAGAAGCTATATCCAATGGTCCTATATGGTTCTATATTGACCTTGTGCATCTATTTTCTTTTTCCTTATTAGTAAAATGTTTACCGCATTTAACGGACTCTTAAATAAGAGTAGTTCGATAAAAAGATTGAGACAATGAACTGAAACATCATGTAGACCAAACTAATTAAAATGGTCCACCACTTCCCAGTCACATGTTTACACCATCATGCCTGGTGCTGGTGCAGCACTTAGGCAAATTAACAATCCACAATTTAAAATCATTTCCTTATAAAAGCGAATGCGTATACACATTTGACAAAGCAGTTTTGCTCGTAAAGTCCATCGCTATTATCGCTCGCTCAGCTTTCAATCCAATTCCATATCCAACGTCTGCCCACCACCCATTCCACATTTTCAATCACTTTAATTAATTCAGTGGCCGTTCGTCCAATGACCAAAATGACTGTCCAGAATTGCTGTCAAAACTAAGTTGTAATGCCATTTTCACTGCCACTTCTGGTGCCGCCAGCGAAAAGTCAATTGACCAACATTTCTTAAGAAGGACAAACCGGGAAGCAGAACCAGAAAAGTATAGACATAAATAACCGCAAAGACAGTAGGCCATAGAAAAATAATTTTCCATCGAAGTAGAAAATTCTCTTGTGTATATCAGTGTATCAACATATAATAAGGACCTAACGGCTAGCTGCCACTCTCACCAGCAATAATGAAACCACGCGCCTTGCTTCCTATATTGTCCAGTGATTTCGTTTCGTTTTATATATTTGTGACATCGATTTGGGGCAAGCGAAAAAGATCAACGAATATCCTTATCAGTTTGACGGTGGCGGCTTTGTGACGTCTCGCACATAGTAGCATCCTAGCAACTTTATATAGCATCCCATTAGAAAACAAAAACCGAGCTGAAAAAAAAATATGAGTACAACAAAAATTATCAACAAAAAACGACAACAAGAGAGAAAACAACAACATATTAAGGATATCTGCGAGTATGGGAGCTATAGGCACGGCACAGGACTCTATGACATAGTTGAGTATAGCATAGGCACAGCAATTTTATTGACTACGAGATTTGTGTGGCGCCATCAGTCTTTTGCAAGTGCCTTTCAGCCTATATCCTTTATTTGGATGTTATTTTTATTTTACTATGAAGGTCCTTTTTTTCCTATTTGTGTTTTGCTGTTGCCGCTGATGCTGTTATGTCGTTGCTTATTCGCATAGGCACAGGATATAAGGGATATATTCAATTTAGTGAGCACATTCGCTGCTAGTGAAGTTCTGTTCATATTTATGATAATGTCCTGCGTTAGTACTCAGAATAGTTTTTTTTTGTATATGTATACCTACATATCTACTACTTTCTGTCTTTGTTTAGTCCTTTGGTATTATTCATTTTGGTTTTTCTTCTTCCATAAGTATTCGTATCTATACTGACACAACGATAGTCATTTAAGTTCATTGCGAGAAAAGGAAACAGCCCCAGAAGTAAATTCGTCGACATCGTAGTGGGTCTAAGGAGGGTTGAAATAAAAACAACCAAAGCACTATCATATTTTGTCCTATTATCGGTTAAACTTTGGCTGTCATGTCATTGTGTTGTCCTTTGATTTTATTGCCATCTTCAACTGATTTGATTTGTTGTAGTTGCTGCGATAAATAAAACTGAAAGTGACTGCTCTGAAAGGACATGTTTTCTTTTTATTTTCAGCAAAGAATCAAAACACACAAAGCTAGACATATAGAGGTGATCGTTACAAGTTTTGTTGTTTTAAGGAAATTTCACATTCCGTTGCAATTGATTTTGTTTTATATAACTTTGTTTTGTATGAGTTTTCACATTCAAGAATAAGTATTTGATTATACTGAAATAAATAACAAGGTTTATAGGGCAGCAGTGTAGGCGGTTTTCGTTAGTTTGTTGGTGCTTTGAAGCACAAGTCAAAGTTGACGCCACCCTTAAGGAAATGTAAATTTGGACATGCCATTGAGGGAGTGAGTGGCAGAACATTGGAACCTTCCAAAGATGGATAAACAGTGCAATAAATATTGGTGGGGCATTTTGTTTTGCGAAACTATACATTCCGACATTTGGCTTTATTTTCATATCCGTCTTGGCGAAGTCCTTTCGAGTTTAACTTGTGTTTGTTTGGTCATTTGTTTTTTTCGTTTAAAGCTATGACATTTGCAGTTCATTTGCAAAAACAACAAAATGCTGTCTTTATAAGTGTCTGCATTGAGGCAGAAACGGCCTACAGACATACTTACTTATACGTTGGGGCTAAAGTCCGGGATAAACCTGAGTCTCAACCAATACGTCTCTCGAGTTAGTTGAGGTCCCCTTCCACTTGAGTGCCTTACCTAAGGTGAGGTCTGCCTTTACGGAATTGGGTTGAATGGTTGAATACCAAGACTCTTCGGGTGCTACAGCTATAGGCTATAGGTAGTGTTCATGCTCTCTGCATGGCCTTTTCTTTTGTCACTGTATAGCTTGAATAGTTAGCTGTGAAATTTCCTTCTACAAATCTTGTCAACTCAAATTGGATCGAAAGTCAGTCGAAGAACTTTGCGCTCCACTAATGTCCATGCTTCTGCGCCGCATATCAAGACTAGGATGATGAAGGTCTTATAAAGAATTCCCATAGTATTTTTTTCACAAAGCCATTGGTGCCGCTTCTGTTCCATTCCAATATTTGCAATCGCGTCAGTGACAGCTCATTAAGTTCTGCCTATGATGTTGATGTCAATGTCATCCGCGTACATTCAAGTTATTGTACAGACTTTGAAAAAGTAAAGTACTCAAGTATGATCAGCAAATCCTTTTAGCTATTTAAGGCCTCTGTGACATTATTTCCGACCTTAATAGAGCAGCGAGTGTTTTCCATCATCATTCTACGCAATTTAACGAGATTTGTCAGGTATACCAAAACTAAACAACATGGCTGAATGCACATAATTCAAATAATAGATCAGAATATTTTTCACGTATGAAATGTACGTCTATGTATGCTTCGTCCTTTTATAAAATTCTAGATTTCTGACTAACCAGATCGCTCCATGGTTCTCGACGTACAAAATCGGTTTGATGTTCTAACTTAGACTAATTCTTTTAAGGCCTCGATCGCTGCGACATACATACTCAGATTCGGTTGTAATAAGGAAGGTGGTGGTGAGGTAAGTAACGTAAACCTTTCTGGAAAAATTACGGAAGTTGGCTCGGAGTAGAAAGATCATGCAGTTTAATGTATAAAGACGGCGTTTTTAAATGGTAGCTTTGAAGAGGTTTGCGTGCAGAAACCTAAGGGCTTTACGACCCTTTGCGCTATACACCCAATGATAATGAGTATAGGGTATATATAGCCCTAGAGTATAACACCTCAAAAATACTTTGAACTACTTTGAACGGTCCTAAACAGTCCT
Organism: Cheilosia scutellata; assembly: GCA_955612985.1. NCBI lineage: Eukaryota > Metazoa > Arthropoda > Insecta > Diptera > Syrphidae > Cheilosia > Cheilosia scutellata. The sequence continues at coordinate 135,996,105 of OY015311.1, forward strand.
CTCAGTGTTTTAACCAGTTATGTTTACACAACTTTTAAAGGATTTTAGTCTAAAGCCTATGCCGCTGCTAACGCATGAGTGTCTTTGTCAGCCACCTCAACAACAAGAAATTTATATTTATATTGACGATAGTTTTATGACAGCTACAGATGAGAAGGATGTTGTAATCTTACGCAAAATGTTTTTACCGCGAATCCGATCCTATTAAAAAATGAAAAGACCAATTGAAAAATATTCCAAGTTCAATATTAATGCGTTTACCTTTGGTGAAATATACACATTAATTTTATTTAGGAATGTCATACGCCATATGCCGAACCCATACAAAGATTACATAAATCCATATGAGAATCCAACCACTATACAAAATTGAATCAGCGAAATAAAAATATACGCATATACCTATACCTACCTTTAACACAAAAATAGGTCACTATACGAGCATATCTCTATGAAAACAGGAAAGGAATAACTTCCATCAAAAAGTATACGGGACATCCGACAAGTTTATTTTCTTTTTATGCATATAAGCTCACAACTTAAAAGGCGCCACCTATACCTACATCCTAATGCGTAATATTTTAAATCACTTGATTCATTGTCACTCCTTTCGCCACTGATCATAAAACCCCAGGAATATACAGATATATGTAAAAAAAAAAAAAAATACAATACTAATAGTAGTAATATAGGTAACCAAACCCTGGAAAATTACCTCCATCCACCTCAAAGTCACATAAAAATCACTCGAAGAATATTTTCGAACAAAACCAGATTTACATACGAATTGTTATTACAAATTAAAGGGGCGTGACCCATAAAACTTACATAAAAGTGAAAATTTCAATAAATCATCTGCCGACGCGTATATGTGAGCACTGAGCAGGTACTAAGGGTTGACTCCAAAAAAAAACAGGGGGATGAAGGATCTCGAACTAACATCATTCGGTCAGTTTCGACGTATTACACTTACCCACTGAGTAATTTCACATTTATGGGGTATATTTCTTATTTTGAGCACTTTAGGCGCGGGGTGGCCTCCTGGCGTTGTGGAAAAATAGAAAAATTAATTTACCCCCTGTCGCCACTAAGGTGCGGACCACCCAAACCAAGTATCTTATACGTTGGCACTTTTCATCGAACGGGTGAATTCTTTGGATACAACTTTTTCTCAGGTCAATCGCATAAATTTCCTCGTTTTATTGCTGCTGTGCGTTTCTAGGACCAATTCTGGTGCCGCGTGCATAATTTCAACACGCGCACAAATGTACCAAATTCTTCAGCCTATACGCTCAATGACAGGTTGGAGTTGGGGTGGGTTGTTACGCATATTTATGACCATCGAAGTTTTTCCTCCTCCAAATTTTTTGCATTTATTCGTATATGGCGCACTGGTTGCGGTCCTTAAAATTAAAGACTATTGTTGTGGTTTCCCGCTGCTTGCTATCAAGGAGTGGATACAGGCACAACACAACCCTTTCAACCGGAGCTGCTTGGCATTTGCGGAAGGAGTTTACTTCGCCCCGTAGGTGGTTCCGGAATGTAAGCAGAGAAAAAGAAATTACCACGAATACGAGAGTTCGGTGCGTATACACTCGAACCTTCTGATAAGTTGGTTATTAATCATGGGAACATGAACATTTTCAGCATTCTTTGTTTTTTCTTTTTGTCGGGATAATTATTGTATTTTTTGTTTGCTTGTTTTTTTTTGAAAGGGGGTAGGCGCCGGTTTCGTATATGTATACAAGCCTTGCAGTGGCAGATTGAAATCGTGGAAGCCCTGTGAAATGGATCCAAAGAAATGATTTCTTACAAGGACACCAAGGGAGAATGAATTATGTTTTAATTAGAAATAGCCTGAAAAGTAGCACCCGCGGTGAATTGCGTGTTAAGATCCTTGGGCCATGAAACAGCTACAGGTTAAGTATCACATTAGTTGCACGCATCTTGTGGTTTCATGATTTGTTTTACCAAGCGTGAAGTTGTGTGAAGGTGATAGATGTTGAAACTATGTTAAGTCTACAGAAGTAGTATGTCTATAAATTATGAGGACCTGTGGTTTAAACAAATTGGGAAGATGTTTGGCAATTGATTGTTCTTTTTCTAGGGCAACAAGATAGTGCGTACGAGTAAATTAATTTGCAAGATAAAATTATAGGCCAGAAGTGTTTACTTATTTTCTAACTAGCCATATATTATGTTGAAGCTAAAAAATTAAAATACAAATTGGCGCAACAGGTCTATATAACATTTAGGCGTAGCCATTCTGCCAACAAAATTATATATTTTGAGACTACAAGCTGCCAATAGGAAGGACAATTTAAATATGTATGTATACCTTTATACTTCTACTAATTAGATAATTGGTATTTTGCAGTTTTTGAAAATGTTGGCAAATACAATGAGCGTATTTTATTCTTTTTTTAACGCTTCTAAAATCGCCCTATAGTAGGTAAATTATATGTAGACACATAATGTAGATACCTACTAAAGTCAACTAAAACCACCTTACAAGAAGCGGATTTTATCCATCTTCCAATTTGTATTAAAAGAAGCTTCTCTCTTTAGCAAGTTACTAATTGGCAATTGCCCCCCATCGATCATTGCGTATAGCCCTGGGGACAGATTATTCAATGACCGCGAGCGCACTGTGTGATATTATGTTGATTGTAGTAGATGGATGAATGATTTGATGAATGCAGACGCAAAATGTAAATTGAAACAAAATTTACATTTCTCCAGCATTTAGATATAGGCCCTCGGGTGGAATGAAAGGGAAAACTAACAGAGAAACACAAAGCGGAAGGTCTAGTCTCTAGTCTGAGGCCTGCGTTTGCTTAGATGCGTGCATGTGTGACTATAATAAACAGCAACAACAACAACCCAACAGAAAAAAAAAAACATGCAATGCGAAGCTTTATATGCATTGAAAGTGAAGAGAAGCCACCAAGAGCAGAGTATATTCAAAAAACTTTATCGTCAGGCAGAGGGTGCTTCATTCCAGAGTATATGTGCTGGTAGTGTGTTTGTGCGTATTCAATCAGCAGTTTAATAATATGTGAATGCGATAAAAATGTGTGCTACGCACCGTAGTGTACGCTACGCATCGAAATCGGGGTCACAAAATTAGGTCACGACAAAATCAAATTTTGTTAGCTCTCTGTTCGTTGTTCGTTTTGTATGCACTTCTGGGCCAATTTTATTTTCGGTGGGCTTCTTTATCGCACAAGGGGACCGACAAATGAGGCCAACGCATTTCAGTGTGTGTTTAGTTTTGTTTTTATGAATGTGGGTGGAATGCGTGAGACGATGCGTAATTATGAAAGCAAAAGAAAAAAAAAAAAGTAAGCGAAAAAAGCAGCAACAACTAGAAAAGTCTAAAATTACTTCGAACGAATTGTTTATTTTTATATTTGAACATTTCTTTTTTCCGGCTCTTTATGATTGTTTTGTTTGTTTTTTTTTTTTTTTTTTTTCAAATGGGACTGCATTGGAGTATTGGACGTGCGTTCGTCTATCAAAAGAATAGTGAGCAAGGGCTTTGTATGCGCTTCTGTTCTAAATCTGATATGATTCAGATTGAGAATTGCGTAATAGAAGAATAAAACGATAACAGCTGCTCAGTGAGGAAATAGTTTTTCAGTTGGAGTAGGATGAGAATCGATCATAAAGTTGCGTAAGTTCTACTCATACATGCATTGGTAAATATGTAGCTATAGGCCTACTCTTAATATTCCTTTATGTTGTCATAGGTATATGACAATTATGAATTTTTAGCTTTGGAAAAAGATGAAAAAGTGTTTAGTATTAAGTGATATTTACATTTTGCCCGCCCTAACTGGGCTTTTCCCCATAGATATTGAGACGTTTAGGTTTGGTCCATGATTATGTAGGGTATAGGTAAGGTATACTAGGTCCCACACCCGAGTCCATTTTGGAATCATCCGTATTCCACTTTAGGCCATTAGTCAGTTAAATGGGCTATTGCTAACTTATGTTTCCCATTCCCATAGAGAACACTAGATACATATTAAGGGAAACTGCATCGGGGTAAAAAAACACTTTGCATTTGAAATTTATGAATTACCTACTAGAATTAATCAGCGGCTTTGCACCCGTTACAGGAGTTCCTAATGCCATGTTCCCATTCCCACCAACGAAACCGCGAGGTTTCATAAAATGTTTCCAAACCTCCGAAGTTTCGCCATACATTTTTGGTGTCGAAACATCGGGGTTTCAGTGAAACCTATTTGAAACCCCTCTGAGTTCATTCGTCCGTTAGAGGTTATCAAATCGAACAAGCCTACAGCGTGAACTTTGGTTTATTTTGTGTTCATTTGTGGATGTCAAAATATTAAGAGCCAAAACAAATGTGACAATCTGACAATACAAACGAAAAGAAGAAAAGAATCTTCATTTTTAATCTGAATCAAAAAAAGGGGTAAGTAATATTTTCAAGAGCAATATTTATACATTTGCAAATCATGGCAAAGCAGTACAAGAAAAGGAAATTGTGTACACAAGCGGAGGAAGAGGGTCTCGTGGAACTTCAAAATTAATAGCTTATGACTTTCAGAACTCACTTTAACTCGGTAGGAACGTTTCACAAGGTTTCGGTAAAAGCTCATCGAAACCTCGCGATTTCAGTTTGGTGGGAACATGGCATAAGTGTGCTTTGCTACTTATTTGCTCAAAACAAAATACTCCCCCATACAGACTAAATCTCCCCTTTTCCGTCGCTAATAACTCGGGCCCCAAACAAAATTTCCAAAATCAGAAAAACTGATTTTCTTTATTTCTTAAGAACTTTTCCACACAAAACTTTACCCCCGTTTTGCTCCTTTTGGAGTTGAGGACTTCCCAAAATCGATTCTGATTACTCACTTTGGCCATAAGAGCGGTATTTTATGTGGGTTTACATTTTGGGACCGGCCTCAGTGGTAAGTGTGCTGGTCTACAGTGCGAGGGGTTCCAAGTTCGCTCACCGGAAAAATACAAAATTATAACTTAAGGTATTTTTTCCACTTGACAAACATCCAAGAGTACAAATTTCCAGAAAACACTTCTCAATTCAGCCGTTCGGACTCGGCATATAATTGTAGGTCCCTTCCATTCTTCCCAAAAATAAAAAAAACTCACACAAACGAATGGCTGTGAGAAGCAGAAGGCAGTGTCGCACCCCCTCACGTTTTTCAAGTGAAAAAATGAAAAATAGGTTTTAAACTTGTAAGTGTATACCTACCTACAAGTCGGTATTTTCAAAGATTCCACATGAACTCCTTAAAATTTAACTAGTTTTGATTCAATTTTGAAAAAGACGGTGGGCATCGGTGAATATGTCGACCGAAATCCTTAAAATTTAGCGAGTTTAGATTCCATTTTAAATAGGACGGTCGGCATCTTTTATTTATTTATAGAAAAGTGTTCATGGTGAACGGACTATCAAAACTTGCGAATATTCGTTCGTTCATAGATAATTGTATGACTGTCCTGAAAAAGCTTCTCAATTCAGCCGTTAGGACTCGGCATAAAATTGTAGGTCCTTACCATTCGTTCCAAAAATAGAAACTCACACAAAACGAATGGTTGCGAGAAGCTAGGCCTTAGGTGTCTACCGCTTGTTTCGCCGCCTATTTATTATTATTTTTTTTTCATAGATAATTGGTCTGTAAGTTCCTGAAATAAGTCGGCATTTCAATGAAAGTCACCCCCCAAGGCTCGAACTCTCGCTACGCCCCTGATTCTCGCTAATTATGTTTTCCTGAGAACCTTTTTAGACAAACTTTAATATTTGAGTTCATATGAAGATGCTTAGGTAGATACCTACTGCCAGCTGTATTTGAATTGCAGGAATTTAGAATTTGGTTCATCTTAAGATGAAAGATTCTATACGTCTCGCAAAAGGGTGCGGCCATTTTCAACTTCGTGCGCTCTATCCAGCGGACTTTGCATTACCATTTCAGATGTTATGGTATGACACTGATTTCTTTGCATACCAATATTATATGGATTAGATTTCAGTTTTACATGGTCCCTGATGGCTTATTGTTAAAACACTCGTGTTTTAAATAAGCCGCATACAAAATGTCGAAAATGATTAAATCGGTGAATGTGGCAGCAAATTGAAGTTACTTCTGTCATCGATCCCCCGTAATAAGTCTATTGTATACCTTGTACATAGTAGGTATGAGCTGAGATTCCATTGACATAAATCCTGAAATTTTGTTTATTTACCATCAGTCATTATCGAATTGTGGATGAAATCGTGATCCTGCTCTGCTTCTTTTCGAAACGAAATATGGCATAAATAAACTGTCTACTTGTTGATATTTCTAGGCTTTATTGAACACTCTCCAAAAAACGCCACCAAACGTAGTTCTCAAATAACAAGGACGTCTCTTACTAATGCCCCTTCTTGCCGTAAATACGCAAAACGCATCCAAATGAAGTATTTTTGGTTTGGTGGTTCATTTCCGCACATTAAAATATCTCCGAAACTTAGTTTTAACGAAACGTCTAATTGGACAAATCAGGTAAATGTGACTATTGGAACAGTTTATGCGCTGCTATTCGGAATTTTTGGGCTATTGCTGCTATGCAACATATTCTCCACATAAAAACCAGAACCATCCTCGCCTTCCTCCGACACGCTATACCCTAACTAGGTATAAATAACTATAAGTATATGTATATGTAAAACCCTAAAACGTGTCACAAATATTATATGAATTGAGAATAATTGCACTATTTCTATAAGATATATCAATCTTTTTGTGTAAGTTTATCATGTACATATTTAACTACTCGTAAACAAAAAAAAAATCGGCAGGTGCGATGAATTGCCAGCAATAGTTAGGTAGATACTTTCATACATATATGACACTATTTTAGATACTTAAGAGTATATCTCTGGTGCCAGGTAGAAAGGGGTTAAGTCAGAAATAGTAGTTTTCCGCAAAATGGGATTGAAGATTAAACATTTTTTTGGATATCCAGATATTCTTTTTTCAAAAAAGTAATGATGCAAAACAATTATGAAAATGGTCATCTGTAATAACGTTATAGGCTGTTGACCAAAAAATAAGTGCTTACCAGATTTTCTGATGACTTAACTCCTTAAAGCCATTCGATTTTTTGTTACCTGTTAAAATTAAGTTTTTTCTAAGGACTTAAGTCAAGAAAACAAATCTTTGTTTACATTAAGAATTCAATTTAATTCATTAAGGAAATTTGAAAACATTAAATTAATTAAAGTAAATAATAAATAATTAGGTATCATATTCAATTTTTATATTTGGTCATTTTCTTCTTCCAATAAATCGGGGTCGTTATCCGGTGCCTCCTCTGAAGTTGCCAAATTTTTATAAAAATCATGAAAAAGAGGTGGAACCAAGGTAAGTAGTGATAACAAATCCCGTTTTTTCTCAGCGGATATTGGATTCAACTGGTTGTATTTCCTTTTCAGCGAATCTTGCAGATTTCTAGATTTTCCCCGTCTCAGAAAGCTTAAAACTTTAAACTCGTCTGAATCCTTTAACGAATTTTTGTACTTGACTAAACCTTTCTCCTTATACTGTAGCCATTGTACATTGTGCCAGGAGAACAGTTCCCCAGCCTCATTTTTTTTTCGGGACACTAAAACTGTCTTAAGTAAAGCGGCAAAATCTAAAAATTCGTCCTGCTGCATTTCATGCACCCTAAATTGTTTTTTTATGCCTGTGATCCGTACTAATTGGTACCAATCATGCGGGTGGTATACAGGTGTTTGCATTTTTTTTTTTTGCTTCTCAATCATGGAGTGATCTATATCACACTCCATGTGAGTATGTCCTGGCACCAAAAATTTATGGTTTATTACCTAAAGAACAATAAAATAAATATATTATCTATCTATCTATCTATCTATCTATCTATCTTACCAAATGGGGGAATTCTATTTGGGCTATTACAAACATTGCAGCCACATGACTGTTTTTATTCTGCCCCCCACATGTGTCGGAATAGAACGTGACTTCAGAAACAGTGTCTGGTAAGCTTTTCAAATGCTGGTATAAGCATGAAGCAATTTCGTTGCCTCCTCTGGCAGCTTGACCTTCATGCCACATGTAGTTCATCGATTCTCCGCTAGCATTGTCGTGAACAGTCAAGTTGTAAGTCCACAGCTGTCTTTTATAGAAAGCTACCGAAGAACCTATGAATGGTGTTGGTAAACATTGCTGCAGGTCGAAGCTGAAGCATTTGGCTGAGGGATTGTTTTGAGCCTCTCGCTTGTCAATACTCTTTGCGTCATATGCTGCATTTGCTTGCTCCTGATGAAATTTTAGGTCATTTTCTGCACTTTGTTTTTCTTCCTGATCACCTGAGTTTGTAGCAACTTGCAGCCTCATTTGAAGAGTATCACATTTGAAGCAGGTGTCTATGTGCGGTTTTTTAAAAGCAAGTTTTAGCTCGTGGAACTCTCGTTCATAAAGAGTCCGGCCCACAGGATTGTCTCGTCCTTCTTTATACATATCGTACATTATACGCAAATTCAAATGAGATGGAAGATATTTTTTATCATTTGTTCGTCTTGTATAATGACTTTCGTATGAGGGAAACGATTTTATGTGAGCTCGGACTTCATTTATGTCTTCCTCACTTCTTTTGTTAGCGGTAGCATTCTTACCTCTTTTATCATCTAAAGTTATTCCGGATGTATTAAGTCCTTTATTTTTAATTGAGGTTGCAATAAATTTCGGAGTTTCGTCCAAAGTCTTACAAAAACAATCTTTGCAAACAGAAACTCTCTTTCCATTAACTTCCAAAAAATACTCATATGTTACCTGTCTGTCTTTCAAACTACCAGGTTTTCTCTTACGAGTAACCAATTTTCCTCTTGAATTTATGAGACTTGCAATAAATGCAACCCTTTTGTTGTGGGATCGCAGTGACCAGTACTCATCAAATATTTTTCTTCGTGTATCTTCACTAAGGAAAGACGAACATTTTTTCCTGCACTGTCTTAAGCTTTGTAATGCCCTCGCTTTTACCACCTTTCCGCTAACATTAATATAGCTCTGTCCACTATTTAACAGTTCTGTCCTTTTCTTCCTTACAGCCCTAGCCCATTTTTTTACGTTATTTTCTACCAAATTACCTCGATTTTCTGTATTTTCTAGTCCGGTATCTTCGTTTACTGTCACTGATCCAGTTGCAGCTTCCATTATATCTTCGTCACTACTAACTTCTCCTGCTTCTGGAACGAAATCTTTATCTTTGACGTTGTCATCGGAACTGAAGTCCATTTCCGTGTCGCTCTCATCAGAATCAAAAATACTTGGCATATCCGGAGGCAAAGATGGAGCTGGCGAAGATTGACGAGAACAAATCCTTCCTATCGCAGGAATACGCTGTGTCGTTTCTATGAAATTGTTATTAAAAATTGTATAGTAATAAAATGCTATTACATTATGCAAAATTAATAGGTACTTACCACTAACGACACGGTTTCCAGATCGCGCTAAAGCAAGTTGCAGTATATATTTACTTCTTGTACTCATTTTTGCACAAAAATCGCAGTTGTTTCAATGAGAACTTGTTGATAATAAACTGAATTCACACAACAAATGAAAACATAAAGCGCGAAAACATGCGGTTAAGATACCTACCGTTACATGTTTTCTATAGTAGTTGAAAGAGATAGTAAAAACTGTTCCAACTGTCTCAACTGCATATTGCTTACACACTTGCAATGTGTCACAGAAGTTAGTATACACTATTAACAGGTGTAAAACTTGGTAAAGTGTATACTTTCTTTTGCGATAGAGTGCATTTTATTATCATTTCAATAAATGCTGAAATGTCAAAAAGCTGCCTATGGCTGAAAGAGAGAGTAAGAATAATTCTTATGCTTAGGTAAACATTAACCCAATTTGATTTATGTAGTAGCACCGAGAGATTTATGTAAATCTCTTTTGACACGATTTTTCCAATTCTGTTTGGTACTAAAGGCATAAGATGACTTAAACCCTTAGGAGCAACTTAAATATTTCAAAATAAAAAAATAGTATAAATACAAAGGAGTTAAGTCAACTTACGCCCTTAATACCAAACAATTTTAAAAACTTCCTGACTTATACCCTTTGTATAAATTAATTTCTATATGAAGTAGTTACGCTAGACTTATGCCGATAGGACCAAACGAAAGAGAAAAAAAAATTGACTTATATCCAAAAAAAATCCAAAAACGGAATTTTTTGACTTAACCCCTTTCTACCTGACACCAGAGATATAGGAGTGCACAGAGATAAGCTGATTATTATTTTTATTTTTAAGAATTTTTGAAATTGAATCTTATCTCCTTAATTCAAGGACTTTGTTTTGACTTGTTTTGTTTTATATTTTTTGAAAATTCTACCAAAAGTCTATCATTGTCCAATGCGTCTATCTCTAATGCTTTAATCGTAAGCAAAACAAATGCGCAAAAATGGCGTTTCGCGAATCTTTATCGCGTGCAACGTTGAGTGTGCATGTTGGAGGCGGTTTCCATGCAAAAATGATTTCCAGTAATTTGCTGGTTTTCGTTGTTGTTGTACATTAGCGTTTCAACAGACGAATGGAAAGCAAAGCAATCCGCATGGAGGTGGAGCACTCTAAAGAGCTATATAGGCACAAAGTGTATTCACTTCGAAAACAAATAGAAGCGGGAAGTGGACTCTCAATCATTATTTTGCGCATTGGATTGGTGCTGATTTTGTTCTTATAAAAATGTTTATGACAATAATAACATCTTATCTTACAGATCGTTATAACGTGATCTACTATTTATTTGGAGTATTATCTATTATTTTGACTTCAATAATTACCTACATATTTGTTTTGATGTATAGGTTAGGTATGCTTTCATGGGGACCTTTTGGTCCATTGGGATCCCTTATAATTTGTATTGTATAATTATTGTTTATTTGAAAAAATAAAAAACCTCATATAACATTTTTTTTCCTTGGAAGTAATTAAAGTTGTTCTACTGAAACCAACCCGTGTTACCTGATTGTGTCCTTCAAATTCAAAGGTAACTATGAAATGTCCTCTTATCTTCTTAAATACCGAATCGACGAGGTTTGGGCGTTCCCACAAGGCAATTGCTTGAATTGTTTCTCTCCGTTTCTATATCTTGACAGCTCCTGAAGTAGTCTACCGAGTTAGTACCTATAATCTAATGGCTAGAGTTATAAGGAGAACTATCACATTAGCTACAGTTGATCATGTTCTCCAAAGTACTACTCAGTTTATTTGAAATATAGAATTCCTCTTATTTTCGGTGTTTTTAAGGAGGCATAGGCCGATATTGTGAGTGTCGATAATTGATCGTTGAGCGACAACTGTCGATCGTCGATTGTGAAAATTAGTATTGTGATTGTCGATTGCGATTGATATTTGTCGATTTGACAGTCGCTTGTAGTCGATTACAAATGTCTGGTCGATGCTTTCTTTTGGAAATGAAAAACTGTTGTGCGTACGAAATAAAAGTGATTTTAATAAAAATAATGTAGGTAATTATGTTAAAAAAAAAAAACAATTATGAATTCAAATGCAGGGTGAATCAGGTTACGGACAAAAAGAGCTTCTGGTTTCATTTATGGAAACAAATCTAGATATCGCGAAGGGAGTTTGGGTAAAAACACAAGCAAGGTGATGAGAAAAGCACAGAGCTAAATGACAATGGAAGTACATGAAAGAAATAGGTTAAAGTAAACAAGTAAAAAATACCTATAATTTTTGCGTAAAATCTCAAAGCGATAGCAAGTTTTTTTTAGGCACAAGAGACATTTTTCTCGACAAATTATAGCCACACTTTTTCTTCCAATTCCAAAGCGTTAGCCGCATATCTTAATTTTTTGTTTCTAGCTAGTTCTAGAACTTTATTACCATTTCTGCTTCCGAATCGCTAAACCACAATTTAATAAACAGCCGCCAAAGTATGATGTATTCACAATATTCACATTTTAATTCACATCGATTCCCCCATCGATTGAGTTACACAATGCCAATAGCTAAAATCAATCGACGCAATCGACAATTGTCGTGACGATCGCTGATCGACAATCACAATGAGGGCGATAGTCTCCTCGAAATATTTGTATACCCTCCACAGGTATAAGTTTGTATTCACTTTGTCATTACATTTGTAACACCAGAAAGGAGTCACCTGAGACCCTATAAAGTATTCTGAATATATGTATGTTTGAAAGATCTACAATTTTTAGTAGCCCTGATTCTTAGTTTAAGGACGTTATTTCTTTTGTGGTCCAAATGCATTTGGGAAGGCGTAGGCCTATTATTTTTTATCATCTTCGAGCTTTTTGTTTTTGTTTAAAAGGTACCTATATCGGTTTTTTGGCTGACGCCAATAAATTTGTATATTTTTTGTAGCTAACTACAAATCTCAACAGCGACATCAATATACAATGAACCCTTTTAGCATTCTTGTTTAAACGGTTACATTTGAGAATAGACAAAATTATGAGACACGTTTCTCCCCATTTCCACTTCAGTAGATACTTTGCTTTATAAGTCCTTAATCCCCGAGGCCCAATTATCTGGTACCCATATATACAAAGGCAAGGCTGTTGAAATTTTGTAAATTACAAATTCAAGAAAACACAACGCGCAAAAGGTTACATAGGTGAATGTCCTTGAAGTGTTGTTTTTAACCCTCTTTGAGGTTCTTTTATTTTGCCCATTTTCTTAGAAGTTTCATGCACGAAATCCCTTTGAGTTCACTAATTATGCAAGCAAATCGATGAGTTTGGATAATTATCTAAACAAGAGGAAACATAAGGAATTTGTCGCATGACTTTGTATGCATAAAGATGTTAGGGTAAATGGTTTGTAGCATATTATAAAGGGATTTTTTTAAAGAATTTTTTTTTTTCAGCTCTGATTGAGATTTGTGGGGTGACCGCTGAGTGGAGAAATGAAACGTCGCATACAGTTGCACATATATGTAGGTTATTTAGGTAGTATCTAGGTACTAATGCAAGTTGTGCATTATTTTGCATTATTATATTTATTCTAAGGTAATTTTAACATAAACAGGGATTATAGCGTCTATACTAATAGTGCACCTAATACTCTTGAGAGAGTGAAATTTAGGTTGCAAACAAGTAGGAATCTATAAACTACATACTGAAAATTTGCTGAAGACGGGATAGATACTCAGTAGATATTCCAAACCTTATGCCTCTACTTTCTACTGATATGGATATGGTTGTGAGCATTAGCATTACTTTGGTTTGTGATGTCTTCATTTGGTAATGTCTCATTGACAGATATAGTATTGGCGTAATGTTGTCTTCCAATGCATCAATAGATTTTTGCCTTTTTAGCTCATACATATTATAAAACCAACCAGATTAAACAACCCCAAAAAAAGTGTGCAAGGACACCATGGTAGACTTTAATATTTCATGAAAATATGCTACATTTCTGCTTGCTTATATACATATTATCTACATTCTACATATATAGGACATAGGTACCTACCTACGACAATTCAAAGTAACAGCAGCCCCAAGTTTGTGCTCCATAGAAAAGCCAGCAGTGTTGTTGTATTTTGTTTTTTTTGAGATATGGGTCACTTGAAATTTTTTTATACAGTGACTCCAAATTAAAGAAAGTACTCGTCAACCTTCGGCAGATTTGTCCGTAAGGTATTTGATCATACATTCTTAGATTAGACGTGATCAAGACTTCCAAATATTTGCATTCTCTTACAACTTATACAACTTCACACCGCCATTTATTACTATCTTCGTTTTCTTCAAGTTGACAGCCGCAAGTTCCACGTCTTGTCAAGTTCCGCGAGTCTATTAATCATCAACTGTAGATATAGGTACCTTCTATTCTATTGTGTCGGCGAGAAAAACGATATCATCTGCGTACATTAGGGACAGGAATCATCTTTAGTCTAAACCAATTCCTCCGCCTACTGGATCAGTGAAGTCGTTGATAAATAATATGAATAAAAGTGCACTTAAGATGCATACTGCTTTATTCCCATTGCATAGTAGTTGTAAATTCCTCGGCGGATACCAAATGTCCATTCAATACATCTACCATGTGTTCATCATCTTCTCATTATAAAAATGGTGTTGCGCCAGGCCGATATTATGCTATTTCATGTTTCATATAAAAATGACTCGCCAAATGGAAGCTATTGAATTTGGCATATCTATACTTACCCTATATTTAGTTGGCTGAAGACAGATCGAAAACAGTAAGGTAAAACTAAACATACCTAACCTACAAACAAAATTTCAACCCGCTACATTTAACTGTAACTTTTCTTCTACCAATCCAATGTTAATTCGTCCGTTCAAATCGGATTAATACAAAAAAAAATGTGTATCGGCAGAATAAACGATGACAGTCGATATATGTACCTACATACCTATTATACTCGTATAACAAAACAAACATCCGCATCTATCCGTTCATGTTGCATTTCAGTTGGTTCAGCGAAAATTCCAGTTCACCCTTCAATATGTTGGAGAAAGGGAAATTCGAATAATTTGATTTCAATTTTTTTATTTTTTATTTCTAGCATAAACAGGAAATAGAATCCGAAATGCATCAACCTTATGGCTGCAAGAACCCACATTTTTAGATAGTTACTATATGTATTTAAGTACAAAAACTAAAACGGGTCCTGTTTTGATTTCTAAGAAGAATCCATATACTAACTCTCGTGAAAACTAATTCCGGAAATAGCAATCTAAGCAGAAAAAAATAGAATTTATATTCGCCTATTTTTTGTCCAAACACATACAGAATGATAGAGCAAAATGTGAAAGAAAGGAAAATAAAATCAAACATAGCTCAGAACGCCAAAACATACCTACATAATGTGTGTACGAATGTTCACATCCACTTGACAGAGAGAACGAACGAACCAAGGAATGGAAAATATATGGCACAGAAAGCCCTGCTTTTGTAGAGAGATGTATTCGGCTACGGCCTAGCAAAAATACCAACCCTTGTCACTCCGCTTCGTACCAACATACCACCATGCACACATCCTTTGTGCCTGTTGGGGCCTATCCTATTATTTTCATGATAAAAAAAAACAACTCGAAAATGCCATCGTTGTAGTTGCAGGGTGGCTGCAGGGGGTGTTCAAAAAAACTCAGCCACTGGCGAAACGGATGCGACATGGCGGGAAGCCATAGTGTTTACTTTTATTCCTCTGTATGCGCTAGTCAGCGGCCAAAATATAATAAATCAGCCACCCTTATGTCTCCAAGCTCCGCACTGCCAATACAAGTGCAACCCCACAATAACAAAAAGCAAAAACAACCATCCGGAGTGCGTTTTTATTATGTTTCTTTTTTCCATCCATGCCTGGGCCTATGTATACATGCGTATTTCGTACACAGTACCCAAAAGTATATGGATTCATTTCATGCAGTGTTCCTCGCCCTTACACCCTTTAAGGGTAGATTTTTTTTGTTGTTTTTTTTTTTGCCGACGGGAATGAAGGTAAAAAAGTGCGTTTGGTGATTACTAAATAGCAAGTTGACGGTGTTGATGATGCTCATGTTGTTGTTGTTGCTTTTGACAAACTCCCACACACATATTGTCTCTTCCCCTAGCTCCAACGCCAACCTGTAAGAAAAAAAAGGTGCTCTCCGTGTTCATGGAGAATACGAAAATACAAACAACTGGTAAATGCTGTTTTTCAGGTCTTAGGTAACTAATAGAGCCGTGGAGCAATAGATCGCATTCGCATTACTTGTAGGGGAAACCAAACCTAGAAAAAACATATTGAACCGCTAATGTAGCATGACTGAAAGTGATAATATCAGGATTCTCTGATAGAATTACATATTATCACAGATAGATACTATAGTTCCACTATTATCTGCGTGATATTATATTTTTAAGCTTCAGAACAGACAATCTGGAATGTTAAGGCTGTCGAAATACCAGTGAGCGTCAAAAGTGAGTCAACACCAATGCTGGTTTCTTTGGAGTTTAGAGAAAATTTCTGTTTTTAAATAAGTATCAGGGACGAATTACCCCATCCGTAAACGAGTACCTACTGCATTCCCAAATTCCTTACTGTTGTGCGTGTAAAATCCATACATATAGTTCAGTCAGGCATTACTCGATCGCGGATGCGGTAATTCGACCCTGAAACGACTTCTAAAACGTTTCTTGCACAAGAATATTGCGTGTTTTATAAGCTTGGCATAACTTTAAATTGCAATTAATATCTAAGTATTCGGTTAGGTATACCAAAAGTCACTACCTACCGCACATTTGGCAGCCAGCTTAAATCTTTCATATTGTGTATCTATTACTTCCATCTCGAGAACGTTGTTTATACTGTGTTACAAATCCATACTTGCACTCGTAAAGTAGAAAGAGTAGATATTTCATGACCTCAAATTGCTCCAGATTGTACTCGTCCCATCGATCTAAAGAGTAAAATCGCATTTGTCCAGTCCGTCGAATATATTTCTCTAACATTGAACATGCAACCATTTCCACATGCCTCGCTTCCATGCACACTCGCAGTTTTAGATTGCACATATGCATACAGACACCATATTCATGATAAATGGTTTTTGTCAGACAAAAATGGTCAAACAAAATTAAGTCAGAATACTAAACTAACATACATATGAGCAATGGTTAACAGTTAATTGTCGAATATGAAAAAAAAAAACTTAACATTGATAAGTTGATCTCCACAAAATGTATTCACAACAAGTAAAAGTGTTATCATCGGCCTGGCCGATGCTTTGATACCCTCCACTGCATAAAAGTCATGCAAAATGTTCGCCATGCCATATTGGCTTGGTATAGGAGGTACCAGAACTACTTGACCGACATAGACAATTTTCAATACCAACCTGACGACGGTAAAAAGAAGTCCTCTCACAAGATTTCATTCGCCTAGATCGATTCGTTTGGACGCTATCGTGCTTTCAACAGACAGAGAGACACATGGGTCTAATAGTGGTTTTGTATGGGAGGTACCAGAACTACTTGACCGACATAGCCCATTTTCAAAACCAACCTGGCGACCATTAAAAGAAGTCCTCTCACAAAATTTCATTCGCCTAGATCGATTCGTTTGGATGCTATCGTGTTTTCAAGAGAGAGAGACACATGGGCCAAAGATTGTTTTTGTATGGGAGGTACCAGAACTACTTGACCGACATAGACCATTTTCAATACCAACCTGAGAACGGTAAAAAGAAGTCGTTTCACAAAATTTCATTTGCCTAGGTCGATTCGTTTAGACGCTATCGTGATTTCAACAGACAGAGAGACACATGGGTCTAATAGTGATTTTGTATGGGGGGTACAGTTGGAACTTCCCAGAACCAGGATTCACAGAACTCTACAGAGTAGTAGATTACATATACCCTTTCCATTTAGCACCGGTACAAGATTTACTACCAGGAGAAGCACAAAGAAGATTGGAATGTTTCCAGTGGCTATTGCGTAAACAGGCACAAGACGGGTACCTCCTCAAGAACATTCTGCGGACTAACGATACGCAATTCATAAGAGATGGGGCTACAAACCTCCAAAATTTGCACCATTACACAACATCCTTTCAAAGGTTACAATTTAATTATTGTGAACAAATTCCTCGAAATCTGTGCTTATTTGAAAGGAGGTTTATCGTAAATGTTTGGAAACACTTTAGTAGGCCCCCACGTTCTTCCACAAACAGTTAATTCCCATTACTACCTGGAATTTCTTAGAGAACGATTGCCGGAGGTATTTGAAGATGTTCCTCTTGTTCAAAGAAAGGCGATGTTCTTTCAAAGAGATGGAGCACCTTGTCACAGTAGCAGCGAGGTAACTGCATTTAGATAGGCATAATAATGTAAAATCAATGTCGCACCCCCCACGCTTTTCATGAGTCGGCAAATCAACGATCAATTTTCAAAAATTAGGTCTAAAATTTGGATTTCCATTAGGTATAGGTTTTTAAACTTGTAAATGTATACAAAAGTCGGCATTTTCAAAGGTTCCAGATGAATTCCTTAAAATCGGTGAATCGGTGAATTTGCCGACTGAAATCCTTAAAATTTAGCGAGTTTAAATACGATTTTAAAAAGGGCGGGTCGGCATCGGTGAATTCGCCGACTGAAATTCTTAAAATTTTTCGTGTTTAGATTCGATTTTAAAAAGGACGGTCGGCATTGGTGAGATTGACGACTGAAATCCTTAAAATTTAGCGAGTTTAGAGATTCGATTTTAAAAAGGACGGTTGGCATTTCTAATTTGAGGTTAAATTCGAAGGAATGTGTTATTCGCTAGTTCGCGGCTTATTGATGTGGAATGCGAACTTTAACAATTCGCGGCAAACGTGTGTTTGGGCAAAGAGGAGGATAATTAATCCCATCAAAATGTATTAAGAAAATAAGTTTATAAACAGGTTAAATAAAGAAATTTCGAATTCCAAACTTTTTGCTGCGAACGAAAACACCCGCGCGAATTGTCAAAGTTTATTCGCAATCCACATCATTTAGTACGCGTTCCACAAACTAGCAAATTATACATTCGTTCGAACTTAACCTCAAACTAGACATTGTGGGTATAGAAACTGATGGCTGAAATTCGCGAACTGCCGCGATCTATAAAAGTGTTCATTGTGAACGGACTGTCAAAGCTTGCGAATAGTCGTTCGATCGTAGGTAGTTGGTCGCTCTTATGTGAATGGTCTTTTAGGTATTAGCCCAGGGGTGTTCCTGTTAAGATTGGTCAAAATTGGACAAAGGGGCGTGTCGCCTCCCATACAAAAAACATCTTCTGTGGAGTGAAACTCGTTGACGTTAGATGTAACTCGATAACCATTGGGCCGATTTTCATGATTTCTATAGGTACAGTCGGCAAGTTCCTGAAATAAGTCGGCATTTCAATGAAAGTCACCCTCCCCCACGGCTCAAACCCTCACTTCTTAGCACGCTTTGAGAAAAAGATTCTTCGAGTGATTTTCGTTCCAGTTTGTATCGAAGTGTGGAGGAGGTGATTCAACGACGAATTTTACGAACTATATAGCGACGTTGACCTAGTTAAAAAGCTCACGATACAGCGACTGAGATGACTGGGTCACGTGAAGGGTATGGACAAAAACGCACCAACCCGACGAGTCATTGAGTTCACCCCTGAGGCTGAGGGACAACGAAGCAGAGAACGACCCCACCTCAGGTGGCGTGCACAATTTGAGGGCGACCTCAACCAACTTGGTGTGCGTAACTGGAGGCAGCTAGCTAGGGACCGAGCTTACTGGAGGGGCTTGTTGGTTGAGGTCGTAGTCCACACCTGAGTGTGAGCGCCGTCCAATCGATCGATCGATCGACCGATCTTTTCTTTGCAGTTTTAAGTTCTTATCAGGATAGGTAGATATATACAAACATAGGTTATGGTGTTATGGAGGTTAGTCATTAATTAATGACGTAGATAGCTTTTAATCCAAAGGCGATATAATGATGATGATGTATGAGTATATACACCACATCAAATTCAAATCCAGATGCGATTTTTGCTGCTTGTTATAGGTAGGTAGGTACCTATAAAACTTTTGAATTTGCACTCATCATGGTCATAACGAGCCTATTCATTGGGGTGCATGTCATAACGCCCTTAGGCGCTATGACATACATTTTTGTGTCATAAGGCCCTCGGGCGCATATTCCCAAAAAAGGAAATAACACCTCAAACCTTCATCTGACAATAAAACCCAAGCAGGGGGTTGCAGGGGGGCAGCTTGCCCCGCCCCCCAAACATTTCGGGTATTATTTCATTTCTTCTTTTGGGGCGTTACTGCACATCTTATAGTGTCATAAAGCCCACTAAAAAGTAACTTAAAGCCCGGCGGGCAATATGACACTTTTAAAAGTGTCATAGCGCCCGAGGGCCTTATGTCACAAAAATGTGTGTCATAGCGCCCCAGGGCGTTATGACACCGGGCTTTGTGACATGTACCCTATTCATTTATCTACATACTACGTCACTAAGAATAAAAACAGCCGAATACCTACCATTTGTATTACTATTTGGACAATGCAAATTCTGTCGCAACCGACCTAACACACCCTACACGTGGTGTTGGCTTTGCAATAAAAATATTTCGAGCTACCTTCTCAGCAGTGTTTTGTTCTATTTCGTTGTTGCTATATATTTTTTTCTTTTTCTCATAATTTTCTTTTTTGTTTTCTAAGCACTTAGGTACAAGCAGCACATACAGATCTACTCCCTACAAACACCAACATAGATACACACTAATACATGTTCGTCTTTTTTCACATAAGTGCGTTCAATTTTTTTTTAATTCAAATTGGCAGCAGGCAGCAAACGAATTCTGCAATGGCGCTCGGGCTTTTCCAATAGGAAGCTACGCAATACACGCAGCACGCAAGCATACATAGCAACCAGATAGGAGTGAGCGAGCGAGCGAACACATAACCAGATAGTGAGCCCCGAAAATAGTGCGTGGTATATATGTGCGTGGGCAATAGGTCCCACACAACCACACATCTACAAAAGGGAGAGCCACCGAGGCATCATAATCATAAACAAATCGAAAGCTTTCACGCACTCCGAAGAGCTGCGCTTGCTGGTAACACCACATGGAGCACACAGTGACACAACTAAAAGCTGTTCGAATCGAAATGGTCGTATAAGAGGAGAAGCGAAAAATTGCAAATCGAATAAGTGTGCATCCACATCCATTGGGATTGAGGAGAGGAGCTCGCTAGCAATAGTATGAGGGGGATTTTATTCCGTCCCCGCGCTCAACCATTGTTGACAAAAATCTTCCTTACTTTTCTTGCGGTTGCAAGAGAAAGATAGAGCTATTAAGTTTGTTTTAAGGGTGTGTGCGCCATCATGACCGGCTAGGCGCTCGCCGGTTGCCTATGCTATAATTTCGATGTAGCAAAGCAAATAGCAAAAGCAAAGCAATACCAAAAATTAGAGAACTTATTGGCATTTTCCCACGCTCTCCTCTCGCGCTATACATTTACTAATACTACTATAGAATTAGCATAGTAGTACTAGTAGAATGAGAATGCAAGCGCAAGGTCGAAATGTTTCAAATAGGTATTCAAATGTTTCCATAGTTGCTCTTAGGTCTGACTTTGGCTCTTACAGAATGGTAACATTTTGAGTTAAGAGAAATGCTTACATTAATTGCTCAGTGGCTCAGTGCTGCTGAGCGATGCCAGATTACAAGATATAGGTATCTTTTTTTGAAGATTTTCAAGCTTCAAAATATGTGCAAGACTTTTTACCTTAAATTCATCAAATTTCAAGATTTTTGATATCGAACTATAATATTAGATATGTCTAACAATTTAAAATAACATTGTCTATGAAAGAAAGTTGGTTTCTATTTCACATTATTGTCAACTGGAAACTATTTGTGTGAGAATTGGACAAAATAAAGTTGCGTATTGCTTAATGACAGTGTTGCTAGTTGCTTTGTTGCTAGTTGCTTGTTGCCTTAATGTGAGTGCCGCCTTAAAAAATGCAAATTAAACTGCATGCAAGTCATGCGAGTTAGTTGGTACCAAACACATGGGTTTAATATTGGTTTTATATATGGAAGGTACCAAAATTACTCGACCGATATAGCCCATTATCAATACCAACGACGCGACGACAGTAAAAAAAAGTCATCTCACAAAATGTCTTGCTTTGACTATTTTTAAGGATTATGCGGACTTTATAGAGTAATGTTTTGTATTCCCTTTGACGGTTCCTATTATTTGGAAAACTGCCACAACAAAGTCTTATGTCAACGTTAAAAAGACGTATCTGCCCCTTGGAAACACAATAGATTGGGTCTTGTTTTATTGGTAAAATATAACCTTTTATGAGACGTTTGACATTTGGATTTAACTAAACAATTTTTTTCCGTTCTAGTTATTTTTTTCTAAATTTTTGAAAAATCTTAAAAAAAAAGATATTTTATTTTGGTAAACAAGATTTTCAGCTTTTTCATCTGGGAACACTGGCTGCTGTCACTCTGTATATGCTCTGCGTCTGCACTGCTCTGCTGCTGTTGTTAATAATCTGAATTTTGTAGAACTTCGTTTTGAAGCGATGTTCAATATTCCTCCCAGAAAGAGTGGATGTAGGTACAAAGTACCTACAATCTACATGTTGGAAAAAGTGGAGTTTAAAATTGGGTTAGGCGCTTAGTCCAATAGGTATTTTAATATGTTGTGATTCCTGTATTCCTATACTACCTACATATATGTGTTACCCTATAAAATGTTATCCAACCTTAAAACCAAAAGTTTAGAACTTTTCTGACATACTTACTTGACGTCTGTCGTCTGTCATTAGATTACCACCGTTTCTGTAACATAAAATAAGTTTTGAGTCGGCTTTCTTTAAATAAAATTAATCTTAAATTGTCATTATAATCTTTATTCTTTTCTTTATTAATTAAAGTACAAATAATATACATAATGTAATGACAATGACACATAAAAGAATGTTGTGTCACAGCTGAGTGTCATTATATTTACCTACAACTATGATGGCAACCGTTCCAAATTTTGGAAATCTTGAAAATTACAGATTTATTTGCTGAATTCAAGACACTGGTTCCTCATATTGTCAAAGTAGCACTTCTAGTGAAAAAAAAAATACCTACTTCCGTCAGCGACAAATGTTGTTTGACATGGTCAGGTAACCAATTCTAGATCGAGAGGCATCAAGACTAATGCCTAGTAGGTTTTTTTTTTAATATTACTCCCGGGAAAGGCGAACCTAGCGCCCCGAGATGCTTGCAGATGTATGTTAGTTCTGCACTTAAACTGCTGCAAATTGTAGTCTTCTGGAAATAGGTAGGTAATCCCCAGGAAGCGAGTCCCAAAGTTTGCTTGTCCTGTAACGGAAGGAGTTTTGGAAACCTCGCGGTTGTCAAGTGTACTGTATGGTCATGAGCATTAGCAGCCTGTCTTGTGGGGCGCCCAAAAGTTGCATTGCGGGGGATAATGTCTTTGCGTTCCTCGGAACATCTAACATGGAAGTACATACCTATAGAACAAGCAAAGGTCCTCAGCGACTTGTCTTTTGTGCACCAACGGTTGTAGATTCGATGTGAGTGTAGGGTCTCCAATAAGTCGAACTGCTCGTCTCTGTATGCTGTCAAGTAGATAGATCCTTGGGGCACGCCTGCATTTATAGCAAACGAATTACATAGATGATACACCATCTATAACAACTCGAATCGATCTTCCCAGTAGAAAATGTTGCATCCATCCGCAGAGTTGTTGTGGTAATCCGTAAGACGCTAACTTGCCTAATAGGGCTCTATGCCAGACTCAGTCAAATGCCTTTGATATGGCTCTGGAGGCCAAAATTTCACTTCTGTCATCGATGTTTGCACCCTCGGGATATTTGGTGATAGGTACCTATGTAATGTATACAAAAAATCTAGTTGCGTCTATTTATTTCAAAATTGTTTCATTAGCAATCAGCCACAACTACTTACAGTAGGTAAAAAATTTGGATTCCAAAAATTTGAAAATACATAGGTAGTTGGACTAGTTTTCATATTTATGTAGGTATGTATATATTTTTTCATGGGCTGCACAATTCAATTTCTGGAGATGAAGGTGCCTAAAAGTAGGTGCGGGTTGATTTGGTACCCTGATTAGTTAACTAAATAATAATATCGTAGGTAGGTAACTGTAGGTATAGTAAATTGTATCCTAATAAGTAGTACTAAGTATATCTGTATTCTAAACCCCTACCACCCACCAATCCAAACCACCCCATTCTGAACAAATTGCAATACCTACTAAGAGAAAACCACAAAAGCAAAGATCAACCTCCGCCATACCTACCTACGCACATTTAATTATCTCTTACTCTCTATCTTTGCATACAAGTTTTCTCTTTCTAATGCTTCTTATGTCATCGCAACGCAAGTATCCCAGCGCAATGCGGCCCAGACCAACCCAACCATGGCCTACGAAGAATTAATAACACAAACAAAATGTATAAACAGCAAACACAGAAAATGGCTTAAGACCAAATTCTCTCTTAAATTAATAAAAGAAAACAGAATAATATACCCCTTTCCATTCCATGCTCCTTCTCCAACACACAACTGCATTTTTAACTTTGCTAACGATAAACAAAAACTATGTGTTGGTAAGCTTATGCAAAATAATCAGAGAAAAGAAAAGCCCATCAAAAGAAACGAAGAGAAGCACAAAACGAAATAAAAAAAACAACTTCAGAAACTAATACCATCTCACATTGCCAAAAAGAAAAAAAAAAAAAACAGCCCGCGCGCACTCACCCATTCCAAAATCTGCACTTGCTAAAAGCCATTATGTGGATGCTTAGAAACTAGGAATGAAGTAAAGAGAAGAAAAAATAACATAGCTGTGTGAGTGGGCAATTCTTGGAATTTTGGGAGCTTCACACTAATACAGCATCGCTGCAAGCAACTACACGTGCATCAAGAGTTGTTGTTTTTCTGTTAAACAATTTTTTTGTGGGCATTTTGCTTCGATTCTTTGCATTTGACTGGGAGTATCCATGATGGTGGTATTGTACTTAATAGTACTATATTTAGGTGTTTAACTAAGTACATAAGTACTATTTATGAAATAAGAAAATATTGAAATGGTATTTAACAGAATTTTGTATGTGGAATTAATATACTACCTACATAATATAAAAAATGATTGCTTAACAATATAAACTGTTTTTATGATTTTTAAGATTCGCAATACTGAAATAGAATTTATAATTTAGTGATTGGAAAGGCTTTGATATAAAATACAATTTAGACGCATTGACTGCATGTTGGTTCGTCAATGAGCTTACATTAGTATGTATTAAAGTTAACTCTGGATCATAAAAGTTTAAACATATGTTCGGTCCATAAGACGAATCTATTCGCAATATTTGTTCCTATTAAATTGGCGTAGGTACAGAACTATGGATATAGCTGGATGAAGGGCTGCAGTACCTAGGTATTTTTTATTTTGTTTTCTAAAATACCTAAGTTAATAAAAAAAGTTATTTTAGAAAAATTGGACACTCCGTTCTTGAAATTTTGGTAGATACTACATATTTCATATGGTATTTTTGAAACTTTGGGGGCGTGCCACGCCCAAACGGTAAGAAAGTACCATAAGGAAATTGTGTGTTGGGCGAATTGGTTGAGGTTCTGACCGTGAATTTGACATATGCACAACGATTGGGTCGCAGTGAATGCCTAATTGCCTAGACTTTTCTGATGAACTCAAAACCCTTTTAATTATGTATTATCTTGACACTATTCATTTTTATTCACCTCATTTCAATTTTACTTTTGTTTATTAATGAATAAAAATTGCCTAAAACTACCTATAGTTAAAAATATATTCAACGTAAAACTTTGGTTAAAAGTAGGTACATACCTATTCGTTTTTCGAAAAAGTAACAATTATGTTTTCTGCACAAAATACGGTATAGGTACTTTTATATTGGGCCTGGTGGTAACGTGGGTATTATAAAGGTGCTAGTATACGGCATGTAGCACGTCACATAAGTAGATAGTGTACACATTTGGTATGTAGCGCCGTGGCTAAATTGCAGTCTTGCACTAGAAACGTAGGTATGTACTATAATTATTGTTTTATTGCTTTGGGGGCATTTAGGAAAGTTATTGCGTCGCGTTTGCGCGCAAATAAAAAAATCTACAAATTGACTGGGAATTCCAAATTAACAAAGGAACAACTTTGTTGTCCAACATTTTACTTTTAGGCATTAATTTACAATATCTATTTTTTGGAAAGAAATGCGAATTTTACAAGCACTAGCTCCTTAAGATTTTATTTACTGTCTTTCATCACTATCACTAATTATTAATTTATAATTTATACCTCGAAAAATACTGTTTTTTCCAAATCGATTTGCTGTTTTTTTTTTTATTGCTGTATAATAATTATACTGTTTTTGGTCTCAAAAAAGATACGAGCGTCATGTATACTTTATAACCTACATGGATAGATATTATGTTTAATACTGAAGAATACATAATTAAAACTAACATATCGAATTTTACAATATGTATATTCCATAATCCCTCTATTTATAAGTTACGGTTTTAGGCAATAATGCCCAAATCAATTTGGAAAAAAAGCCCTAAAAAATACGTACAATTTGTTGTTGCAAAATTTTTCTTCATTGTGGGTGTTATTTCCATTCCAGGGTTCGTTTTTTTGACAAGCAGTAAAGCCTAAAATAGTAAGGAATAACTATGGGGGCTTGCTGCCCCCCTGCTTGGGTTTTCTGTCGGATTTTGGAGTAGGTGAGAGTTTGTACTGCAAAAAAAATCTCCAATACTACATCCAATTGCGCACATACTCCAAATCTGACAGTAATCTCAATCCGGGGGGTTGCAGTCATACATACAATATCTACGTATTAAACTAAGAATTATTTTTGGGCTTTATATCAATCTTTTTGTTTATTTTTGGGCGCTATGCATTTTTTTGGGCGTTATTTCCAAATCGATTTGGGCGCTATTTCCTTGGGCGTTATTGCCTAACGCTATAAGTTGGACCTGTCCTGGTTTATTCTTTTTGCATTATTTGTAACCATTTAAAATATCCAAATGCTCTAATACTATAAAGTATCAACTAAAGCTGTTCACAGCAACACTATCTAAAGTTTTCTAATTCTTCTTACACACACCCCTCTTCCAACTGCAAAACACAACCAACAGTACTGAAATTCGAAATTCTATTCTATCTAAAGAAAAGAAAAGCAAAAATAAAATTCGGCAAATTACCTAACCAGATCGGACTTACTGCTCTCTATTGTGTTCTTCGGTTTGCACGTTCCACCTTCCACCCTTCTCATAATTCAACATTCTACAATATTTCTAACTCGTCTTTAACAAAAACTGCACTCTTTCTGTGTGCGTGCGTTGAATGTATCCACACGTGCAATTCCTCAGCCTCACTAATTTTCTTTTCTATACATCAGGCCAGCGCCAGAGTATTCTCGTTCATTCATTCATTCGCACGCATTTCGCGCCATCGCCCCATCTTGGTCTATCTCTATCGCATTTTGTTTTTTTTTTTCGGCAATATTCCTAAAACCAAATCGAAAAATTGCTCGAGGGTTGAATAAAGTCCATATAGCCGTGTCGGTGAAGTTCACCTATACATTCATACCAAAGCACAAACGCGCGCACTACCACACTTTCAGCAAAAAAGCAGCAGCATTCGTAGCAACAGCAGTAGCGGTAGCACTGAAGAGCATTCAACCACACAGCGCAGGCAGGCACAGGCACATACAGTGGTAACTCTGGTTCGTGGGCCCCCAAAAACGCAATTCACGAAATTCATGTTTGTCTATTCGGCCCTAGGTTTCGGAGGTGCTCGCAGCGCAGTAGTGTGCACTCGTCGTTGTCGTCAATGTAACGTTTTAATTCTTTCCAAATAAAATAATAAAACAAAATATATACTTATATATTTTATGTATACAAAATTACAAAAAATAAAAACAAAAATAACGAAAACAACAAATTAGCAATCACGGCGAAATGTTATCGAATAAACAAAAAAATTAAGTGAAGATACAAATTTATTGTTATTTGTTCGTTTTTATTTTGTATCGTATATAAATAAAAGATTTGTTTCTTGTGTCCGTGTTATGAGTGAAACTATAGTGGACTGTTATTAGGTGGATGCATTTCCACCCTTATTTTCCGAAATTATCATTTTTGTTTCGTGCCCTTTTTTTTTGTATTATAAGTTGTCGTGCAAGTGCGTATGAATAGTAACGCACAAAAACGAAAAATAAAAAATCAATAAATCTTTCAAGTGAAATATTGATGTATTAATAATAACTGCACTGCATTTGAAAATGGTGAGAACCAACAAATTGTGAATACAAAATAAAATAAAGTTGTTGGCAATTAAATTGCATTTGGGGGAGGGTTGTGCGTGCCACTGGTGTGGAAAATGTATAGTGTGAAGTGATTTTTATTGGGAAATATTTGGCAACTCCGAAATATAATTGGATTACGATTTCTTGTTGGATTATACACTCACAATCGCAATAAGAAAATAAAAATAAATGAAAACACCCAGGATACCATAAGGATTACTATAAAAATAAATTCATTCTGTGCAGATACACACACCAAGGCGAGTGGCTGCTGGCTGCTCCATTGGTATGGTACCTAAAAAGTGTGCTCATCTGCAGTACAAGGAACAAGGAAAGGTACTCTCTAGTCTCTATCTATTACTACTTCTACAGACTGTTCATCCAGGCAAACATTACACACTCTTTCACATTACATGGCTAGTGTTGTGTAATTAAATTAGTTTTTTTTGCAATAAAAGCTTTTTCACCTTTTCTCCAGTACCACTGTTGGCTATATATGAGTGTTTGGCAAACTCGTCATGTGCAGCGCAATTAGCAGGTACATACATTTTATATTCCGCATCTTTACTTACCTACTCTATTTTGCCTTTTTCTTGTCAGGGCAAAATATAAGAGCAGATAGGTTGATAGGTATACATTGAGTTCTTATAAGAATTATTACTATACGAAATTTGGCGGCATAATGCCTGCCCCATGGAAATAAAATCGCATTTTTACAGCCATCAGAAATTTACATAAGGATACATTTTTATATGGGTTTTTAACCTGTTTTTTTTTTTCACCACAATTGATGTGCACTTCAGTAACTCGACTGTAGTTTTAGATTCGCTAGTTTTTATTTTTAGCTACCTTCATTGTGTAGAATTTGTATAGTCTAAATTCAGGAGGTACAAGTTAATTTATTTTGAAAAAGCTTTGGATAAAAATAAATTCTGCTTTGGTAGGCATTTGCATTTAACACATCACGAAACTGTCAGCAAAATAAACGTTTGAAACACTTTAAAACTATAGATAGATAATTTTTTTTAATACCTACTTAAAATATTTGAAGAGTGGTAATATTTAGTATTAGTATACATTACATAGAAACATCGATTATGAGCTTGTTTAAAACGTTATTGTTCAAAAATAGTCTATAAATAGGCTCGAAAAGTTACTTACGCATAAGTGAAATAGGGAATTGTAGTTGATATTATGAATTTTAAGCTTTGCATTTTTGTAATAAATTTGTAGGTACTTACTTCTAATAGACCTAGTTTCTGATAGTTTTCTCCAAGTGTTGTCAACTTCTGAAAAATTCACACTAAAGAAATTAAACGATTACCTAAATTTGCAATATTTAGCAGATCGGCCTGTCAAAAGTAAAACCCTAAAAAAACATTTACTAAACCAAGACTAGCAAAACTGATCACCACAATTTATTTATTTCGGCATAGCTAATGATTAACATAAACAAATTTTCCTCGACAGTTTAAAATATAAACATGTTTATTTGAATAGTTCATACTGCTACTGTTATTAAACTTTACATTGACAACGACGATATAAGTATACAAGATCGAAATTTTGATTAGTGTTTTAACTTTTTACTAAAAAAAACAACAGAAATAACGGGATCAAAACCTAAAGTCTTAGTTAAGTTTTAAATGGTCAATAATAAACTCGGCTGCCATCAGATTTTACTGGGTTATGTATCAGCAATGTCTTAGCATTGATATCACAACAATGCAAACTTATTCGGCGTTTCTGAATTTTTACCTATCCATTTTGTTCGGTGTATTGAAATCTTGTATTTCAGCTAAATCTCGTTTCCTACTGGTATACAGGCAAAATACTAGCTTAAGCTCATACCAATTAAGTAAAAAAAATAACATAAAAAATAAGAAATTAATAAACTTAAATAGATCGAACAATACACGATTACAACATTCACATGATTTCATCTATTGGGTGTAATATTTGAAACAGAGAATGCCAAGCACTTGTGACGTGTGATATGGTTGACGGATCCACTCTTGAACCTTGAGCACCCGATCATCATCTCACTTTGCCTATTGGGATCTCTAATCTAACTCACTTGATGAATATTTAGATCTGTATTTTAAAACACCGCACCGTATTATTGTTTTTTTTACTCAACTCAAAAAGAACTCCCGAGGGAAATAAAATAAATGCTCCCCTTCATTATAGAGTTAACTATGTATACTCTTTTAAGACATTTGCACTAATCTTGGCTTTTGTTAGCACAAATAAAAATCTATTTAGCTTTAGCTGATTTATGGCCCATGTTTTGAGATCATGATGGTAGATTTTTCCGAAATCTTTCAGATAATTGATTGACAAGGTCCTGTTTCTTGTACACGGCGTCGAATCAATTAATTTGAGTCCTAGACGGTAATATTTTCTTGATGAGTGTGCAAATCAATAATACGGCGGGTATCGAGGTAACTCGACCAATTTTGTGCAATATTGAACGGAAAAAGTACATCTACTTTATAAGAACACATTTGTCAGAATACACTAAATTATACTTACTTCTGTCTTTCATCCACTGCAAACCACTTCATACATTGCTTTCAGCTAACCAAAGTAATTGATGTGCCATCATAGGATATCCTGATCCTTTTTGGGCTATATCTACATCCTGCATCTTCTCCTTGATTATAAACAGTTTCAAAAAGGTTTTTGAATACCTGTACCATCTTGAATGCAATTACACACAGTTGACATTATTGGCACACAAAATAGTATATCTAGGTATGCCACTTAGAACGCTGTCACAATAGGTATATGATTACTATGCATCTTATGTATAAGCATACTTTAAATGTACGGATTTATTCAGGAGGTTTGAGACCAATTTCACTTTAAATTGTGTCTTGTCTTAAAGAATGAACTGAAAAATGTGTCTCTATTGACCTTTATAAGAAACTATTCTCAGAAAAAAGCTATAGTCAAAAACCGTGTTCTTCTACTGTAGGTTTGAGATCTTCAATATATCTACATAATTAGTATCCACATTGCACAAAAAATCAAAAATTCGCAAATCATTTGTTTTGATTCAAAAAACAACAGCGTTTTTTGGGAGTGACTATTAACCATATTACTACGCGACAAAACAATTGCCGTCATATGAGATGAAGAAGGCCCAGTCTTCCAAGTGTCACTAAATTAAAAACTCGAGCTTGTATTTAGCACGCGATTTAAATTGCAATCTCATTTCCATATGTTACTATTCACAAAAAATGTGCATCTAGAAAAATTAGTATTATCCTTTGAAAATAGTTAAGTCTATGATTGTTTCCCAAACTTCATAATTTTTTATGTACGACACAATTATTTGTTTCGTGATTTATCTTATCAGCACTTTTTATTTGGTAAGGTTAGTGCTAAATAATAGGGAGATAACCCAAAACAGTAACAAGTATTATATCAGTGCATCTACTGAGACAACAAAAATGGTTGACTTTATGCTAAAATTGAAAGTGTGCGAAGCAAGGAAATAAAACTGAAAGGTGTGACTAATCCATCGTTGCAATTGTATCCTAACTCGAATAGGTACCTATTTCTTTGCATAAGCAATAACGTAATGGCGGTTTTTTTTTATAGCACTGATGTCGATATCAACGTATGCCGATATCCTATTATTTGTTTTTATTTTGAATAAGACTAAAATTTACTAACATTTATTAGAAAATCCCAAACCATCTGCAAATATAAAAATCAGTTTCAGTTAGGAATTACCGGCCATAATAACACGTGAACCCTTGATTCAGGAACAAGTTGAACACCCAAAACAAATAAACTCGTTAAAAACTTCCCAAACTGAATGTAGGTTACTGCGTCATGTCTGATAATGTGTGTGACAACCGCACAATCTGCATCATATTCACATTTTCACACTATATGACTATATGTATATTAAAATAATAATAAATTCCTCGCAAGTATGGCAGCATAAGCGATCTAAAATCACACCCCTTTCCCAATAAGCTTTGAGTTCACCATACTCAGCCAACATTAATACAACAGCATAATAATTGTGTTTTACTTTTTCTCCCCCCAAATACACAAAACACATAAGCACATAATTCTTATCAGTACCTACTTCAAAATGCTTTTTACAAACGTGTCACTTTTATTATTTCATTTTCGTAGCTAAGTAGTAATTATGTTAGCTTTATCTGCAATCAGATTTGCGGACAAAACACAACCGGGCTTTTGGTCATTTACAAGAGAGCTGTCGAAAGTGTGTGCGGGTGCGCGTCTTCTTGAAAAATATATAAAAGTGAAGCATTTTTTTTGTACTTCTTGTTCTATCATTGTATTACTACTACTACTATTTTTTTTTTATTTCATGGACTCTATCAGTAGTGAGATAATGCGATTATCTAAATGGGCAATAATATTTTGCAACACTACAGTCGACGATAGTATATGACCATAAAAATAATGTGTAGGTAACATTATTATGTTATAGTTTAAATTTTTTTTACAACAATAATATTGTTTTGAGGAAAATTGAAAGTTGCGTTGTTAGGTACTGTTATCATTAAAATACCAAGAAACAGTGTAACGTGTACTGTATATGTATTAATGCTTCGAAGGTAACAATCTAGGGATATTTTATGGCTTTTAGGTTAGAATATTATAACTCATCATGAATCTGAAGGTTGTTTTGATGGCCAACCGTCGCGTCGGGTATTAAGATAACACTACCCATTGCAAAAATCTTGTTCAATGATGAGGCTCGCTAACTTTGTAAACAATATAAAATTTTAGATTTTGCATCCACTGAAACGGTGAATTTTCAGTGCTGTGATTACATAAATGATACCCAACTATCGTCCGCTTAATTTTGGGGTGGGTCGGTATCAATTGGCCACCAAGATCGAGTGATTTTAAGTCCTTGCACTTTTTTTTGTTGGATCATTTATGCTAATAATAGTGTCCATGCCACCAGTCTCCACACTTTGGAGCCAAGTAAACTTTGGAACTCGCTTTCTAGAGATATATTTTCAGAGAACTGCCATGTTTAACTATTTAAGGCCACTTTACCAACTTATGCAGTCATGCAATTTTGAGTAAATGATTTGTTGAACTAAACTCGTCCACTCATAAGTAAGTAAACACAAACAGTAACTGTACACGCAAGACACATAGTTCCAAAGTTGTCTTGCTGACCAATATCATTAAAATTATAGGTATTAAATTAACAAGTCCTATTATAGATATTTCAGCAACAAGCCGTTCTCGTTCCCGATTAAATAAAACGAACAAAGTCTTCGTCCTTCAATTATTGGCGTTCCAAATATTTCCGTAAAAGTCACTTCTCCGAATAAAATAAGTGTCGCCGTTCTAATTTCTCTTTCTCTTTCTAGATTTTAATAAAAATGCACACTTCGAAAAGAACATCTGCTGTGTTGAAATATTAAAACAAAATAAAAAAATGAAACTCAACGTGAAGTAAAATTTTAGTTGAACCATTTATACTTTCAAAGAACTTACTAAATTATTATTATAAGGTTGTATAAATGTAAGCAAATTACATACAAATAATGGACAAAATTAAGTAACAAAAAAAAAGTTTCCAGTGAATTAAAAATCGAATAATTTCAAATTAATATAAACTATAAAATATAAATAAAATAATCAAGGCAGAAAGAAACTCGTGAAAAAAATCTCTTCAATCTCCATGTAAAATTAATTAAACAAAATTAAATAAAAAGAAAAATAAAATTATTCAAAATTTAAGACTTTCTATCCTAACCTAATCAAAATTTATTAAAACAAAACAAATAAACGGAGAAAATCTAAAGTATAACACATTTAATCCCTTAAGTAATTAATAAATTTTCAAAATTAATGGTTTGGAATCTATAGCACCACACGAAAAAAATACCTATTATTACAGTGTTTATAATAAGTGTGTGTGAATATATATCAAAAATTTCGTTTCGGTTTATTTATTCGCAAAGTAAATACGCGCATCGAAACCCATTTATAGAGCTGAATAAATTAAAATTAAAAAAAAATATTAAATAAAAAATATTTATTGTAATCAAAGTGAAAACAATTGAAATTCTTAACTAAAAATGAATTGTGACTAATTCGAGAATATTTGTTCGGAAAAATCAAAATTATAAAATTTCAAAAAAATTCTAGTGAATGAAAAGGCAACGTAAGGATCGAGGATTAGACTTTATCGGCGTTTTAAAAAAGGTGAGTGTTTTTTTTAAGAAATTTACTTAGAAATTTAACCTGATTTATATCAACTACATACATTAGTATAGCTGATGTAATGCTATAGTCGGATTTTTTTCCACACATTATTCTACTACAGTTTGTTGGCGCAGTTGTTAGTGGGTTAGACTGCCGAGGCTGGAGTCCCATATTCAATTCCCACACCTCGAGAACATCTGACAAATTGTTGAGAGTTTAACTGTTGTGCCAATTAGCCGTTCGGATAAAACATACAATTGTAGGTTCCTTCCGTCTATCGAAAATAAAAAATACTCACAAATGAATAAAAGTGTCTTATAGATATATCTATGTACATGCAAAGCCTTTATTTATTAATGTTAATAGATACGTATTCATATTCGTAGATACAATATTCAGGTACAAGCTCGTTTCGATCACAATTTTTCTGGGGATCCAAATTTGTTGTGCCTATTTCTTCAGTCTTTTTCTTTGTACCCAGAATTCGCATTACTCATACATAAACATTCTTTTGGTAAGCTGCAAAATATGATGTGCTTAGATAATTATATCTGACAATGCTCTGATCGAAAAAAAAACCCATCCAGAGCTTCGATACGATTTTTTGACAGTTCGAGCTCTGCTTTGATTCTTAACTAAAAAAGAAAACTCCTACTGTAAGAATAAAATTATTCCTTGATCTAATCTATTATTGACATACAAATACATATACGATGAAAGTTGACAGATTTACCAATGTCTCATTCTCAATTGGTATTGATTCACCAGGTTTTGAATTGCGTTTGAAAATATTTTACTTTTTGAAAGTTTGCGTGACCTATGGTCACTGTTTGGTATGACCACACTCCTCAGTCCTCAGTGTCTTATAGGATACGGTAGTTGATGTCAACCCAGTAGCACCCTGTATTTGTAGATATCATTGCATCTTACGTTGAACAAAAACATGCCGCGCTTCTGTACAGACTACGGCGTAATATTCTATGCGCAACTTCAAACCATCTCATCATCCCAAAATCCGTTACAAGATACATCGTTTAACATTCGCAAGACGTAGGTATTATGTGAACTAATGTTTGTATACCTATATTGCGAGTTGTGTTACCAAGTGCGAAACTTGTCCGTTCATCATACGCAGACACTAAAGCTGGTTTTAAGACGTTAATTTGCCTTAACTGGCCTTTAGCCGAATGTTACTCACGCATTGTGGCAATAAAAGCTAATTGTCCAAGTCTATGTTAACATTGAATCTTAATTTGAATAAACTGATGAAATGTTCACTTTAAGCTCTGCTGTTTTATTTGACTTTTCTAAATACATACCTAATTTCATTTGGTTCTAAAAATGTAGGTATCTGCCTATCTATATAATTTACGTAAGCATTTAGGTATAGATACTTTTTTATGATCTCTTTGAAAACAGTTCTTTTTTTTATGAATGCTCATATAATTGACATGAAAGATATATGATTATCTATATTAATTAATAAATTCATCATCTACCTCGAATATACACTATACAGTCCTAAAACAAAATGTCCAGAACATGGCTATAAAACTGGGAAATTGGCTATGAACATTTTAATTTTCTACTAAAACTAATGAAATTAAAAATCTGTATGCAAATTAATAATGATAATTACAAAGAAAAATATAAAATGTCTTCCATCCTATTTTTATTTCGTATTTAAATATTGGCAGATGCCTACATACATAAATTATTATTATATGTTGACAATATCTGCCAGTTTGCCAATGTATTTGAAAACATAAACGCATAACAGAGGTACATATACCGGATTGCTCTCAACCAGCATTAGGATTATAACTAAAACGAAATAAAAATCAATAAATTCATCCTACCAACTGCAAAATATCGAAACATACAAAAAACCGAATTTTTACAATAAATGGCATATTGCCTCCCAAGCGTTACATCATACGCATTTTTTTTTTCTTTAAATTTTGTATATACAATAAATTAACTGCCATAAATGATCGCATACCTACGCACAGATACAAGTGCATGCGGAAAAGCTTCCCGTTCCCGCACGCATTTACAGTGTAAAACAAAAACCTTGAATATTCTGGCGCACATAGTAGCACAACGAAAAGCGTATAGAGAGATACAACATTCCGAATTATTGCAAAAGAAGGTCTGTGCGCAGCTACAACGCACACATCGTTCATTGTGCGTATACGCACATTTCATAATTATAGCCAAAAAGTATGGAAGTCAAACTATCGGTCGGTGTAGTGGAGTCTGCCACTAACACAGAGCTAATTTATGAGGTCTAAATGTCAGACTTGCGTTATGTACTATGTAAACCGCTTTACGCATCCGGGCAAGTGTTGCTTTGCATGTGCGCATACAATTGTCCCAACAAAATATATAGTGTTGTGCGTGCGTGTCATTCGCATCTATATCAGCTAGGTGTTGTGTGAGCTTCTTGTTCTTCGTTTTTACTATTTTCGAGCTTTTTCTGTCTATGCTCTATAGTTGTGTTAGGTGGAGGCCTACGCATACACGCACTTTTCGATTAGGCGAAAAAAAAAAATAAAAATAAAAAAAAGATTATTGTGCAAAGTTTGCATATATCATTCGAATTTTTTTTTTCTGAAGTGATAATCAGGTTTAAATTTTTTTTGGATTTCATTTTTGCACGTGTACGCACATCAGACAAATGAGTTATTATAATTATAGAAACAATATTATATTGGCTGCCAAAATGGCATATACCTAGCTACCCTGGTGACAGCAGCCGCTCGTGGGCATATAAATTGGGCGTGCATTTCTTGCGGTAGATATATTATAGCATTGATATACTTTTTGGGCAAGGTGCCTATTACAGTGCTTATGTGCAAAGCTTGGGCTTTGGTTATGTTTCTGGTAAGTTGCACACGCACATAGAGGGGAAATCAGTACATATTTGGCTACGAAAGTGCATGAGGGTAATTTTGTTTTTTTGGACGATGTTGTCGGTCCTCTTAAACGAAACGCTATGCGTGACATATTTTTATTCAAAGGCTTCCCCCCTGCTATGGTAATGCGGTGTAATTAATTAACGTGTCTAACAGAGTGGGATGAACATGACAGAGAATTCTTGTTTGTCTTCATTATCCGTGGCTTTATGCACTGGTGGACGGTACTAGTCCCAACTTCAGAGATAGCTTAGGCTAACGATGCTGGTGTAAGTTGCATTAAATGCGTTTAGGTTGGGGTTTCTTTTTTTGGGGAAAGAAAATTACTGCGTGCGTTGTATATGTACAGTAGATTGATGACAATTGCACGTATATATGTCAGCTTTTATGTTGGTATATACTCGCGTACATGAACATTTAATTATGCGTGGCTTTAAATGTAGGTCAATGGATGTAATTTTTGTTTTATTCATGCGTTTGTTACCAGCTAGTTGATAGAAAGAGGTTACTGCATGTGACGAACATGGTTATCAAGTAATTTCTTTGTTTGTAGATAGATGTATAATTGCATGAGACATTCGGGTAAAGGAAGTGGTTTTGTCTTTTTAGATTTTAGAAGATTAAAAAGAAACTAGATTTAGAGGGAATTTATAGAGATAAGTTTTCTTGATAATATAGCTGGTGAGGTATTATAGCTCTTTGCATCACTATATACCTAGTACGAGTACCTACCTACACTATTAGGAAACCTGGACTAGTTGCTTGCCTAGAGAAGCAATTGCAAATGTTGTACGAGATGGCCCTAAGATATATACCTATTTGAGCCTGCGGTTTTCAGTTCCGGGTGGTTCAAAAATGTTTGTTTTAAATCGTTTTTCGGACTTTTAAAATGTTGTTTATTCATCCTAGCACTTATAAGTTCACAAGCTATTTTCTATACTTGTAACTGCAACTGTTTTATCTATTGGTGGCAAAATAAAAGCTATTTTTTTTAGCGCTGCAGTCAGGGCGGATCTGAGCCTTAGTCTAAATTCCTGTACATCAGACCTAAAGGTATATCTAGCTGCTTTCAGTTGCGCATTTCATTTTGACTAATTTCGCTACCTTATAGGGAAGATTTTCCTCCACCGCGTTGCAGTTGTCACTCGTGATCAGATCGAAGTTTCTTATCTCTAAATCAGTCCTAGGCTATCTCAACACCCTCACATCTCCAAGCACTCAGAAAAAAAAATTAAAAATTAATTATTGTGGGTTCCCGGGCATGAGCGAATTGAAGGAAAAAGCTGGCCAGAACACGTGCCGACTACCTAGTATATCTCGAAGAAGACGAAACAGCTGAATCTATTATAGATGAATAGCCTTATATGTAATTAGAATAAGGAAATTATGTATTTTCAGGGAATTAATAAATGCAGAAAAACTAAAGAAATCTTCTACTGAATTATAAGCATTATAAGCTACATTAGGAAAGTAGAGACTATACTAGCCTAAAGATATTTCTAACGATTTAAGCACAATGAAACCTATATAGTGCATTTACTTACGCATTGGCGAATCAGAAGCTTTAAAAAAAGCAGGTACATCTACGAAAAAGAAATATAACATTAGTTTCTTGTATGTTCGAAGTTATAGAACGTCTGAATGAAAAAACTTTTTAATGACTGCTAGGTATACCTACTCTTGCAGGTTTTTATTAAGTTCGCGAAAGACGAAAAAAATTGTTGCACAATTTTATTTTTTCGGAGTTTGAACCTGGTAAACAATGAAGTAAGGTCAAAGACTTATCAGCAGTTCTGGTACCACTGTTTTCATAAAATTTTACCTAACAACAGCTACATTTCTTTATGGCTAATGCGCATATTTTTAAAGATCTTCTATGGTCTGCATTATAGATACTATCGGTTTGTGCAGGATATCTCTATGAGCAAGCTAACTAAAAGTGGGTATTTACCAAACATTATTATTGAACCTTACTAATAATCATTTTTAACATTAATCTTAAGATTGTTGTATGGAAAAATCGCTACTTTCGTAAGATTTTTAAACTTAACGTGGGCTCTTAAAAGCATTGGCCCTTAGTAATAAACGAATTTAAACTCGAGTTTTACGTAAACTCGAATTTAACACGAAATCCGTAGTAATAAACGCTCGATCTACTTCTAAAATCGACAAATACTTAGTTGTGGTCGAGTCGTATCTAAGTCGAATTTAAAAGAGACAGTCAAACGTTTCAAAATGAGTTTCGAACGAATTTTACAAGATTGGGATATTATTGATGATACAGACAATAATTTAACACGAGAAATATGTATATATATTTAACACGGTTTGTTTCATTCTCAATCTGCAAATTTGTTTAAAATTAATTTGTTTTTGCATTTCGAACTCCTTTTGCATGCATTGATTTGCTCAAACCTTTTCTGCAAAACATCTTGTCCAGTTCTTGTTACATTTTTCTTTGATGCTATTGAAGTCTGTTTCGGCGTCAAATCAACTGACGGAATTTGCTGTTTCTTAAAATGAGCATCGCTGTCGAAAACTACAATATGGACGATATATGGAAATATTGTGGCAACAATTCTTTGATAGTCGAGGCAATCTGGTTCCTTAGTGCCGGTGCACATTTGCGTTTTTTTTTACCGCGCGCGCCCGCAGCGATTTGAATGCGTTTCCCTTCGATAACTAGATGTTATGTAGATATTGGAGCGTGCTAAAGTTTTCATCCTCATCCACTGTGCCTTTAATTTCGGAATTGGCAAATTGACACTAGTCATTTCTTCGGCTTATTTTCCACGAATTTTTTTTCTTGTTATCATTGTGCTGTTGGTTTTTGAAGCAATGATATCTTTGAGAAATTATTTTTCCTCAACTTGCAGTTTGTTGTTCTGTCAAAACCAGCTCTGCTCTGCTCACAATAGCGAATGGGTAAATTTGAGTCACAATGATTACGTTAAACTCGAGTTTTGTTAAAACTGATTTATTACTACGAAAACTTAAAAGTACCCTAGCTACACCTAACAAAATTCGACTTTAGGAGCGACTTTACGAATTTCTATTACTAAGGGCCATTGAGTTTGGTATTCGATTAGATGAGATTATTTATTTATTTGAAATGAAAATACATACACCGAAGTCATAAGAGTACAGGAAATAAAATAGTATAGATACAATTTAAATTGTATAATTATTAGGAATTTACATGTAATTACATAAAATATCATAAAATTAAAACATAATTACATGTTATGATGCAGAAGAAATCTAGGAACATGTACCTACTTTGTTTCACCCTATTTTAGAATGTACCACATGAACGTACGTTAAGTATGTGGCAGTCATACATGGAAATGCGGCGTCACGTAGAAGGAGTAGGTATGGGCGTAGATCTTCCATTTAAGTTTTCAATTCAAATATTACTTATACATATCCACATACATATTTGATCTTATCATGATATTGTAAAATATGCACTACTGCAGACATTGAAACCAAGAATAAATTTAAAAAAAATTCTTCTGTTTTTGCCAGGTACCAATTTTAGCTCTAATGTTCTCATTTTGAATCCCCCTAAAAATACGGCAAACCATAGGTACAAATTACTCAGTATAAACATTCCCCTTTGCAATTTGACTATATGTTTCATATTTGATGTAATAACTCATCCTTCCCATTCCCAAATCCCATTCCAAAATGCATAATCTACTTACTGTAAGAATACAAAAAATTCCCATTTCCACTAGGTATAAAAAGTCCCCTTATTATTGTCCTATTCATCTATGCAACATAATTGAAGTGCACTTCAAAGTAAATCACAGAATAAAACAACCGAGCAAAAAAGCCTTTATTCATCCTAATTAAAGCGCAGTACATAAATATATACCTACCTGCGAGTACCTATATTCACATACCTACTTCAAACAAATACTGCATACTAGTACTTTGGTGAAAATAAATTCATGGGACATCACGTAGCCCATAATTTTGGTTTACGTTTTAGCCACGATTCCATTTAGACAATAAGCAAAGACTAAAAAGAGTTCAAAGTAACATTTTTACCCCCAAAAAATAACAAATCCTCAAAGTCATTGCATCGCATATAATTTCATGCAACAACGACTACAATGCTAATTCGTTAGATAGAGAAGTAAAGTAACAAAAATTCCTCGTATAGGGTTGGATATAAATTATACAATATACATATTGAAAGAACCAAAACGCACTATAGTACATACAAGCATAAAAAAGCACAGCCTGTCGTTCTTATATCCACCCACTCAATTTTTCGGCACTGTGCTTCATTCCTTAAAGCTGTCTTTTTGTTGTTCTTTTATTTTTTGCATAAAAAAGAAGGAAGGTTAAAGTACTCTTACTCTAGCGAAACATGTTAATTAGCAGCATGCTGCTGCACTTTTACAACTCAAAAAACATTGAGGGGGCTACCAAAAAAGCATGCACTCGTATATGCATCAAAGAAGATCGTGAACGAGTGCGGGAACGCCACCGAGATTAAATTAATGAAGAGTGCGGAGACTAAAAACCCCCCGCATCTTATCTACAGAGCAGAAGAGCGAAGACCTTTTCAAAACCCAGTCGATTGTAACTAAATTCAAGAGCAATTTCGTTGACTTTACCGCAAAGGCAGTTGAAAAATACAGAAAAAAAAAAAAAACGAATTCGGAAGAACGCCAATGCAAAAGAAGAAAAGGTCGCCCCTCATGAATGCGCTCATTGTTCTTCTATTCTACTATATATGCATCACATACTGCAGCAGTGGCATTCTTTTTGTTTTTTTTTTTTCTTAGTCAGTTCACCTGTATGAATTTAATTAGAGTAAGCACTTAATACAGGCACACTCCTCTGATGGTGATTATTAGCGGGACCAAAGAAGGATTAACAACACAAGTGCAACGCGGGGAATGTATAGAATATGAAATGAAAGAGCTTGAAGATGATAATTCTGAATTTGAATATTTCACATGGGGCGATGTCCTTGTTCAAATTGCTTGAAATAATGTGTGTTTTATTTTCAAGGATAATTCAATGTGAAATCAGTGGATTGCAAGCGAAAAGGCTAATCTTTGCTAAAATGTTATTTCAGCTTGAGTACTTAATTTTGTGTAAGGGTTGGCGTGTGGGGTGGTACGAAAGTGGGTGCAGCAGCTAATTTAATAAGAATTATGTCTTATTTATTTATACTCGTATTGACTATTATTATAATAGTTTGTGTAAGCACAGCTTCCCACAACCATTCAATTTTTTTATTTTTGGGACAATTGGAAGGGTCCTATAATTTTATACCAAGTCCGAATTATACTCTCGGATGTTTGTCAGACGTTCGCTAAAAGTGGTGTATTCGAAAAACATTAAAATGTATCGAACCTGAGACCCCTCGCTCCAACACAATAACCACAGATCCGCAGTGGTAGAAATTCGACCAAATAGACATAGGAACATTTGAATGTAATGCGTCATGCTCATGCCCTATGTAAGGCAACGTTATGAGAGACAGAGAAAGGTCAGTTATTACGTATAATAGTATGTTCTCGACGTATGATTTTCTTTTTCATTTCTGCTTCACCTAGAGTTCGACTGAGCGAAGCTTTTCACAACCTCTACAAGGGAGGTTGTGAAAAGCTAGTTTTAGGATTCTATACAGAATTGCTGCAAAAATAGATTGCATTGAAAACCACCAGCGCGAATCGGGATACCACGTACCAACCTTTCATACTTTCGACTTTCGGAATCTACCGTACCTTCACATTAATACATGTTGGCTTTTGTATCAGTTACAGGGAATGAATACAAAATTTAAAAACATAAAAAAAATTAAAACACAGTTAAAATAAAAATTTGAACCACTTACTAACAAAAGTCATTAATTTTAAAGAACGTGTTTATGCAAGCATAAGGACTATTTTTGCTTACAAATCGCTCTTATGTCTATCTTGTTTGCAAACCTTCGTAGGTAAACAATAAATCTTGAGATCATTTTTATTAAAAAATAAAAAAACCCGTCTGCAAAGATGCATGTCAAAGCAATTCACATCGACTTCAAACGAAGCGTTAAAATAAACAATCAATTCAATTTCAATTCGCATTATGTCCCCCGATAAATGAATTAGCGTTTGTATCTCACACTTACGATTTGTAGGTACTTCCCAGCCACTAAAACCAATAAAATAAACATCATATGTCTTTTTCGTCTTAAGACCTCAGGCAACAAATTGCATTGGTACCTAACCTAGTATTCTATTGTGATTTTTAACCAAATGGGTCGAACAGAGATTCATTAGCTGCCATGCCACTGCCACAATCCAACCCGGCCCCTTTTTTGGTATGTGACCATAGGTATC
This sequence comes from Cheilosia scutellata, assembly GCA_955612985.1. Lineage (NCBI taxonomy): Eukaryota > Metazoa > Arthropoda > Insecta > Diptera > Syrphidae > Cheilosia > Cheilosia scutellata. The sequence continues at coordinate 136,039,522 of OY015311.1, forward strand.
TCTCCGCATACGTCATTTCCCATTGCAATCACAAAGCAAAAAAAAACTTTCGAAAACTTTCCCATCATGCAAACAGAAATACAAACATTTTACCACAGGAAAACTGCGCCATTGTTTGTCGTTGCTGATTGTGTGCTGTTTAAGTTACGTATACATAGTTGCATTAGTTAAACTGAACCCTTCTTCCTCTAAGCGATACGCTATGCCCAGAATGGTCTGGTGTTAAAGTTGTGCATGCATGCATTTCAAAAGAAAAAAAAAAAACAACTAACATCGAATTAAAATTCAGGCAACAAAACCACGAAAGCGACCACCGTCACTGTCTAATCACCTATACAGCTTTATAGCCTTATAGCCAGTAAAAAAAAAATTATCTTTGTCCGAAAAAAACGTTTGCATCCATCTCTGTATCCATGCACCATGTTTGTTTACTCATTCTGCGGTTGGAAATTTTTACATTTTTTTTTCTTTGAAGCTCTTTAGATGCATTGTGGACATTTGGAGATTGGGTAATGCAGGCTGCCCTTGCTATAAATTGAAATGCGGAAGATGCACAAATAAGCCGCTAAGCGCGCAAGTGTTTTACGCACTTTAAGTGAGATGTTGTCTTTGAAAGCACTTTGCATTGAATTTTCGATGTTGACCTCTAAAATGCTACTTTGTTTTGTTAATTAACGGTCTTTCCGATGGTATACAATGAATTTACTCACACATCAGTTATTTTCGTCATGCATTAGTACCTACACTGGAATATGAATTTATAATAATTTATGAGCGTAAATTAAGGGTAAAACGCCGAGTATGTGAGATGAGATGATGTTGAGAAGGGTTTTAAGGCTATAATTTTTTTTTAGTACTTTTTCAGGTGGCTGCAAATTTTAATGTTTTTTACGTTTGTAGAAATGGGATTATTGCAGTATTTGGTTATTGCTGCACAAAATTAGTATCATATGTCAACAACAACATCGCAACCGACTCAATTCTAAAAAGTTTTGATATGAGCTTATCTAAATGACAGTATATGCCACTGTTTCACACCAGATTAAGTCATACTTATACGACCATATTTCGGGGCGGATCTATCAATATATCCAGGAGTACTATAGGAATCTGGGGGTCATCAGCTTGACTGGAAGTTAAACATCGAATATATTGTCAAGAAGGTATACTACCTACGTGGCCTTGATGTGGGGGATTCAAAGCGATGCATTAGTGAAGCCCATTTTAACATATAGCATAGTTGGATGAAGGAAAGCTATTGAGAAGAAGAGCCATCTCTTATACCATCGTCCAAAAGAACACATAAACTTTGTCAAACACTGGCAGCCAAAAAAAGAAGCTGGTCATTACCTATACTGTATTGGCAATGCTTACAATGCAATTCGCACCAGTTCAAAGTCCATCTATTTTTGCCTGACATTTTTATGGTTGTTGATGTTTTGGGGTAAAATGACGCATTTTCTTTCCTCAGAGGAACCATTTCCAGCATTAGATTATTCATCAATTTGTGATAGGGATACAGTCAAATATAGTCCTATATTTGTGAGCTGTTCTTCTAAGACAAGTTGATATGGCACAAGATGTAGCTGGGGTTGGGTGCAATGCCCGATATGGATTCAAGAGAACTGCCTGCAAAATGGAAATTGTCCATATGTCCCTTCAATAAGTAGATATTATCCATTCATTTTATCCATTCAGAAGTTGCATATTTCCCTTACATGCGGGTAAAAGGCACTTTTGTATATTTTTAAAATGTCTTACCGCCTAAAAAAACTAAATCAATGCATATAGAACTTAGCTAAACCATTTGTGTGTGTATATAGTGTATTAACACGCCTTACATTTTATACTGTAAGAATAATAATGGGTATATCTGTATCTAAATTGCTAAGCTCGATTTTTCAGACTTTCGCGAGGTGTGCGACAGACGCGACATGCATATCTAAGCACAAACTTAAAATAGACTAAGTCTAGCGAGTAGTCAGTACATCTAGACAGTCACTAATCCCGAAAGATGTCATAAAACGCCTCACCCTCAAGAATCGTCCACAACATTTTGCAACACTTTTTGTTTACAAAATTTAGGTAGGTCCTCTAACAAAACTTGGTAAAATATAATAATTTTGTGGAGGTATGTCATCACTGACCATCGAACTTTTTCAAACCCCCTTTAGAATTCCAATAAAGATAAATAAAAATAAAGCGCATAAAAAAATTAGTGGATATCTGTCCCAAGTTTTTCTAAATACAAAAAAAAATTATATATATGTTACGCAAAGATAATAATAGAAACAAAAAATACTGCACACTTCTTGCCCCATTAATTTCCGTTCCAGACATCACACACCATCGGTGACCTTGCAATTCATACAGATACCTACACCTACGTACAATTGTTTGCTTATATTAACTAATTTAATCGACAGAAAATACCCATACGCACATAATTTGTTTACTCATATGCTGCAGAAAAGTGTCCTAAATATTTACGTTCATTCGTTTCAGTCGAAACATGAACCTACCAAAAAAAAAGATAATTATATAATCAACTCAATAAATAGATAGGCCCCTATACTTACTTACTGTGCTTTTTTTGATAATGCAAAAATAAACCAAAAAAATATAATGTCATACAGTCGTCGCAATAATATTCAGGAAAACACATCTGATGTTACGTCAACATTAACCTAATTTTGAAATTTCGTTCTACTTTGCTCTTCTCACTCGTCTGATTACTACCTTTGGTTGCATTAAATGCGAGAAACATACTCGTACCTAGGTGCCCGTACTATCAATACGATTTTTTTTGGCAAATTCTTTATCATGTGACTGTTAGCCCGTGCGCAATAGAATATTTTTCACCTGCAGTATATGATAAAAAAACGATAGGTATCACATATTTTGTATGATTCACTATAGTGCTATTTGTTAGTCGATCTTAAGACTGAATTGTTATACTAAATACTATATTTTTTTCATTCCAGGTAAGCCCTTGAAAATACATCTGTAACTGTTACAATTTCAGTATACTTCAGCAGGTAACAACAGTTTCACTAATTAACATATTCAACTAGAAAATTTAATTACATTATTAATGTACATACATTCCATGCATATGCACTCGTAAACTTGATTTGGTACGTCCTTTTACTACACATTTGAAGCCATATTCTGTAGACTGTAGGTACATCAAAAGCAAACCAACTTGTATCTCAGTCTCTGAAGAATTTCAATCTTACGCTTGCATCGTCTCTATAGTGAGACTCGCATGATGAGTCAATAGTGAGTGCATAATGGTGTCTACCCAACCAACAAGCCGTCTATCCATAATCCATCTATCCATACCTCTGCCACTCCATGTCCTTGATGTGCAGAGAAAAAGCCGGAAGTCGACTTTTAGCAGGAAACAAAAATAACGAGGTAACTCTGAAAAACCCAGCATAGTAAGGGACGGGTGGATCACATTTAAACAAACATTCACTATACAAGGCTCCATCGAGAAAGATAGGCACTCGTAGCGTTGGGGTGGTTGGCAAAGCAATAAATGACGCTAAAAGTCATCATCACATCACAAACACATAGCACAGTATCTGCATTATACAAAAATGCCAGACTATGAGGAAGCAGTGCAGACACGGCCGACATACATTGAAAGCGCGACTGTCTAGTGTTGCAGCCCGAAAAGAAAACTCTCCCGCCAATATTACCACCATCCCCCATTCTGCATGGAAAGCTTCTGCATTGGCTCTCCACTAGCTGCACATCTCCAGTTAAGTGGGCTCTAAAACTTTTGCCTGCGAGCTACAACTAACTAACGGGTGGGTGGCGATGGCGAACCATCCGGGAGCGGTTAGTCACTGCAGCAGATTTTCCAACCCTCAGAATGAGGGGTGAATAGCAAAGTTTTTTGCTTACTCTTTCTCTCACTCTACATTAATTTTCCAACTGCGACATCAAGGTCCTCCACGTTCAAAGCCCATCTACGTGAACGGCGACGTTGTCTACGAGTCTAGTTCTAGGTATAACACCCGATTCACGGCTAGAAAGCACAGCAAGTTTTTCATCACCGAGTGGTGCGGTAGTAAGGGGAAGAATGACTCTGCGGCGCATGTAGATATACGATGACGTTACCCTTTTTGTATATTTTCTAAATTTAGCTTGCAACAACGAACGACGACTCGACTATACCCGATGGAAAGTAAAAGTTTTCCTCTTTTACCCTGAGGAGTACCCTCATTTGTGTGTGGTGTAGTTGTTGCATGGCGCCGCCTGGCGAGCATTGATTTTTACCCACACACACAGAAATGCATTCATCACCATCATGCGGTGGGGGTTGAAAAATCCGATGAAAATAGATAGATAAAGAGGAAGTTGTGCAGTCGGGAAAAATAATTCAATAGCTGGAGTTAATGCGGGTGCTGGGGACTATGGGGCTGATTTGATATACATACCTATCTATTTATATGCAGCCAAAGAGAGATAGACAAACAGCTTTACATACATACATGTTTTTTCAACCTTTATCTATAAATCCTTGATATGACCACCAGACACAGCAGACATGCTTTGCATGCAAAAGAAAACGAAAGCGAAAGTTTGCTGCTATAAAAAAAATAAAAGGAATGAAATGAAAATTCCTGCCAACTTCTGTGTGTGTGCAGCACTCTTGCATAAATACACTCCTTTCGGAAAATGTAAGAGACTTGGATTTTCGAGCGAAGGAAACACCGGAGGCGTGTTTTTTCGACCAATGCAGATATTTGGAGATTCCTTGGTTATTTTTTGTTTCGCTAATAAGTTTATGTGCGGCGCTTCTTGGAGTGTGGTAGTATGGAAAGGATCTTAATATCGCTTAAGGTGGTATGACACTAGCAAATAAATATGACCAATGGCGTCATATCATATTAAATATGTCACAATTTGTGTATACATATGACAAGTGGTATTATCTACACTATATTGTAACAAATACCTATGAGGCAAATGGCTTTGTCAGTTCATTTTTGTTCATAATACCTAGATATTATTTAAGGCAAAGAGAAATTTGACTATCGCACTAGTATACATGGCAATCAATGACATATAAAATATGAGTAAGTGAAAATGAGTCAAATTATATGACAAATATAACTACGACTACTGTGCGAGTGCACCTAGGTGCGATCCCCGGAAAACACAAATTACATCTTAAGTTTTTTTCTACGGCACCACCTCTCTCGAACGTCTGACAAACATACTGAAAAAGTTTCTCAATTCAGCCGTTTGGACTCGGCATAAAATTGTAGGTCCCTTCCAAAAATAGAAACTCACACAAAACGAATGGTTGCCAGAAGCTAGGCCTAGGGTGTCTACCCGCCAGTTGCGCCACCCATTTATTTATTTTTTTTTATATGACTAACATATTATATAGCATATAGGACCTATATTTTGTAAAAAAAATTATCCCACTAGTAATTGCGTATAAAGGTGCTTAACTCTGAAATGACATTAGTTAGTATTTTTAAGGCTAAAAAAAATATACATTAAAATTGCATTAATTTATATATTGACCAAAGTAAGAAAAATAATTAAATATTAACAGAAAATTAAGTTTAATAAATATCTGTATATACCTACATTTAAATAAAAAGTTAAATTTAAGATAGAATGGAAGGGGGTTAAAGTTGGATTAATAAAGAAAGGACACGAGGAACTTGACAAATTACGGTTTCTGGAATAGATGGCGCGGTGAAAGATTATTTATTATTTAGCACATGAATAGCGGTATATCTACACAGCAATTAATTTCGCAAAAATTTTGAAATGAACAACCAATCGATTTAACCTGTACCCAAGGCTTACAACTGTATCGGGGAAATTTAAGTTTGTACTAGAATTTAGATAACTAGACTGGACAACTTTTGCGGAAATTAATCAACATTTTAATGTCTTTCAGAACTTAAATTTAAACTTACTAAAAATAGATAGGTATAGTAGAAAAGTGTACGCATGATGAAGATCTATGTTTTGAGCCGGTTTCCAAAAATTACTTCCGAATTAAACGACTCCACTTTAAAACCACTGAAACAATAAGTTCCTAAATTGTACTTACATACAGTATATTATACAATATCTACACCTATGCAAGTTCCATTATAATAAATAAAAACAAAGTGAATGTTACCGTAAGATCGCGTTTATTTGGCCATATAACTTGCCCAACCCATTAGGCCAATGCTTCGCTTTCCAAACAAAACAAATTTAAAATGAATGATTTCTACTTCATTATCAGTAATTGAAATTCGGGTGCATTTTTACAGCCACAAGAATATCTGCGAATCAAAAATACCAAAGTGAACAAAAGAAAGCGAACACTCGCGAATAACTCGTCATAAGTGTGAGCAAGAGCGATGTTTTGCATTTTACTTACAAGTTCAAGTTCAAGAGAATTTCATCTGCTTATCCGTGCTGCTTTCGACAAAATATTAAAATGCGGTTTTCTCTTCTTTTTTTTTGTTATTTTTTATTAAATGGTGGATACGAAAATTTCAAGGTTATTTGTGCAAAGAAAGATAAAACGAATACAAAACAGCATTTCGAGGAGAAAGAGAGGATGAAAAGACAAAAAGAAACATTTTATGCAAGCAACCGAAATAACTTCGCAAGGGATTTAATTATTTTTACTTTTGTTCAATTCGTGTATTGCAATATTGCATCGAAATTGAAGTTTGCAAGGAGTAGTCGTATTTATTTTTTCCAAAATATACGGTTTGTTTGCTAAGTATTTTAAAAATATCTACCTGTGTCAAGGCCTTAGTAGCAATAGTAATCGAAATTCAATGAACATACTAAAATGGCACCCGGCTACGAATTTTTGGAATACCTACCATTATATTTCAAATCTTGTGCAACTTAGACCCGGTGAGCTACTACAACAATTGGGAAATCAAACCCTTTAAAACCCGACAGAGACTTGATTCAAGCATTTCAACCATTAGAGAATCGAGTAGGTACTTCCTACCTACCTACTTTCTATGTACGTACATTAGTATGCAATATACATGCAAACCTTATAACAATATTCAGCTGTAAATAATCGCATAGTATTTAAAAAATTAAATGGTGTTTACTACCGATCGCAGAATCCCGTTGCCATTTATAAGGTACTATAATTCTAGCTACACTGGTTTGGTTATTCCATTAGTTAAATCAGATTTGTTGGTTGAGTTGCTTTTGCATCGGACAGTTGATCAGATGTTCTGCTTTGGCAATGTGTCCAATAAAATTTGCTTGCCGAAAACGTTCCTACCTTTCAAAGTCAACATGAACAATCTACCACTTTCCTCTAGCAGTACGATGTCAGAAGAACTACATTAATATTCTCAATTGATCAATTTAAGGGAAGAAGTAATACCTGTTTGCAAGCATCTTAGGAACGCTGTTGTTGAAGTATTAAAATGCTTTTCGAAATTATAAAGAAAATATTAAAATGAGCTTTTACATTGAATCGTCAATTTACGATTTTGGAAAAACTATCAAGACATTATGACAGCGGTTTACAATCTTTACAAAGATGAGGATGTTTAAAAATAAAAATGTTCATCTACACCTACGACTAGTTTTTTTTTTAAAGATGAGACGAATACAAATCAAATTTATATCATTTAAATCAAACATATATCTTCGTATAACAACTTTGAACAAATAACTTTCTGACACACTGTTTGCGTAATCAGTTTTAGGAAGCACAGTTTGTGCACACAAAAAAACAAGAATAAACAAATAAATGTCGTGACATTGAAATGCTTGCGGTTTTGTTGCAGTTTCGTATGTTATTATGTATTTTTTTTGTTTTCAATTTTATTTATTTATTTTTGGTTTTGTACGCCATCAGTTCCGCGCATTTAATAAAGATTCATTTTTTTAGCGGTTAGGTCATGCTTTATGTATATAAAATTTGCACAAATGAGATATACCTCTACATACATACGTGCATACGAATATGAAATAATGCATAGTTACGTGTGTCTAAAGTTTTTGCCAATAAAGATATTATTTTTGGCTCTTTTCTTCAGTGAGTGGGAAAGTATCTTTTAAATGACGTATTTTAACGAATTAGAATGCACAAGTTTTGTACATAGAACAAGGTCAATAAAAATTTCGCTTTAAGAATGTTTTATGTAATTCTAATAATATTGGCGATTTTATATTGTTTACTTGAAGCGTTGTTTATTTTAGTGGTAATTATTTAGACCTTTTTTGATTACGGTTTGGTTTAGTTTTCTAATATAAACTATTTAAAAATTAATTTAAATTTTGAACATGACCGAATATTTTCCTTTTTACTAAAAAAAATTAACAAAAAATACCCATTTGAATAAAATGTTATTTACAAAAATATATATTCCTTTTAGTGTAGGTACAAAAAAATTAAATATTCCTGCGATAAAAATTTTATTAAAAGTAAAATCCAATTCCTCCCCATCATGTCGTCCAGATGTTTTAAAAATTACTTAAATCTAGATAACGAAATTTCATTCGTTTGAATAAAATACGAAATCGAACAGGATTAATGTTATTGATTTGGAATATTAAATCTTCAATAACACGAAACGTTTTATGAAAAATTGTCGATCCGAATAATTAATGAACAGACTAGTTCCGTCAACCACCAACGAGTTTTGGTTCAATGTAAATAAAGCAAGACGATCCGGCCATCAAAAGCGGTTGATGGTAGCTCGTCATGATCGACCACTAAAAAGCAATTTATTGCTCCAACGAATCGGCACACACGATTCAAATTTGCAAAAGAAGATTTAAACTGCAATGTGCTATGAAGACGTTTCTGCGAAGAAATACCTTAGAAAAGTTGCCCGGGTAATCGGAAAAAGGGGCGTGGAACCTCCCATAAAAGAAAACTCTTAACCACCGAACCGATAGGGATCAAATTTTCAGACAATCTCAATCTCAGGTCCCGGGAGTTTTCCTGCAAATATTGATTAAAATTGCACAAAGGGGCGTTGCCCCTTCCAGGCGCTATCCTTTGACAGTCATGGCATAGGAGCCAAAGTTTGTGATTTTGGGCACGAGCAAAGCGGGCGGGTAGCTAGTTTCTAATAACTGTAAAAGTAAGCTTTTCTTTGGTAAAATATACATTCATACATATTTAGGTAGGTACTATATGTATATATGTATAGGTATAGGATGTATAGATATAATAATTTTTTCTTGCTTTTTTTTCAATTTTACAACGCAGTTGCCTGGTTTGGCGTAAGTGTACCTGCACTATTATACAAAACTTATTTCCTTTTTCTTTTTAATTCCGTATGAACTCAACATACGAAACACAACGTATGGTCATTAAAGATACGTAGGTACACATTTGCCTGATGACAAGCCATTCTTAAAATTTAGACCGAACGAGATTATGTAAAGTGTGTCCCATCTTGTAGATAGGTACCTCTAATTTTTTTACGGACTTTTGTGGACATCTTTCATGTCTTTCTTCATCTAGACTATATGATTTCATCTATCAAATTCGTCCATCCTTTCTAGGGGCTAATTTAGCTCGTTTGTGTACGTTTTGTAAACACAGAATCAACAGAATCCTAAAAAATGTTGTCCAGGTCCTAATTAAATTAAAATAAATTAAGATTTAAAGATCTAATCGACCAACAAATATGCAATTAGATAGCATACTGTACTGTCTAATAGCATCTACCTATGAAACTGCTTTTCTATAATGTTAAACTATCCACCGAATTATATTATTAGATTAACTTCCTAACGCCACCAAATTCAACCGGAAAAAATTAAGCAAAACAGACCTTTAAAAAACAACAGCACAATGTGTACAATTGTTCAGAGTGCAAAAAAAAATATACATACCTATACCTATCTACATAACTGTTAAAACGTTTTAACAAAACAAAACAAATAAAAGAAGAAGAGGCGACTAAAAAAACAAAAACAGCGCGAAGCGAATGGCTAAATTTATTCCATGATTGCATATTTGAATGGGGTGAGAGCGAGACTTGGAAGTGGGACACTTGTGTGCAAGCGATTTCTTGATTAGGCGAACCACCGCCGCAGTCGTCCAAAAATCGCAACGACATACACGCGATCCTGCATACACAGCAATAGAAATAACAAAAAATGTCACAACTTCAATGTCATTCATGCACACAGGCAGCACAGAATACAAGCCTCTATAACGCTAGCGCTAAAGGCTGCTCGTAAGCCAGTCAGAGTCAAGTAGTCGACGGCGATAAAAGCAGCTACAGCTACTACCAGCTCTTTCATGGCGCATGCGAAGCGCGAAATTTGTCGCATAATTTCCAAAAAGATACGGTGGAGAGAAAGCGGGAACACATCATCACAGCATGGCATGTGCAACCAATCTTATCTGTGTTGGTGTGGTGATTTGCGAATTTTTGCACACATGGTTGAATATAAAATAATTGCCGGTGGAAAAAGCTACAAAAGGGAATTGGAAACGAAATATAATCCCAAAAGAAAAGTCAAAATCAAAAGCGCACACGACGACGATGATACACGAACGATCGTTGAGTGCTCGTGCTTGGTGTTTCATTGGGGCTTAGACGTTAGTGATCAATACCACTATACCACTGTGCGAGCAAGGAACAACGGCGCAATAAATTGATTGCAAATTGCATGCCGCGCACAGTATAATACGAGAGAGATTGCACTCAAGGTCATTCAGTTGGTGCGCCCCACCAATAGCATAGCAGTTGTTGTGGCGCACTGGCAGCGGCGCAATTTCAGCACCAGTGTGTGGGGGTAGTTGTGATTGTGAAGCAGAATTTCTCTAATTCGTGATCACGGCATGGCATGGCGCAGTAAAGAAAAGGAAATAGAAACAACAACCAATTGAATAAGTTCATTTTTTTTGCGAAAGTACCGGTGAATTGTGAATACCTCCCAACCTACTGTGGGGTGCTGCAGTTCTGTGTGTTAGTTTGTAGTAGTGCTTTTACAAGACGTGTCGTCCGGTTGTGCTAGTTGAAATCTAGCAGTTTTCTATTATTTTATTGACAACGCTGCTATTCGCTTTAGAACTGCACATGAGCAAATCTATTTCTGGTAGTGACCAATGACTGCAAGTTATTGTAATCGTGAGTATTGCATTCTGTGCTGAATTTGTTTAAATATAGAAAGGAGTGCCTTTTTAAATATGGTGGATGTCATCTTGTGCGAATAGAAATAGGAAATAAATCGCATCCTTTAAATACAATTTTTAAATTTTATAGATATGTATGTACATATTTATAAACTTAGTAGGTACATATATTTTATGGTATGTACTGTCAAAATGTGCCTGTATTTTTGTAGACATAATTTGTGCGTGCTTATAGAATTCCTTTTCCGATAGTCGAAAGCCTGTGCGTCTACATACCTAGGTAGGCAATATAGGTACCGCCATTTACGTAACACACTGGCGCGTCTCTAAATGTACTTAAAAGCAGACCAAAGTTATTGTCTGATAAGTAACTGATGAAATGATATTATCTGAATTACGAATTATGGAATAAAACTGTATACCTAGGTATAAAGTAGGAATTTTGCTACTTTAATGGACATTTAAACGAACCTGAATAAATTATAAACTTGGTGCATTGATTATTGTTAAAAAGGCACCTTAAAGTTGGACAGTCGAAAGGATAAATATCTAAGAAAGATTTTCAAATTAGCTGTCTGGATTTGAAATGAGATTGTAGATCTCTTGCATTCGAACCAAAAACGAAATTTACGAAAAAAAAAATACCTAGTTGATAGTATGTACCTACATAGGTATTAGCCTAGGGTATTGCATGCAGTTGCAGTCAGGAATTGTGAACAAACTCTGTAGCGCTCACTCGGGGCAGAACGGGGTGGGGCAGATTGGGATGTCAAACCCAAGCCTCTCTCTCAAGAAAAATAAAAAAAAAAAATTTAAACAGTCAAAAACTTCAAATGTTCTAAAAGAAAAGAAGCCAAGGAAAAAATGTTAAGAGAAAAAAACGTCACTAGTTCCGAGGACGAGGAATTTTATTGCAAGGACCTATACTCAATATCGACGGAAGGATGGTGTTCCTGCATTGTGTGCAAAAAATTGGACCATAACTCTTGTGCGGGCATTGAGAGTGAATGACGATGAAGCGACGTTGGTTTGCGAGTTCTAAAAAGACTAAAGCATATCCCATTCTAACCCATATGAAAATGAATTTCTTTTTTCATTATAAACAAACACACTTACCTACATATAAAACTGCAAACATGTATACCTATAGATACAAATAAAAGTTGAAGTCATTCATTAAAAGTTAAATGATGTTTTAATTCCTAAATTTGCAGTAAATATACCGTGTTAACGAAAAACTTTCCCGTTTAGCCCCGGGTTCCCCTACCTAGAACTATGACATTTTAGTTACCTACAGAAAATTCCAATTAGGAATGTGCAGCAGTAACGCCTATCTATGAGTATTTTGGGCCACTATTGAAGCGTTATTATGTACGTCCGCCTTTTTCAATGTACCTAGTTAAAAAAATTGCTTTAATAAAATCCAACGGTGATGAGAATTACCTAATAAGCCCATTTCAATGACAATAAATCAATTTAAACTATCTAATCAGTTTCAGCATTTTACCAAAAGCTTTTTAAGTTTTATCCCTGTAAGGGTATATTATATTGTTATTTTGGGTTTCCTAAATTTCTCCTAAATTACCTACTCCTGAAAATAAAAAAAATTACACCGATACACATTTAGTAAGATAAAACGTACATACGTACTAAAATAATAACTTGACAACACTATTCTCCAACTGTCAAATTGAAAATTCAACTACACAGCAACACGGGACTACATTTGCAATAAAATGTGTGTAGAACATTCACTGATCGCGTTCTCACGGCATTGCATAATAATAACTGCATCTGTGTGTTGTATTCTTACAACACACCGATAATCTCCCTACTGATTCATAATGCTCCATCATCCCCCCAAACCAAACACGCTCTGCATTTTAGTTGTGTGTTCACCAGTTCTGTATTTTGTTGCATGTTTTTCTCTTTGTGATGATCAAAAAAAATAAAAAACATACCTAATGGAATTTATGAAATAAATTATTCTGTCGGCACCACCACACTTCATTTGTGTGTTTCGCATTCAATCGGATCAAAGTTTATTCTATGCATGAATATGTGTGCCAAAAAGAAGGTCAAATGCAATTTTGTGTTTTTCCCGTTCCAGTTCTTCTTTTTGAGCAATTTCTGTTTATTCTGGATCTTGAATATATTATTTTTGATGGGGACTCTGTTTGGGGGCATAGTGGAATTTCCGAAAACTGAATCAATAACACGTACCTACGTATATTTCTCCAGCTTTTGGCGTTTGTATGTGTGCTATTTGGGGCCTCTTCTTAGAAGGATTTTTTTCTAAATTGTGTACACTTTTTGAGTGCGGAAACTTTCCGCGATTGATGTTTTTTTTCTATTTTTTTTTTATTTCCTTTACTTGCGTTTTCATGTTCACTTTTTCGTCGGGAATAAACAAAATTCTCAGAATTTCGTTATGTGTGAGTTAGGTTGGGAATTTAGAACAGACAAAACAAAGAATTGGCACATCTACACGAAAAGATCCTTGAGTTGTTATTTTGAGTGTTAGGACTTTGTTGGTGTTGTGATTTTGTTTTCTTTGGAGAGATAATATTATGTGTATAGTAGAGTGAGTAAGGTAGCTTCGAAGGGGTAGGTGTTTAGTTAGCGCAAGGATTTGTACTTGAAACATTTAATAGAAATCATTTTCAAATATAGTGTAGGTACTTTAAAATTTTAAGGTTGTTAGATACTATAGAAAATAGATGATTTAAGAGGTTTCATTTATTAATTAAAATGGTATAGGTACCTGACTCTGTTTCAAAAATGTTATATGCCTTTCTATGTATCTATGTACCTAGGTACCTATCTAAATTTTTATTTCATCGTTTGGGAACTACTAATGCCATAACTTGTCGAACAAGAATCTCCCTGTACATGTAACTTTGGTTATGATGTAGGTATTATATACCTATAGCGAATTCATAACCGCACAAAACAAACTGGCGGATTTCCAAAATTCCAAATCCAAAAAAACAAACGAAACTAAAACCGATCGTGTGTGCAGCAAGTGCAAACAAGGGGTGTGGTATACTAAAGCCTGACGTATTTTTACGATCTCTCATTACCTTGGTTGCAAATTATTTCTGGTGGGGATACAGCTACATGCTACTCAATACCAATGCAATTTCTGCAGCAAATGTTGTATAATGGGGAAATGGGGCTTTTTCGTTTCTTATATATTTTACCATTTTTACAGTAATGTTGGTGCAAATATAAACGGGATAGCTTATTTTGATTCGTCGGGGCGAATTCAAATTAAATGCAGTGTGTGGGTTTTTATATATTTTTGCAAATTGCATGCGAGCACAGTAGTGTAAGTAACCAATAAAATTGCATGCTGTTGATTTAATTCTGTTTGGCAAGAATGCATAATGTAGGTAGGTACGTTGAGGGGGAGCATTCGTTTTCTTGTCAAGTGCATCAGATATTTTATAAAATGGAGAATGCTGTGGAAAGGTTTTAAGGGCTTCCATTAGTTATATCTATATGAGGATTGCATATAGGTAACTACCTACCAAAAAGTAGCTTTTTTCGCAAACCTGTTTTAAAAAATTTGTGAGTGCGTTTTTTTTTTTTTTTTCATTTGTCTCTATATTTTTAGTAAGAAAATAAATCATTGTCGCTATACATATGCACTTATGTACTTTATTCACTTTTCACCAGCTTTTTTATTAGTAATGACTTGCGGTAATTTTTCCGTTAGCCATAACGCATATGTACACATATCACAATGGAATTTGTTGTTTGACTAAACAAATACCTACATAGTTCAAACTTATATGTGCTGACAGTACAAATAAATACAGCCTGGATAGAGGTATATGCCTACCTATGCATATAATAAATGATCGATACCATTAAAAAAACAAATAAGAGTGGAAATTCAAACTGCAGTTCGCTGTTTAACTCTATTGTTTTAAGCAAAATGGGAATCGCACGTTGGCAGTTTGTTGGCAGTTTGTTTTAATCATTTTTTTTCAACATGTAGGTAGTGTCCAGAGGGTATATATGTATACCTACCTATCGTCATTCGTAACTTTAATATGCTGAGTTTTAACAATTCTACACTTCTACAGGCTACAGTTCTTCGGATCTAGCGAGCAAGGCCTTTGAGATCCTACTATAAAAAATGCTTCTCCCTACGGTTGTCTCATTTGTTCTCTTATGCCCTCAGGGGTTTAATTTTGTGGAAGCTCTGCTCGCGTTTTTGGCCAGAACGTCAACCTTTCGTTATCTACCTTCAATACAGTATCCGCGTACCCAAAACAATTTGAAATTGTTCTGCGAGCACAATACTCTAGTTCATTTGACCGCAATAGAGTTACTTTCAATAATGCTCTCAAAAGTAATGGAAAAGGCAATAAATGTCGAAATAATCAAATATCTAGAAGGCCACCGATTAATAAGCGACAGGCAATACGGATTTCGGAGCTGTCGTTCCACTTGAGACCTGTTAAGCTACGTAATGCACTTATGGACACAAGACATTGAACAACACGGCGAATCCAGAGCCGTAGCCTTGGACATATCAAAGGCATTTGACCGAGTCTGGCATAGAGCCATATTAAGCAAGTTAGCGTCTTATGGATTACACAACAACTCTGCGGATGGATGAAACATTTTCTACTGGGAAGACCGATCCAAGTTGTTGTAGATGGTGTATCATCTAATTCGTTTGCTATAAATGCAGGAGTGCCACAAGGATCTATTCTTTCTCCAACTCTATTTCTTCTCCACATCAACGATTTGCTTGGATCGACAAATAATAGTATCTACAGCTTTGCTGTTGGCAGCACTCTTATATCCTCCATCTCGAACAGTGGGCCTGTGAATGCGGCTATATCACACAGTCAGTCATGTGAACAAATTAGTTCTCTAAATGATGACCTGGTTATCTTTCAAGCTTGGAATCGCTTCGTTTCATAGCGAATAACGCAAAGGATATTTTTTGCAAAGATTTTGAGTCGCATAGTATCTTGCTATGTCAATTGCTTTCAATAATTAGATACAAGTACCTATCTACTTAAAAAAAATGTCACCACCGATTTAAAAAATCCAAACAATCCCATCGATTATTTTACTAATCTGAGGTAGGTATCTACATATTATATTTCTTAAAATGAAACTCCGGAACGGGAATGTACCTACATATTCTCAAAAACCAAAGCATTTCTGTCCATTAGCCTTATCACCGAGAATCCATCCATCCGCGTTTATTCTTCATTTACTTCAATACGATATCTCTATCCTCCTCGGTGTCTGGGTCGCATTTACCCTTTTTATCACTTCGTTATACGCAACCATCCGGCTGTCGTACCTACTCCTGTCTATTTATTTCACAGAAAAGCACAAAAAGATAAACGACGACGGCGGGCGGCTAGAAATCGGGCTAATTAGCCTGTGAAGCCTGTGAAAGTTTTACTTGGCAGTCATCAAAATTGAAATGCTGCCTTTTCTCTGACGTTCTCGTATATATAACGTTATATTAATCCTAATCCTTAGTGTGCCTTATACCAACGGTATAGTAAGGCAAGCAAACACCCCTTCCATTAGACGTCCTTCTTTCTGCCTCATAGGTACGGTACTTTTATTGTATAGCACTTCAGAATCTTTGACAGCTAACATCAGAAACATTTTTCCTCGCTCGCGGATGCAATTCAATCCGGTATCTATGCAGACACACAAACACATATCTACATATAGGTACCTACTGTTTATACAAATGCTTTCAGATATAAAGGGACCATAGACCAAATGCGGGGGGATGATGAGGTTATTAAAAAAGAAAGAAACCGTATCTACCGCACGTGCTGCGACGATGCTGATTATTATATTTACATTCTGAAGCGCAGTTGTTATGGACGATACAACATCCCTTGCATTTCGTTGCATAAATAGAATTAGATTTCCGTTGGACAAAAGTGCAACCCCTGTTCAATAGAAATCAAAAAATCTCACCCTTATGACACATGCCCAATGCATTTTATATCGCAATAATGAACTATGCAACGGTGCGCTTTATAAAAGGGTGATTCTCTATTCCTTGAAGCGAATACATTCTGTCATATACATGCAAAGGGTGAATTCACTGTTTTTTTTTTTATTTCATTTTTAATCATAGTTCATTGCATAAGCATAACTTGTGCAAGGGATGGACAGAGAAAAATCAATAAAAATGTGTATTGCTCCCACGAAAAATAAAACTAGTTTTCAATACACATTCAGCGTCTGTGTATGAACATGCAACACCAATACACCTCTGGGCACACCCCCATTGTGCGTGCATTCAATGGCTTCAGCTTCAGCATACGCAGTCGCCGTATGCAAATATACGCATTACTCACTCAAAGTATACGCAATTTTTCTTCAACCCTTACGCAGAATTTATTTTTTAGGAGCAGACGCATTCCACTGACATGCGTTTAGTTTCACTCTATACCTACCATTAAAATCGTGGATTAATGCCAGGACATGCATAAAAGGGATATATGTATTTATTGTTTTTTCAATTCGATCTCTAATAAAATGTGAAGACAACAAAAACGCAATAATGAAGGTGATAAGGACGTCGTCGAGTATACGTATATATGAAAAAATAAGGGTGGGTTATACTTGAGTTCCATTTTCCAACTAGTATAGCAGAAGGAAAACCCGAAGGGAAAAGCAATTTGTTTTATTTTATTTTCTACTTCAAGGAAGAGAAGCCGTAAAACGCACTCTACTACCCAAGTAAATTCCAATAAGATAAAAGGGCACTCTTCGTGTAAGGATACGCATGCGAATATGTGTGTCAAGTGTGTGCACTACGTATTTCTTTGCTTGGTGGGGTTATTTTGGTGTGTCGCTGTCATCACAGACAGTTACTGAAATGATAAATTGGCAAAAACATGTAAGAATACACTTGTATTATAGCTTGTCCTTTAAAGGAAGTGTTGTAAGAGTGCAAAAACTCGGGCAAAAAAAAAAAAAAAAAAAAAAAAAACAAAACATCACCTCATAATATGACGGTATGGTTTTATTACTTTAAAGCTTTTTATGGGTTGTATACTCTGGTATTCGCAATTGATTTAAACAACTTAAGGAAAAGCTATTTTTTATTGCTTTACATATTTGGAGAACCAATATAATGGTGCTATAATTTGTTGCACAGAAGTTGACACTTTCACGTCGGACGTCCGACAAGACAACATATCGAAAATTATACCTATCGCTTATGTCTTATGTGTCATTCACAATTAGGTTTATCTAAAAATGTTTTTTGTTATTCCATTATTTCAAGACAAACTATTTTAGTTTAATTCATTTCTTAAGCGAAAGTGCTAGGAAGGTGCAATATTGCTGTACTTTCTGCTGGTAAATTGATTTTTAATTTCCTTAAAAGATACTTTTTATTTGGCGCTTTAAAGCCGAAGACATTATCGTATTTTTGACTCCATAATTTCTCTTGCATGCTTATTATTTTTAGAACTACAAGCAAAGACAGAACATTTTCTTTATCACGGACGCCTTAGGCTGCTGCGGAAAATGTCTGACATCAAACATCAAAACTCAAAAGGGTTCTGCAAGGAAAACCCTTAAAACTCTAAGGACAAGCGTTGATTAATTGAAAATAATTTCCTGGTGAGAAATTCAGAATATGGTGAGGTATATTTGTTTTTGGTATATTCCTGCACCGAGAAAAGGCCCGCCCAAACCAACAGCAGAGAAGATCAAATCATTTCGAACAAAAAAAGGAAAACTGCAAATTACGAATTGCGATGTACTGTACAAACATAAGTATATATGTATACAAAATTTGTGGGTGTACGGGGATTATGCAACGTCGGTGGTTTTATTTCATCCTTGTCTTGTTCCCCTCGGGCAGTATATATGTATTCTGCTGTCATTCTTCAATTGCACAAGACCAAGAAGAAGACGAAATTCCCTTGTGACACTGTGAAAGCAAAAATGTCCCAGAATAAATGGAAGGCATATAATCCCGGAAAAGGATACAGCATAAAGTCTACTTATATGACTGTGCCAGTGTATGTGTAAATATATGTATGTTGGTGTTCAAACGTTCGCGTTGCACGAAAATTGCGATACTAACTATATTTGGCAGGCGGAAGGGACAAGGTAGTGGGGCGAAAATGTTATACAATGACGTAAGCAAAAATTGCCTACAGCAGAAAAATATCAGCAAAACTGTATAGCTGGCTGGCATTGCATGCGACGGCGGCCCCATTCCACACGCACACTTCAACAACGTTCTCCAGTTGCCTCTATGTATCCTTGGTAGGTATGTGCTCAACACTGAACCTTGAAGCTCTTGCCTGGACGGACATGGCCGTTCGGTGAAATAATTCATTGAAACCGACGCCTGTTGTGGGAGGGTGGGGTTTTGTGTTTTGCTTTTCTGCAGGATGTTTCTTAGAGCTACCCTGCAGTTCGTTGGGTAAGCATGTCGCTGTGGCCTATAGCCCGTTAAAACAACGATAACATCACCACTCACGATATTTTTTTTTTTTTTGTGTTGGAACATCATTTGAAAATTCGGGGAGTTGGTGGCGGTTGGACAAGTTTCATTTGCGCAGCACACTGGTGGCATGAGAAATCGACCAAGAGGATGTAGATGGTGGGCTTATAGGTACCTTGTTATAAGGGAACAGGCCATCACTTGTCCGAAACGTAAAAAATCAAAGAGTAAATTTGAAACGATTTCCCATGTAACGACTTGCCTCTGGACATACACCGGATAGC
Organism: Cheilosia scutellata; assembly: GCA_955612985.1. Classification (NCBI taxonomy): domain Eukaryota; kingdom Metazoa; phylum Arthropoda; class Insecta; order Diptera; family Syrphidae; genus Cheilosia; species Cheilosia scutellata. The sequence continues at coordinate 136,059,398 of OY015311.1, forward strand.
ATACCCATAGGTATAGTTGCTGATATTTTGTTTTGAATTTTAAATGCGATTATAATTTCGAATGTAGATAGGAATCGTTATTTCTCTTTTTTTAGTAGGAAATCTCTTTAAGTCGAAGAGAAAACAAACTTTTTATTTTTACTTCACCCATCACCCCCACAGCTGAATTAAAAGACACCCTATTTGTTTCTCGATTGTGCAACCCCAAACCTTTTCGTACCAAAGTGCTACATAAAGAAAATATGTTTTTAATAATTTCCTTGCGTAAGCGTAACCTTGCAACCAGAATAAAGAAAGTGAAAGAAGAGCCAAAAGAAAAGAAGACATTTTTCCTTTTCCACCGCTGGCGCTGTTTACTTGGAAACCATGCATAAGCTCCATTCTTAACCCACACACATATACATATATGCAGTATACAATTACAATGGTTACTAGGATTTTCACTTTCACTTCGCTACGTCTGTGTCCTTGTGTACATATTATTTTTCTTTTGTATGAAATTTTCTCTCTCGTCGGTTGTACTTTCTTCTGCGTTTATTTTTTTTTTTCCAAATTTTCTTAGGTATGTTGTTTTTTCTCAACGAGAAGCATTCATGTTGACACCACGTGGGTTACCGCACAAAACAACGCACGACATACCTATATAGCGAAAATAGAAAGACGAATATATAATATATACGTAGCACACTGTTATCTTTATTAGCTCCACTCACGCAAATTGCATGAGAGGGGTCATGGAGGGATAGCACACAAAACAAAAAAAAAAAAAAATACGAATGAACACACAAAAGCCTGGATAACATCATAACAATAACAAAGTATTTGAGGTATGGTAAAAAGGAGTTGAATTTAGACTCCTTGCCTGGTTTAGGAAGGTGGTAGTGGCGGCTAATACAAATAAGTGAAAGTGAGAACCTTTTTTGACAGAAATTAACGGTTTCTGCATTTTCACCTTGTTTTGATGTAATCTCGTTGGTTTCTTATTCCAAGTGGGGTTAAATGTGTTTTTTTTTTTCTTTTAAGTCGATTTTTAATTTTTAGTGGGGTTACAAACGGCATTGATCGGCGGCGCTTCGCAGTATCATCATAATCCAACTTTGTATATATTTTTCGCGTGAGCCAAACCCAGACACCGTTATGTATTTGAAAATGAAAGTTGACTCTACCCCAAAATGCGTTGTGCCCCGATCTGTTGGATTTGGTAGACAACTATCATACAGCTGAAACTTATATTTTTTTAGGAGCCGGGTAATATGGTGTTGACTGTCAACTAACGAATTAACAACGCAACGTATAGAAGCGTTGTCGTATTGGGATATTAATTCTTAATCTATCTACATATTTACAATCTTGTGAATATGTATTCAGATGCATGCAACTAGGAACAAGATTGGTCTATCTGATTATTTAGGCAATGATTATAATTTCGAATCTATTGCTCCGTATACTACATATACCTAATAGTTTTAAGAAAAACTAAATAAATAAATAAATAGGTAGCGCAACAGGCGGGTAGACACCCTAGGCCTAGCTTCTCGCAACCATTCGTTTGTGTGAGTTTCTATTTTTGGGACGAATGAAAGGTGCCTACAATTTTATGCTGAGTCCGAACGGCTGAATTGTTAAGCTTTTTGCGGAGAGTTATATTCTCGGATGTTTGTCAGACGCTCGCGAGATGTAGCGCAGTAGAAAAAACCTTAAGATGTAAATGTAATTTTTTTTTTCCGAGGATCGAACGATCCCATGCACAGTAGTCCAGCACACTAACCACTGCGCGCTGCTGCGCCCTAGACTAGCAAAACTAGATTTCACAAAACGTCGATCCCCAAAATATATTCGTTTACATTTAAATAGCGTAGGCCTAGGCACTTTTTTGTATAACAGTTTTTATAAGTTTTTTAAGAAGAGTTTTTGTCAATAAATCAATCCGAAAAAAGAGCATTCAAGCTATACCTAACATATACTGTTCACAATTTGATTATGCGAGTTTTCTAAATTAATTTAACAATTTAGTATTATCTACATACCTACGTACTTTTTTTATTATTGATCAATTATTTAATTCTATTTTATTTTCAGGTAAATTTCATAAACGATGGCGCTGTATACCTATACTTATTTAACAATATGTACATGTACATATATATGGCATGTAAGTTCATTAAGCCTTACCTACTATATATCATTTTAAATGAAAGTTAATATTATTTATTAAATTTCACTATTTTGAGTGCGTAAAATTTAAACTGATTGTAGGTACCTAATTAATTAGGATTCGTGAAATTAATCCGACCCATTGCATTCATGCTTGGGATAGGTGTTTATAATTCTTGTAAGTCCGTGCTAAGAAATTTGCTTTACTTTGCATTACTAAAAAATTGTTAATTTAAATCAAATCAAGTTGATTTTCATGACTAAGAACTTTCGAGTATACATACATAGATAGCGATTTCGAATTGTTTATGCTTTCTAGGTTCCTTAGATTTGTATTCTTTTGCATTTCTTCTTAATGGAGGGTAAGCCTATATTCCCCCAAAATGCAATAAAAATGTCTGATACATTTATTCCGCATAGTCCTACTAGTTTTTGTGTCCAAACTTTCATTTTCACGTTGCAAATCACGCAACCAATTCCTGGAAACTCCTCTAGTAGGGGTGCCTTCAGCTACAATAAATTCCACAGCTCATCCCATCTATAACTACAGGAAATGCAAACCTGTGTCTATGTACTAACCCTCCTCTTTCAGAGAAAAACATTTTAATTAATTTTAGTATTCCCTTTTAAACCAGAAGTTTGAATGTTTAAAAAATAGTCGCAAAAAAAAAATTAATAAAAACAGAGAAGTTCATTAGCGCGCGCATGCATCATATTGTCTGCTATTTAATAAAAAAAATACATAAATGTTTGGTGAAAATTTACATTAACAAGATTTTCCCAAGACAAAAACAAAAAACAATGACCCACCCTCGTGTTATGGCATTCCAAATTTCTTGCCGTTGATTAAATACCTCGTTAGCATGCAATTCAATCGTTAAGTGTTGCGCCTGAGGTTTTCTCTGCCGCGATTCAAAACGGCATATAGACAAATCAACGAAAGTAAAAGTGAAATATCGCAAAAATTAACAGCAAAAATAAACGAGAATTCCATTATTTACCCCTTACAAAAGTGGTTGTGGTGGTAGGTAGGTTGATATTTGCTATTTTGTGATTTGTTTGCTTTTTTTTTTGCCTATACCGCTTCCTGTTCGTATCAATAGGCGTATGTATGTAAATGACGTCTGCATTTATATGTATACATCAGGTAAAAACCAATCAAGAACATCAATAAAAGGACGACGTCCATCAACATCCTTTGGCCATTGAAGTTCTGCCTGATGTCTGATGGTGGCGCTGTGACGACGACGACAGCAGCAGCGGCTGTCACTCAACGATAAATGGTTTCCCCAAAAGTCCCGACGTGAATAAGAGAGTGAAAAATATGACAAGGGCATGGGATAGGTATTGGAAATCAGTATACCCTATACCGCCCACAAAATTATTCAAAAGGTATCACGGATTTTTTGTTTCATGTTTTTCTGCGTATATGATACCGGTTGCCACCATATATTTCATAACCACTTACCTCTGACCGTTAAAACAAAAACTCGAATAATATCGACAGTCATATTGAAAATGCGTCCTACGAACAATTACTCCTCCATCTCCTTTCCATATTTTCAACCTAAATGGGGGAGCGAAATAATAATAATTTCTCTCCTATACCATTACATTTTTTTCTGCTTTCGCTTCGGCCCGGTGTGAGGTGTGATCGTGATAAACAAAGGGAAGACAAAACATCGTGTCCACTCCAAAGTACCCACAGATTCCACATGAAAGCCATCCTCTCCCCAAACAGAACTCATTGAATATAAAAAAAAATTCGTATAAAAATGTGCGTAGGTATATTTAACAATGCATACAGTGGAAAGGTACATATGTATATGTATTTGATTTTCCTAAGGACATTATAAAAAAAAACATTTTTAAGGGTTACATATTACCAAAGACAATAATAAAATATTTAAAATTATTCTAATTAAACCCGCCGCGCCGTTTGAAATATATGTAATATATATTTATGTATTTATATTGCTTGTTTTCACGAATATAAAAGCACTCAAATTTAATTTTCAACCCCTTGGTCAAGACTTGAGGCACTTTCGCCGAGCTATCTAGTACTGGCTGGTTAAACTCTATCACTGTTTCCCAACGACCAGTGAAGCAATGAGCGGCGACTACCCCAACGTTCAAAATTGCAAACAGAAAAAACATCAGATTCCCTATATTACACATAAAAATGAAGAAAAAATGTCTGCACAAATACAGTCAAGTTTGCCTAAGAACTATAGTCTCTCTTGCTCGCATTGAGATATACGTAACGTATCCATATACAAACAAGAAAAAACAAAAAAAAAAATCGCAAACGTTCTACTCTCCACTCCACATATACGCGGGTGAGTATTTTCAAGGATGTGAGGATATCTACCGAAAAAATCGTTTATTACTTACTCGCATCCTGCATCCTGGGTAGCTTTCAGTTTTTTTTTTGCTTTTGCAATCCCTTTTTCGTTGGCACTCTATTGGCTGCCCCCACATCAGTTTTTGCCGTCCATAGCAAAGATTTTTTTTCGCGAAACCGTCCCATATCACCAGTGTGCATGCATGCTGACCGGTATTCATTTATTGTATCCCCCAACAGAAGCAATAGAATCCTCTTTACTCCTTCCATCAAAAGTTGGTTTCCGTTGTTTTGTTTTTTTCTTGCTCTTCCGCTCTCAAACAATAATATAGGAAAGGAAAAGGAAAATCGGAAAATACTGTAAATTGTGTAGGTAATGCTTTGACTATATATTTGTATGACCAGCTTGAAGTCGTTATTAACATTCACATCCTACTGGGAACAGTCTAGAAACAAGAAATGAAAATAATGCCAAATATGCCAGAAACTAGAAACAACCAACGTCCGGTAGTTTAAGGCAAATACTCTTTTCACAAATTGAACTTTTCTACTGGATGCCTTGTATATTTGATTCCCTTAAAGAACCTCTGACATCGGATTCGATGAAGCCTAACTTCAATACAGAAGTCAGAGGATATATTTTTGTTGTTCGTATAATAGTTTCATTCATATCGTGCTATATCATATAAGGTATTTTCAATTTCGGTGATTAACAGCGGCTTGTTATAGTGTAATGGAGCAGTTGATATTGGTTTTGCCTATCAAGCGACTTCAACATTGTAGTATTTGGCCACATTTTACAACAAAAGATCGAGGTCATGAAGTAATCAATAGATCTGCGATCGGAATCCTCATAGTCTATTTAAACTAGCCCAACTACTTGGTGAGAATCAAATTAGCACAGCAATTCAGATCTATATATTGCATACTAAACAGTTACCATTACCAGTTACCAGTTGTTTACTAGCGTGGAACATGTTTGCACAGCAAAATCAATATCGACTTAAATCTTAACCTCGACCTTATGGCAACATTTTTAGCTATCCCAATTTCCAACTTGATATAGCCTGACAGAAGAATATGTCCGCAAGAGAGGGTTTATATGGAAGATGGGAGTTCTATCCTTATTCATGTTACTACGGACAAGAAAGTACGATGTGAGTTGAGACAAATTTGTCGAAATTGCTTCTGTCATACAAATAATTCTTCCAAAAAACATGGCCTTTGCCATCTTTGATGACGAGTGACAGCCTAAGAGAATGCAAAATGATGAAATCTGAAAAATCGTAGATTTCCATTTCGGCACTGTAGTATGTATAGCTACTTGTCATTTCTCGCGAACATAGGACAATGACGAACATTTGAGATTATAATTATCATGAGAAAGCTTGTCAATTTAGCCAAAAGAAGCTACACCTATATAGGGCCATTTCTATGCCCCTATTGTGCTAACTATTTAAAGCAGTCTTAAAAGCTGTCAATTTGCTTCAAGCTCAATAAGAGTGACAAACAATTTTCTATTGAAGTGGCATCCTTAAGAGCTCTGGAGATTATTTGCACGTATTTTTTTCTTTGCTATATGAAGTCCTTTGGGATAACCCAACGTAAGGTGTTCACCGTTGCATTAAATTCGTAGCCTGTATGCCTATCCATCCACTCATGCATTTAAATTTTATTCATTTGAGTGCGGGAAAAAAATGTCCAAAAGGAAACCCATTTAAATACATATTCAAAGTTGATGGAGACTGTCGCTAAACCCCCTCCACAGTTCGAGATAACGATCATAACGATACAGCAAATGGGAAAATTTGAAAATTCAATAAAAATGTAAACTTGATTTACTAATCAAGTGCTGTGCATGTACGGCACGAGGTTGGATACGCGTGTATACTGCCCAACGAATAGGGTTAAATTCATTTGTTTGATTCCACCATAGAACTTTTGTTACAGGGGGAGCATGGTATAGGTAAATGATTCATCCTCCATATCGAATGAGGTTCTGTTTCGCCAGTTGGTGGCAGACAAATAGACAAGGAAAAAAAAGCCTGAATGCCTATTCTGATCCTGGCATTGATTCCGCTGGCTTAATCGAACACCAAAAACCACTCTGCCTCTGATTCCCTATCTCCTGGAACACCCGGTACCGGTAGGGTATATACATTCAGCATCTCCATGCGACATTTCACGATATACGCTGCCTCGTAGCATTATCCTCCGATGAATACGTATACAATATGATTTTCTTCTTTTTGCCGAAATCCAATGATGTCCGCTTGGACGGATTTTGACAGATCTACACGTTCAACCCTTCTTCTTTGAATGGGGTGGCAATACTGTATTTTTTATACCCGTTCGTATCATTTCGGTCTGTGTTATGACTTGGCGCATAAATATTTTTTCATTCCATCAAAATAATACATAGGGGTAGTTTGCAGATACATTTGCGTTTTTTTTTACTTGTTTTTAATTTCTAGTAGGCAATCGTTTATTACCATATACACAACCTGACTGCGAACACTTTTTTTGGTCAGTTTTTTTTGGCAAAAGTCCATTGATGCGGCTGTTCGAGGATTTTAAATTCGATAGCCATCAATTGCTCTTTTTTTTCTGGTCGATACTTCTTTTTTGTTGCCTGCAGTTTGGGGGTAAATTTCGATAATTTTTGTTCAAAAGTTTCATATATGTCCTTTGCGAGATTCAACTACCCGTGACATTTAAAAGTTACCATCCCTCAAAGTATCGCATAGGTCTCTGATGTGGTGGCATGTTGTAGCTTTTCATTTATGATGGAAAATATATTGTGCTCGTGAAAATCTCGTTATCTGTATATAGGAATACCGTGCGTGCATTGAAATTGTAGCATTACTCGTCTACCTTTTTGACGTTTGATTGAGATTTGTTATCCATCGAAAGTATCAGTTGGAGGGAGTCCTACCGTCTACAAAACTATAGGAAAGGGCAGTTTTTTTTTGTTGAGCAGATTTTACTAAAATATTATACGTTTAAATATTTGTTTAAAAGATATATCATTTCATAAATAATATGCATCTGCTTAAATATTTAATTATAAGTTTTTCGTTGTTTCCTTATACACATCCAATTTTAACTTTAACAAGCAACACACCAATTTAACTTTAAATAATTACGCACACCATAGTAGGTATGTAAAGAGAATTAGAAAACCTAGTTCCCTTTTCGAAAACGCAAAACGCATGACGATCAAGAATCTATTTTCTCCACCACCCCATTCATCAAGCTCTGCTTATTTTCACATAAATTGCATACTCCAAGCAATTATTTTAATTTTGGACATTCATACGAATGAAAAGTGCTTTTTGTAACAAAAGTAAACAAATTAACGCATGTTGCATGCATGCGTCTAAAGTACCTGCTAAGGGGCTCCCGTGTAAACCGATCGCATCTTATGCATGTTAAATTACCTCAGAAACTGTCAAGAGCCGAAAAGGCATCAAATCAATCTCGAGCAGTGGCGGCTTTATATGTCGCTTCTTTGGATTTGATACTTATTCTGATTACTACCTAAGAAATGGTGTAGAAGAGGGTACAAAGAAGAATGCGTAAGACCCAAAATAATAAGAAAGACAGAAATAATTATGATACAAAGGTGATCGCGCTCAAGTGAAAAAGAACTGGACGCCAGGAGGAGACTCTTTGATGTAAGTAATTGTAAGTGATCATTATCGCAATCATGTAACTTCCACTGTACCTAGTATCTACATGTGGGGTATTCTATTCTTGAATACATGTTTTCTTGTGTTATTTCATTTCTGGTTGTTTGGTTTGTTTTTTTTTTTTTTAACGGCGAATGTTGTAACATTGATTGCATAAAAAAAGTATAGAAAGAGACCTTAAATACGAGTGTGGGGTTGTTCTGTTTCAAGTTATAGGTGATGAAGAATAGCCCTATTCGAGAAGACCGGAAATTTAAAAGTTTTCTACCAAAGCTGCAGATAATAAGAGGACTATACACTATATGCATATACATTTATGGATATACACATTTGGAAGCCGTGTTGGTCCTCGTTTTAGACGGGGATATTAAAAAAGTATTTAATTTGTAATAAATAAATATGTAAAATCTCTCTATACTGTAATAATAAGTTGATAATAATAGTTCATTCTATTGTGAGTCATACAATTTTGCATGATTTCATTTAGCACATCTTAATTTTTACCCCCACAGAAGTTTGTGCACACTTTAGGCAGTGTACATATGCATTTGTTGGGTTTGTGATGAAATCTCCTTTTCCAAAATCCCTTTCCAAAATTGAAACTTAAGACAATCCTTACTTGGACGAAAGGTCTATATTTTCTTTGGCCTATACATAAATTAATACTATGAAATATCCGCAAAAAAAAGATGTGGACAGGATCTGGTTTTTGTTTGATGTTTCTTCTAAATCTTCGATTATAATTAAAACTCAATGATAAGTCGTAGGCATCTAAAAATCCTATTTAACCTATTTGTTAGTTTTTGGACTCTATATCATATTTATTCGAACTACATCTTCTCATTTTCTCTGTAAACTCACCGGTTTGCCTATAGCAATCATATGCAACTATCGTCAATTCTTTCAGGTCTTATTCCGCACTACATATCTAAATAAATATTAATCAACGTCGCGCAATGAAGATAAGTTTATCTTCTTAAAAGCCATTTCCAAAAACACACATTTTTTTGCGAACCAAACCATTGAAGGACCTTCTATTGGCCCTACTTTAGCAAAATTAAGAACAACTAATAGCACAATTCTTGACGATGCTCAATAACTAAAATAGCTCATGGTAAAAATCTAACAAAAAAAAAAAAAATGAATTTACAAATAACCATTCTGAACTATTTTTTCCATAAAAGGGATCATCATTAAGTCGATTAACCCAACTTATCTATGCACCCCTCCATTCGTCTAATAAAGAGAGAGTTCCAACAACTGCTTCGAAAACTTGAAACTGTTATAGGCATACTGTAGAGACACATTCTGTGGCTTGTATTTCGCATCAATGGCATTTCAAATGGGGCCAATAGATAAAAAGGATGAACATTGCTGTGAGCATTATTTAGGTAACCGTGTAACCTAGTAAAAGTTATTTTTATATAAATATCCCGAAAAACATGAAAGGGCACACACAGCCACAAGCACACTACTGAAAAATTTCCTCTTTGATGAATTTGTCGTAAGGTATATTATATATCCTTTTATAAATTCGGTAAGAATGCGCTATTTGTCTGCTACCACTACCACAGCTACTGCCATTAACTAACGACTAGAAGTTTCTTCGAAAATATACTTAAAAGATATCCTTTTGCTGGTTGGCTGGTCTTTGTCTTATCAATTTTGTGTATCCTATGCGTATCGTTTTAAAGGAAAAATGTCAATGTGTGTCATCGTAGTGTTGCTTCAGCTTCTCCATCATTCAAAAGGATAAGAAGCACTTTAGTTGTTCACTTTTATCCTTTTTTTGCTGCCACTGCTGATGCTTTCTTTGTTGCTTCGATGATTCAACTAAAAATAAACCCTACAAAATAAGGCATCCCCATCGAATTGATCTACACAAGCAGAAAGGAGGCAACGGCAACGTCTCTTCGTTCCGTCTTATAACGGCATCCATAGCAGCAGCATCGTTTGGAGTGAGGATTTACTTTTCGAAAATGTGCGTCGTATCTCGTACCTCGTACCTTTCAATGCACAAGCAATAGCAATTCGTCAGCAAGTTCTCGACAAGGGATAGAACTTTTATACACCACCGAGAGGGAGTGATGGTGTGAGGGACATACGCGTGGAACTGCTTCTTTTGGACTATTTTCATCCTTGAAAATGTTATAGAAATTGAGAGTCCTGTTGAAACTTTAATAAGCAAACGGAAGCCTGTAGGGAGGCGGTATAACTTTTGACACACTGGGACTACACGCATACAAAGGCAGCGCTGCCACCCCATACACCCCTACTCCAACTGCGTGAAAAATTCGTTGAATTGCAAACGTAACGAAGGAAAACTTTCGAGTTGTTTTCCTTTACGCATTTCCACCATCTATCGCTTCGTTCTTCTCATCGTGTTTAAATTCGATAATACACCAAACAGTTGTTGTTAGGATGGTGTGGTCGCAATGGGGTAGCGGAGACGGGGTGCTGCTGGCAGCAAATATTCTGGGGTGGTGGTGGGCTGGCATTGGTCTTATTTTTGGGAGTTTGTTGGATGTCAGTGTACAGAAAAGGTGACACGATGAGAGAAATTGCTTTTGTTGTGTGCGCCAGTGTGTTGCAACAGCATTATTCTTCTAGGGATCCTAGGGGTTGATGCGGTAGTGGGTGGGTGATTTGGTTGCTGTTTTTTCTTTGGCAACTGTATTATTCAGTAGAGAGGAAGAGGACATGAAACGAAAAACAACATATAACGCAACGGAAAGCGAAAGTTTTCCCTCGTTCGTCTTATGTAACACAAGAAAAGAGGGAAGGAAACATTTTCCTGGTTTTTGTTGTTGTTGCTGAACTGAAAGTGAAAGTGAATTCAAGCGAATATATATATAGAAGGGTCTGAGAGATGGTGGTGTGTTGTTCTTGTTCAGCTGTAACATGACAGCCTGTGGTGCGTTTTTACCATCTTGTCCTCTTTCGCTCTTCGTCCTCTTCGGCTTTTCCTATCAGAATTAATTTTCCAAATAAGAATTAAAGTGGGTACAAGTATAAGAAGAATATTTTCCCAAGAGGGATGGGACACAGAAAGAGAGAGAAACGCTTTTTCAGATGGTGCAAGCAATGGGAGGTTGTTAAGGAACTGGGACAAATAATTTTTATTTTTTTTTTGTTCGTTTCGTTTTCCTTTTGGGAAAGTGAATTTTCTTGATAGCCGCAGTAGGTACAGTTGCATATGAATGTATACGTGCGTATATATGTAATAGACTATATAAAAGAGGAAAACTTATGAAAACATTATTCGTACACACTGGGGACAGGAAGAAGAAATGCTCGTCGGGAAAATTGATGTTTAGAGGGTTGGAAGTTTAGAATTTTAGAATGGACAACTGATGGATGATGGGCGGTTGGGTTGGGTATAGTTGACAGTGAGGAGAACTTTAATAACAGCCCCGTGTTCTATGCGGTAGGTGCGGTAAAGTGGGCAGGACGATGTGGAATTGAAAATGTTGTACTTACCACTTGGTAGTGAAAGTTTTTGACGGGTTCAATTTTTAAGTTGTAGGTAGGTACTTCTGGTGCTGAAAAGTTTCTTTAAAATTTTATAATTTCCTCTTGGTGATGGTGATGATGGCCGAAAAGAATGCTTAAGGACAACTTTTTTTAAAACACTTTGCTATATATTTTACACAATTTTATAGGAAGGGGGATATACAGATATACATTAGAATCTCGGAAACATAAACGGTTCTATTAGATATAAACAGTTCGGAAGGATGACGATTTTTTTGCCGCCATTGGAGTGTTCCAAAACATAAACGCGTTGAAAGTTAGGTACTCGAAAAGATGAACGTTTGCTTCCAATTGCATTTTTTCCTGTTTTTTTTTTTTTTTTTTTTTTTTTTTTAGTTGTATTACGATGTATTTAAGTTACGCTATGTATGTACATACTTAGTTTTGCAAATTCTTCAGTGTAATTTGAATTTTGTAGAGGAAAGATGCGTCTAGTTAAGGGTAAAGATACGTTTTTAAACCTTAAGCAAAAATGTGAAGTGCTAGAAGTGAAAATCTGGAAAGCGTCCTATCGAAGCATTGCAAACAAATACGGAATCGCTATATCCACGATTGTGGGAATAAGAAAAAGGTATGGTGCGTATAAAACATCGACAACTTTCTTACGGCCGACAGTCTACCATAGAGCAGTTTTTTAAGAAGAACGTATTTAAATGAGGCTGTTCTTATACCCTTTATGATAAACTTTTTTATTTTTGTTGTTTCTTGTTTTTTTTATTAAATAAAATAAATTATTATTTTGATATACCTACATATTTAATGTTTTTATGTAGGTATGGCTAAACAATCTTCTTTAACTAAAACTTTATGCTTGAAAAGATGAACAATTCGACGAGATGAACAGGACCTGTTTTCCTATCTGTTCATCTTTCTGAGATTTTAGTACTGTACATAATTTAGTATTTAAGAGCTTGGGTTTTGTGATTTAATAATTAAAATTAAAAATAATCGAGCCTCGATTCGACTTGACCAACTAATAGCGAGATATATTATAAGTTTTTGCCAAACATTTTATTTCGATAGTTGTATAATCAACATTATTTCAACAAATATGTAGTTTGTTCTATCCTCTGATCAAAGTGGCGTGTACATTTCCAACCAAAATAATAAAATTAACAAAATTTCCAGACAGACTATTTATAATTCCAGTTAACGTGCATATCTCCGCCTATTTGATATTCCGGAAAAGTGGTTTAGAGGTCAGATTAAGTGTTGTGCGTTCGACTCCCCCCTTGCTTCGCCAGAAACAACACTAAACCGACAACGCACCGATTGCGTAAACCTATCCAGTTTATTATTCTTTATAATTAATTGCCGGTGGGTAATCAAAATGCAAAATTAACCACACCGCCAGTGAGGAATACTCAAGTTGCGTCTACAATAAATGGATTGTTAAAATTGAAGCTACAATCATTTTCAAGGTGAATTCCAAGGCAAACTACTCTACGCATTCTCCATACGCATGTAAATTTATCTGACTATACAGAGAGACACTTCAGAACATATTGCCTTCCTTCTTCCTCTTTAGAAAATCCAAACAATTTTCCTTACTATTTTTGTTAAGCTGTTATTCAAGTTTGCAGCTACACATACCCGCTCTAACAACAAGACGTCGAGCCCGAGCAATGTCAATTGAGGGCGCATAGCGATATTTTTTTCCTTATAACTCCGTCACTATTTCCAGTCGCCTCCGTTTTTACTTGAGCTAGCTGAAGGGCAAAATAATTACGTACAGTGCTTATAAACTATACGCACTACCGAATCTCGTTTGCGGTAGTGCGTATAGAAAAATATTTCAGTAATTTAAAACGATATGCTCTCCCCTTTTAAGTGTATGGGTATCTATAGTGCGGTGCGCTTGCGGTTACAAAATAGTTACACGCCTTTAGTTAGTATTGGAGATTTGTGAAGTCCACTGCCAGTTTGCATTACACTTCCGTCATTGCATTGTTAAACCGAGATATATTTCAAAAAAGTTCCTAACACGTTTTTTTTTTTGGTTTAGTCGACCTACATTTTAACCGGCGGCGACGATTGTGTCACGCTCAAAGGATGGAAAATATTATGCGGATAGCTGCGATGCTGCAATTGATTAGCGTTGACGTACGCTATGTGTCATCTACTATACATTCAGTTGTTAATTGCCCTTTGGAGCTTTTTTCGTTTGATTTGGGTATAGGCTTTTGAATAGTGCTTAAGCCCAACTTGAATCTATACCTCAATGTGACATTGGTGTTAGTATGCAGCATTTCCGCTTGGGTATGTTCAATGATAGCAATCGAGGATGGGATGGTGCTGATATGTGTTTTGTATTTGCTTGTTAGTTGTTTTTGTTTGTTTTTCTGATTTTAATATTGGGATCGATACGTGTACATACGGTACATATATAACACGTAATCATATAGAGTTTCGAACTTAACTAAATAAGAAACTGAAGCATTTGTTGTGTAAGCATTGCGACTTTTGAAAAATATATGATCAGAGAATATTTTATTTGCCAATGGTCTTCTGATAGTAATTTGTTGTATAGCTTTTTTACTTTTACAGTGTGTCGTGTAACTTGCAATTTCAAGCTTATGGCCAAATTTATTTTTTATTTAGGTATTTGTAGATAATATAATCTATTAAATGGGTTCCAGCTTGGCTACTGATTAGGTAGAGATATCCCTTCAAAAAATGCATCTTATCTGCTTTAGCTATATGCAGCCCTAAGTAGCCAGAGCTTCTCATTGGAAGACAGTGCTTGTTTTCATGAGTCTTATATATAGATAGATGGCATGTGATTGCATCAATTTGGCATTTGCATTCCAAATAATATAATACATCATACGAAGTGTCGAAGTCGACCAATTGCGGTTTGCGGATAAGCACTACTGCATACAGCAATTGTACCATAGAGGCTATTAAGCCCCAAGTCCTGGCTATTGCTCTTTTACAAAATAAAATGGACATTGTACGAATTCTTAATTCTTGCCCTACATTGAGGCTCCAATTTATAGTTCTCTGGCAAGATACTTCACGCTATCCGAAAAAAGCAATTCTATTCTATCAAGCTTTGGACTAAATAGCAGTATAGGTATCTTCTGCTTTCTGATAAAGAGGACCAGTTCTGGAGTCCTTTAGTTAGCGCTGAGGCTATGGTAGCCTCTTTAACTGTTAGTTGTCGTCCTCAAATGGCAGAAGTCAACGGCAATATACAATTACCGACCACATAGAGAGTCTGAGATCATCCAACTAAGCCGAAAAAATTAATATTCATGCTTAGAATAACGATGTTGTTCTGTTTGTAGGTAATTAATTTTTATATAGCCAGTTATTTAACAGGGAGTCATCCAAGAAGTCCTAAAACTAATGGGTATTCATTAATTCAGCGAATAAACCATTTATTCGTTGCGCCAACATCTTAATCTCGATCAAACCTTTTCGCCTTAGATGCGTAGAGTAAGTGCGGCAAATGTGGCCCAGGTGGGTAATATGGCCCACCATTATATATCCTGAATCAAAAAGCGCAGGTAGATAAAAACTAATACATTTCAAACAAGTTAAGACCGGTATTGTCTCTGTCGATTATGGTAGGCGTAGCTCGACGGATCTGTAAAATATAGACCATAATAGCTTTTTTTCGTTTTCGATGTAATTTTTTGGGAAGTTTTGTTAATTTTTTTCGCATTGAATTTTGCTTAAATTCGATAATCTTTTTCTAAGAGTGAATAATGTTAAAACTTTTCTTATTTTGTGTGGCATCAGAAGTTAAAAAAAGTTTATCAGTTGTATTAAAAATAAAAATGAGTGAAAAAATCACGGTGTGTTTAATATGGCCTACCCATGTAACCCAGCAGGCCATATTTGACACCTGATATTAATTGAACGTTTGACAGATAAAACGGCTTCTAGCTCCAACAAGAGCACAAAACAACAATAGACCAGGGTCAAAGAAGAAATAATTCTAGTAAACCAAACTCAATTTTCTTGAAAACTATAGTGTTAAATATGGCCCACCATGGGCTAATAGTAGATAGCCACCCTGGGCCATATTTAACACAGGGTGGGCCATATTACCCGCACTTCTTTTAAAATTGAAAAATTGAGTTCCTTTACGTTTTTGTTAATATCTTTCTGTTACGTTTTTTTTTATTATTTTAGATAATAAAGACTGAAGTACAAATGTTTTGTAAAACTGTTTAAAAAAAACAAAAATCAATTCGACTTAAATTCATGGTTTTATTCTACAAAATGTTAAGGGTGGGCCACATTTGCCGAACTTACTCTACATATAAGGGTCAATAGGGTTGAATAGATGTACGCAACAACATCCTAAGTCGTCACCTATTTCATGCTTTAATCATGTCAACGCAGTTAAGTCCCACAAAAGCCGCCGATTTTTTTTTCCTGCGTGTGAATAATCCATGTGAACAATGCACCAAGTTGGCATTCATTGAATTCATGTTCTTAATTATTTTCAAATAAGCGTAATAAAAATTTGTCTTTAAAAATTAAAGTACGCACAAATTTCAAATCTCATTTTATATGTGAAGTGTGTATGAAATAATACAAAATGACGACGCATCAAGTAGAACTTGTTTATTTCGCGATTTGAAGGGATATAGAGATCCTTTAAGGAAAGAACTACGTACGATACCTTTAGTAAAGGGACAAAGAAAAATGCAAAATAAAAGGGGTCCTGATGCACGTAAACAGGGTTTTTCTTCAGCGTAATTACGCAATGCAAATGTTTGTATCCTTTGCACATTTTTTGTTAGCTCAAAATTACATATGCATATACAACTTAGGAGAAGAACTTGTTGCTATGACGAAATTGAATGGAATCACTGCAGGCGTTCTCTATGGAAAAAAAAAACAACTAACCGTGCTTCGAACGCATTAACTTGGGGTGAAGTAAAGTAGAGCTTCTGTTCGATTGAATTCTAATAAAAGGAAGCAGCTATTGCAATTATAATGCGCACAACACGTATATAGGGTATAAATGTGCGTCTTAAAAATAAGCATCGTTTCGTGCATAATAGAAACACGAAAGGAACTACTCACAAAAGGACTCACCGAACAGAGAAAACGACGTCGCGGCGTTTTATATGAGAATACGCTTTAGATTTCGGTATCGCTATCGACCCAAATAGAAATCAACAATGAAGATCAAGACAGTTGCGTTGCCCTTCATCATTATTATTGTATGCCGTCTTCTATTCTACTTACACCGTGTACAATGATGTCACTGACAAAATTTGCATGAAGACTCTTTACCACGATTTACCCCTCTTCACCACTTCTTATACCCGCAAAGTATTTTCTTCTTTTACTACTTGTTCTACTTACGTACGGTGCGTATATGCAGGAGTGAACAATTTGAGGATAATTAGAGATCTATTTATTTCGACAGGATAATGTCGTAAAAAAAGAAATGGTGGGAACTTATATTTTATCTTTGGGGATTCATTTCGTCCGCGTTGAGTTAATTTAAATAGGCACACTAAACTCGTAAAAGTACTTGAGGCTTCGTTTTGCGTTTCCTTTTATTTTATTTTTCTGTTGGTTTTTTTTTGTTTTTTTACTAGTGTTGTGAGGGAGGAACATTGAATGTGGGACATTGTGAGTGGGAAAAACGTTTTTTTTTTCTTTCTTTTTAACGCACAGATTTGAACGAAATACGAGGAAGGACAATATGGAGTGAAGTGATTTTTATTACGCTTTAATGTTCCTAAATGGCTTTTAATCGTATGAAAAGGGTTGTTTTATGATTCTTCAACATGTTGATTGGGACACTTTGGGGAGCTTAAGAAATTTTATTTCTTTTCTTTCAGCTTTTTTGCATGGTTTTACTTAATTCGGGGGGGCTTTGTACTTTGGATTTAATTGTGCATTGAGTGGTGCGGATTTTATGTAAGGAAATTAAATTTCCTTAATGAGAGAGGAAAAAATAAACAGAGGAAATATAAGAATGGCTCTTAATAGGTTTCCATATATGCAATTTCGTTGGGCTTAAAAAGAATACGAAATTGGTAGTATTCATGACATAAAAATCAATGGGCCTAGAAAGGAGAGAATATTTATAATATATATTTATAAAATTTGAATAATAGGCAAGTGACAAGTTTCTGATCCAATCAGTGTTCACGGATGTAAATTGATTTTAACTATTCAGTTTGGATCCTACGAAGAGTCTTATAATACAGTGATTAGAGTAAGTTCGGCAAATGTGGCCCACCCTTAACATTTTGTAGAATAAAACCATGAATTTAAGTCGAATTGATTTTTGTTTTTTTTAAACAGTTTTACAAAACATTTGTACTTCAGTCTTTATTATCTAAAATAATAAAAAAAAACGTAACAGAAAGATATTAACAAAAACGTAAAGGAACTCAATTTTTCAATTTTAAAAGAAGTGCGGGTAATATGGCCCACCCTGTGTTAAATATGGCTCAGGGTGGCTATCTACTATTAGCCCATGGTGGGCCATATTTAACACTATAGTTTTCAAGAAAATTGAGTTTGGTTTACTAGAATTATTTCTTCTTTGACCCTGGTCTATTGTTGTTTTCTGCTCTTGTTGGAGCTAGAAGCCGTTTTATCTGTCAAACGTTCAATTAATATCAGGTGTCAAATATGGCCTACTGGGTTACATGGGTAGGCCATATTAAACACACCGTGATTTTTTCACTCATTTTTATTTTTAATACAACTGATAAACTTTTTTTAACTTCTGATGCCACACAAAATAAGAAAAGATTTAACATTATTCACTCTTAGAAAAAGATTATCGAATTTAAGCAAAATTCAATGCGAAAAAAATTATCAAAACTTCCCAAAAAATTACATCGAAAACGAAAAAAAGCTATTATGGTCTATATTTTACAGATCCGTCGAGCTACGCCTACCATAATCGACAGAGACAATACCGGTCTTAACTTGTTTGAAATGTATTAGTTTTTATCTACCTGCGCTTTTTGATTCAGGATATATAATGGTGGGCCATATTACCCACCTGGGCCACATTTGCCGCACTTACTCTAAAACACGTAACAGATTATATTTCCGTTTAAACTTAAAATGCCCAAATAATTGACAGTGCTTATTGTTTAAGTTGGTTAATATATTATACCTACATTTGTTTTTTCATCTATTAGAACTGAACAAAACTTAAAATATAGTTGGAAAATCCTTCAAATTTAGTTCCTCTGAGTACAAACACACACTCAAATTTGCAAAATCAACACAAATATAAAAACTCAAGCTGAGCAAAATGGTGCTAAAAATGGTACTAAAAATGGTAACCCAATTTTAAGCTCAACTTAAAATACAGCGCGAGAAAGATTTCCGATAGAAATTTGTTATTTTCACCAAAAACAAACTTCAAGTCTATATCAAAAATGTATTTTTAAGGCCAACACCAAAACGCTTTCAAATGATTCACTGCAAGCGTTCGATAAAATTGTTTCGCTAATCAAAATTTATTTATTACCTGTACCTAGCTCTAAATAAAAAAAAGCGTGTTTCTGTGTTTTATCTTGAATGCAAATATTTGGATGATTTCTTTTTTTCCTGTTATTTCAATGACACCTTGCATTCCACAGATCGATTGTCGATTGTCGTCACAACACACAGCATCTGCTTTTATTTTGTTTATACATCTTTCATCCGTAAACTACGCTTCTATCAATTGTGGTATTCACAAATCGAACCCACTATCGCTAGCTACCCGAAGATTGAGTTTACCATATTGAAAATCAAAACTAGTATCTGTTTACGATATTAAATGGAATAAATACGATAATGATGATGACCTTCATCTAATGCCATATGCATTTAATATACCTCGGCCACCATTCCCCCGTGCAATGGAGCGCAACTGTCATGCTACAGTGTGACAAAATGTTTTTTTTTTTTTTTTTTTTTTTTTAGTTGTTAAATTAGGGTACGTATATAGTCCACACAAGCATACCAACCTTATAGATTTTATAGCTACAGAACTGATTTTCGGCTCTTAAACAAAATGTGTACTTAGGTATTTGGTACATATTTTGAAACGGTCACTCAAAGAAGTCAGTTGAAGGGAACGTTTCTGACAAACATAATGCTTATTGAAAAATGTTAGGTATATGTGTCAATACATTATTGTTTTTTAAATATTTGTCTGGAAAGTGGCAAATGGCGTTTGGGACTCAATCTCAGAATTATGCTTTTTATCAAAAATATTTCGAATCAATTTCACAACTTCAGGCACACTGTTTTTTTGTGTTACTGTCATTCTGATGGTTGTTATTTTTTTTTTACCGATGCATGGTATCTCATGGTCAACCGAAAATGAAAACAAAACACGAAATACATTTTGTCATCGTTTAGAGCACAAAACTAGTCATTTAACGGAACAAAAGGTACCACCAGCCATCATCGCATCGTATTCATATCAAGAATTGTTAAAACGATAAAAAACATTTTGGAACCAAGCAAACGGAATAATAAAATGTGATGATGGTGATCGCAATGACGATGATGGACCTTAGCATTTCGGTCATTTGTCCGCCTTTGAATGCATCCAACAAGAAATAACAAAACAAACGGAATAAATGCGAATGACGAAAAAGCCAAAAATAACAAATGGATAGGATCGCCACTCGCCAGAAGAGCACAAATATCAAGCGGTGCAGATATTTCTTTATTAAGCATGTGTGTATATAACCTATTAGATGGCATACGGTTAGGATAGGTTCAAAAAAAACAAAAAAAAAAATAAAATAAATAATGCCAACCAAAGACGATGCACAAAAAACGAACTGAAACAAAAACGTAACAAATCGATAAATAATTTCCAGGAAATCCCTTACTAATGTGAAATTTGATCTTTCATTGTGCAAAATTTCACATTTTTTGTTTTTCGTTTTTTTTCCTTATCCTGTTCGTCTTGAAGACAATGCGGCGTTGCTAATGCACAATTAAAGTGTGTCAACCAGATTGATTATACCCGACTTGCAATCGCAAGCTTTTGTTTGAAATAGCATGACTGTCGTTTGAAAATGTAAATATACAGGAAATAGGATGAGACATTTTTGATGTCCCATTAAAATTGATTCAAATTTATGGCATGAGTACTGACTGAATTGAATAACCAACCCGGAGTCTGATCTTAAGTATAGGATGAAGTACTAAACCCTTGAGTAAAACTCGTCTTCTACTTGATCTTATGTAATTACCATCAGATCAACTTTTTTATTCTTATGCCGGATTATGTACATTTTCTCTGGTAATAGAGGCCACCTTTAACAATCTCTTAACTATACTCTGTTTTTGTTTTGTGAGTAAGAAAAGTAGTCCTTGCTTTTCGCAACCATTCGATTGTTTAATATTTGGAGGAATGATGACAAATCTTATGGAATGTGTTTTACTGTAATGGATAAAAGTTGTTGAGCAGGTGGTAAATGGTGAGGGGGCAAGAACACCCCCGTCCGACGAGCTCTAGCCGAGCAACCACTAGCATGCCGCGCCCTCCTCACCTTTGCCAAAGTTGCCCCTGCGGCTCGACCCTGGCTCACAACAGTGGCAGCATGCTGACCACCAACTACACCCACCGATATGATTTTAAACACTGTCTTAATGCCATAATATAGTATCATCGAAATTATTTATATCATTTATAGAGTCGACCAAAGCCTATATACCGATATGGAATTTCCGCTGTTCCTCTTAAATTGTTAAATACACATCTAAGTGGTCATTCTCTTTGGTAATAGAATTTGACAGGTCGCGCGCATCAAAGCACATGATAACGACGATGATGCGATTCCTGAGAATTTTGTCCCGAATCTGCAAGATCACTAGGGTGTATCCTATGACTGAGTATTTCGGATGAATTAAATACTAGAAGCAGAATATCGGCAAAACGTCTAAAAGCATGAAACCAGTCACAAATGAGAACAAAAAAAAAAAAACAAAATTATCGCAGATATACAAAAATGCACAAGTCCAAAAATAAAAATTCTATTCTCCTCTCGATTAGACAAATTCGCGGAAAACGCATCCGCATGATGATGGAATCTTTCGCTACATACACCAGATCTTGTGTTTCTTCAGTCCTTCACCTCACTGCGTCTTTTTATGGTCATCGTTTTTGGGTTTCGGCCTTTTATTTTCTTTTCTTTTTATTCGTATTCGTTTGTTTTTGGGACAGTGAATGAAATTTAAAGGTGAAAAAGAATTTATAGTGTTGCCATTGCTACCATGTTTTTATAGTCCATTGCTGTCGTCATAAAAGGGAAAGTAACTTACGCTGCAAGATAAATTTTATGCGACTCCATTTAATGATCTATTATATATATACAATACTAGATATAGTGTCAAAAAATAAGATCTCTACCATTTATGCCCAAACTTAACAACCGAATATAAGTTTCAGTTTCAAAGTTTTTATACATATAGAACGGAGAGAAGAAATTAAAATTTAAAATAAATTGATTCGGTTCTTGCCCATAGGAGCTTTATCTGGGGGTTTATTTTTTGTAGCTTACACGTAATAGAATATTTGTATACGAAGAAGTCCTCACAATGTTTGGCTATAACTCACATCTCTTGGGAAATACGAGCCTGTTATCTTAAAAAAAAAAAGTAGTCTTAACGTAACTAGAAGTTAATAATACTGCCGGCCGCCTTAAAAATTGCTCAAAGCGTTTAGTAAAAACAAGGTTATCGACTATAAAGTAGTGCAGTATTGGCAACCCATCGGTGGAAGAAAAGTGTTGACCACTGCCAAAACAGCTAAGCAATTCTAACAGGATCGGACAACTAACGCAAAAGGACAACAACAAGTCAAAGGCGGTGTTTCTTGTGCAAATTTACCAGTTAGAAGTTTGATCATCAAATTTGTCTCTTTTCCTCCTTTAAATATAGATAGGTATACTTTTATTTGCCATTTATCAATTGATTCGTCGATCTTTTCTCATCTTCTTTGCTTTATATCCTCCATCGAAATGCAACTAGCGGACTATTTGTGGCCCAGAATTCCAAGAATTGAATTAGTGATGTCGGAAATGCCTTTATGAAATTAGATCACAGGTGTGTCTCAGATTACCGCAACTCTTACATAGATTTCAGACATAAAATGCCAGCTCAATTCAAGGCTACTTCACTTTTCATATATATAGTACAACATATAAATGCACTTAGTAGCCTCACATTATAATTTTATAATTTTTTTTATATAGCTTTGACTTTGAATTCACTTTTGTTTTTCTTTGTCTCATTGCAGGAATTTTATTGCGTTTATTAGCTCAAAAAAAGGAATAAACCAAAAAGCAACGAAATTATAATAAAAAAAACCTTTTAAATGCGAACAAAGCTCGAATCGAAAAGAGGAAGGAAAAAAGGGAAATTCCGTTTGGCATATACAAAAATTGAAACAATTATCAAAAATAAATATTTGGACAAAAGAAATTCTACAGATTAGAAAAAATTCTTGAAGAAATTAAGGATTGTGAAAAGGACGCCTGAGAACTATCTATATAATATTAAAACACTCTAATAAGGATTGTTATTTTCAAAACACCCTCTAAATTATTAGACCCACCAATTAGAGTTATTTTTATTTTAATAGTAACTTATTCCCGAGGCTTTTGGCGATAATTCGGAAATTTTATCAAAATTAATCTTCTATTTGACAACACTGGAGAACACAAACAAAGACAAAATGGATCCACAGCAGCAGTTTTGTTTGAAATGGAACAGCTATTCGTCGAATTTGGCAATGACGTTTTCAAATTTATTCAAATCTGATTTACTGGCCGATGTGACGTTATCTTGTAATGGTAAGTGATATTTTTAAATTTGGTCATTTATAGCTGTTATTATGTATAAAACGAAACCGGGGAAGAAATAGGTTTGCATTTTTGGGGCTTAATATTTAAACCTAATGTTGATTATAAGTTATAATTTATGAAAAAAAATAAAAAATAAATAAATAAAATTAAGCAATTGAATTAAAATTATCTATCTACAAAATTAATTTTTATATTTTTCCGTACGGACAACTTTTTTTCATAAATTTTTTTTTACATAAAGTGAAGTAGGAATATCAATGGCACCAAACCAACTGAAATAGCTTCCAGTTCTAGATACAAATTGATACTAATTGTACACGTGTGTTATTTGCTTATTGAAAGGTTAACATTTTAGGCGAATGAGAAGTGACTAGTCTGTTGGTGGTTCGATCCCCAGAGAAATAGGTAAATAAAATGAAAACCCTAAGCGGTGTTAACGGGATAAAACGCTTATTGCTATTTTTATTCATTTCAAAGGTTGAAGAAAACAAAGAGGAATACAAATAGCAAGTCAGTTGCATGCGAAAGATTTTCATCACGTTCCGTGTGGGCGATGGTAGGGTGTTTAGGAAAGAAGTCGTCCAACGATTTTTAGTTATTAAAATTAAAATAAAAAATATAGGTACGGCAATAGCAGGCCAAACGAATAACAAACTACTAATGCTATCCGGTTAGCTAGACAATTCATTCATTGTCCCGGCTATTCATTAAAAAGGCTCGTGGCTGTAGGAACTTAAGTCGACTCCCATAACTCTCGATCTTTCGCCACCGACTCTAAATCATTAAGGCCAGTCCCCATAAGGGTATAGTAGATAGATTATTTACTTTATCTAACTATCTCCTCTTGGGCCTAGAGAACCCTCAACTGATGCCACGGATTAATATTACGTATTCGAGTGTGATTTAGAAGAAGCAGCTGCTTGGAGTACATCACAATTTCTGTGAGTCACGTCAGCAATTCAAAGTACAACCAAGTCGTCAGCAAAGAGCAAAAATGTCATCCTTAGGTCTGCCAATTCGAAACGTTCTTTGTCAAGGCTGCACTATATAACACATTCCACTTAAGAAATGAAAATGAGAGGTGGAAAAAAAATGGACCGCTACTAGATATTGATTTAAGAAATTATTGTTAAAATTTTACTTATATTAGTCATATACTTGTACTTATATTATTGTTAGTTTTGAATTGTGACAGTTAATATATACGGAGATATAATCCACTTGGGAAGACATTTCTGTTTTCCCTTGTCAGGAAATGAACTTGCATCTAATGTTCAATTGACCAGTTTGTATAAAAAATCGATCTAATGAGATGACCGTCAATTCAGTACTTTTGCAGTACACTTCAGAGTTTGGTTGAGTGCCTTGTCTACGTCGATAATGCGTGTAAACAGGTGCAGCGTACTCCCAAGCCTTCACTTGGTTGTGCTTCTGCTTTAGCGAAAATCGCACTGCACACCCCACCGTGATTCGAGCATAGGTCTTTTACGAATTTCCAACCCCTTGATAGGCACATAGTCGCATACAACCTGATTCAGAATCAATGTTGGGGCAATCCAAACGTTTATAATGTCGCTCAATATAAGGTCAAATCAATTATCTAATTTTCTTGGTTAAACTACATGAAAACTATGCTTTAGTTATATGTATACCTACATATATTCAACTATGGTTCTCCAGGCAAGGTTAACTCTTTCCCCTTTCCTTTAGTAGAACAAAAAAATCAGTTCCTAAGTGTTAAAATAGTCAATGTTCAAGCATTTAACAACAACCACTCAAACGACGCCAAAAGAAAATTTAGCAGTTGACAATAGTGTGTCAAACAGACGTAGACTTTGCAATCAAATTTGAGTGACATTTTTAGGCCAGATTTTTGACGTAGTGAAGAGACTGAGCATATTTAAGTCTAGTCGTTTGAAGTTAACAAGATTTGTCTGGACTAGGTTCCTTGACATGAACATGAACAATACATTTTTAAAGTAGAAATTTAATATGAGAATACGTTTGTTGTTTTTCGTAAATAAATTCTTGAATAGACTTTAAGTCACTTTACACTATATAAATTTAGGTAGGTATTCATAACCCCTTTAGCACTTGACGTTTAATAAAAAAAAAACTTACTTAAAGCTTTTGCGCGGTACTTATAATCATTTTTAGTGTCCATGCTAACTCAAACGAAGTCACAATTCCCTTATAAAATTATATATTATGACCGCAAAAATATTAAAGTTGAATAATGTTTTTTGGTAAGGTCGTTTACTTTTACCAAAGCCATTTATGTACATCCTTATAGAATCTGCTTGGAATTCATCCTAAACGCTGATATTTTGAACATATTAGGTACGCCTATTGAACGCCTCATCTTTCTTCATTATTGACCTTGTTTCGTAGTTTCGACTTTAATCAAAGCACAAAAAATTAAATAAAAAAAAGAGTAACGTACAAGTATAACCCTTCATCTGACCTATATTCTCAGTTATTCCATCCCTAATTACTTAATGACCCAATTTCGCAAATAGCTTCCTTCCTCTATATCGCACCCTTAACACAACTCGTACCATTTATGAGCATAAAAAAAAAACAAAGAAAAAACGGAAGTATTAAATCTTGTCTTTTTTTGCGGCCTTGCCCTTAAGAAAAAGGAATGCCAATCAAAAAAAAAAAAAAAAAAAACAAATTTCTTCTCCTCCTTGGGGCTCATCGTTCCCGTACACCCAACAATAACAACAACAAAAGGAGACAAAAATACAATAAAATTAAGACACAAGGTTAGAAGGTGCTTTTCGCATACATATATGTGAGACACAGAACTCAGTCATTGGTGTTAAGTAATCTTCGTCCCGTTTTATTTTATGGCATTTTTACCATCATCATGGTTGTCGTTTCGTACTTTGGCGGTCGTTCCATTCAATTCATGGTCTGTGCGCACCGAACCAGACATAGATTCATACATCAGTATAAGGAGTTCAGTAAAGAAACGTGAGGTGGTGAGACTCACCACCCACTTAAGAAAATGGAACGTGCCGGTGTTTTTCTTTTATTTTGAACCCCAACTGGAAATCCACCCACATACACACAACGTGATACATGCTATTTCAGAAAGAAAAAATCATAAATTTATGTATTTATTTATTTATTTTTTGGAAGGCATGCAAATAAATAATAATCATTAGATGTACAAGTACATGTAGTCTAGATATTTTGTAGGAGTAGAAATTTTGCTATTGTTTTGTACAATAGCTCTGCATGTTTTTGTTGCATAATATTTGTTAAAAGTGTGTAAAGGACAATTGTGTCTATTTCATTCGAATATTATTTCAATGATGTAAATGCATTTTTTTTTTATACGGAAATATAAATAAATACATTTGAACAATGATTTGAGTTTTTTTCTAAAAAGGTTTTGACTCACCTAGGCAATAAAAGCGGCACGTCGACCTGATCAAGTTTAGATTTAGTAGGTACCTAATGTTCATATTCACGACTTATCAATGTAATGTATAACATACTAAAAATAGTATTTTTAGACTTCTTCCATATGCTTCTAACTTATTTTCTAAATCTGTCTATTTTTTATTGAAAAATTCGCAATTTCTAGTGCATCTCGAAATTATTCGAGTGAAAAATTTAAGAATTTAATAATAATTTCTGATTTATAAAAAAGTATAAGAAGAAGTTTCTTATCCATGGTATAAAAAGTATACCACTGCCCTCATGCAGTGACTTTGATGGCTAATTAAAAGTTGCCTTAAAATACTTGTATACGTTCCAAGATCTCGTCTAGATTATAAAATCGGACCACAATTTGGATATGAATATCGTCGATAAATTTGACCAACTTATGAAGTGAACAAAAAAGGGGTAAGGTAATTTCGCACCGGTGCGAATTTACCTTTAAGAGGGTGTAATTTCGCACCTGTGTGGAAACTGGTTCTTTACCACCTAGAAATCGAAAACCTCGGGAAATGCACAGGGTGCGAATTTACTTGATATAAGTGTAGTTTCGCACCAGGTGCGAATTTACACCTATAAAAGTAGTTTCGCACCTGGTGCTATTATTTCAAGATTCCAGCCTAAAACACAAATTCTAGACCTATGTGTGCCTATTTTCAACCAAATAGAAACAAATAATATAGACTATGGACCAACCTTGCACCATAAATAAATTGTAACAAATGTGCAAAAGTTCAAACAACCTACTATTTGCTGTGTGATTTCGCGCGCGCGAATATATACAAAAAAAATATATACCCTGGTGCGAATTTCCACATATAAATGTACTTTCGCACCAGGTGCGAAATTACCATGTATCAGAGTAATTTCGCACCTGGTGCGAATTTACATGTATAGGTGGAATTTCGCACCCAGGGTGCGAAATTACCATCTCCCACAAAAAAGTAGGCAATGTTGTGGAAATAAATTTGTGTATTTTCTTTTCCTAAAGGCCTACATTATAGCTAGTTAAATTTTCAGGATACAATTTACTACTCAGACAATTTAAACTTGTTCTGATCAAATGTCAACGCTGAGATATTATATATTATATAATCGATAAAGGAAAAGTTAAAACGGAGTGCATATCACAAAAAAAATTGTTTGCCAAATTGAGAAACCCTAAACTATCCAGACATGGAGCATTGTTTGTGAATTAACCCCCCAAATGCTCGAAATAGGGCCTTAAAATATGTCCGACCGACCGCGCTTCGTCCCTCGTGATTTGACTGGAATTATTTAAAACCATTCTGGACTTAATTTTGACTTCTTGAAGAGCCATAAATTGTACACAAAATGCCACCAGCCCATAATGTGGTATGTATTTATGAGCTCTTCATGAGCTGTATTCTGTTCCCAGAAAATAATTATAAATTTATTAAACATCAAATGAAGTTTTTGAAATTTTTCATTCGTGTGAGAAATAATTTTGCTTATTCTTCCCATTTCTTTTCTCATATTTTCCTGATTGCCATAAGTAACTCCTTTAACAAAGAACAAGAAATGATTGCTTGTGCAGAGTTAGGTGAAATTCAATTAAATTCAATTTCTTTAGGGTAGGTTATGTTAACGCAACACTTAGATCAATGTATAATCCATTGTGATGACATTTTGGTTTACAACTCCACACTATGGGAACCTATATGTTTGCAAGCCATCCCGATTCATTTACTAATTTAATTAGGTTATTTATTGCCCTATCGAAAGGCTTTTCCAAGTTCTTAGAAAAGTATCTTCCATGGTTTCTATTTCTGATGTTGCAGAGTGGTCCTCCTGCAACCTCTTCGTCACCGCATTCTCTGCACAGGTTATCCGTGTTAATTCTTATTTTCTTGGTGTGGCACTTCAGCATATTGTTTCCGAAGATGATGCTCACAAAAGTGGATAACCACTTTTTATTAATTTTTAGAATCCTCTCAGTTTTCTGTTTTTTTTTTTTTAAATACTTCTCTCGGGAACCTATAACGCTTCAACAGCGCCCCGAGATGCTTGCAGATGTATGTTAGTTCTGCACTTAAATTGGTGCAAATTGTAGTTTTCAGGATATATATCCCCAGGAAGCGAGTTCCAGAGTTTGCTTGTCCTGTAACAGAAGGAATTTTGGAAAATTGATGTCCTCGCGGTTGTCAGGTGTACTGTAAGGTCATGAGCATTAGCTGCCTGTCTTGTGCGGCGCCCAAAAATTGCATTTCGAGGGATAATGTCTTTGAGTTCCTCAGAACATCTACCATGGAAGTACCTATAGAACAAGCATAGAGTGGCCACATTTTCTTGGTTATGACACAGGAATCGAACTTGCTCCATCTCCCATTTCCAGGGAGGAACCCTTTCTTGCCAACGTCATCCAGATACACTTTTGTATTCGTACACCCACCATGGTCTTACTTTATGATGTGCGCCATGAATCCGTAGCTCTTTGCGACAACAATTTACAAGTGTAGATTTTATCCCTAAGGCAGCGATCGCTTTTATTGTCTCTTGGCTGTCTATGAAAAAAAAAAAAAAAAACATATCTGCATATGAGGTATTATCATCATTGCAATGCAACCTGTTTAGCGGCTGTTGCTACTGCTAGTACCTCAGTTTGGAACCTACCGCTGTAGTCAGATTGTACTGTAGTCCAAGAGTCCAAGCAACTGACCAGGTACTTCGCGTTATCAGAAATTGTTAGCCGACAATTCCGGAATTGTCCTCCTAATTTGAAAAAGGACTAATTCCGTCTTTTGCCGGCTCACTGTCAGCCCGAATTTCTCTGTATTTCGTTACTGATAGCAGATAGCAATTTTCTAGTCACAAGCAGCACTAGGTCATCAGCATAGGCAACTGCGTTGACTCCACTAAATTCTATCTTAACCAAAATCTCGGTTACCACGAAGACCTACAGTAGAAATGAAAGCTGAATGAGCCCCAGCCCATAGATGTTGATACCCACAGCTCTGCAGTAATTAGTTTATTTTTAGGCATCAACATTATGCAGTTGATAATAGTGTTGTTTATCTGAAGGCCGAAAATAACTCTTTCTTAAGGGTTACTTAACACAAATTTTGTTCTTCTCCGATTGGACGTGAGTATGGGTGATTCATATATGGGTTATCACCATGCTTATACCTCATTACCATACTCGTTTGCAACTAATTCGCCAGCAGTTTTGCAAAGCCACATTTATTTCCCATTGCTTAATACACGTCTTTCTAGCCCTCCCATATCCGACAACTTGTCCTCATTTAAGTACTATACGCGTATACTGTTGCTTAACTTTTAGGGATACGAATGTATGGACAATATATTATTTCTTTTTTTCCTGTTTCGGGATTCCTTTCCCATTCAAGATTATTCATTTTCTTTGATTACAACCGGTGTGTGTTCCGTTCGACGACCTTACTCACTTCTTTCTTTTCGCTCCGATTTCATAATCAGGATGAAGAAGCACAATTCTGATAGAAGGACGGTAAACGTAGTGCCAGTAAGAAAAGGCGACGAAGACGGTTAAGGAATAAAAAAAAATAAATAAAGAGCTCGAACCAAATACCTAAATAAAAATAAAGGCGGCACAGAAAGAAAAAGTTATAGTAGGGTATTTCGCATACCGCCGCGCGCGCCGCCGCCCGTATGTACTACCACTACGTTACGCATTACCATTTATTATATCATTAAAAAAATGATGATGATGTTGATGACGATGATAATGTTTTTGGTTCTTTGGGTTGTTGGATTATTGGGCGCACTTTTGAGACAGGGAATTGTTGATTTTTTTTTTCGTCGGGGAGTCCCTTCTGATATTTTACTCTTTTTGGTGCCAGTGGGTGGGTGTACGGTAAGCATTGTGTCTGGTGAAAGTTCAATGTCCTTGCTAGATAATTTATGTATGTTTATGTTTTCTTTTCCTGTCTTTTGAGCTTTTGCCTTAGTACCATTACCCCCATCTCGCATATACACACGTCTTGTACACGCATATATATATATGTATATTTTGTGTTGTGTTGTCTGTTGTGTTTTCTTATCACTTGCTCCAAGGAGAGAGAAGTTTTGATATCTGTCGTTTCATGGATGGGGGAAAGTTTGATGATTGGGGGTTGGTTTTACGATTGTTGTTTTATTTTTATTATACATTTATATATGTATATGTATATTTATTTGATATGTCTGATGACATTGGCGTACAGACACAGAGTTCATCTGTTCTGTTTTCATTCATTGAATTTATTCAAAGAAGGTGGATTTGTTTTTATTACCAACCTTATGAGACCTTTTTGCATTGCCTTGCGGCTGGGACAAGGAACACGATATTATATTATGTATTCTAGGTGAACATATGGTTTTATGTGGAGATTTCTTGAATCAATATTTTACGCGATTGTAGGTGGCAGGTTCTGTATAAGTAGATATTGATTTTTTTTTTGTTTTGTTTAGTCTACTGTATATTGTATGCTTGTTGGTTATGATTGTCTTAGGTCAGGTTTTTTGTTATAATTCTACTGGATTCAGTTATTTGAGCTTCTGGTGATGATGAATTTCAGACACTGCTATATATGCCTTCGGATTAAGTTTAGTAAAGAGTTTATATTTCATGAGTACATTCAAAGGTGCATATTATTATTTTTTATGTACATTCGTATAACCATTAATTATTAGGGAAACGTTTTATCAGTCCTTTTATTTGAATTTTACCAACGAAATGTAATATCATTAAAATATTTCACCACCAATCAACTTCAGTTGTCTGTCTTGACAAAGCGACCATATCTAATGGTCCAAAAATGCCAAACGTTCCTCCATACAACAAGCGTGAGATGACAATTTATACATATGTATAGTCAGGAGTTGGGATATGGTATGAAAGGATTGGGCGAAAAATAAAAGTTGCAGACATAATTGCCAGCAGCTAGGCAACGGTTTCCAGCTCCAGTTGTTTTCAAGCACTAACGAGCAAATCTCTTATTAATTTGAAAAAAGCACCTGTTTACCTTGTTTGATGGGATATATAAATTTTTACACATATTACTACTATTTTACATTATCTATAGAAAACTCAAATCGTTAAAACAATTCAAGAAGTATTTTCTCGGAAAAGACAACCCTTTAACATTTCCACAGCTCCCGAAATATGTACATATTTGCAGTTTGGTGTTTTTTCTCCCCTGAAATTCTTGTAGTCCTCTAGAAATATGTTCCGCAGAATTGAGTTCAAAAGTTTACTTATCTTCTAGCAGTCTAGCGAAAGGAGTTTTGAAAAAGTGATGTCCTCACGTTTGTATTAATACGACACTTTCAAATAGCCTTAAGTGCATTTGAGTTTGTAAAAAAATTATTATGCATTTTTTTAACCTTTCTTCATTCCATGTATATTCCTTTCAGTTGTATTACAATATTTTCTATGCACATTTCATAAACATTCATCGAGGTTATCCAATTGCAACTGCCATGATATGTTCCATAAAAAAACACAAACAATGCGTTTACACTCGAACAAAGAAAATGTATCTTAATTACAACAAACAAACAAAAATAATTGAAAAAGATTACGAAACGTCACCCTCAGGACATATGAATATTAAATACAGCCTCATCACTCTCGTCTTCTTCAGCATGTGCAAAAATGTCCCTTGGAATTAAAATTAAAGGGGATATTAACACTTTTTTGTATTGGTATACAATTCTGAAATTTATTTGCGAGTGAATATCGGATTTGAAGGGAACAAAAAACAATCGTTAATATTCATTGTTTAGCTAGGACAAAACAATATGTTGCCAACAGCAAACGGTAGCTTACGTTTCTGGTGAAGACGATGTTACAACAAAAACATACAGAAAATAACCCTTCCACAGGCAAGACAAAATATTATAAACAAATCTCTTGCAATACGAGCGCCTATACTCATACCAATTTTAATCAAGGAACATTTTTTGATTGATTTTACCAAAAATCGCCAAAGGACTTGAATAGTCCTTTTCTGATAAATGTATGGTATAATGTTATCGTACAGGAGAAAGGTATAGAAATGCAAAAAAAAAGACTACATTACGTCCCTTGAATATTTTTTTGCTTCTGTTGTTGCTGGAGTTATGTTGAACCGTCCAAGTCTGCTTCTGTCAAAAGGGCTGATTCTGGCTTTTGTTATGTCAACTCATACGTTTCTGGTTTTGTGCGATTGGACGACGAGGATAACAACAACATAGCTCTACGAAAGCAAGCATAGGTAGGTTTGAAATGCGAAATGCTTCTATAGTGTCGCTGTACAGTGTACACGCATCACTCACTCACCAGCAAACAGGGAGTATAAAAAAATGAAATAAAAATTCAAACAAAATGGTAGATATACAGCCACCCAGACAGGACACTTTACACTCAACCCTTTGATATATCCTTTTCCAATTTGTTTTCTGTTTTTAATTTTTTCCGTCGAAATAACCGAATATCTCGCGCTGGTCCTTGCAGGCATTTTGTGTATATAGATATACGTGGACAGTCCATAACCTCTAACCGATTGTTTTTGAAATTCTTTGCCAAAGAATATTGTCGGCGGTTGGAGTTGAAGGTAAAGATGAAATAAATGGGTGTGGGTGATGACGAAGCCTATCAAGCGAGTAATGAAAATGACTGAATGTCTGGGTATTAGTGTTATGTGGTTACGAAATCGGCTCTCATTTTATTTAACATATAGCTCTGATGTGTGATCATTCAAGTAAAGTAAGATTCGTTTTTATGCAATTAAAAAAATTTAAGAAAATAACACTTTTAATTGAGACTGAATATCATTGTAGGATAAGAAATTCACATAGATTTTTAATAAAAAAATAAACTTAGATACTTTTATCAATTTGTTATCCTTACATATTACATATCAGCATCTTTGTGGGCAATTCTTTTTGTATTTGAAGGAGTCTAAGGATTAGTATACTTACCTATTGTAAAGTAATTTAATTTGGGTTGTTGTAACACCACTCATGTTAGTCCCAAATTCGAAATATCGGATACGTATCTCCTTTGGCACATATTCTCGATGCGTTGTAAGAACAAGATAAATAAAACAAAACTCATATTTTGAGATTTCCATACAAATCAAACTCAATTTAACACTCAACAAATATAAAAATATATCTCAACTTGTTATATCCTTAAATTTAATGAAATTTATTTGCTCATGTCTTGGCCCGCAGCAGATTAAGTTACACAACTTCAACTGAAGTATAAGTAAAAAAAAAATAATCTTTGAATTTGAAAATAAAAACTTTTTAAATAAATCACTCGCCAAAAGAAAAAGAAAAGGGAAAGATTTTTTTTTATCTATTACTTACAAAAAGTCTTGAAAATGGTATTGATATTGAAAGGCTTGCATGCGTTAGTTTTCAATTTAATCTGACAGTGCTCCCTGACGGAATGTTGCAGTTTATCGAAAAAGAAGTCGTTTCTATTTTTTGTATGCCGCTTGAAATCTGCTGCCAATTTATGGTAGGTAGATTTGTTATTAAAAATCAAGGATTATTTTGGTAAATTTAAAAGTTGCCACAAAGCGATGTTTTTCTTGTAGATATTTTAGACTAGGAAATCAGTAAATTTATGATATTTTGGTGGTCATTATCCCAGAAACAAGCTCTAACCATGCCCAATATTCCGAGTGATTTTCAGTCTTTGTTACCGCCCTAAATAGACTCCTGCTTTACCAACAAGGATTTTGTATGCAGTCCCCTTGTTTTCTATACCTGCCACATTACCGATCCATCAAACAGTCCTTCCGCTTTGATTGGTTTCCTTATATGTACTATTATAACCTTAGCGGTATTAATTAATAACATTTATAATGCATCC
Organism: Cheilosia scutellata; assembly: GCA_955612985.1. Classification (NCBI taxonomy): domain Eukaryota; kingdom Metazoa; phylum Arthropoda; class Insecta; order Diptera; family Syrphidae; genus Cheilosia; species Cheilosia scutellata. The sequence continues at coordinate 136,094,240 of OY015311.1, forward strand.
AAATTTCTAAAATTTTTAAAATCATCTTTACTGGGTTAGGTGCATAAAGAACCATTTGTTAGCAAAAGGCGTTAGGAAATCAAGCAAAAGTTCGCGCACAAAAGCTGATTGTCGAAATTCTATGCATTTGTAAAAACTCCAGACTATTATATTACATTTTACTCTGTGGCAGTTGGAGAAAAAAATTGGTAGATGGATTTTTTTTTCACATATATTCAATTTTCAAATATAACCACCGTGGAGCGCTATCCCGTTTCTCGTTTATTCAGATATACCTCTCGTACGTGCATTATCTGTACACACATTTCGTTCTAATCCGTCAAAGTAAAATTGTTTGTCTAGCGAGCGCTATTACGTCCTTCTGTAGGAAATATAATTTCATTTTTTTCGTCCCTTTATGCTTTTGTCCTGTATCATACGTTCTGTGCTATAGCTCTTGTGTGGATACAAACAGAAGCAACAGCGGCGCATACATCAATAGAGTAGGCTTCACATATCACATATACAATTTTCCAATATGAAATCTTGTCGAGAATAAAAAAAAAAAAAGATCCATGGGGTTGGGCTACAATGAAAATGTTGATCCTTTACGAAAGGATGAATTTTTATTTCTATCAATATGACGGAGACAGGTTGTGTAAGAGAAAAATTCATATCACAGATAAACGGAAAAGAGATGTGGATACTTTGTTATTTGTTTACGGAACACACTCGCTACTAGGAGTGAGTTGCATTTACCTATACACATTATACGTATTATATCTTTTTTACATTATTTTATAAAAACGAAAGTGTTTTATTTGGTCCTTTGTTAAGTAACTGCGAAGAAGTGTTATTGGAAAATGTTATTCTCTTTCTGGTGGTGAAATATTTCTTTATCGCAGGTCAATCAATAGATAAACGAATTCGCAGCGTAGTAAACAATAATATTTTTACCCACACTCTTACGATATTAAAAGATAGTTTAATTTTTAACATACCATTTCCAAGAACAGGTAAAAATAACTAAATCAACTGCTTGCGGCGCCAATCATTGCACAAAATTGACTAAGCATGTGGCTTCAAGGACTTGTTGTTGTTTTTAAACAATTTAATAAAAATAATAACCGTTACATTACTCATTCTTTTGATTGCAGAGTTTTATCATTTAGTATAAGATAACGTCAATAAGCGCATTTCGGCCTGAAATTTGCAAAAAAAAAACAACAAATTAATATGGAAACAACAAAACATGACACATTTTGTTTTGGGAAATGCACAAAACTTTTATAACTCTATTAATACATCAATGATTGATTCACTGTGTATGTGGTGTGAAATAATTTTTATGTTGTTTTTGTGTTATAATACTATTGCGACTTTTTGAAATTTCGATTTTAAGTAGGTAAACAAAAAATCGAATTATATACTTGTTATCACATTGAAATAAATGAATTGCATGTATGTAATGTGTTACTCTGACGTGGTGCGCAGCTATAGGAAGGGGTTTGAGCTTAAAATCAAGCAGGGATTCATGACATTGTCATTAGCGCTTTTAAGTTATCTTGGGCAAACTTCTTTTTCCGTATCGCATCTGCACTTTTGCTGAAATGACCCGACAATTCTTCTTTACTCTAAAATGATCGAATTTGATTTAACATATTTCGCAAGACTGCAAAATAACATACCACCTACAATAGAACATAATTATGAAGTGTTCCCATGATTTATCCTCGACAAATCACTTTAAAAAATCTCTATAGTGTTTCATTTTCTTACAGTATGTTTCTTATAGTATCTAAATATTTATTAATTCTTAATAAACAAAATTAGCCTTTAAAAAAAAAAGAACCATGACAACTTTAATAATTAATGGTGCTATTTAATTGTAATTTCCAAAATTAAACTTGTTGCTACATGCAAATTTTAACGGTTTTTGAAAAACAAGCTGATTATACAATTTGTTCCCCATTCTCTCGTTTGGTGAAATGCAACCCTGAACTTGCGTCATTGTGCACAAACACATGACTAAGCTAAAAAAAAGTAAACATAGAATCACATCAATTGTCAGTTCTGACAAACAAATTCCGTAAAATAAAACGATAGATATGTTCGTCTGTACAAGTATGCATACATGCATTGATGCCCCTACAAAAAAAAAATAATAATAATTGGACACCAAATAAGTCAATTAGAGTCTAAAACCATAATATCTTATTAAAAGTAGTTTGGGCTTGTATGCGTTTGATTAGAAAATCAAATGCGCCCCCAAAAAGCATTATGTAGTGGCAACAAAAAAAAAAAAAAACAGCATCTAACCCAACGAATTTTATTTTCGTTTGCTAATTACTGCGCGCAGTTTAGTACAAATGCGGAAATAGCACTTATACATACACGCGCTGTCGCAATGGTTCGCATTTGTTTAAACAAATGACGCGTTTCATTAGGATTTCATCTTTCCTTTTGCCATGGAAATATACACATTTCTTTTTTTCGTTTTCTTATGGATTTTAGTAATCTTTACCGTTATATGTATACATTTTTTTAATGTTAGGTATGTATGTATGCACACATGTGCATATGGTTCTATTGGACGTACCTACAAGTATGAGTGTGGTCTGTGCTCTTCAAAAAGTGTATTTTATTTGGTTGTTTGTCCTATTTTTATATTTTTTTTTATTAGACAACAAAAGTAGGTCACAAACACATTGGCAGAGAATGCGCGAAAAATATAGCGCATTCATCATTTTAGCGCATTTTTTTTATTGTTAATTTTTTTTTCTATATTCTAGTCTATCGGGTATATAGAATTTTGGAGTTTTATTGATTAGACCACAAACTAACAGTGAAATGGCTATGTCCAGAGTCACATATAAGAGTTTTTGAAAACATGAAATGATCGTCAAGGCTTTTCTCTGCATTTATTAAGATATTACAAGAACAATATATTGGATTACTTTTTTTTTTAAACACATACATATTTTGATATATGTATCTACTGTATATAATAGATATGTAAATGTATTTAAAAAAAAGAGTTTTTTCATTGAAGTCAGTCCTCTTGATCTTTGGGTTTGAATTCCCTCCCGCAAGAACAATCAATACCCACACAAAATAAGAAATAAATAAAAATGTCAGTTGCTCGACTCACTGTCATCCTGTCATTTCAGTCATCTTCTACAAAGTACAACAAGTGATTGAAATTGTTTTATCCAGAATAAAAAGAAAAAAAAAAAAAAAACAAAAAGAGAAAAAAAAAGTTTTTCCTTGATTCCCTTGGAAGAGATATTTTCTTGTCTGCACAGGTATATAGGTGCCTATTTACTATTTTTCCTTTAATCTTACTTATACAAGCAAATATACATTTTGAGTTATTTGAGTACGAATGAAGTAGGCATATCCTTGAATTTCTATGCGGTGCGTGTAGTATTTTCATTCAAAATACATTTATATACCCAAAAAGAACATTATATTCAGTTTTCCTTGGGTTCAAGGTCCTTCACAAGGAAAAGTACTTTTTCCACCATTTCAGCTGCCACTTTCTCCGCGCATAACTCGCTTTCGTCAATTTCATTTTTATTGTTATTCTTATTACACTTTTCTTTTGGTGGAGTGATTGAAGTGGTGTTGGGAGGTTTTCTTTTTAAAACGAAGAAAATCGAGTGATAGTAGGTACGCTTAATGGGGTTGAAAGTTAAGTTGGTGGTCGTATTGAGTTAATTTAGGGAACACACACAATTTTTTCATACTTTTTTTTCTGCTGGAAAGTGGGGTTAATTTAGATTTTGTCTTTTCTTTTTTATTGAAATATCTACGAAGAAAAAATAATGTGTTAATCCTTAGTGGAATATACATATATTATGTAAACACAAATCGCTTATACCCTTTGACAAGTGTGATGAATTAAATTTAAATAATAATGACTGAGATAAGATTTGTGAAGGCTAATACACCTAATAACTTGCAAAGTAATAATAACTTGATTGAAACTATTACGAATAATTTCTATTAAATTATGATTTGACGTATAGCTGCAACTATGTTAAATTCAAAGTGATTGCAATTAATTAAAACCAAAAAATAGCAAGTATACGCCAGAGTCTCATTTCGCAACAATCAGCAATCAATATGAGAAAAGATAGGCAGGCATTTATTTAGGAGATGCATCATCAGAAAATTATTTCAATTTTAATTTGTTGTTATTCTCATTACAGGAACAGTATTTAAGGCACACAAATTAATATTAGCAGCATGTTCGAAAAAATTTGCCGAACTATTCGAAACAACACCGACAAATGGCCAATGCGTTGTTATATTGGAAGCCACGTCACCAGACAATATGGCCGCACTATTAGAATTTATGTACAAAGGTGAAGTGCACGTGTCACAAGAGGCTCTAAATAGTTTTCTCAAATCCGCGGAGAACTTACAAGTAAGTTTGTATTAAATTTGAATTATTTTACTTTTATTTACCATTTTTACACTCTTTAGGTTAAAGGTCTATCAACAGAACATGGTCGATTAGCAGCAGCACAGGCACAACAACATGAATCAGCACCCCTTGAGTCTCCAACGGGTAGACGAATAAATCGCAATAGTTTAAGTGGTAATGGAACTGGTGGTGGAGGTGGCGGGGTAGGCAGTAGTGGCGGAGGAGGGAATGGTGGTAATAACAACACTTCTGGGGGGCAATTAGGCCTAGGAAGTTTAAAACAGGAATGTGATTCCCTTATGCATCCGAGTAGCTCAACATTGGGCGGAATTTCACCCTACCTGCCACAAATGTACAGACCTTTGTCATTTGAACCACCACGCAAACGTGCCCTCCGCAGTCCATATGCTGAGCAAGAAGTCCGCGGCAGTGTGCTACGAGATGGTTCAAAAAATAGTTCGGACAGTGCTAGTCCCATTAACAAACCGTACAGACCATCGAGCAGTGCATCGTCGAACGCACCCACGGAAGCGGATACAATGCAATCAGAGAGAGCATCGCCGTCACAGTCAAGGTAAATCGTATAGTACTGCTAAAGTTTTCTGAACTTATTTTTGACTTTATTTTATCTGATTTTAGTCGATATGAAAACCATAGTCCACCGAGTACAACAGCTGGTAATGGAAATGCAGCCAGCAGTGCCAGTGGTGGATGTCTCGATCGGCCGGTGAAAACTGAACGCAATAATGGTAGTACAAATGAGGCTAACGAAGTGGAAAAAGACGATCGTGAAACAATTGATGTAAGGACATTTTGTAAACTTATTTAAAATATCATATTTATTTAAATATGTTCTGATAGTCTGTCACGAAGTCACCACTATCAAAAAATATGTGTTATTTTTACTGTTTTATACTGGTTTATTTAATGAATTTTCTGTTAAAAATGTATAGAATGGAGCTGAAGACCTACGAGTGAAAATGGAAAATACGAGCTATTCACCACCTCCACCACCAACATCGAATACAACGCCATCTACGCCAACCGCTATCCTGGATTTAAAGAATGCGACTGATAGTGCACTGGCCGGTGGACTAGCTGCATCTATTGCTCCCGCTGATATGTTGAACGTTTGGAATGCTACAAAATTGAACAATAAAAATAGTGGAATGGTGAACACAGCTGATGGTGAGTTTAAAGATTATTATTAAAACAAAAACAAATATCTAAAAATGAAAGGAATATTTATGTGAAAGGAGGATTTCAGTTGAAGCTGTTGTACCTTTTACCAGCATTATACAGCAGATATGTTTTGCAATTGAACATTCTTAATGGCTCTGCCCTGGTCGTTATTTGGACAGTTTTTAAAATTATGTATAATAAATAATAATTGTCGTACGTAGGTACATCAAACGAAAATCTAACATCATTAATATGTATCCATGTTTGTGTTGGAGAAAAATCAGGAACAGGAAAAATATCTTGGAGCGTGAAATAAAAAGACAACCTGGTTCGATGAAATTCAAAGTAAGAAGAAGGTTTAATTATAAATGTCATAATGACAGTGTAAACAACAGGGTGTACAATAGTGTTTAAATAGTGTTACCATACATGAGTGAAATAGGTTCTCACTTATTTTCTACACCCCCACTAGAATCTATTTCTCAAGTCCCATGGACTTAGCACAAAAATTTAGCTTCTCTGCTGGCAGCCCCTTCGTCATAATGTCGGCCACCATTTCCAAAGTTTTCACGTAGCTCAGCTTGATCCGCTCCTCGTTGATCACACCACGAACAAAATGATGTCTTACATCAATATGCTTTGTCCTAGCATGGTAAGCATTCGTAGATGATAGACAAATGGCACTCTGGTTGTCGCAGAATAAGTTGATCTGTTCTTGCATTTCCTTTAATAGCTCCTTTTGCAAGCCCAAAAGCCACAGCGCCTCTTGCACAGCTAAACTTAGTGCCATGTACTCTGCCTCAGTGGTCGACAAAGCAACGGTAGGTTGTTTTCGGGAGCACCATGATATCGCGCCCCCTTGCATTGTATAAACGTAGCCCGTGACAGATTTTCGGTCGTCGACATCACCAGCGTAGTCGGCGTCACAATATCCAGTTATGGTCGTATTTGTCCTCACATCTCTTGTGTAACACAGCCTCCAGTCTGCAGTACCTTTCAAGTAGCGTAAAACCCTTTTTGCTGCTATCCAATGGGCCTTCCCTGGATTTTGGTTGAATCTGCTCAAATGATTGACAGCATAGCTAATGTCTGGTCGTGACACCTGAGCAGCAAATAGCAAGCTACCAATCAGTTCCTGATATGGAACTCTCCACATCTCTTCCTGTTCAGCTTCTGACTTCGGCGACATTGTTTTACTTAACCTTTGGCTGTTGTCCATCGGCGTCGAACATTTGTTGCAATCGGTCAACCCAAATTTGTCAACCATCTCGTGGATGTATTTCTCCTGGTCTATCCAAATTACACCTTTTGCTCTATCTCTCCTTAAGCGTAGCCCCAGAAATGAGTTAGCAGCACCAATATCCTTCATGTGAAATTGTTTCATCAGGTTCGATTTTAAGCGATGTTTTAACTCTGGATGATTGTCTATGATTAATAAATCATCTACATAAACGGCAACCGCGATGAATTTACCATGAATATGCTGGAAATAAATGCACGGATCCAACTCCGACTGCTTCAATCCAAAGTTCTTCAAAGCACTATCGAGTTTTAAGTTCCACGTTCTTGATGACTGCTTTAAACCGTAAATTGACTTTTTTAAACGAAGCGTTTTATTTGCAATTCCAAAACCTTCTGGTTGCGTGATATAAATCTCCTCCTGAAGATCTCCCTGCAAAAATGCAGTAATTGCATCCATCTGCTCAACATCCAAATTATTTCGAGCAGCTAAGGCCAAAAGAAAACGAATAGACTCGTACCGCACAACAGGGGAAAAGGTCTCTTCGTAGTCGATTCCTTTTTGTTGGCTAAACCCCTTTGCCACTAGCCGAGCCTTGTAGTGACACATTCCACTGTTTGTGTCCACTTTTGTTTTAAAAACCCACTTTGTGTTCAGCGTCCTTTTTCCCGGTGGCAATTCAGCCTCCTCCCATGTTCCATTCGCTTGCAAAGCAGCATATTCATTGTTAATAGCTTCTTTCCACCGTTCAGCATCATCTCTGGAAATCGCTTCTACGTAAGTTGTCGGATCATAATTTATCTTACTACTCGCTATATACGTCACATAATCATCATATTTTCGAGGTAGTTTTGCTCTTTCCGATCTTCTTACGCTTTCAGATGTTGCAGAATCTTTCGAAATTGGGGGAACGTAATCATCATCAGAATAAAATGACTCATCTGACTCTGTATACTTATCAGTATCTTCATCAGCAACAACGGCAACATTTTCATCTGGGACAACTATAACAGCAGCATCATCATCTGTCGCAGCAACAACAGCATTGTTATCAGGCACAGCAGCAACACCATGGCTATGATTACTTCCATCGGCAATATCAGCAACTGTTTCCCCCACTGAACTGTCTAACAAGGGAAAAAACATGTTATTTGTATTTCCTTTAACACATACCTGTCCAAAAGGCTGATTTTCCAGGCAAACAACATCACGGCTGATCATTAGTCTCTTCTTCTTAGGATCGTAGACTCTATAAGCTTTCGAGTTTTCGCAATAACCGAGCAGTATGCAAAGCATTGATTTAGGATCCAGTTTTTTTCTCTTTTGACTTGGTATATGCATCATTGCCGTCGATCCGAACACCCGAAGATGACTTACATCTGGCTTCTTTTTCGTCCAAATCTCCTCCGGCGTTTTAAAACCTCCTAGCACTCTTGTTGGCGTACGGTTAACTAAGTAAGCGGCATACAAAACCGCCTCAGCCCAAAAACTTTTCTCTACCGCTGCATCCGATAACATACTACGAACCTTTTCCATTAAAGTGCGGTTCATTCTCTCAGCCTTTCCATTCTGCTGAGGTGTGTACGGAACCGTTGTTTGGTGCTGAATTCCACAACAGCTTAGATACTTCAGAAAAACATGGTTGCAGTACTCACTGCCGTTGTCTGTTCGTAGAATTTTTACTTTTCGATCTGTTTCATTCTCCACTCTATTTTTAAATTCGATGAATTTTTCTTTTACCTCTGTTTTTGATTTAAGGATGTAAACGAAAACCTTGTGCGAAAAATCATCCAAGAAAACCAAAAAATAGCGTGCACCACCAAGAGACGTTTGCTCAATTGGTCCGCACAGATCGGAATGCACCAATTCTAAGAACTCGCTGGACATATTTTCAGATGCTTTAAAAGGCTTTCGAGAATGTTTGCCTTCTAAACATTTAACGCATTGTGCCATATTAGAATCGGGGAAGTCAATCCCCGTGACAGCGCCTCTTTGCATCTTGATTAATGCATTTTGATTTGCATGACCGAATCGACGATGCCATAGCTCATACGAAGATCTCTTGTCCACCATCATATTGACCGCGACTGTCTGCATTGGTGTTCCAGTGTCTAATTTATAGAGCTTACCATTTACCTGACTTCCAGTAGCGATTACTTCTTTGTGGCTATCCGAAATAATGCATTTATCGGCTTTAAATGCGATGATGTACCCATGTTTTGTCATCTGGCTAACAGACAACAGATTCGCACACAAATTTGGGATATAAAGCACATTACTAATCGTCACCGTCAGTGGCTCACCTTTCAACAAAAATTGCATTTCGACGTCACCTCTAGCTTTCACATCCAAGTTAAAACTATCTGCAACTGTGACTTCTTCTTTGTTGACCGAACACACATTTCGCAACCAGTCTTTGCGATTTGTCATGTGCTCTGAAGCTCCCGAGTCGATAAACCATTCTGTGCTGTCCGCCATGCTCGTCCTCGCTACGAACGACGTGAACAGTACCACATTTCGCTGCTTACTTCTTCCATCCGTTGTCTGACCTTTATTGGGACAATTTCTGGCAATGTGCCCGTGCAATTTACATTCGAAGCACTTAGGTCCAAATGCACGGCGATTGCCTTTCTTCACAGCTCCTTTGCCACCACCACCACTATATAAAGCGACAGCATTTGCGCCACCACCAGACCAACTATCATCATCCTTAATGTCCTGCAGTAATTTGGTTTTTATTGCGTCCGCTGAGATTTTTACACCAGAGCTTTCTAGTCCCATAATCATGGGCTTATAATTATCGCCTAACCCTGCCAGCAATAACGTACCAACCCATTCATCGGAGACATTCATACCGATCGCGCTTAGTTTATGGGCGGTAGAAATCACTTTGTTGACATATGTTTCAACGGAATCGCAATCCTTTAAATTTGTTGTTATTAAGGTTTTTAATAGTCCAACACGTCTGGTTAATCCATTATCTGCAAACGCCGCTGCCAGCTTATCCCAGACCTCTTTTGCCGTTTTCGCTTCCTTGACATGAATGTAATTGATTGGTTCGATGAGAAGTATTAGTTTGGATTTCGCCTTCAAATTTTTCTTCACATCAATCTCCGTACCAGACACACATGTCCATAAATCCTCATGTTCAAGGAAATTCTCAACCGCAAATTTCCAGTCCTCATAATTTTCACGTCCCTTTAGTTTCTCGATTGCTGGTATCGATGAAGTCGCCATAACCTCAATTTACAATCCGAGAAAATCTGAGGAATCCGTCTGTGAAATTTCTGGAAAACAATATAGTTATGATGGGCAGATTAATCCGTAATTTCCTGCGCGAAACTGGCCCATAACCTGTTGGAGAAAAATCAGGAACAGGAAAAATATCTTGGAGCGTGAAATAAAAAGACAACCTGGTTCGATGAAATTCAAAGTAAGAAGAAGGTTTAATTATAAATGTCATAATGACAGTGTAAACAACAGGGTGTACAATAGTGTTTAAATAGTGTTACCATACATGAGTGAAATAGGTTCTCACTTATTTTCTACAGTTTGCTACTGGAGAACTTTACAAATTTAATCTATGAGTTCCACTTTCATATAAATGTTTCTTAACATTTCTTATTTATTTGTATTCCACAACTATACCTAAATTACATGTTAATTTTTCCCTATAATAACTTAATTTTTTTTTAACCTCACCCCAAATTGGCATTAATAAGTTATTATTTCTAAAACAAAAAAATCCCCCCTCCATCCACCTACAGGAAAGAAACTAAAGTGCCTGTACTGTGATCGTTTATATGGATACGAGACAAATTTACGCGCCCACATCCGACAACGTCATCAAGGTATCCGTGTACCCTGTCCATTTTGTTCGAGAACATTCACCCGCAACAATACAGTAAGGCGGCATATTGCTCGTGAACATAAACAGGAAATTGGTATTGATCAGTTACCTCAGCCGAATCATACGCAATAGGCATCGGTTCAACCATCGAGGTCCAAACAAAAACCGCGAAAGATCCTTAAAGGTCGCAATTAAATTCTGTGACTTTACAAAAACAAAACAATAACAGCAACATAGGAAGCAAAGAAAATAATACGAATTTGAGATCTTCACAATGGATCTTCAGTAAGCTGTTTCAAATAAACAAAACCAACAACAACACAAAACTAGAAACAAGAAAAAGTTTGTTACCATTTTCCTTCAAGCAAAGCCTACTACTACTACTTATCTTATTGTTTAGTTTCATCAATTTAAAACAACTAATGCCTAGTAAAATATTTATTTTAATAATTGGATCAGTTGTCTGAATGAATGTGAACTTGAAATCATTACAGAGAATGAAATAGAGAAGTTTTATGTATAAAAAAAAAACAACAATCCAACCGCAATAGAAAAGAATTTGTAAAAAATAATAATAGCTAAACAATATTATTTTTTTTTGTTATACTATTTGCAATGCAACCTCTATTGATTTGTTTCATGTTATTTAAATAAATAATTACTAAAAGAATTAATTCAATTTAAACAAATCCGACTGAAAATAGTTTTCAGGGTGCTATATGATAAAAAGAATAAAAACGAAAGCAAACAAATATAGTATATAAAGAATTCTTTTTTATATATGAAATGAAATACATATTAATTAATTACTGTTTGCCTTGTCTTTGTATAGGAATATACAAAAGAAGTGAAACTTACATTACAAGATAATATATAGTAACACAAAAACCAACTAAGCAAATTAGTTGCAGTTATTAACAAAAAAAAATCAATAAAACAACAACTAAAAGTCTGAACGTTTTTGACTGGTCTCAATATATACAAACAAAATAGTTCAATTAACAATGCAATAGTAAAATAAACAAATAGTACATCTATCCTTTTTTTCTCTCTCTTTACAAGCATACATATTAAAGAAATAGAATATACAATACTATTTACACATATTTACACAAAATATACATATTTATATATATTTTTCTCCTGTCGATATATCTTTAATTTATATAAAAAAAAAAACAAATATTTTGTTTACAATAGTATAAAGTAGGTGTTACATAGATTTTCTAAAAAAAAACGCACACAATAGAATTAAAGCGAATCAAAACGAAATTTATATTTATTTATTATGTGTCCTAATCATCATATCCTTATCCCCATTACTATCACACACACGGTTTACGAAAATGAAACCACTCCCATAGAAAGTAGAAGTAATAGTATTCTCTTACATCGCAAAAGTTATTGCGAGAAGAAGAGTTAAATATTCAATTTGTCTAAAAATAGCGTTCCTAAAACAAAATATCCAACAATAATAAAAAGAAAACTTGAATCGGCATTATTGTACCTCCTAGAAACCTATGTGGCTCAGGGCTAATACAAATCACTGCAATTTAATTTGCACATTAACTCTTTATTTTGCATTTAGGTATGTATGTATGCAATCGGCCCTTAATGTTGAAACCTACGGGTATTCTTATTACAAATGCCATCTGCCTACTTTTTGCTTTTGCACTTATGAGTTGAGATTACCTCATAGCTTTAATTTTTCTTCTAAGAAAAAAGATGATATACCATTCGGAGGAGAAATGAATTCTTTTTATTGAATTTCTTTATAAGAGCAACATTTTAAAATCGTTTTTCGGAATGGCATATGAAGGCATTAATTAATTGACTACATTTGGAAATTATTACTTAAAAAGAGTTTCTTCCTATTAAAGTTTTAAAGTTACAGTTGAAATAAATTCCACATACGCCCTCGAACTTTAATAGGTTTTCCTAAAAATGCAATCACGTCATCTCATACAATAATGTAAACCATCCCCATAACAAATAAATAAATACATTTTTACTGAACATACAACAATAATAATCATATAATTTTTCATAGTAAAAAAAATAGTGAACAAAAGTACCTGCAATCTAATTTTAAAATAATTGTCTTAAACATACACATTAATATATTAGAGTATACATTTTTTTTATAATATATATATTAAAAGGAAAACTATAACAATACAGAAAATAACAATTAAACGATTTCTATATGTTTTGCTAGTAAAAATAGAAACAGTTTTCAACTAAATCGCAACGTACAAATACATAAGTGCTTATTACGATTTTAAAACAATAGTAAATACCTATTGTATAATTTTCGCCCATCTTTTCTTTCTCGTCGATTAATGTTTTCTCTATTAAATCTCATTTTATTAAACTTTCCTTTTGAACATTTTTTATTTTAGTTTCTTAACTTAAAATGATGATCAAAAAACAATTCAAAAATTCCATAACCATACGTACGCACATTTTTTTTTTAATTTTTTACTATTTCATTTAAAGAAACTAATAATAAAAGCTTAAATAAAGAAAAATAAGAAACGGGTGCCTCAATTTAATATATACGTATATTTATATTAAAAAAATATAAAGAAACAAATATTTACACAGGATTAAAGAAAATTACAAGTTATTATTTAAATAAAGTAAAACCAATCCATACCAAACAACCGCCATCAAATGGCAAAATCAGCAATAGTCCAACCTTTCAAAAACGTTCCGAAAAAACCTATATCAGCCAAATTACCAATTATTATTTTACATAATTTCAAATTATCAAAATCACACCTTTGAAACGATTTTCCTGACAATCCACAATTTAAAAGCAAAATTTTTAAATTCAAAATTCTATATTTCGATTATTAATTTCTCAGTAAAAAATTGTTTTATTTCAAATTGAAAGGTTTTCCAAAAAAAGGTTGCAAAAAACATAACAACAATCCAATGATAAAGAAGAAAAACAATATTTCACGCAATAGTTAATGTTGTAAAAAGTAAAAATATAATAATAATAATAAAATAATGTAATTAAGAAATAGTTAAAAATATACGCAAATAGTTGATATTGTTTTAAGTTTCTGAAACCATGAGCCTTTAAAAAAAATGTAAAAAAAAAACTACTGAAACAACCGAATACAATAGAAGTTGACGAAAATGGGTGTTTCTCAACTCGAAAATACAAGATACAGGGTGATACAAAACAACTATAGATAACAATAGAATACAGTGTTTTTTTTTTTGTTTCTTAGCCAAATATTAATTTAATTTATCAAAGTCATTTGCATAAACCTAAAAATTATTCAGAGACAAAATAGTAAACAATGTTAATGCAGTTGAATCAAGTTAAATGTAAAACACACAACCAAACCCAGTTTATTTCTGTGATCAGCTCGGTAAGGAATATTCTATAAAAAAGTCCTTACGAGCAAACCATACCATAATTAAATATTAACTTAAAATATATTATATATTTTAAATCTAAAAAATAGTTATTAAACTAATTAAAAATTAAATTGATCTTAAATATACTATTTATATCAATACAATTTTCAATTAAAGAAAAAGCTAATTATAATTTAAACAGCAAGAAAAAGGAGTAAAGCAAAAATGAAGTGCTATTATGCAGAAACTTTAAAAATCGATTGAATAATTTTTGTTATTTACATTTTATTTAGAGATAACCCTGCTAATAATCATTTCGATTTTCTTTCTTATTCACAATTCACACCATGGAGTCTGAAATACATACATTTTTAATAATAAGTGTTTTGTGAATTGGAGAGAAAAAGCAAAATACATAATACTTATTGTTTGCTTCCTTCATAAATACGTTATTGTTTTTATTTTATAATTGTAATTACTAATATGGAGCTAAAAACTAAAACTTAAAAAAAAAAACTACAATAGGAACTCATATACCTCAGATTTATATTACTTTCTTTATGTTATACAAATTTTAATTTATTTTCTAAAGAAATAAAATAAAAAACAAACCATATACATTTTACTGATAAAAGACAGAACTGCAATAGTAACTAAACTACCTCAATAGCCAATAGGATTTTGTTTTATAAATACATTTTTTTGTTATTTTTTTCATAACAAAAAGTTAATTTTTTATGTAAGTAAATCATTTACAGTGTTTATTTTGTATCTACTACTAATAAGATTATTAAAACTCAAAATCCAAACAATAAAATAAAGATTACACAAAGATTAAAGGAAAAATCTTAGTAAAATGGTGACAAAATTAAATGAATGAAAAATATTTCCAGGAAATTAAAATTTGTACATAAAAACACAAAGAGAAAAATACAGAAAGTAAGTATGAACAAAAAAAAAAACTTTACCTTTAGGCTTTTATTAAGTAATATCTAAGGCAAAATTGCTATGAATAAAATTTTTTTATATAAAATATGTGTAACATTTAATAAAAATCTGTAGAAACAACATACATAATATACGTTTAGGCTACAAATATTTACAAAACTTATATAAAAAAAAAAACAAAAAAATTAAATGAAATAAAAAAAAATTATATGTTTGGATATACGATTAAGGAAAAAAATTATCTTCAAAAGAAATTTAGAAATACAACTTTTTTTTAAATTAAAATAACACATAACAAATTAAATTTTAGAATAAAAGCGAAAGAAAATTAAATAAAAAAAAATTAACGAAGAAAATTATAAAATTTCGGGTAATTAAAAAATAAAAAAAAATATTCATACAAAAAAAGTTTTTAGATAGGTTTTTGTAAATATTCACAAAATTACATTATACATAATAAATTTAAAGAAAATAAATTCCAAATTTCTGGCGGGAAAAAATATTATTCATAGAGTAAAAATTTGTAGTTTGGTAAATTTATACAGATGATTCATTTGAATTTATAATGGGGATAAGAATTTATTATAAAACTATCTCCCAAAAATCAGATGATTTCACTGCTGTATGTAATACAAAGAAATTATTTGAAAATGCTAAGAAAACTGAATTCTATAATACATCATATAAATCTATATAGATATTAAAGCATACATAAAATATTCATATATTTAGACAACTTTTCGGACTAACTTTAGGAATTAACACAAAAATTCAGAGATAAACATCAATCAGTTGGATAGAAAAATTTTATAATTTCGGTTTAAAAAAAAGTGTATTCAAAATTTTAAATATAGCCCAAGAACTATGAACCGATTTAAGGTGAAAAAATATATGCTAACCAAATTTAAATAAAAAGAAAATTAGGCATAAAATGTATAGAACACAAAATTATAAATATGCAAAAAACAAAAGTAATGTATAAACATTTGAAAAATCTAGGCAAAATTCAATGCAAACAAAAAGTTTTATGAATAAGTCTCTAAAGTATACATTTTAAATAAAATAATTTCTTTGTAAAAACTAAATTAAAGTAATTGTAAAAAAATACAATGAAAATGTCGCCATTTTGCATTTATGTAAAAAAAGAAGAAAACAAAGTAAAAAAAAATCAGGAAAAAATTTAAATTAATAAGTATAAATATCAAGCATAATATTAATTTATTTTGTAAAAAATAAACTTTGTTTTGTTATATGTATCCGTGTTTCCAAATATTTTTTTCAATACTTAATTTCGATATAAATATATAACGTGTAAATTATTTTGCAAAAGTACACGCTTTTAAGTTAACAAACTTTTTTTTTATTAATACATTATTTTAATTTTTCCTGTAAATTTAGAACGTACGCTAACAAAGTATCTATTATTTCTTTTTTGTTCTAAATTTAAATGATGTATTGTTGTTATTATATTTGTTAAATTACTTTAAACGTAACAAAGAAAAGAATGTACTTATTTTTCTTACACTATCAGCTTTTTCCCAGTTAATAATAATATGCATGTTTGCACTTAAACTAATTGAAAGCATACAATAAAATGTAATTGCCTCTTATACTAAAAACAAAAAATTAAATATAACTAAAAACTAAAAAAAAACTCGACTAGTCAGATGTGCAACACACTCAGGTACAATAGAATATAAAAAAACTATTTCCTTAAAAAAAATTAAAATAGAAAAAAAAAAATTAATTGAAATAATTACTGTACAATTTTTGTTGTTATTAAGTTAAACCTAACATTTAAGTTGTTATGCAAAAGAAATACGAAAATTAACTTTTAGTTTCAAACCTTTGTTAACATTATAATGAACAAGAAGTTCATTAAACTTCTTCTAATCTATTCTAGGAATGAACATACACATTTAATTTGTTTGTATAAAAATTTGGTTTATTTCGTTTAAATTGGAGCAATTTCTGTTTTTTCTTTGTAATTATTTTGTATAAATATATTCTTTTGTAAATTTGTATAGTGAAACAAATATATTCCTAAATGAGTACACCAGTGAAAAACAAACAAAAGTGTATATTTTTGTGAAAATGTATCAAATCGAAAATGTTTAAAACAAAATCGGTTGCTTTCTGCTTTTTATTTGTTTAATTGATTTTAGTGATAATTTTATTTTTATATATTTTTTTTTTAATAATTACATTGAAAGAAACTCTATATTTTGTTCAGTTATAAACTGTTTTTATTTTTATTACAATTAATATATAAATATATTTTTAATGAATATGAAAATGTGAAGAAAAAATAAAAGTTTTCAATTTAAAACATATGATTTTGTTTTTATATTTTTTTCTGTTTTTTTTTTGTTTATTATTTTGGGTTATATTATTTCACTTCGTTCATCCACATTACATCACTAATACTAGATGATTTAATATAAATTTATCGTACGGTAATACTATTCTTGTAGAAGAACAAACAACAACAACAACAGGTGAACTCAAAATGATTGTAGGTAAAATAATTTAAATAAATTATACTTCGAAACTATTAAATATGTTGGTTTTTTAACCATCCGTTTCCTTTATTTATTGATTTAATTTATCTTATCTTTCAAAGCTCTTTTATTTATTTTATTTACACTATTATTTATGGAAAATAATAATAAGAACCACATCTCGCAAACGCCTGACAAACATTCGAGAGTCCTGGAAGAGCTTTGCAATTCAGCCCTTCGGACTTAGCATAAAATTGTAGGTCCTTTCCATTCGTTACAAAAAAAAAAAAATAAATAAAAAACTACAAAAAAGAGTGTTTGTGAGACGATGGTAGGCATATGGTGCGGATCTGTTACGCTATTTATTTATTTATTTAATAATAATGCAGCTGGCTTGAGAGTAGCCAATTCTATTCCCCAATTTTGTAGTGTATTTTCAATGATGCAAAACTCTATTTAAGATGGCTAACAAAATGTGAAAAGCTGACCAAATAGATAACAAAATTTGATTATAAAAAAAAAGATACTGCTGCTATATTGAATCGGATTACAATCACAAAATTTGTTCCAACAGTTTTGAGGTCAATGTACTTAGACTCTGCAAAAACTAGGAAATCAACCAAGAAGATCGCACTTCTTGAATAGAATAGGCAACCCAGCATATAAAAATATTTACATCGTCATTGGCTCTGGCACACATTATGATTTGCTTTTTCGTCACCCATCAATTAACTCAATTCTGCACTCTTAATCCTTTTCACGTACAGACAACAGAAAGGATAATCAGCCCTATCGAGGTATCCGATCGGAATGGATCGGAACTGCAAATCATAGTAAACAAATTCCGCAACCAATTCCTGTCGGAGCATATCGGAAGAAAATTCGTACGAAGCTGACAAAAATATCGGTAAAAACACACTTGATCGCACTGAAAGGCCAGTGTGCCTTGCATACTTGTCGAAAAGAAGTTCCGAAAAGCTGTTCGGAAGAATACCTCGAAACAAAAATCCTCCGATTCGTATTCGTATGAAATCGGAGAATTTTTCTTTCCGACGGATACCTCGATAGGGCAGAATATCCTATGAGAATCACATCATCACATTCGAATCGTTTGGTTATTACATTTCTTTTAATGTTTCATCAGCTTTTAATAAGAAAACCAAAGCAAGTCAAGTTAAATATGTACTCATAACCCTAAAATTTAATGTTCATTTTTTGCTGATTATGGTGCAAAGATAACAAGAGTTTGCACATTGAAAAAAAAAAAAAAAAAAAAAAAAAAAACACTTGAATAGAACAGAAGAAACGGCAGCACTGGGTTAAAGCAGTTTTGCTAAACTTGTTGAATGCTTTAAAAATAGTCGAAGTGTAACTGATTCAACAACTCAAAGATTGGAAGTAGTTTTTAACTGTTCGTGGTGGTTTAGACAAATACACTTTACTCAACAGGGAAAAGTGGCACGTTTTGATATAACACTTTCGCAGCGAATTCTCCATGTAAATTGAGCTTTAAGCCTAATACATCTAAAATAAATAAAAACTATTATTCCACCTACATCCCCATTGACTTCTTTGTTAACGTGTCTAAATTTAATTTTGTATAATTTATTCTTCTATTTTATCAAGCTGTTCTGCTTATTATTTATTGACGTATGTTCTAATACACAGGGAAACTTAAAAATTGAATATATATTTAATTAATAAATATACAAATTCTATTTTAAATTTTATTTTCTTAAATTCAAATTCATTTTCCAAAAAAAAATAAATACGTATACTAAAACTTAAAAAATATTTAAATGTATATAAACTAATGTAAAGAAAAAACAAAATTTGTAAGCTAAGACACTAAAACAGTTCAGAACAATATATAAATGTGTATATTTAATTTTATATTGACTTGTTTAAAATCATTTCCAAAACGTAGTTTTCGATTTATTTTCTAAAAATATATTTTTTGATAAATGCTTCTTCAAATACTAAAACTAAAATCCTAAGTCAAAATTATAAATCTATGACATTGTTCATATTTTGGTGTTGCATAAACATTAAATATTTAACGCCACATCCAAATAAATTAACATAACAAAATTGTATGTGCAAAACACCATCATAAAAAAGATTAAAGTACAAATTAAATTAAAAAAAAAAAGAAACATTTTTTGGAGTACAAAATTTTCAGGGATACCTTAAACTTTTCGGAGCAAAATTTCGTAAAAAGTAAAAAAAAAAAACAAAAAAAAATATTATCTAAATTAAAAATAAGGAAACTATAGCTATTAGCTGTTTCAACCGAAATTTCATAAAAAAGAGAAAAAAAAAAAAAAAAAATTAAGGATTATTTAAAAAGTAAATGTTTATATGTGTATAAATCGATATAACTGTACAAATTTATTTCGGTATACTGAATAATGTTGGGATTGCATATATGTATTTAAAAAAAACAAAACAGCAAAGCACATTTACAACATTAAAGAAAATAATTAGTGGTTAAGAAAAGTAAAATGTTTGACAGACTTACAAAACAAATTTTTGGAAAAAAAAAGGATATACGTAAAAATTTATTACTACATAATTATTTGGATTCATTTTTTAAACAAATTATTAATTTAGTGCAATATTTGTGTTATATTTTCCATTAGCTAAAAAACATAGTTTCAATTCGTTTCTATAATTCTTTTTTAAGGTATAATGAATAGGAAATGAAACTGTTCTGAACTGAAAGCAAAAAATAAAAGAAATACTTTTAATAAATGTACGTGAAATGAAAATTTTAAATTTTCAAATATTTGAAATGTCAAAAGGATGACTTTGTTTTTGTAGTTGAATTTTTAAAGTTTGTGTTTTTTTATTTTTTCCTACCTACCAGACAGAATTTATTTTGAGCAACTGTAGAGAACATTTGAAGTGCTAGGCGTAACTAGAATTGGGTTAATATCCTACAGCTGCTCGCTCGAAAGGCTAGCATTGAATAAGAAGTTAAAGATAGGTTTTTAAGACTGTTGCCAAATTTAAGCATCTGTTTAAAGAAATCGCAATATGATTGCAGATGATGAATCGACTTTCAAATAATTTGGATCTAAATAAGAAGATTTCTACAGCCTATTCAACATTTGTTGTAAATTCTGGAAAACGGATTTTTATCACAAGACTCTGCCGAAAGGAATGTCAAGAATACTATATTTTTTGTTATAACTCCAAGCAGAACCCTTATTTAGGAGATCGTTCATAGAGGCGTTAAGCAAAAAACACAATCTACATCTACCTCCTGTTTGAAAGAAATAAGAAGACTTGATTTAAAAATGGATTAAAAAAAATTATAAGAGCATCACTTGATATGTTATTTGGAGACCAAAGCTAAACATTTTATCTGTACTGTCATCGTCATAGCCTTGCCTGTTTGCACTATTCGAACTCGTGAAATTTTTTAATAAAAGGTATGCGTTAGCACAGTTCATTTCTTGTCAAGTTCATAAAAGTAGATCCGTATTTTGAATTGTAGATACAACGCCTCTATACCCACTATCTAGTTTGATGACTGTAAAATATATTATTGGAGAAACTAGTACATACTGCGATCTTCTTGGGGGTCTGTAAACGAGCGGAAATAGTGTATATTATGTATGTAAAAGCATTATTGTTAAGGCTTTTCTCCCATATATCAATAATTGGATTTTTCAACTTATTTCCACTTATAACAATTATTCAGTAAATTTAATGTGACCAACATTTTCTGATTACTGTTAAAACAAACTCTTTACTTTACAACCCTTTACATTATGAGTTCTAGATCAGGAGAAAGAAAATAAAAAGTAAATAGGACTAACATCTTCCATTTGCATTTGTGAACTTATTCTCAGGGCCTTAAGACTTCAATGCAACTTCTAATAGACTTAAGAACTAAATTAAGACCAACAAAGTAAAGAAAAAAACAATGACTTCTTTCTCAGGTAAATTAAATTAAAATTACATAACGGAGTGCATTTCTGCATTAAGTATCCTTAAGATTGAGGAACTGATACATAAACAATCAAATACACATATTAATAAAACAATAAAAATATTCTTGAAGGTTAGCCAGCCATTGAAAATACAACAGTAAAATGGAATAAAATAAAACACGAACCCAAAACATTTTCTCTATTATGTACATGTATACATATTTACCCCCTTTTTCTTTTTTCTAATATTTAACACAAAATAAAGAAAGGAAAAACAAATAGTAAAAATATATAATTATATCTGTGATTTTACCTTATTAAAAATGTATTTAAAATATACATTATTTATTATTGCAATTGAATAAAAAAAGTTTATAAGTATATAAAAAAACTCAAAAATTGATTTAGGTTTAAAACAATCAAGAAAATAACATCTAATTAAATAAACCTACAATATTTAAAAATAGCAACAAACCCAATATTTGGAAACAAATCATGTAATTAATTTTGAATTCCAATATTAAAAAATCTGCTAAATAAAAATATACAGCAAAGTAATGATAACATTTTTTCTTATTTTATTTAGTTTAAAATTTAAGTCTGACGATTTTATTTTCTTTATAATAATTATTACTTTTATAAAACTTCAGGAAAGGCAGATTAAGAAAAAAATACAAAGAACAAAAAAAAAATCAATTATTTATAATTATCATCAATTTTAAGTGTATGATTATAATTAAAGGGAGAATATGAAAACAGAAATTAATGGGAAGATTAATGAGACCTTTTTGACATTTAGGAAGTGTAAGGAAAAAAGTGGTAAAAAATAATTTAACTTAATAATTAAGATAAGAAATTATTGATAATTATTATTATTATTATTATTATTATGTAAACCGTAATTTGATGGACAAAAATACAAGAACAGAAAATTCACTGAAATAAAAATAAATTTAATTTGTTGCTAAAAAAAGTGTTTTATTATTTGTTTCCCCATGCTGATCGATATTTCATCACCTTTGGGCATTGTATAAGCGAATAGTTTACACAACAGTACGCCGAGCTTTCTCAGCACAATTATACTACGGGATACCGGATTATACTACCGGATAATTTTCAGATGTTCGCGAGAGGTAACGCCGTAAAAAAAAACTTTATGCCTCGTTCACAATGCGGGCGTGATAATTAGACGAGAGCGAGGCGAGAGCGATTCTCGCTTTAACCTCGTCCGGCAATTCACAATGAAACGTGGTACGTTGGCGAGTTTTTCTGACAAAGAATAGAGGGACCACTGAAACTACAAACCATATTGCCACTTCGATTTTTTTTTACAAAACAGAGCTGCACTTTTATTGCTTTTTTAACACTATTGCATGCAGTTTGAATATTCTAAAAACAACCAATTCGCAGTTTTTAGGCATCGCTTATATAACTATCAGTAAAATGCAACCGAAAAAAATGCTGTTGCTTTTTTTGAGCACTTAAACTTAATGACTGAACTCAATCTGGGTCTTAAAATGTTGCTTATGAATTATAAAGTTAGTTCAAAAAAAACTACATACATGCCATACAAGCATAACACACACCGAATGCAACAAAACTGTTTCGAACCAGCGTCGTTGACGATAATTGCCTACTTTCTTAGAGCGCAACACACACCAAAGAAAACAAAACATAAAAACCAAAGCAAAACAGAAAAACATGTTTCCGGTAGTTGCCGATAGTTAACCTGTTGTTTTTAAAATGTAAATAAGATTTGCACAACTTCATCGTCTGAGTCCGACCAAGTGGGAACTAAGTCCACTTCACGAAAGTCGTTTTATTTCCCACTAGGTGGGTACTTGGTCCCTCAGTGGACTTAGTTCCCGGGGACTTATTTCCCTGCACCGGTGGCTTGATTGAAACAAAAAAACGCATTTGTTTTGAATAGGCCACTTGTACGATATACCTGAGGATTTCACACTGCAAGCTCAATAGTGTCGATCCAAGGATAAACTCAGGATTAGCATAAATTTGATTTCCACAGTGCAGGTTTAACGATGAACATCACTTAAATATTGGCTACCGACTTCCTCCAATCCAGTGAATACATAATTGCCATTAGTGCAATTAAATAATAATATAAATCTGAGAAAACCTAAATAAGTAACAATATACATATTCAACCTTATTTATAAACTTTATACATTCTTTATAATAACTCTAAACGCAAAAACCTTATTTATAAAAATTATGCTCAGTTGTATAGAGGCAGGGAACTGAACAGTGAACATGCCTATGGATGGTATAACAAAGGTGCGTAGGTATTATGGAAAGGAATCACAAAACTCGTATTGAGAATGGATTACTTCCAGAAAAGAGGAATGGCGAAATCGGGATCGGCGGCAACGAAAAGGTGGACTCCCTTGCAAAACAGGGGTCAACTGAAAAGTTTCTGGGACGGACCAGAACCATTCTCTTCAATTGGTAGAGGAATGGTAGAACAGCTGATTCACAAATGGATCACGGCAGAACACTTGAGAAGGTGGTCAACCGTGGAACAATAGGTCTGTTTTTTTCCACATCTATCTCAGTGAAGTAAAGTAAAGTAGGATTTTTAACACGCAATTACAACAACTATATAGAGTCTCGAAAGTGTCAAACAGTTCGTAGTTGTTGTAATTGCGTGTTAAAAATCTTACTTTACTTTACTTCACTGAGATAGATGTGGAAAAAAACAGACCTAATGTAGACATCAAGCTAAATGGGCAATACAATGGTCGACCTGCTCCACTCAGAGAAATGTTCTAAGCATGAGTCGAGGAACATTGAAATGGGTGGTGGCGTTAACTACAGGTCATGGTCATTTCGGGTATTATTTAAAGAAGATGGGCCTTAGAGAGGATGATACTTGTAAGCTATGCCTGGAGGAATCTGAGACAGCGGCACATATATTGTGACAATGCCCAGCTTTGGCTGGCAGAAGATTGAGGATCTTGGGACAACATTGGACGGCGAAAGTGTGAAACTTTACTAAGTATGAAATGAATTTGGTATACAACCACCACAAGCATTACCTATTGAACAATAAAAGCCCGAAACTGCAAACAAATTAATTGATTGCATATTTTCAGCAACATAATTATGCATTGTCATGACAGTTTAGTTCAACCAAAAACACAGAAAGTTACTTGTCATAGTTTTAAGTGTTAACAAAGTGTGAACAAAAATACCATTTGCTGAAATTATCTACATTTAATACAAAATTGTGAAGTTTCACTACAGTTTGAAATAGTTTTGTTTGCAGAATTTGGTAAATTTGACAGATAAAAGTAAACTATAAAGGACTATTCACATGAGAGGGACCAAATACCTACTTACGAACGAACCAATATTCGCGAGTTTTGACCGTCCGTTCACGTGAACACATTTCGTTGTAGCCGCAGTTTGCGAATTTCATCATCAGTTTCCACCAGCAATTTCTAATTTGAGAAAATTGCATATTTTTTTATTCCAAGAGAGGGGGATAATTAATTATAGGTACCATCAAAATGTATTAAGAAAAAAAGTTTATAAACACTTTAAATAACGAAATTTCAAATTCCAAACTTTTTTCCGCGAACGAAAACATCCTTGGCGCGAAAAATCAAAGTTTACTCGCAACTAGCTGTACCCGCCCGGCTTTGCCCGTGCCCAGGAATTGTATTGCTTAGGTCGTAGATAATAATGTTCTTTCGTAAAATGCGAGAAATGAGAATAAATCGATTTGGTGGAATTTTCTTTCTGCCTGAAATACAGCAATACAAAAAAATATAAAAAATATCGTCATGGAATTTCACCCCATAGAAGATGTTTTTTGTAGGTACCTATATGGGAGGTATAAGATTTGGAATGTTTTTTTGTATGGGCAGTGCCACGCCCCTTTGCCCCATTTTGACAGGAATACTCCTGGGCCGATACCTAAGATTGTATGTAAATTTGAACTCAATCGATTAAGTGGTTTTAGAGATATAAGATTTTGAATGTTATGGGAGGTACCACGCCCCTTTGTCCAATTTCTCACCTTTTAAACCTTCTTTGGACTTCCACAAATAATTCAAGACCAAAATTAGCCAAATCGGTCCAGCCGTTCTCGAGTTTTAGTGAGACTAACGAACTGCAATTCAATTTTATATATTAGATCCAAAACATTACACCGCGTTCCACAAACTAGCGAATAAGTGAGAAATTCCTGGTAGAAACTGAGGACGATCAAGAAACGGAATGTCAAAACTTGCGAATATTCGTTCGTTTGTACGTAGATGGTCGCTCTCATTTGAATAGTCCTTAAAAATGTTAATACTCAAATCCAAGTTATTGGTTTATTTTTATAATGGTGTCAGAAGACATTTTATTGTCATGTCCATTAGATTTATTCAAGAATTTATAAATGTGAAATGTCAACTTTATTGAAGAATAAAATTTATCTAATCTATCATTTCTAACTAAGTAACTATCTAATTTTTAAGAATTAAACTGCAAGGCATTTTCAATATAACCCCTACCGGATTATAGAAACACAAAAAAAAATATCATAGACACGAACCAATTGTTCAATTTATTAGCCATGCACATGAGAATGATGAGAGTAAACCAATATGGTCGACCTCCTTTCCACTTTTCCAGTCGCATAAAATGCCGACTGGAACTATTTGTTTTGTTTGGAAACTTGCTGAACTGTCAAAGATTTGCATCCACCAACGAAATGAATAAAAACAAAATGACAGATTTTCCATTCCTTCTTTAACCTTCCAATTCCAATTCCAAGTTCCAACAGAATTTCGTTCGTTCTGCTGTCAAAAGTCAAACGAGTGAGAACTTTTTACGCGTCAGCATCAGCGCATACATCGAAGAGGAGAAACGAAAAAAACTTCATTGGACGCGAACTACTGCCAAAGAGGAATTTTTTTTTATCTAATTGCGAAATTTAATTCTTATATCTTCTCGTGATCTAATATTAATAAAACTTGTTTTTTTTTATACAGTAAATCGTGTTAAAGTGCTACTCAGGAATTTTCCAGTAATTCTTTGAGTTTAGTTTTAGTTTTTTTCTCTATCTACCTACATACTTATTAATTTTCTTTTCGCGAGTGCCCAACCCCATTTGTGAACGTTTACAAAACAGAAAAAGGAAACAAATTATACATAAAATCGAATTTTAAACAGAACCAATCCTGTAGAACATCGGAATCGTTAAATAAAAGTTTAATTTCACGTATGATAATTTCACAGTTATTGCAGTGTTCCTTTTTCTATGATAATTACATCCAAAGTCAGCAGAGTTTCAATCAGCTCCTCGCCGCGTTCCCATATTTTGATCGTGTGCATCTATATCGGACTCTAACAACAATGTCAACGGCATTTCTGACCGCAATTGCATTAATCCTGTGTATTCTTTTTAGAATACTAAATGTGAATAGCCAGCCGCTGAAACCGAGTGTTTGGTGTTTGGACGAGACGTTCCTTGACTGCATTTATAAGATTGCACCAGTGCTGCGGGAGCCGTAAGTAGATAGTATTTTCCGTTCGATTTCACACAAGATTCCTTATAAAGAAGCCGGATAGAGTGTGGTGCGGTCCCATTTATAGATTATGCATTTGTTAGTTCTTATTACAGAATTCTGTAGGGTTTTACGCTGTGCCATTTGGAGCATGTCAAATGATGAATCAAGCATGGATACCGATTTATAAGCAAAGATATAATACTATAGCTACAGTGAACTCTCTTATAAATGGACACTGACGCCCTGACGGTACCAACAAATTTGTCTGGTACCTAATGAGGACAAAATAATTGACAACTTCAAAAAATAAACACAGCAACAAGGTTTTTTTTTTTGTTGTGATTATTGGCCACAAAATATAAAGAAACTAGCGTTAACAAAATGATTTGATACGATTATCAATAATATTTTTGATTTACTCATTTTATTACTTCAATTTTGTATCAATAAATTACAAGAAATCCGGTTTCCCAAGTAGGTAACTGAGCTTATTGTATCAATGAATGCCATAGTTGTACCTACCGATAATATTATGTATTAAAGGCGATATGAGATTTCATGTCAACTGATGTACCTATACCTATAATGGTCATCTCATTTAATCCTGCAATGCAATAGGAAAAGTTTTCCTTTGATAGTGGAAATTAAAAAAACTGTTTTAGTCTACGAATTATTGTTGAAAGAACAACAACAGCTCATACACAATCTATTTAGGCAGGACTGATAGCAATTTCGAACTACACAACTAGTTCCTTGTCATTCAGAAATTTTCAGGGCAAAACCACATTAGCGAGAATCTTTGTAACTACCTACTTTTTTTCTTCTAACTCGTTAGACCAAATACCTAGACCTGCCTACCCACCTACTTCTAATTGAACATTCAACTATTTTTCCATCTCCCTAAGGAGATGTCAACTGTAACTGTATGTTCTTCTTCCATAAAATAAGTTCCACTTAATGTCATGTATGACGACTTTGAGTTCAGTAGGACATTAAGTAGGACTAAGGTACTTATGTGGAACTTATATAGTTTTGAGTCGTATCAGCAAACGGGCCTACGAAATCAGTTAAATGCTAGGCCTGAGTAAATGCTAGGCCTGAGTTTATAGATATGTATTGACTTCTGTTTCTATTCTGAAAGTGAGCGGATACGACGCCTCCTGCAAGGAGAGCATAAAATTGTTAATTTTTCCTTTCTGTATAAGTATACTTGAAATACTAGCTCTCTACCAAATTTTCACAATCTACGACAATCGGAAGTGCTAGAAATAAATTATAACTACATATTTTTCAAAAGTAGGTGTATACCGCAAACCCTGTATAGAAAATCGAGCATTTTATACTTTTCCCAGTGTATGCACCCCAGGATGCCATTGGGCCAAATTTTACGATTCTAGTATGACGGGAAATGCTTCATATTTTTGATGATCTGTCAGTGAGTGAGTGAGTCAGTCAGTTACAATTTTGAACCACTAATGTTTCAGATTTGATGAGGTGAACCTTTTTAATTAGCTTAGTAAATGTACCAAGTTGTAAGTGTTGGGCTAAATTGGTTCCAAAGTTAGAGGGAGTCGAAAACAGCCTAAGTGGGTTCCTGTTAAAAGCCTGTGTTCCTTTACTAGAGAGCTTGGCTAGGCACTGCCATGCACTTTGATATGTATGACACGTGTACATATTGTTAAAATTGATTAAATCCACAATATCTATTCTACCACTCGTTAGAAAATGTTATTAAAACCCCTCAACTACTACGTAAATAGCATGAAGTGCAAATTAGTTTCTTCTCTCTTCAAATAAGGTTATAAATGTAATACAAAAAAAAATTGCGATTGTGGGAATTTCCCTCAATTATTTTCGTAGCTTATCTTATCTTGAAATTACTTATCTATGCATGCATCTGCTCCTTGTTGACTTTCTGAGCTTCAAGTAATTTCACCCTAATATGTAAAAAGTTCCTCTGTATTTATATAATAAAATATGTAATATGATATAAAATGTTGTTGCTTTAAAATGCGAACAAAAAATTAAAATCATAAACTGTATTTGTTTATAAAATAGAGCATGTCTCAATTTATTATGCAAAAGTAATTGGACTTAATTTTTGCAATTTCAGACTATTTCTAATCAATCATCTGATTAGTAATGTTTTTCCAAGTGACTAAGTTGATATTCCGCTAAGTGTTACAATCATAAAACTTTGTTACTCATCCTCACATTTCCCCTTTGTTACGTAAGAATTGTGATATCACTGATTGCAACAAGTGGGGACATTTTATACCTAAGTAGGTTCCTAGTTATTGCTATTTTTGAGCGATACTTGTTAGCAACAATAATGTAGGTACACAATTAGCGATTTCACTTGCATTATAGATTATACAATAACAAATTAATTCAAACCTCATTAATTTGAGAGAAGAATTGTTCTATAGTAAAGTCACTTACGACTTCGAAAATATAATGTAACTGAACGTTAAAAACGAGACGTGTTTGTATTCAATTAAAAAAAATGGATCCGATGGAAATGTAGAAAGTATAATGGATCCTTCCGACAGAGAAACTTTGAAGATATGTTTTTGTTCCTAAAATGGGTATGGTTGTACCCAAGTTGGTAAGTCAAAATATGTTTTTATGTGGTAAAAATCTATGAATTATATTTCTATATTTCCTAACCACCATGACAGTCTCTTAAAACAATTTACAGTACTCGTGTGTATTATGCCACAATAAAAACAGCTGTTAAGAACCGATAAATTCGATAACCAGATGGATATGGAATAATTATATCATAACAAAATATGGAAGATAAAATGCTGACACTATGCCCACATTCCTATTTATACATAAACGTTCTCTCAACCGGCAGAATTACGTCAGCTTCACCGGTTGCCGGTTTATTTGCGTCGCTAGTTATTGGAGTGAACTTTAACCACTTGAATTTTGTAGGCGGATGAGTCATTAACTTGTTTTAGTGTTTATTTAATTTGACTATAGATTGGAATTGGATTGAGGTTCTGATTGCCATCAAATACAGTAGGTATACATTTTGATCTAAATAGATTTCTATCTACGGTTTTCTTTCGCCTGATAAGCATAGCAAATTGCCTGTTAATTTATGAAAACAGTAAAAATCTTTATTTATCTTAAATTCAAATATGTAGTCGTCATTATATCAGATTGAATAATATTATTCAATTGAAAAGAATTCGCTTAAAACCGGATTCGATATAAATGTCTGCTAAAAGTCTAGGCGGCTAGATTTTGCTAATGATTCGTGTTTTTAATCGAGACAATGATAATGAAACGTGTAAACAATTTCGTTTTTAGATTAAAACAGATGTAAGTTATTATTTTTACACATTGAATTAGGTAGGTAGTAATAGTAATTAATAAAGCTGATGGTCGCGCGAGCGTGAATACGAAATTACAAAAGAAAAATCATCATATTATTATGGTGGCAATGTAAATTTCAATGGTATAATTTTGCTTCACTTTTATTATGGCTACGCATGATTTCTGTTATCCTCGATCGTTTATGTAAAAAAAGGGGGCCGTAGACACTTGAACATAATGCGAGTAAACTTGGTTTGACTAAATATCAAACATCAAAGTATCTATTTTGATTTTGGTGAGACTAAATTTTAGGAATACCTACTCGAACGCCGAAATTGGTACTCAAAGTTTGAACAATCGCGCAGGAATGGAACATGGTTCGCGTACTAAGTTTACTCGCACCATGTTCGAGGGTCTACGGCTCGCTTAACCTTTATTGGGCTTCAATTACAACTCTCAGTAAAATGCATCCGTAAAAATACGAAACAGAACAAAACTGACATATTTAACCATAGCATATCATAGGAATTCAGTGGAATACTTCGTGAAACTGAATGAGAAGTTGAACAGAAAAAGTTTTTCGTACGGAAAAATTAATAAATTCATTTTCAAGAAAAATTGTATATTAATTGCTAATTTTTGTAGATGAACTGACTTTATAATTCAAAAGCAACATTTTAAGACCAAGATTGAGTTCAACGATTAAGTTTAAGTGCTCCAAAAAAGCAACAAAATATTTTTTCGGTTGCATTTTACTGATAGCTATAATTGAAGCCTAAAGCCACAATCACATTCAAGAAAATTTTAAAAAAGTACACAAAGTTAACAAAATAATATTTTTTCTCCTTTCATCACATAAACTACTTTCTATCATTCCGTTTCATTTTTATCAAAACAAATTTTTTTAAAGCTCAAGGGGCTCTGAGCTTTCACATTTTGCAAGCTCGAAAAACCAACACACACTAAAAATAGTTTTCATAATCTCACCAGCAGATAGCTCTGCAAGTCAACTATTTTGAGGAAACATACCTTGCGTTTGACGTTTTGTCATTTTTAGCTACAAAAGCTTTATTTCTAATGTCAAAAAAACGTTCACATATTTTTCAACAAAATCAATCCATATTAGCCGTGTTGCATATGCGAAATTCTGTTGCAGCCATCAGCTGGATTGTTCTGTGATTGTTGTGGCATATTTGCGGATGCCCCCCGCGAACACCAAATCGGACAGCAGTTCGGGCTCGGATCTGGTTTCATTGTTGAAAGGATATTTACATCCGCTGCAACTACTTCAGCATCGGAGTAGTTGCATTGGTCACATTTAACTTTCACAAAACTCGTGAATCGCGATTTTACGTACTCAGTAGTAGGATATTTAATAAGGTAAATATAATGGGCAAACGTATGCGCTCCCAACTGATTGAAACGGCTTCGATTTCAGTTAATTTATTTCGGGTTTGGAACTCAGCAAATAGTCCAGCAGGATTGTGAAGGAATTGAACAGAAACTCGATCTTTACTTGGACAATGAACTGATCAATTTGCCGGAGTTGCAATCGATTGTTTTCGTAAACATTGACTCCTGGGAAGCTGGCTGCAAGCTGTGCGGTAAATATCCTACCACATCCTATTACCTGGATGTGTTTCTTGAAATAGAAGAATGTAATATTTCTAGAAGTCTTCGGTATAGTGTCATTCTTTCACATTGCCCAATTGCAATGCTGCATAAGCAAGCCGGTTCATATTGGTCAAGCGAAGCAAATCAAAGTGAGTAGTTGGACAGTTGATTTTTAATTCAAATAAACCGCTATCATTTTTTTTTCTCTTCAGATCCACCTGAGGGACACCTGTCCATTGTCCAATGCAACCAGATGAACCATGGATGCAGGGACCTTGTGATATTTTACTTCTAGAAGTCAAGTAACAACTTCTAGAAGTAAAGTTGAAGTATGAGAAAACGTCGTCGGAGAAATAACGGATCCGATGGATGCGGTCTTAACTTAATGGGCATTTCAACATTTAAGTCTCTTTACTATTGAATTCTGTACCTTTGACCAATTATTGTTATTATAAATTCTTCTGTGTACCTAGTTTATTTTTGTTTTTACTTTTTTTTTGTTCCAATTGGTTCCAATTGGTTACAGTTCTCTGGTAGATGTTTCAGAAATATATTGAACTGAAGTGAATAAGACACGGCAGTTGGGCACTGGGCAGCGATGGAGAGCATTGATCCACACGATGACGTCCTATCCTCAAAAAGAGAAACAAATTAAGACCCAATCAGACCCAATTAGCACCACCTCAAATCAAAGAAACCCAGACTTGCATTTCAATAAAGTGATATTATTTTATTCATTGAATGCTTACAGCGTACAAACTAACCACATCCGAAATAGAACAGATAAGCCGATTCTCGAGAGCTACGACGAGTATACACTACAAGGGGACAAGTTGCCCATTTTGTTGTTTAGTTTTTGATTAAATTTTCTCTCTGAATGGGGACACCGCTCACCCTTATAACATTGTCAACTCCATAATCGCGTTAACAATATCGTTATTGTTATTCTTGAGCGCTCGAATTGTCTTAGCTGTTGTTGTGTTCGCTTGCGTGATGACTACTCAATGTCCTTTTCGTCAACTCCAGCCTCATCTACCTCTTCCTCGGGGATTGGTGCCACTGAGGTGGTTGTGCCAACGGTGTCAGATGTACCGGTAGCCGATTCTGGAGCCTTGAACTTCTCAGCGATATTGGCCTCACCAAAGATGATGTATGTGGCACTGTGGGTGTGCGGATTCTTGTACACATCGGGGTTGTTGATGACGAACAAAATGTTCTTCGGCTTGCGAATGGTAACACGGTTGACGCCTCGGATTTGCTTCAGACCCAATTTCAGCATTATTTTGCATGCCTTCTTATCGCTGTGTGACTGCTTGGCCTTTGAAATTAAATCAATTGGGTGGTTGCACCGCCACCAAATTGAGTTGCTCCAGCAGTTGCGTCCTTCAACTCGGGGATAGAGTCATTCAGTGTCTTTTTAAATTTTTGAAAAACATTTTTGACACTTGTGAAAAATATAAAAATGAAGCCTGTCATATTCCTTCACATCTTCCAAGTGTCAAGAAAGAGCTTTTAGGGAAAACTCTCTCGCATAGATGTCGCCTACATGCGTGTGTTTTTTTTTATTTTTTCCACTTTTCTAACTTTTTTAAAATTTTCCTGAATGTGATTGTGACTTAAGGCTTCAGTTATAGCCATCAGAAAAATCCATCCGTAAAAACACGAAACAGAACAAAACTGACACATTTAGCCATAGCATATCATAGGAATTCAGTGGAATACTTCGTGAAACTGGTTGAGAAGTTGAACAGAAAAAGTTTTTCGTACGGAAAAATAAAGAAATTCCTTTTTTAGAAAATTTAAAGATCAATTGCTTAATTTTTTTTGACGAATTAGTTTTATAATTCAAAAGCAACATTTTAAGACCAAGATTGAGTTCAACGATTGAGTTTAAGTGCTCCAAAAAAGTGAAACAAATTTTTTACGGATGCATTTTCCTGATAGCTATAACACCAGCCTTAGGCTGCAGTTATAGCCATCAGTAAAATCCATCCGTAAAAACACGAAACAGAACAAAACTGAAACATTTAACCATAGCATATCATAGGAATTCAGTGGAATACTTCGTGAAACTGGTTGAGAAGTTGAACAGAAAAAGTTTTTCGTACGGAAAAATAAAGAAATTCTTTTTTTAGAAAATTTAAAGATCAATTGCTTAATTTTTTTTGACGAATTAGTTTTATAATTCAAAAGCAACATTTTAAGACCAAGATTGAGTTCAACGATTAAGTTTAAGTGCTCCAAAAAAGTGAAACAATTTTTTTACGGATGGATTTTACTGATCGCTATAACTGCAGCCTTACGCATTAATTGCGTCAATAAAAAATGCACTATACGAATCCAATTACAGAAATCCCGCGTAAGTGCATCTGCGAGTCAGTTGAGAAAATCCCGCTTTATTGCGTCAGCAAATCAGTTTAGAAAAGTTAGCTTTTTTTGTTCTAATGGTGATGGTGTAGCTGTGTGTAAAACCAGTTATAGGCACACTTTTTATGCTTTTATTTACAAATAAAATAAACAAAAAATTACTTAATACATACCTACCTACTCAATAAAACAAAATAAGAGATGCTTGTTTTTTTATAAAATAAACACATTTAGGCTTAATGCACGTTTTGCATATTTATAGCTTGGAATAAGTTGAAAATATGTATTGGTTTTGTTTTCGAAACGGAGAAATTATTGTTTGCGCGAAATAAAAAAAAAAAAAAATCGCATCTATATTTTCTTTGACGATTTCGTTTTTTCATGTAACTACAAAAACGAAATGAATGTTTTAGGTTCCTGTAACTACAAAAACGAAATGAATTCTTACCAATATAAAAAAGAGGCATTACTTTTTTTCAACGTTTGCGAATAGGAAGAAGATAGACATAAAACAAATAAAACAAATTTTCACTATGTAATTTCTTTCGTTTTTTGAAAATACTTTTCGTTTCGTTTTTTTACGGAATCCCACCCCCGTTAATTTTGCATGTATGCTATTTTCGCACATTTCCAAAATGTCTTCTACTTCTTTATCGACAAATCGTTATCGTCTACAACTACAACCATCAACAATTTGCGGCGTTATTTCATTGATAATATTTTCATCTGTAGCCTGACTAAAGCAAACTAAATTGTTGTTACAGCGGGTATGATGAATTTTGTTGTTAAGGTGCATTTAAATTGGGAAAAGTGAAACTTTTGAATATAATTAACAGGGAAACACAATTAAGCGGGCAAATTTCAGTATAATTATTTTGATTTGTATTTGATTTATAACACAATTAAGCGAGGAACACACATTTACGAAGATATGTATTTATACCAATATCATATATGTAGTGGTTTTGCGCATCGCCTAATGGATTCATTCATTATAGCGCACTCGTGTCAGTACTGAATGCTGCATTTGGATAAGCAACATCCCTTATCACTTCGAAATTGTAGCTGTATTTCGCATCATCATAATTTCGTTGCGTAGGTACCCCGTTCATGGTCAAATGTCAAAACAATTATTGTCGCCAATTCCCTAATTAAATTGAGCGAATGTGCACATTATAATAATCATTCCGTAATTTATCAATAATTTTCATTCATCAGACTAAGTGCAGTCGCATGTATACGAGTATTTGTATACTCATAGAAATGGAGAAAGCAAATGACAACAGAAATTGTCGTAATTGCTAAATTAAAAATTGTATGCATATTGCATATATGCAGTAAATAAAATCAATTCCTCAATCAATCGCTACAAATTGCTTGCATATGAATAAAACATAATTGTATTAAAACAACAGTCAGCAGCGGTGGAGATAGCAGAAAGCGGCTGTTTTATTCAGCAACGTGCACAAAGTCTAAAAGCCACCATAATATCGAGAAACTTTCATGCAAATGTGTGGGGTTTTATTATTTGCATATATCGCACTATTTAACAACACTTGAAAGAAAGTGTACAAGTACATATATACATTATGTCGTTGTATAGATTGGTATTCTCTTAGTCAGGCTTCTAATCACACCGAAAGTAATTTATATTTTCCAATGTGACAGTAAATAGCCAATGGCACGCAATATGGCATATAGTGACTAAGCCGTTAAGCCACAAACTATAATAATGCCGTTGCCTTACCGGGGCACAACATGTATCAAGTGTTTCATAAGGAAAGGGTGCATCTCACTCCGCGCACATCGAGAATACTACAAGGTATTCCCAATTAGGGCAATCCCACTGTAGTTGAGAATCCGCCACATCAAAGAGTGGGTACTTGTATCTCATGTTTTTTAAAACGTGACCCATCTAAAGTGGCATCACGTTGAATTTCCACCTATGGGGGATAATAGAATAGTATACGTACATCCAAATACATTTTGTATATACATATATGCTTTCGTTTTCAATGTGGTTGACGGCATAGAGTGACCGGAATGCTGTCATTGTAATCGACTAAACTACATTCGGCAGAAGCGAAATATGAGTTTCGTTCCCGTTTTATTGAGGTGAATGATCAGCGGTTTTAAGACATAAGACTATACTTAAATGAGCCATTCAATTAATTGAGTGACGACTACCAAAAGGGGGCTGGTCGATGGTCAGTGATTCATTTCATACAAAGCTAAAAGAGCTAATAATAGACAGACACAAATTGTACCCTCTGAAATAAAATGCGTTGCAATAGAGAATAGAAAATGCAATACGACTATACGACTATTGCACATAGAATCAGTCTACCAAAACAGACTGTAAATAAACGTCAATAATATTATGCAAAGTGAATAGTACGAACATCTGCCCTCCAACTAAGGGTTTCCACAGAAAGCCAATTCGACCGAAACTAATACATGGTTTCTCAGATATTCAACCAGGCGTAGTAAGAGTGTAAACAAAAATCTTACACAAAACTGACTGAAAAGCCACTAGAATAATTATATTGGCTGAAATTATTAGTAAATGTTGACTAACTTAAGGTGTGTTTTTTTTTGCTATTTTATTTAGGCTTAGCAAAATAATTTCATACAAATCCAAGCTGCCAAGCTTTTATGAAGATTGAGCTAAGTCCCGATAATAATGTTTTTTAAATAGCCTATAATTTTGTTTTCTTATTATTAGTACGCGCTTTAGACACTTATCACGGGTGCTTTAAAATGTAGTTTTTAAGTTTATTTTAGTTAAGTACATATTATGGGGGCAGATATGTCTGTGTACAGGCACTCTGCTTACATGTAAAAGTTTCAGAGGAACATTTCCTTATCTGTCAGATGAGTTTTAAGAAATGATTTTTAATTAATTTTATTAAATTTTTCATTAAACAAAGAAGAAAGCAGATCTATTGAGTCTGCTTTAAAATAATATTATATATACCAAGTTCCTCTGAATCTAATAGCATTTTCTAAGATTTTATTTTAATTTAAATTGTCCATTTTGCTATAACTTACAGCCTAATTGTTTTATTACTTATAGTAGATACAAAATAACTTACTATTAACAAACATTAACAAACAATTTATTAAATTTAATAAGTATGTACTTCCATTAACATATTTAAAAAAAATTATAAATCGCATTCTCTAATAGGAATCAACACTTTCGCACTTAGGTCTACCTAGGCATCGTTAAAGCTATTAAATAGGGTTTTCGGGGAGACAAATAGTTACTGTTCCATTTACTAAACTAATAACTAAGGTCTCGTTCTTTATAACTTACAGGTACCAATAGAAGCATAGAAAACGGGGGGAAAATACACATTACAGTTTTGAGTTTAATTTATTTTTCTATATACATACATAGTTCCAAGCGACAGGTGGTCATAATCAATTTAAGTTCTCTGTGCAACACATTCAAATCAAGTACCAGTAGATTTGTATTTAAATCACGTACTTTCTACTTATAAAGTTGTTGCATTCTCATATCTGCAATCTGCATAGCTATTTATAAAGCTAAACAATCACAATCAACTGTTATTGAAATTAAATTTTTGTACAAGTTTGTACATCCTCGTATATCTGCGGCACTATTCCAATATGAGACGAGTGGCATAATACAAAGACATTAGTTATAAAAAATCGATCGCATTAAACTTAATTGCAATTTCTCAGTAGGGCTATCTAACGATATCTTCCTGGTGGCACCTACCGATCTAATTTATCTTTCCAATGATATAAATGTCCTTTCTGTGTAGAATCCTTTAACCACATAATGAAACCCAGGGGATATAGATATACACACACGGAGAAACTTCCTTGCTTCGGTCGAGGCTAACGTAAAATTCTTTATAATTACATACACGCAGTTTCGTGGTGTAGGTCTCTTAATATACCATATACCACCTACACAATCGATTGTCATTGTTCCACACTTGAACCATTTTATCTCATCAGTAATGCCACAACATTTTGGTTAAATATTAATGAGTTTTGTGAGAGAATTGTTGTATTCGAGCGTATGGTGCCATAGACTGTTTTGCTGCAACTTTCAATTCAGGGACACTATTGTTTTCTTCTATGGCGGACTATTGATTTATTTGTTTTTGGTTTAGGTACTTAAAAAAAAGTTGAACTTGCCTTGATAGAGTTGGCAAGGTTATACCTGCTGTATATGGTTTTATTGTAAAATATCCCATGAAAATGAAGGTTCTTGTCGAAAAAACCACACTCATACCAATTTCGATGTTAACCTTCATTGAGGTTCATCAGGAAAGTAAACAAATGGCACTGGATACAGATTGTCATTTAGAAAGAAATGTCTAATTGTCTATCTCCTAAAGCCGTATATCACCTACCGGACTTCCAAGTAAATCGTAAATTTTAAATTAATTTCCCTCATTTTTCATGTAGGTGTACATATACATATATCTCTATACATAATAATAACATAAACAAACGCAAAGCTTTTATAAGAAACGCCGGCTGGCTTGCTAACAGTGTGCTCTTAGCACATGTTGCTACAATAATTTAGAAAAATAAACAAAATACTTTTTTTTAATACATATTAATTATGACATAATTATGAGTGTATGTATTCGAATTCATGCGCTATTAATCGGAGACAAGTATTTAAAATGACAACGCCTGAGAAATTCATACATTTCCCATAATAAAGCACATCATAATTGATAAAACTGACAGATGTGGTAGTTTATGAAATCCGACAATATAAATTTCTTCATTGTCAGACATTTTATCAAGCAGTTTTTGGACACAGAATAAAAATTGTCCTTTAATTTAAAATGGAAAAAAAGTAAAAAATAATCGTGTAGGTAGAAACTTGAAAGCGAATAGTCGTACGAAAATACGATTAAATTCATTCAGGAAATCGAGTCGCTCGTCTGGCTTTTGACTGAGCAAGCAGAAGATCATCGAATTGTTTCGAGTCCATTCGCAAACAAATTCGATATGCGAGAAACAGATTGGCACAGCAACAGCAAGAGCAACTTTGACAGCCACAGCGCAAGGTATATAGAACTACAAGGTATGATATTCCGCGATTAATTTTTCGTTTTTTCTGCGCATGTACGTCACTTGACGACAACGATTTTAACGTTTCTGTGAAAATATATTGAAATACGGATAGTTTTCTGTGCCCAAGTTTCATTTTTAATAACAATAATGTTGTGTGTGCTGTTTTCAGTGTAATAGAATTGTAAACAAATTAAATAAATTATTATCTGTTGCCTATGTTTTGTCGTCTGGTGACGTCACTTTGAAGAGAGAGATGCAAACAAACATGCGCAATATCATACCATGTATTTCTATATACCTTGGCCACAGCGCACTTTTTAGAGCCAATGCTTTTTAATGGCTGAAGTTACATTACCACAGCAACATCGACATCGACATCGACGTTAGAGCTAAGTCCTAAATTCAATGTTGCTGTGCAAATGCTACCAACACCACGGTGGCTTTTTCAGTTCTCTCAACTTTCGAATGCTGACATACTGAAGGTGCAGCAGCATTACCAGATATCTACAATTAGGTTTCAGCAGTTTATAAAATATTCTTATGTAAATTATTTAGAAAATACTGTTTTCATTTTCTTTTGATTTAGATTGCTTTTATTTTCGATTGGCAAAATTTTAAATTCTTTTTTTGTGATCTGTGTCAGTACACCGACTTTCACTGATAATTGTGTATAACATACTGCAGGCGTCAAATTATTTACTGTCGTGATTTACTGGACGTGATTTTGAATTCAATTTTGCTATTGCAATGTGGAAACGAGTTTTCTAATTCAATCGTCGCGAGCTGTGTTAAAATTAATGTTTGACAAGCAATTAAAACAAAAGTACATACAAATTTGAATTTGATGTTGGGCAGCAGAAATCTGAAATACCCCAGTCGAAAATGACATCATATATATGTTCTTAGTATTTTATACTTTAGCTACCACCAAGTACCTATAATGGTACGTACCTACTGGTAGGTTATAAGTACGTTAACACTCATGAATTAAATAAATATTCTAATATGCTCTAACATTTTACAGGTTATCATGTACGTAATACCATTTTTTCGCTTTCACCATTTATTTTGATAAAAGATAATCTGGTAATGCTGTGTTGCAATCAACTGACAACAAATTTTTTTTCCTCCCTTGACAAAGTTGCTGTCGATGTTTCCAATGTATTTCATGCGACTTCTGCTGTTGAAGTTGCTGTTGCTGTCAAAGTTGCTGTTGCTGTTGCTGCGGTAATCTGTTTCTCGCAATATAGTTTCGGGCTCCTCAGCTCGCAATTCGACGAGTAATTTTGAGTAGAATCCCTCCTCCAAACACTATGTCGCTTTTGTGGGAATTTTTTATCGTCGTCGGCTTCCAATGTTACATAAATTAGTAGCAAGTGCAATATTTTGTTCAATTTTAATTTAGATATTTTATTATTTCACTGTTGTCTGTACACTCAGAAAAAAACGAGCTAAAATCAAGAATATCAGGCTTTTTCGTTGACGAAAGTATGGTACCTAATCTCAAAAAATCTTATTCCAAGTACAAAAATCTTATTTTGAGCTCGTTTTTTCAAGACCAACGAATTTTGTTTTTAGATTTTTAGTAAGCCTAAAAATCTTACTTCAATTCTGTTTCGGGATTGATTTAAGAATGTTCGTTCTTATTTCAGGAATACAAAGGCTACGTTTTGGACAATTGTCAACTTAAATTATGCTCGAAAATTCTTAAAACAAGACAAAAAAATCTTCTTTTGAGATTTTTAGTAAGCTTAAAATCTTACTTCAATTCTGTTTCGTGATTATTTTAAGAAGGCGTAGTAGCGCAGTGGTTAGTGTGCTGGACTACTGTGCGAGGGATCCCAGGTTCGATCCCCGGAAAAACACAAATTACATCTTAAGGTTTTTTCTACTGCGCCACCTCTCGCGAACGTCTGACAAACATCCGAGAGTATGACTGTCCTGAAAAAGCTTCTCAATTCAGCCGTTCGGACTCGGCATAAAATTGTAGGTCCCTTCCATTCGTTCCAAAAATAGAAACTCACACAAAACGAATGCTTGCGAGAAGCTAGGCCTTGGGTGTATACCGCCTGTTGCGCCGCCTATTTATTTATTTATTTATTTATTTATTTATTATTTTAAGAATGTGGTTCTTACATTATGCGATGCCTGAAACAAATTTATTTTGGGTGTTCAAGATCTAAACCTTAGATCTTAGATACCTACCATCTTATAATATATCATCACATCATTCATTCACATCAGTAGATTGGTAATAATATAAAATTTTGTATGTTCCCTTATGAATGTGTGAATCTTAGGAACGAATATAAATCAAAATGCATGAACAAGCTTGAAATAAGATTGTTTTGTCCCTTATTTGTGTTTCAATAATACATATTTGAAGATTGTTTCAGCTTATTTCAAGAACAATTGGTGTCATTAAGATTTAGCAGGTCTTAGATTTTAGAAAAAATCTAAAATCAAGCTTGAGCATACTAGATTTTATCTTGCGATTTTTCTCTGAGTATACTGAAAACGACGAACAAAATCTTTTATTAATTTACAACGGATCGAGCAATTTTTCATAAACTAATTTTTGTCAATCGTGTGAACTGACAAAATTTTTCACAAAATTCTTTTCCAGACAATTGTTAGACAATGACAATGATAAAATATTGACACCCGTCTGGACGGACAATTAACATTGAAAAATACATAGTCGGCTATTGTAAGCTCATTGGCAGTTCATTGTCAGAGAATTGACAGATCTGAAAGTATTGTAAGATCTGCCAACAATTTGAACGAGTGTGTCTATGTATAATATACACTACACACTCATTATCTATATTGCTTTTCTCGGTGCCATAACTCCTTCCTCTGGGCATCTGCCTACGCACACGACCCAACATTTCATATGAAATACGATCAACATCCTTGTCTGAATTCTGACAGTCGATAGTTCTTTAACATTCGTTCATGCATAAAAGATATAGTAGCTACCATCTTGTCTTCTAACGATGATATCAAATAGTTTGCTCTATTTATGGAGTTGTATACATTCTAGAAAAGGAAGGGATATTTAGCTGGTCATAAAAGACAAATTCGCCTTGACCTTGGTGTGGGCTTCCCACACACTCTCACACACATAGAGGGGCGAAGCCAGTAAGGGCGCAACAATTTCAAAACTTTTAACATTTTATTGTTTTGGTATAGCAATGCCAACAAATTCGATATGGCAATGGCAGTATTATTGCTTTTAGGAATTGGCTGGGGAGTGCATATCTAATTGAGTTGAATGAAAACAACTGCAATTTAAAATTGTATTGTATTTTTCGGTATACATATTTATTATTTATATTGTTTAATTTTGAAAATGTATTTTTATGGATGCACTTTAACTAATTGGAGAAACATTTCCACAGTTCTGGAAATGAATGTTTCTGGAAATGTGCCAAAAGGCATTTTTACCCATTGATACGAATGGTCTGCTTTTACAGATAGTAAACGCGGATGCACTTTTGAGTAATTTGCATTTTCGACTGAAAGCTATTTTTGGAGGAGTTGTCAATGGATTTCGATGGTTTGCCGACGGGGTGCCTGCATCTTTAATGGATTAATCAATTGTTCCTTCTACACCAGAACGAATAATGCTCTAGTCGAGCAGGGTGAATAATAATTTTTTTTTTGTATTTTAGAAATTAGGTATCTTATCTTATTCTACTAATACTTCACAATGATATACATAGTATATTTGTTTTGTTTGAGACAAATAAACTTAAAAGCGATTAGAGTAAGTGCGGCAAATGTGGCCCAGGTGGGTAATATGGCCCACCATTATATATCCTGAATCAAAAAGCGCAGGTAGATAAAAAGTAATACATTTCAAACAAGTTCAGACCGGTTTTGTCTCTGTCGATTATGGTAGGCGTAGCTCGACGGATCTGTAAAATATAGACCATAGTAGCTTTTTTTCGTTTTCGATGTAATTTTTTGGGAAGTTTTGTTAATTTTTTTCGCATTGAATTTTACTTAAATTCGATAATCTTTTTCTAAGAGTGAATAATGTTAAATCTTTTCTTATTTTGTGTGGCATCAGAAGTTAAAAAAAGTTTATCAGTTGTTATTAAAAATAAAAATGAGTTAAAAAATCACGGTGTGTTTAATATGGCCTACCCATGTGGCCCAGTAGGCCATATTTGACACCTGATATTAATTGAACTTTTGACAGATAAATTGGCTTCTAGCTCCAACAAGAGTACAAAACAACAATATACCAGGGTCAAAGAAGAAATAATTCTAGCAAACCAAACTCAATTTTCTTGAAAACGAAAAAGTGTTAAATAAGGCCCACCATGGGCTAATAGTAATAGCCACCCTGGGCCATATTTAACACAGGTTAGGCCATATTACCCGCACTTCTTTTAAAATTGAAAAATGGAGTTCCTTTACGTTTTTGTTTATATCTTTTTGTTACGTTTTTTTTTTATAATTTTAGATAGTAAAGACTGAAGTACAAATGTTTTGTAAAACTGTTTAAAAAAAAACAGAAATGAATTCGACTTAAATTCATGGTTTTATTCTAAAAAATGTTAAGGGTGGGCCACATTTGCCGCACTTACTCTAAGTTTGTTTGATAATGCTTTCAGAAATTCCCCACATTTCCTTTATTTTAGTCAGTTTCGATACGGTGGGCGATATTTAATAATTTAGGTCAAAACTCGTACGCTCCAAATAAATTATTTATCCACAAAATAAATTCTTAGCTATCCGAAATCTATAGATACGAGTACATTATATACATACCTACATAAAATGCCTTAATAAGGACTTGTTTCTAAACAATCGGTTTCGTCCAGATAAATGATTGGTGGTGCCTCATTAGTACGTGCCTTAACATAAAAATACTTATTTTTGTTTTAATGATTTAATTACTGTATTATATTAGTTATTACTACATATGTATATACGTTTTAAGTCAAATCCGATTACGACAGCCATTTACGAAGTCACAGTCGAGTGTTTGCTTTCTTGTATTTTTGGCGAAATAAATTAGCTTTCTAACTCAAGACACGTCGTAGGTTAATGCCCCAAACATTTTTCATTATATTTGCCTCTCGGATTTTTGTTTGACTTGTTTTCACGTCAGTAGATACCATATACAGTGCAAACTCGATTTACGCAACTAATCGAAATTAAAGCAGCTGCAATAACCGAGGTTGTTGCACTTACTGGGATACATTTTTTTATTACAAATTGAAAATAGCGAAAATAAGGACTATTCG
Source organism: Cheilosia scutellata (assembly GCA_955612985.1). Taxonomy (NCBI): domain Eukaryota; kingdom Metazoa; phylum Arthropoda; class Insecta; order Diptera; family Syrphidae; genus Cheilosia; species Cheilosia scutellata. Next base: position 136,138,861 of record OY015311.1, read on the forward strand.
AGAAAAAAATCCAGAAAGAGAAAGTGGGTCTGACAATTTTTAATGCTGAAAGGAACGGATTATGCTTAACATTTTTTGAAACTTCTATTTCTACACTTTATTAGGCCGCGCTAAATAATTATCTTCGGCTAATTTTTTCACACTTATGAAGTGAAGTTAACCAAACTTAAATCTTAAAACAGATATCTACCGAATGTCACGGTTTTAATTTATTGAAATTCAGTGTTTTATTTCATCTTAATTATTCTAGCAAAATTCACACAAAAGAAATTCTTGCTCGCGGAGCAGGATAAATTGTTCACAGCTGAAAATTCGTTTTCCACCACCATGTAAATTATCCGAAGATACTATTATTTCTCCTAGTTAACACACGGCCTTAAGATGAAATAATTTATAATTTATTTATTTATTTATAATTAGTATACTAGCAAGTGATCAAAATTGAATGGTACTACGATGTCATATTTCCGTATTTTCAGACCGCGCAAATGTTTCCGAATTTTTGTCTCGTACAGTCCTTAATATAAAAAAATAGTATAGGCACTTTAATAAGAGTACATACATTATTAGGCGTATTTTTTTGGGAAGTGAGTATAACAAAACCAAAAGTGAGTATAACAGTTTTACATGTAAAACCAAAAGTGAGTATAACAAAACCAAAAGTGAGTATACCAGTTTTGCATGTAAAAGTAAAAGTGAGCTAGCTATAGATTCCCAAAAAATACGCCTATTATAATACATATTTAAGACACTTTTTGTTTTGATTCCATAAAATGTCTTCTACTGGCATATAATTCTCTCTATTGAAAGAACAGAAACAACTTTACTTTCATTATTGGTCTCAATTTCTGGTGGGTCCTCACTATTTTGCAATTTTTTTAACTTGAACAAATTTTCGAAATTAAAAAAAAATAAATAATAATAGTGAAATATCGACAGACATAAAAAAAAAACAAAAAGAGAACATGCAAATAAAGTCAACTGAATAAACACAATTAGTTGCAATAATTCAAAAAGCAGATAGCGACAAGCAAAATCCTACATCAAGGGTTACGTTAATCGAGTTCTTACTGTAATACTTAATAAAGTATGCAGTAGATTTAGATACATAGTAGTTCGCCTTACATGTGCAAAAACATATTTAAATACGGTAAATGTCTCATCAAATTCTTAAAAGTGATCATTTCGTGAAAATCACCACTCACAGAAATGTTACAGATAATTCCACTACATAACATGTACCTATACAGAATACCTAAACTATTTGTTTATAACCCCTCTATTGTCTGATTAACATTAAAAGCTAAAAATAAAATCCGCAGATTGTTCATTCTTATTCGTAGATAATCCCGTCAATCGTGCAAATCGTCCCTCTTTACATTTACAACAGACAACTAGTAGATAGGTGGTGCACTTTTCTTCTCATATGAGTATAGTCATGTGCGAACAACATGATGTATCAACAATCAGTATCGTTCGTTAAAGTCCAAAGTTCAATTTTCTCTCTTATCTGACGTGCTGCTAATAATAATAATAATTTATTAATCGTTATAAATCGGATAAAATACTAATTGGTATTATTCAGACCTCGTGGCAATACTAATGCAATATAAAGTAGTATGAGTAAAATAAAAGAGAGTATAATGTTCATACATTATTATTGTTGAATAATAATAATAAAAAAAAAAATAAAAAAACAAAAATAGTATTATGCATCGGCCGGGAATCGAACCCGGGCCGCCCGCGTGGCAGGCGAGCATTCTACCACTGAACCACCGATGCTTGTTGATGGGTTTAACACTTATCAACCGTGCTTTTATGGACAAGATTTGTGTTCGATTAAGCATTAACGGTCTGACCACAATAAATTTATGTCTGTTCTGTGGTTAAGGTTGAAGTCGCCAGTGGTCAAAATGTGGAATGTTGAATGGCCGTAAATTGCACTACAATGTAAATCTAAATTTTTGTCTTCGTTTTTTGGCATAGTATTACCTAAGAACTTGAGTTTCCTCCTTACTAATAATCATTTTAGCCTTTATCGGTCTAAGTTTGTTGAAGGACAAAATAGATAATAATTTTATATGAAAAAAAAAACCTAACCTGGACACTAAAGCGGATTATTAGTACCTCGCATTGAGTCTATAGTTTAGGATTTATTCTGCTCGAATGCTAGTCCAGCAGTTGTAGCTATAAACTTTTTTCATCTGCACATCTTCCAATGTTTTGTGGAATTTTGGATTTTACCAGATGTCAAACATTTTTGTATGGCATTGAAGTTGAAGTAAAGGCTGATTGATAGCTTAAAATATTTAGGGAAATATTGGCTAAATTAAGTATTTTTTTTTGTGAATGGATTAAGAAAAGTTTTAATAATAGGCGTATTTATTGGGAATCTATAGCTAGCTCACTTTTACTTTTACGTGCAAAACTGGTATACTCACTTTTGGTTTTGTTATACTCACTTTTGGTTTTACATGCAAAACGGTTATACCTACTCACTTTTGGTTTTGTTATACTCACTTCCCAAAAAAATACGCCTAATGGCAAGTTAAAAAACAACAATAAACAAAAAAAAATAGGCGTGGTGTTTTGTTATAAGATTAGGGCGGGCTCCATTTTTGTACAAACATGTACTTATTTTATTTTGTGTTTTTTAAGATATAATTTATACTTACATATTTATAAGCAAATTTGGCTATATGTATTTTACTTTACTGCCCATTCGAAAAAATAAAACTTTTTTTTGTTTATAAAAAGTTTCATCAAAATCGGAAATTAATTTTAGAAAAATTGGACACTCCGTTCTTAAAATGTTGGTATCTACCTACTATTTGATATATTTTTGAAATTATAGGAGCGTGCCACGCCCAAACGGTAAGAGAGCGCCAATTTTTTTTAGATTTGTGTTTAGGGCACTGCAATCAATCGCACTGTGTAAAAAAAAAAACCGTTATTTTCGAATGGGTGGTAAAGTAAAATCTTGCCGCAAATTTTCGCAAAACTTCAGAAAACTCTTATTACAAATTTAAAAATAGAAATTTTGTAGTAGATGTAGATAAGCTATGTTATTATCTATGTATTCATTATCTATGTAAATACCTAAATTTAATTGTAAAAAGCAACCAAGCAGACTCATATGAATCTTCTGAAATGAAGCTGCAATGAAGCCTTGGAATGTGAGCGGGTGAATATTTTTTCCATGTATAAATAAGAATTTTATTTTTAATACATATATGGCGTGAGGAGATAACACCAAAAATGTTTGTTTGGGTTCTGTCTGATTCTGAATTAATTGAGTCCGATGTTACTTCTCTATGTATATTATGATGATATGAAAGTTCAAAGACTATTGCGTGATTATGCGTTAATTTTCATATTCGTCATACGTCATACGCATACCTCATACGCATACCTATACATTTTCGTGGAGTTTATTGTGAAAATATAGAATATTGTTTGTACTGATTCGAGAAAAATGTACTCAATGTGTACGAAAATTGGGTAACATGTATAATCGTCAAACGTGTTATTAGAGAACTCAACTATGATGATCGATGTAAAGTCAACAATTACATTTTTTCTTAAATTAATTGATAAACTTAAATCACAGGAAATGGCGGTAAACACGTATCTTAATAAAGTTAATTTGGGTTCTCTTGATTCGAAATATGTATGTATAAAATTTGATTTGATTTGATTCCAAAGTTCATACAAGACATTCTGAGATTAAGTTGTTTTACGTCAAACAACCTTTTGACATAATAATATTTCATTCCATTTATTGTTTTATTTAAATTCGCTAATTCTTTGCTGCTGATTCTGCCGATGATTCAAATTGCGAAGAGCTTCTGTCTTTGATAACCGATTTCAAAGGGTATCGATGTCGACATCATCGTTAATGTTCCGAAGTGGCAGGCAAATATAATTCATAGTTTTATTGTTTGAAACGAATTATCAAAATTGACATATACTCTTATAATATAAATCTACATTCACTATAAAAATCGTGTACCTATTCATAATGACTATCGCTACGTAAATTATGAACTGTATACATATTGGTGATGTCCTTACCTTACACTCCTTAACATCAATATTGATATAGGACAGCTCAAAATAAATTACGTTGTTTTATTTAGATTTCCATTTGTTATTGTAACTAGGGAATAGCATTCTCATTATTGCTTGTTAGTCTTTCGCCCCTTTTTTCTAGTATCCTAATAAACAATTGAATTGCCAATTAACCATACCTTTTGTTGACCCAAATGTAGTGGTGAGTTATGGTTTTCAATATAGTTATCTTTGTAGCCGCGCCTAGGGCGTGTTTCAAACCGTTTGCCATAAGCAAGAGGTAGACCATTACACCAACCAACCAATATTTGCATGCTGATTTTAGCCCTTAGTGTCGAAAACATACATAATTTCCCACCTGAATCACGAGGCACGACACATTTTTACATAAAGCTTTATTCAAATTTGTTTCTCATTTTTTTCCTTTTCAGATATGTGCCAACTCGAATATGGGGATTTAGCGGTCATGTGCAGACTGTTCTTCACAGCATTGTTGGTCGTGTAAAGTGTCCATGGCCACTCGGCGAACGTGTCTATCTGTCACTCTTCGATGAGTCAACATTGACCTATGATCTCTATCAACCGCTGAATGAACACGAAGGTTAGTTCCAATAGCTGTAAAAACATTTTTAATATAGCCTGAGTGAAGAGACCACAAATATACTTTATTGGGAGTTTGGTAAGCATATACAAAGCTCGCATGTTATACCAGACTTCAGGTGTGGCATTGGGCTACCTGCTCATTATAATCAATTTAACCTCAATCAAAGTACTTTAATTAAATATTTACTGAACTATTTGCTCAGGTTATTGTTATTAATGCAAAGGGAGTATCATTGTTTGAAATGGATAAAATTGATTTGAAATTGTAAAAATTATAAAATGTCACCCGTTTCAGATGATATCACCGTGGCAATTTGTCCAGGAATAGGAAACTCATCAGAAAGTGTATATATTCGTACATTTGTTCATTATGCACAATGTCATGGCTACCGTTGTGCCGTTTTAAATCACATCGGAGCTTTACCGAGTGTTCAAGTCACATCATCACGCATATTCACCTATGGTAAGTCTATCATGAGTAATTCATAAAATGCTGATATTCAATTTTGGACTTTTTCTTTACAATAAAAGGACATACTGACGACTTCTCAGCTATGGTTGAGAATCTGCACAAAAAATATCCGTCCACAAACATTATAGCCGTAGGTTATAGTCTAGGTGGTAATTTAATATCAAAGTATATGGGTGAGAAGACAATAAAACGCCCAACCACTGTCATTGGTGGTATATCCATATGCCAAGGATACAACGCTGTCGAGTGAGTTTCATTAAAGAATTTTCTAAATTGTCACATAAGTAATTCATATTTTTGTTCTCTTCCTAGGGGTACACAATGGTTACTTAATTGGCAAAACTTCCGTCGCTTCTATTTATATGTGATGACGGAGAATGTTAAGAATATTATCCTTAAGCACAGACATGTCCTATTATCGGATGAGGTTAAGACACGATTTGGTTTAAATGAACGAGAAATTATTGCTGCTGCAACGCTGCCCGAACTTGATGAGGCATACACTAGGCGCGTGCATAATTTCCCATCAACACACGATCTCTACAAATGGAGCTCATCACTTAACTATTTAGATAACATTGAAAAGCCGATGATTTTTATCAATGCCAAAGATGATCCCTTGGTGCCAGAGGAGTTGCTGGTGCCCATTAAGGATTTTGCAAGTAAGTACTTTTGTTGGTTTTTAATTAATATTAAGGGTAGACATTTTTGCCAAGATTCTGACGGAATCTTGAACAGTTATGTTAAATACCAAATGATCGAACTAATAGTATAAAGTTCAAAACAAAATATCTTTTAGGAAAGATGAAGAAAAGGAAGTTGACAAGCTCTTATCTGTATCACTTGTTTTAGAGTGAAGTGAAATGTAAACGGCGGATATTGAAGAAATAAGTTGGATTCCAATTGTAAAGGATAATGTCCGAAAATTATATACTGTAGTTTAAAGCCTTAACCGCGATCGAAGCGACCCATCCCTCCAAACTGAATACAATTCCGGTCTTTGAGTTTCAGGACTCAACAGTCTTCTGGATTTAACGCCAACATACCCAACCCAGTCTCACATGTGGCACATGTCTCTCCGCCTCGTCATTCACTCGTATTCCCATTGTCGTTTAGTATTATGACTTCTGTGTAATGTCGCTGTAAAAACTATGTCCAGATTTTTCGAACATTTTTATTTTGGCTCGTTTATAATTCACACGTTACCCAAAATTCCATTGTTGTTGTATTAATTTCTTAAACGTTTATCTTATGCAATTTTTCCCACAATCTCTATGAATATGTACATTCTATATTTCTTCCCACAACTGTATTTTGTGCAATTTTAAAACACTACTAGAGCCAATCTATATCTAACGTGTCAACGCACGTTAGGAAGGATTGACTCGGTTTTCCAAATGTTTTCAATTAATTTTTTTTAACTGTACATAACGTAGCAAACTAACATATTGTCGCTAAATTGACAGAAGCAGTCGTGGCCGAGCGGTTAAGGCGTCTGACTAGAAATCAGATTCCCTCTGGGAGCGTAGGTTCGAATCCTACCGACTGCGAATTGTTTATTTTTATTTTTTTATTTTATTCTGGGCCGTAATTTTATTATTTAAGGTAGTTTTTTTTTTAATATAGGATTATTGCCTCCGTTTTCTTCAGGTCTGTCTTGGCAATGGAAACTCTATAAAATCCTTTATAGAAACTTTCTTTTCTTCGAATTTTAATCATTTCCAAATTACTACTAAAAGCTTGTGTAGGTTTTTGCGTCTAGTTTGCTCAGTAACGGATAACATATTTTTATTTTATTGATACCCGATAACTAATTAAAATTATTTTATTCACTGCTCCAAATTTTAAAACATTTCTTTAATCTTGCAGGTTCCCATAACCAAACCGCTTACGTTGAGCTGGCCCATGGCGGACATTTAGGTTTCTATGAAGGAGGGCTGATTTACCCCAATCCAGTGACTTGGTTGGACCGTACATTAGTTGCTATGATCGGATCAATTGTGATGATACACGCCGATCCAACATCAAGAAAGATCTCAATTTAAGCTTTATGAATTCCGTAAAATAAAATTACATAAGCGTAATAGACAAAACATAAAACAATTAAAAACAAATTGGAAAAATAACTGTATAATGTGAATTTTTGTATACATTTTTTATTAAAAGCCAACAACCACACATTTCTACTGATAACAAAATATATACACACATGCAACAAAATGTTTTATAGATTAAAACAAACATCAATAAATATTTAGAATTTTGTAAATGTTGTTAAAACAAAATATTGAAATGCATTTTTTTTAATGGAACATCTGTTCATGTTTCAGTTAAAATTCATTCCACGTGCACTGAATAAAAAGGCTATAACAAATTACGCTCAATAAAACGAATAAAACATTTTATTATTTACAAAAAAAATGCGCAAATATTACATAATTCGAACTCATTTAACTTACGACATATAAATTAATGAACGTTAACATTCGTAGTTCTTTATTTTCATAGGAAAAATTATACAAAAGCATTCGTTTGTCAAAAAAAAAAAAAAAAAAAAAATATTAAAAACAGTTTCACTGAGAAAAAAAGGTATAGTTAGTATCACAACTCATTGTTCATCATTGAATTTTTCCTAACCTACACATATATATGTACGTATTTTAGATTCATTTAAATAATATTCAGTTGATATAATTTTACCCAATCAAAGCTGTAAACGTTGGCATAAATTACCAACCATAAAATCAAACTAAAACTAAATAAGAATCTAAGGCTCCATACAAATTTGTTAACTGAAAAGTATAAACGAAAGCTTTTTGGTGGTTATATTATTCTGTGAGCTACAACTACAACTAGCCGACTCAATTTCCACATAGTCGTTGACATTCTGTGTGTAATATCTGTGGTTGGAGCGTATCTATTTTTAAGTTAATATGTACTTAGTAGCTCGTTTAGGTTTGCAAAGCTTACTGCTCCGCATTTAAAAAAAATAAGAAGAACAAACAAATGATAAATTATATTCAAAAAAAAGAGGCTAAACAGTTATGAGAGTTCTACAACTTTTAGCAAAGAAGCATTATCCCTTATATTCCGTAAAGCTAAAATTATATAGAAATGAAGAAACTTGGTCCCAATGTCACGATGAACGTACACTAATATTGTCCCATTGCAAGTCCCCATATATCATTGATTCTAAATCACAAACATATTATATATTAAACTTTAATTCTAAAGCGTCATTTCTTATCCCAGAGCTCGCTTGGGATAATGTCCATTTCGGTAACAAGTTAATTTCTCTTTATCTTTCTTAGAGTGGTTGTAAATTTCTTTTTTTTTTTTAAGATTATAACTAATTTATGTGGTCTGCATAGGAATTTACAATTTCTTTAAACAAATTATAATTAAAAAATTGCGGTATTATTTTGTACCAACGTTTATAATGAATTTTTGTTCTTAAGAAAATAAGTTCGTTACGTTGTCGTTTGACTGTGATTTATATTAAAAAACAAAATTGATTATAAAATTAAATTAATACTATGTATATAATTATGAACAATAAAACACAAATTAAAATTATACAAATGTTTACCGCTTGTGTATATTTCTGATATACATATATGTATATATCTTCAAGAAAATATATGCGTATGTTACGTTCAAAGCCCGAAGTTGGACAAATATTATTATATATTATATTACATTTTATTCATATTATGCCAATTTGAATATATTGTTTAATTTATTATTTTGCTTGATTATACATATTATGTTGCTCAGTGCCGACTGCAAGCATCTTAAAATCCTAATACATATTTACAAAAATCAATAAAAATTCGAAAAAGTGTACAACTTCGAAGTTAAACCGTATAACATATAATAAAAATAAAACACAATTTCAGATAAATGTATATGTCCACTTTATAAAATAATTTTAAAAAATACCTTTGTCTTTTGAAGCAAAGAACTTGTATGACATGTTGTTTCATGAATTGACAAATCATAAGCAACCGTTTTTTATATGTACCAGTACCTATATGTATTATTGATACATTGATATATGTATGTGTTACATAGAAATGTAATGCACTAATTGATTTCGGATAACGGATAAATCCAATGGTAATTTCAAGGCAATGCCGAATATAAACAAAATAGCAAATTGATGTATTAATAAAGTGCTGTTTGATATGATATATAATCGACAGTGTTTTTATATGGAAATATTTTTCTTAATTTTTTATAATTAGTTCCGGCATTAACAATCTAAAAATTACAAACACATGCTTAGTTATTAACATTTTACAATCTTACATATTCACGGTTTAAGAAGCATAAACAGATCTCTCCGACAGCATTGTAGCCATTAGAGCATATGAAATGCATTCAAACTAGTATGGAACTGCCAGGAACTAATCAAATGGCAGCTCAAAATAATTTGCCATATGACAGTACATATAATGAAATATTATCTGAAGAAATGTCCTTGCGACGGAAATACGGTAATCTCATTTATGATACTTTCCATGCCCTTAAGGTGGTAGTAAACGGTATGTAGCGCGCCACATATATATGTGGCTCTGACGTCACCAGATAGAGTACACATAAGGCACACATTTTGTTTTTCGTATGTAGCGCGGTGGCTACATAAGGGCGCACATATCGGTTGGCTATTGGTTATTCGTTTATGATGATGCTATCCGCAGTTTTATTGCCCTGTGTGCAGTCTTGCACTAGAACTGTAGGTACTAATTGTTTTATTGCTTTGGGTGTATTTAAGTTATCGCTGCTCGTACAAAACGTAAACTGAAATGCTGAAATTACATTGAAAAATACATACGAACCATACAGGTAACCACTCGACATTATGTAGCGTATTGGCACAAATCGTTTGTGCAAGGGTAGTACACGGAATGTCGAAAAGCCACACAATGCGTATGTGTCACGAGTGCCTCATATCGTGCCTCATAAGTATGAGTACCTTATGTAGCCATTGGCTCCATACGCTGACGTCAAAATTACGTCAGAGCCACATATATATGTGGCGTGCTACATACCGTGTACTAGCACCTTTAGAGTGTAACGATGTAAGAGCTATCGCCTATAGATCGGTAATTTGAAGGTGATTTTTATCAATAATAGTGTTAAAGGACAGCAGTCCTTTTTTTCAGATTTTTGGTCAAATGTGTGTTAGGAAATGAAACAAATTAGTTCATTTGTTTTCCCATCCGACGTTTGAACAGAGATTGCTGTCTTCCTCAGGGACCTTTATTCGAGAACATATACATGAGTTTATAGATATGTTTGTTACAGTTATTAATAATATAGCTAAAGAAAGAATGTGAAACATTGGAAACAAGTGAAGTCTGTTGCATTATTTTAGTTTATTGAAACCTCTTTGTGGAGGCGAGAGAGATATAGGACGATGATATGTTTTGTCTGTCTTGCTCTTTGTTCATATTGTTGCTATTGTTGATTATATGTAGGGTCTCTAGGGTGTATCGTTTATATTTGTGTTTTTCGGTTTGCAGTACTTTTACATTCGCCCCTATCGTGGAATCCGCTGGGGGGAATTATTCACGGAAAAGAATATTTTGGTATCGTCAAAATCGCAAAGTGAACAGTTCTCCGCGTGGGTAATGTGTGTGAGTTTCAATGTATCGTTAAAAACGTTCAGATCGAATTTTTCCCGAACGGGGAACTGTTCTCTTTGGGATTTTGACGATACCAAAATATTCTTTTCCGTGAATAATTCCACCCAGCGAATTCCACGATAGGGGTGATTATTGTCAAAGTATGGTTTGTGACCACTTTCGATGGCATGACACGCGCCCGCTGTTTTTCCAAAATTTTTGGATTTGATATCGGAGCGATATGGTTTGAAATTCGGTTGGCTAGAAACTGGCCTGTTGTTCCTATATAGTAAAGATTGCAGGCTACGTCATTATTTCCTTGACAGTCAATTTTGTAGACCACATCTGTCGCTTCGTTTGTTTTTCTCCGGTTTTGTTTTAACATACATCCTACTGTTTTGTTGGATTTATATGCCAAATTCACCTCCCAGTTTTTTCGGTGATTATGTCCTTTTTCCGTTTTTTGGCGTAGAATGATGCTTCGTATGACCTCGCCAGGGCATGGGCAAGTCTACAACTACAACTCCAACTATCGGGCATTGGGAAATATGTCGGTTGAGTACGATATGTAAAACAGGTGTGGCCAGAGTTGAAGAATCAAAACAAAAGAAGAGATTTCATCTGGTGGTAAGGTCGAGTTTTCGGCATACATTGCGGCTAATATTGTTGAAACATCTATATCAGCCCATTTGGCTCATTTAGCGAGCTGGAAACGTGTATGGATGTATATTCCAAATGTGGAAAAGAAGAATTAAAAAGAAAAATCCAAATGTCCGCCGCGGCTTCGCTAGGTGGCGCGCATTCGATTCCGAAAGTCAAATTTTTAATAACTCTGGCGCATAAATTAGGCTGAATTTGACCAATGGCATTGATTATGTTGGCTTTCAGGGCTGTGGTGATTTGCGGTTTTAGCAAGACAGGCTAAATAAATTACAGCTAGTTTAACAGACTGATGTAACTTGAACAATAAGAGTTACGTTCTCCGCAACACGCTATCATATCACACCATCAATGATCGAGAACCCTCCAAACATCTGGACATAACAAAAATAATATTGAGCCAATGACATCATTACAAGCTAACACACCAGATCCGCTATTTAAACATCGGGAATCGGCATCAATAACAGCTCCAGTTACAGTTTCAGTTTATTAAGTGACTAGTTCCAAGCCCTGAATAGTTCGCAGTTCATCATAGAAGTAATCAAGAAGTAATCGATTGGCGTCAACGTGCATAATCTCCGTGGAAAATTCAGTAGACATTTTCGCGAAATAATTTTATAATTTAATCGAGCCCTTATAAAATCAACGGCTTAATTGGCATGGCACTATATCACTGTGCGAAGTGTTTCAAACTTCAAGTTTATTTGAAAAAAAAATTTTTTTTTGTAAATATACATACCTACCAGCGATCGCGATGCCACTTCTGAACAATTTTCTGGAGTAGAATTGCCTAAAAAAGTGGAGTAGATAGGAAAAAACGGGAGTAGATTTTCAAAAAGCATTAATGTACATATGTACATACCTTTTTCAAGGTAGAACGCCGAAATGTTTGCATTTTGCGAATATAATGCTCTGCTGAAAAAGTAAACTATCTTAAGTCAATTTTCATAGTTTTTCAGGAGAGCAAAAAAACATCAAAAAACGTAATTTGAAAAAAGCCTCCAACTTTTAACTCTAATGAAAGGGGTTTTTAGAAGGGAAATTTTATCCTCTTTTTTCCTAGCCACGTTTTAAAACAATATTTTTTAAAAATCAGCGAGATATAAGATAAAATGCAATTTAAGATGATTTACCTTTCGCATGTTTGCCCATTAAGAAATCTTAAGTTGAGATAAGATACTTTAAGGGCCATTTTATTCACTATTGTTCAACTTGCCGAAAACTCCAAAGTTTGCCAACTTCGAAGTTGATCTTAAATCGAGAGTTGAACGGCAAGTTGAAAATTGCTTTTATTCACTACATTAATTTGCAACTCCGAAGTTGAAATCCTAAAGTTGGCCTACCTGCAGTTTGTAAAATATCCCTGGGATATTTGTGACAGATGACACATAATATGTCAGTTCAACCTTAGATTTGTATTCGCGCGTAATTTCAATCGTGTGCATTTTTGTTATTTTCCATTAGGCACATCAGAAAAAAAACATTTTTGTCATATTTTGTATTATCGTGTGCACATCGTGTGTTTTTGTTTTTATTTGTGCAAGTAAGTAGGCGTCGACATTAAAATGTCAAAAAAAAATCGTAAATTCAGTGGCTTCCGCAACGAGAAAAAGGACAAACAAAAGAGTAATGGCGACAGGGCTGAAGAGATGCGTAAACTTTGCGTAGAATTGGTCATACAGGTTGATTTGGAAGAACAATGTCTGAAGGCGAGGTAAGTATCCCAAAGCCAGCGAGTTTCTTTGACTAAACCATAGTTTCCTAGGCGTCGATACTCACCATCACCACAGAACTCTCAGACGAAATCCATCGCCTCCACAGAGAAACTGCTAAAGGTTGAACAAAAGAAATACGAAACACTGATACAACTGCGTCCAGTGATTATAAAGTGATTGATAAATGACTCGAGAAGGACATTCCAACGCGTAAAGACGAACTGAAGCTGCTCGAAAATAAGCTGGCCGAAGTTAAGACTACCGTATCAGCGGAGTTGGAGAACGAACGAAGTATCTTGGAGAATAATCAGACTGACTATGAGAGGGGCCGCGATTCACTTCACAAATTGAGAGAGGAGCGTAATAAGTGAGTTGAAAGGAACAGCTTGTATTTTTTAGAAATTGTCTGATTGTTGGTTTATTGTGCAGGTTAAAGGATGCAACAATCAAACTTCAGGAAGGTGTTCAATCATTGCCACAGCTCAAGGAACGTCAGGTTGTGTTGAATAAGCAAATTGATGCGAATGCCAAGGAAATTACTATGCTGCAGCAGCAAATCCAACCGCTTAAGCAGCAGCTGACAACATCGATTGAGGAGAAACAACGTTTGAAGGAGTCGAATCGCAAGATCGTTCTGCAAATGCAAGCACACGTCCGGCTACAAAGCTCTTACTATCGTTTAACGCTCTCACACAGAGTGGTTGTTTTGGTGGCAGTAGTGCTATCAAACGACAAGCCGAAACCACGCTCTCCTCAACCAGTCTAGCCGTGAAACCGAAGAAACTATGCATCATGTCGCTATACGGACGGCAATACCAGCAGTCTGACGATAGACCTGTTATCAGCAATAGTTATCTCTCGTGGAATTCATCACGATGACATACAACGATTCGTCTTCCGCGACACTATCGTCAACTACAAATGATGGAAGTAATGAAATCATGCATGCGCCTTCACTAGATCAACTCGATTGCGAAGGCATCTAGAATCAACCCCGCTGCCGCCAAACATGAGTACACAAAACGTAAGTTTCTTCTTTCAATGTTTTTATTTACAAACAAACTCCATGTATATCTATAATATACAAATTAAATGGGATGGATAAGCACAAAACAGTTGTCGAAATTATACTTTAATCTATGAACAATATGTGCTATGATATTCCAAATTATTTTCTAATTTTCATGAATTAAATTTCTTTAACCTTCAGGCCCCGGTTTGTGCAACCAACTATCTCTTTGAAATGTAATTACCCAAGAAATTGTTGCTGATGTTATGTCATCTCGTAAGATAGGCATTCTCGGTCCGCTCCCAGTACAAGGAAGTGCCATTAAAGCTGACCTACCGAGCAATGTTAACGCAATTCAACTGAACCGAATGCGTGGGCAATTTATTAACAACATCAAAATGCATTCAACGAGCAGCACCTTGGATAAGGTTCCACAATTGTTTGTACAATTTTCAAATTCGAATTGTAACGTTTAAATTATAAAAAATAAAACTGATAGAACAAAAAAGAAAATAATGTGTCTGTGTGTGGGGTTAAGAACAAAACTAAATTCACTTCACACAACACTTTAGTGCTGCATCTCGTCTCGAACAATGTCACTGTCTCCATTGTGAGAGTGTACTGAAGTTTGACTATTGCCATTCGCCTCGGGATTTGATGGAGAGGCTGGTTGGTGTGGATTTGTCGTTGGCTTGCGGATGCGGCACACCCAGAAAAGACTTTCGTACTCACTCTTGAGCATGGATGGGGGATTTTGTGCGTACACCAGTCTCACTTTTTATCACTTCGAAGCCCACTGCGTCTATGATGTTCATAAGGTCTTCGTGGGTGGGTTCGATACTGTTCTCCGATTGCATGTCGCTGTAATGATAAAGCAGTGGGCCTAGATTTACCCATATTCCACCGGGAACAAGAATTCTGCAAAGAAAAAGTTGTTAGTATCTGCGTAGCCAGTCTGGGTTATTGTCCATACTTGTAAATGGTTTCAATGAATTCGACAATGTTGTTGGAGCAGTCTATGAAGAGGCACGTTGCAACGCAATCATAGGAATTCTCTATTTCATACACCTACAAAATTGAGACCAAATTAAAAGAACAATTTTTAATTTCAATTGTGTTTTAACGTTATTTTCCATTGGGCACATCAGATTTGAATTTCAGATCTCAGATTCATCGTGGCACATAGAACATGAAAGCGGATTGATCTGCTTTTTGTAAATAAGATAAGTTATTATTAGTGCGTTATTAGACAGTACATAAGTTGAGCAAATTGTTTTCGTTTGTCGATGAAAACATACGAACTTAATATGGATAATTATATCGACGAAGAATCGAAATCCATAGATAACGATGAAGAAGAAGAAGATGACAAAGATGATAGTAATTGCTCCAACATGAATTCCATGTCCATTACTTATTTACGTTTTTGTTCTGGATAATTAAAAATAATTTGCACGATCATTATTCAATTCACTGTATTTCAATTTTAAAAATGAATTATTAATTATTTTCTTCACTGCAGAACTGAACTGTCAAACACAGAAATAAAAAATAAAAAAAATCAGAAGTTTGACATAAAACCCCAAGTTTGCTTCATAACTTCTACTTTTTCGGGGAGTTGAGCGAATCCAAAGTTAATCAACTCTTGGTTTTCTCAACTTCGGAATATTCAAAGTTGAGTGAGTCAACTTCGAGTGAATAAAAGCAATTTCTCAAGTTGAGAATAAAAATCCCCAAGTTGTGTTCAACTTGAAGTGAATAAAATGGCCCTAACTAATTTTGTAGAGTATCGATTTCAGTTCTTAAATCGACTTAAGATGAAGTGCGCATTACAGTGCTTTGTTTAATGAAATATAAACACAACATAAGATGTTTTGTACTTCTTTTATTTAAACTTTAGGTCATAAAATAAAATGTTTTCGTTTAAAAACTTACGAAAGAAAATAAATAAATAGTATCTAATTCATTACAATACACTTTTCTAATGAATACGTATGTAGATTATGACCCTTAAATGTTTATTATTTGACACTCTAGTACCACAAACACTCTTTTCGGAACTATGTATAAAAATTACTTTTATTTTGTATTATTTATGATAATTTACTAACAAAAATTACCGTTATAAATACTTGCTAAATTCGATGCTCTGTTATTACAATTACTTTTTATAGACACTTCTATAGACCACTATAAACCACTCTGACTGCTATCTGCAATGCACTGAAATAACATCTTAAGTTGACTGTCAATTTTGGTAACGGTACATCTGGTAGCACCTGGCAAAATATCTTATGTCGACATAAATCTGAGAAATATCTTTTTTTTTTTTAATTAAATATCATCTTAAGTAGACTTAAGATAGTTTACTTTTTCACATATTTGATTATATTTCACATGCATTTTATCTTATGTCGAGTTAGTTACACAATTTATAGTAACTTACACGGAGCAAACAATCTTATATCGACATAAGATGTTTTAGCTTTTCAGGAAATGCCAATTATATTTTGACCAAAACATCTTAAATGAAATAAGAGGTTTTTTTTACAAGTAGTATATCATCTTATGTGGATTTAAGATAATTTATTAAATGTTAATACGCATTTTTATCGACTTAAGATGATTTTGATTTTCTATAACTCGGGATACAATTCAGATACAACGACGAGGGTTTGGTACAACTACGCATATTGAATAGGGGAATCTTTTGCACTAAACTGTTCAAAATTCACTTTAATCGACTTAAGATAGTTTACCTTTTCAGCAGAGAATGATAGGGCATGGCTCGTGACTTAAGTCCCCAAACTATTCTATCCTATAACTAAAACCAATATTTCATACATAGTTAGGTTAGGTTGAAATGGCTGCCGACAAAAGGCCGATACATTTAGACCATAAAGTCCCGTTTTTGGATACCACATGAATTTAGAAGAAGTTTCGTCCTACTCGTTGAACCAGTTTGAGCTTCTAAAGAAGCAAAGGAAATTACGAATATCTAGAATATATTGTATCTACCAATGTTTTCGTCCAAAAAACTTCTACAAAAATCGTTTTTAGAATGTTGTATGTTTGCCCATAAGACAGTGTCCCGTAATCACACCTATTGTGGCGCTGATATACCTTCTGTCAAGATCGATCAATATTTCTTTAGCAGTCGTAGGTAGGAAATTTATTGTAGGGTGAAAACTGCAAGTCCTCGTAAGGTACGCTTTGTTTAAAATTAAGAGCCTAAAAGATATACAATCTATTTTATATTGTATCTACCAATGTTTCGAATTTTATCTAAGCTCCGAGTTATTTTTTATCTGATCAAATTCACCATACATAGTTTTACCTGGGGCTACCAGTTTTCCAGGTAAATTCTAATACATAAATTAATCCGTAAAGTGGCTACATACTACTTACTTACTTGTCATTAATGGCATAAAAAACATTTTAGAAAATTGTAAAATATTTTTTATTAAACAAAATAAAGAAATGGATTCCAAATTTGAAATTGGAGTAGAAAATGGAAAATTAGAAATAAGTGAAGTAGGGAGTAGATTTCTGAAATTTGTGAAAAAGTGAAGTAGATCTACTCCAATTGGAGTAAAGTGTCATCGCTGATACCCACAGAGACTGAGTGGTTAGGGTGCTGGGCTACCGTGCGAGGGGTCCCAGGTTTGATCCCCTGAAGATTTTTTCCACTGTGCGCCACCTCTCGCGAACGTCTGACAAACAACCGAGAGTATAACTGTCCTAAAAAAGCTTCTCCAATTCAGCTGGACTCGGCATAAAATTGTAGGTCCTCTCCATTCGTGTCAAAAATATAAACTCACACAAACGAATGGTTGCGAGAAGGCCTAGGCTGTATCCAGACAGATACAGTGTACCTGTACATATTCGAATAATCTTTTTTTCTGGTGTTTTTTTTATTGTTCTGAGTTACCTACCTGCATTTTCCAAATTTCAATGATGAGTGCTAAGGTCTTATGTACGAAGAGCTAGCCCAGATCATGTTTTTTATACCCTCCACAGGAAGGTATATTCACTTTGTCATTACATTTGTAACGCCAATAAGGATTCACCGGAGACCCTATAAAGTATATATATTCTGAATCAGGATCGCATTCTGAATCGATTTAGCCATGTCCGTCTGTCTGTCTGTCTGTTGAAAACACGATACCGTCCAAACGAATTGACTTAGGTGAATGAAATTTTGTGGGAGACAGAGATCCACATCGGTCTAATAGTGGATTTGTATGGGAGGTACCAGAACTACTTGACCGACATAGCCCATTTTCAATACCAACCTGACGACGGTAAAAAGAAGTCCTCTCACAAAATTTCATTCGCCTAGGTCGATTCGTTTGGACGCTATCGTGTTTTCAACAGACAGACAGACAGACATGGCTAAATCGATTCAGAATGTGATCCTGATTCAGAATATAATATACTTTATAGGGTCTCCGGTGACTCCTTCTTGGCGTTACAAGTGTAATGACAAAGTGAATATACCTTCCTGTGGAGGGTATAAAAAACGACACAGAGCTTTGAGATCGATCTCTAACTCTAATCCATTGAGCTAGAGCTGTTGAGGAAAAACAATTTTTTTTTTGCATATGAAATCGATTCCTAGTTTCGGTTTGTTCAATCGATCTCACAAGTGAGATCAAGCTCGTCAGCTCTGACCATGATTCCAAATGAATACAAATATTCTCCAGTGACAGCTATTTAAAAAAATCATTCATTAATTTTCAATGTCCAGCTTATCCAATAAGTGGGTCGCGGTTGTAGGTTGCTCAAGTGGACCTTCCATAGCTCTCGATCCTCCGCCATCGACTCCAAATCATCAAGGGCAATCCCCTGGTAGAGGAGAGATTATGGACTTGATCTAACCATCTCATCCTGTGACTACCTAGAGGACGCCTGCCCGATTGTACGGATTCCATGGCACGTCGTGGAATCCCGGGCATATGCGTTTATCATGTCCAAACCACCGAAGCATAGACCACTCCGTCCGGAGAAGTAGCTGCTCGACATTGAGTTCCTCGCGTATTCTGGTATTTCTAATGCGATCTTTACGGGTCACACGCACACAAGCAATACAACGGAGTAATCTCATTTCGGCAGTTTGTATCCGCGATCTTATTCTTTAAAAAAAGGTTTCTTTGATTTTTGTTCGAACAATTTTAACAATATGCGGATGGCAAAAAGGGAAAAAATTAATCGGCCCTAGCGAGGTATCTGTCGGAACGGAAAATTCTCCGATTTTATACGAATCGGAGGATTTTTGCAGCGAGGTATAGATACGTCGGAACAGCTTTTCGGAACTTCGTTCCGACAAATATGTAACGCACACTGGCGTTTTGCGTTTCAGTGCGATGAAGTGCGTTTTTAAATAGGAAAATCCCGATGTACCACGAAACAACATATCAAATCAATGCGTTGTCGCATTTTAATTATTCTTTCCGAAAGCGGATACCTCGAATGTAATTTGAGTCTCCGACGGAGTTATGCGTTGCGGAGAATTTTCCGTTCCGACGGATACCTCGCTAGGGCCGAATTTTCCGTGGGAAAAATCATTCCAATGACATACCGAAACTGTTGCGTACCGCTTCAGAATCAAAAAATGTTGTGTTAACTTATTAGATGAATTAAATTCAGTTTCTTATTAAAATAAAATAAATTAAGTTCAATAAACGTAGATACTAAAATCAAAATGAAAAGTATTCCAGCTACATTGAAATGAATGTAATTCAAGTGGCAGCAAGGCTTTTCCTCTATTGAATATTTGAAGCGAATCGAAATTATTCGCGTATCATTCATTGTTTCACTATGTACTTTCTAAAATTTAAAAATATAACCATTCATAAGACAAATATTTGTGAGCGTCCATCAGGCATCGCGTTAACTGCATGCGACCTGCTACGATACTCAGCTTGAAACAAAATGTTGAGATTGAGATAAAAACTCCTTCCTGATACTTAAGGCAATTATTATCATGGATAAATAGTGAGGAATTCATGGAAACTGTTATAAATGCAGGAGACAGAGTTGCTTCCACAAATTCGAGATTAGATACTTTCTGGACGAATCTGTGGACATTCAACTTATAATTATGATGGAAACTTCTCTACGCATTTTAAAAAATTTAAAAAAGTTTGAATATTTTGCGAAAATTGTCTTTCATGGAATGTCTTTGAGTGTGTAAGGATTAAGAGAAGTACCTTCCCAAGCAGCTTGGTTTTATCCAAAATGCATGAATTAAATACAAGACTTGAGTATAAGAACTTGATTAAATTAAACTAAAAAAAAAGCAGGTAGGTATCTAATTTACAGACTGAAGACAACAGAACGCCGACAAATTTGTTCCGTATAGGTTGTTAGGTAGGTATCTTATAATAATTATTAACGAATTTACTAATAGATATTCTGCATTTCCAATTTAGTAGTAGAATAATATTTTAGAAATATTTTTACGCACTAAAACCTTATTTCACCAATCGTTAACAATATACTCGCTATTTTTCAAGTACATATTTGTTAAAGTAGATATAGGTAGGTATTACCTACGTGAGCGGAAATAAGCTGCCAATCAGTGGTCACTGTACTGGTATCAGTGTTGAACACGAAGAAAGTAGCAACACTATAATGCTCTGTCGGATTTGTCTGTCTGCTTGAGCCTCAGAAGTCTAACATGGGCCCCTCAGAGGACGTACGACGGATGAAGTCGCACGTGATTGGATCAACGATGACGTCAACAGTCGGCATGGCAGATATCTTAATGAGCTACTTCGACATATTTGGAGATGTGGCCATGGTCATTAAGGATTTTTCAATAATGGCCAGGGTGTTGAAATAGAGATGGTGGCGGAAGAACCCTTAATGGGTCAACGGCAGCTCTCATATCCCCGAAGCGGGTTATTGGCTCCGGAATATTTGGCCTCTTTCGTCCAAAGGGGCCACAAAAGGGCCTGGCTCTCCAGGTTGGAGGTTGTTCGTGGGGTTAACCCAACCACGGAAAAACGACATGATTACGAATCGACCAAGAACCTGCAAAACTGAATAAGGACAATGACATTCGGATCTGCACATGGAATGTTCGAACCATGAACAGACCGCCGAACAATTAGTGGAAGCCCTAAGCTCAGATATCAGCAGATATCACCGCCATCCAGGAAGTGCGGTGGGATGGGCCGGGCGAAAAGAGGATAAAAATCTTAGGCGAGGAGTCTCGAGCTTTCGGCACGTAAGTTAACGCCTCGTGATCGTGACTATCCGCATCAAGGTTAAATTCAACAATATTAGCCTAATATGTGCTCAAGCCCACACGGAATATATAGACGATGCTACCAAAGAGTGTTTCTACGAGCTCCTCGACAAAACATATGAGCAATGTCCTAATTATGACGTTAAGATCGTCGATCGTGATTTGAACGCCAAAATAGGAAAGGAGGACATCTTTTGTAGTACAATCGGGAAGCACAGCCTACACGACACCACGTCTGGAAACGGATTTAGTCTAATCGACTTTGCTGCGGGGCGTGCTATAGCTAGCACACGGTTTCCTCACCTCAATATCCACAAAGGAACATGGCGGTCACCAGATCATCAAACCGTCGATCAAATTGATCATGCTGTGATCGGCGTAAGGCCAAGAAGTTTTCACTTCAGCTTGGTTTCACAAATCCACCCCCACGGAACCCCTGGTTTGATGAATAGTGCCGGCAAGCACATGCAGCAAAGCAACTACTTGCCTACAAAGCGGCCGGCGGCGGCCCCAAAGAAGGTCGAGAGCAGCTCGTGAGCTCTACGAGCAAAAGAGGAGCGAAGAACACCGGCTTATTCGGAGAAAAAGAAATAGCATGAGAAGTGCGCGATCGAAGAAATAGAATTTGGAAGTTTTACCAAAGGCTAAAAAGAACGTGCCACGGGAACAAGACCTGAACAGAGAAGAGACGAACAAGGAAATCTGGTAGTAGAAAGTAGAGTCACCGTCGCGTCGGTGCTGAGGACATGGAAAAAACGTTTCTTCAGACTGCTAAACAGCGGAGACTACACAAATTCCTCTGTCAGGCAGAATGAACCAGCCTTGACGATGAAAGCCTAGACTTCCGTCCACCTGACAAAAATGAAGTGAGGACAGCAATATCCAAGCTCAAGTCACACAATGCCGCTGGACCGGACGGTTCAACTGCCGAGCTTTTTAATGCAGCGGGAGATGACTTGGTAGAGACCATACACCAACTCGTTTCGAAGATTTGGTCAGAGGATAGCAGGCCTGATGAGTGGAACCTCAGCATCGTTTGCCCTATGTACAAGAAGGAAGGACTCTAAACTGCGCTAAATATAGAGACATCAGTCTCCTTAATATCGCTTATAAGATCCTGTCTGCCATACTGTGTGAACTCAGCTCTAAGAAAGAAAAACGCCTATAGAAGTACCTACATCTGAGTGAGTCACTTTTATATATACACCGCAGATTAAAAAATACAGCGGCTCAAAATGTTTTGCTTTTACATTTATAGCCATATACCATGATACAACAAAACATGATACATACAGCTCAGCAAATTTAAAGCACTTGGCTCATGGCTGGACGCGTTGCTTTCGTCACAAAAGAAAAGAGTTTCATTTTATTTAATTTATATAAAATTTTTCTTTATTCCATTGTACACACAATTTTACATTCGTCTTTCTATGTATTTACACTATATACAAAAGTTGTATTAACAAAATCGATTTATTTTCGCTTAAACAGTAAATTTATCTATTCTTAACTATAGTTTTATTACAATTTATCTTTTTTTTCTACAGGAACGATTTACTACTACTGTGAAATATACACAATTATGCTATACGTAGCTGTACACATTTTTTTAATATAAACAGTCTCGTATATTTGGCAATCAAGTAGATTTTCAAACTGTACGACACCTCATGGTTCCATTTGAAGTCAGGTATTTCAATAGATTAGAGTTAATACCTATACCATAACTCAAACATATTTCCGATTACACCCATTCACATATCAGTTTCTATATTATCCTGTTAACTCCCTAAAAACAATTTAAAGGTGCAAACAGAAACTTCATTTTTAAAATTTGCCCATGATCAGGGAAAACAGAACACTTTTCGGCTAATATAATTTGTTAATGTATCTACAAGTAAATGTGTATTGCAATTGAATATTGCACCCATTTATTGCTTCAAATCATATTTCTATTCTTCCAATTTTTTTATTTACATTCATGTTGGTACTTGTTAGTGCTTTTTAGTTCTTGCAATATTTACAAATATTTTTTTTGCATTGATTTATTATAAGCTTGTAGCTTTTAATAACCTAAAAATAATTATCCTTTTGTACATAAAAAAATAAATCAAATTGTTGAGCAAGTTTTATTATAGGAGTTTTAGTATAATTTATTTTTATTATCCAGTTGTCTTGAAACGGTTAATTTCCTTGTGAATTAGTTTAAATCATACATGAGTTTTTCTGCGTTATTTGGCTCCTCACAGTCAAATGATGCCATCATTAGATCTGAAAATATAATTAAAAAAAATCAGTTAGGTATAGATAATAAATATATCTTTTCAAGAATTGATTAAAAAAACATTTTATTTATTTTAGGCTCAAATTAATAAAAAATCTTCAAAATACGATAGTTTCTCTGATGTAAGAAAAACTGAAAAACTTTGACTTTGAATCATACCTCCTTATTCCTGCTAAATGGTGTTTTGATTGAAATTGAAAAAGTCAATTCTAAAGCTCTATGAGGTGCATTGCTAATACTAATACATTATTTATAGTTTCAAAATTAATTTGAAGGAATTCGCAATAGCTATATTTTCCCCGCCAATGTCAGAGCTCGAAAATAACTCTCAACCTTTATTTTCAATTCGTTTCTCACTGAGAGATATTACATTCGGCTTCGACATCAGTGTTGCCCCCCCAACTGTTTGAAAATGTAGCGTGGCGGATTTAAAGTGTAAAGTGTCAAGTAGAGTGTAGTTTTTGTAGTTGCATATTGAAGATTCTACTTTACTTTACTTTGCTGAGATATAGATTTCCAATAAAACACGGTTAAAATAATTTACTTGAAAACGCGGAAAAACGAAAAACACTTGTGGAAGCAATTTTTTTGGATAAGAAAAACGAAAAACAATTATTCAACGATAATTTAAACTTTTAATTCAAGAAGGTTATTAAGAAAAATAAATAATTAATAGAATAGTATAGAATACAATATCTTATGAACTAATATTTACATATTATTTCTATAATGTGTTGCATTACGGTAAAAAAAAAGTATTAGCGTAGGTTATTCTACATGCCTTAATAATTCCTTCGATTGCATTACTGCATCCACAGTAGAAATATCTAAATTATTTCGTAAGTCGTCTTTAATTATATTTAAGTTTGAAGAGCATCGTTCTGCAGTTTCACTACTATGAGATAAGGCAAACTACATAACGTTAGCATGTAATTACATAACTTTGTAAACTCTGGAAATTCTTGGCGCTTTTCAAATTTACCCAAAATTGCACAATATCTTCATTACAATATTCCTATGGAAATAGAATGTTCTGCGTTTGCATGAAAATCAAAAGTGCTTCGCACGTGCTTAAGGGTCAAACACAATATTCGATATAAGTTTCAATTTTTCTTTTAAATTTTTATTTTCTGAAATTTTGAAATTGTAGTGTTTTGTGAATATTTTACGAATTTTCGTAGTGACTTTTTGAGGGCGAAAAATGTATTGAAAACGCTACAATTGTAGTAGGGGGGCAACGCTGTTCGACATTAAGGTCTTGCTCTGAGATGCTCAGGTTGTTTAGTTTCGATGACTTTGTGCAGGAAGGACAATGTCCGAAATTTCATTAGGCTATCGAGGCAGCACCCACATCTGCTTTTAGAGAACGCAGAAACAGGATCGTAGTAACGCAGACTTTAGACATACCTAACCTAATTACCTAATTTTTTAGATTATTCCAGAGTTATTTCCCAGGAGTGAAAGAACTGAATTTGTTTTCATAGAACTAGGTTTTTGCTGTTCTGATTTTCATAACGACTTGACATATTATTACATAAACTATATGTATTATGAATAAAGAAAATGGCTTTATGCGGGATATCATCATCTGAATGGGTAATAAGAAATATTTTAAGAATTTTAGAATTAAGTTTGATTACAAGTAAACTCGCAAGGATTTTAGCAATACCTTTTCTCATTACTTGTGTAGCCGGGACACTGTCACTTGCACCAAACTTCCTTAGACGATTGTTAACCAATGACTCTTCAAATCACTAATGCAATTCTGCATGCGCTGCTAACTAATGTCAATAGTTATAGTGAAAAATGTACAAATAAGATTTATTTTTTTCTGTCAGTGATATCTCTCAGTGGTTGACCGAAAGCATACAAAAAAAAAAAAAATAAGGGTTTCCCTCTGAGCGTAACCAAAAAAAAAAATATTGTGCAAAGAAACTGATTATTATATGATCAAATTTAAAATTCTCAACAACTGAGAGTAATATTTAGACCTTCGAAAAGGTTGAGAGATACTTTCGAGCTCTACGCCGATTTCGAGACTAGAATTTGTTACATATGGAATATACCTATCAAGCACGAAGCGCGAAGCACTCAACTTTAAGCGTAAAATGAAAAGTCATTTATTCAAGAAAATATCGCGTTATTAGAATTATTTAAGGCCAAAATATATATATGTATGTATATGCATAAAAAAAAACTTTTAAAATTCATTAAAAACAAAATAATAATAAAAAACCGTATAATAGATTTTTTTATTAAGTGATGTACATTAAATACAACTTTTTATTTAAGCAGAATTATCTATGATCTATAGTCATAAGAACCCTTTGGATCGAGATAGTTTCGTATTTCGTATTATATATATAAAAGAAATATGTATAGAATTCATTTAAATAAATAATAATATAAATAATTTAAAATTGAAGAATTTTAAATAAAATGTCACTGTGGAAAAAACTCATTGAAAAAAATGAAGAAGAATAATACATTTTTTGTAATTTCGAATAAATAAATTCTTTGTTATAAATATTTTTTTTTTAAATTCTTCTTCATCAATATATGGACGCTTCGTGCCTGCTACCTATACATATTTAATTTGTGCATCGCAAGGGCTTAAGCATTAAATACTCTTTCAAGCCAGTCGTTGGAAATAATAGTGACGAGGGCAGTTATAGACATGCACTATACTATAGTCTATACACATAGCATATTAATGTCATATCTCATATGCCAAGTCGCAAAAGCCATGAGAACAAGAAACCTCAACAAAAGTTTTCCGACCTACCCATGTGGACTCATGGTCACTTTGTGCCAAAGGCAAACAGAAAGCTGAAAAAGGTAAAACTGATGGCAAGCAAAACACGTCCTTGCTTTCTTGCACCCGCCGCCATAGAACAAAAGTACTAGCTGGGAGTCAAAAGGACCAAGGATAGAACTAAAACTCAATTCAGCACTGTATGACAAAAGTGTCTGAAAGCATCGAGATAAAAATATTCTCGGACTTCGCTCGTTTTATTGTCTTCTGTTATTCGCTATCGTTGTTATTGTTGCCGTTGACGACGATGGCGATGCTCGGTGAAATATCGAAAATTGCCAACCAGGAGATCTCTTTCAGGGAAAATGCCATTTCGCGGCTTCAACAGTGAATGGTGTGTGACAAGCCCGGAAGGGATGCCGGTTAACCACACGTATAGTACTCGGGGTTAGATATACCTCCTGTTTTTACACCAGTATATGACCATACCTATTCTACTGCAATGCGATGGAGATATTACCCCTCTGCATGGTCATATATTGCTATATGAATCAAATGATGAGTTTGGGAAAGCCATTTCATATTGTGCCTTCTATCTGATAATTGTATTTTCCCGAAGCAAGATACTGCTTTAAAGTTTGGATGTTCTGATGTTCTGATGTTTAAGAATAGAAAGAATTTTGTGGTTGATCTCTGAAGTATGCACAGACAGACACAGAGAAGTTATTTACGGAAACTATTTCTGAAAGTTACCTTAAGTAACTAATTACGAAAGTTACTTTCAGTGAAAGTGCTTCTTATGCAATTTTTATGGCCGGAACTTTCAAATCAGACAATTCCGTAAAAATTTTCCCATCCTCTGACAAACATTTTAAACTCTATATATATAATGTACGCGTGCACATGTAAACGTTTGTATAGAGTGCAATTGGAATGGTACAATTTATTTAACTTGTGATATCTATCAATGAAATCAATTCAAGCAGAGGCCGCGGTCTGAGCCCCTTTCGCCTTGAGAAAATACTATTATGGGAAGTTTTGATGTTAAAAGCTACAACCCAAACAAACTGCCAGAACCTTCGCCGATCGCGTATCGAGAAGCACCATCAAGTGCTGAAGACCTGTAGTATCCATATGCTAAAAGCCTTTGGTTTCACTAAGAGTGCCGGCAAGCACATATCTAGTTAGTAAAACAACTCGCCTACAAAGCGGCGCTTCAGAAAACGACCAGAGCGGCTCGGAAGCTCTATGCAAAAGAGGGGGTTAAAACATCGGCTCCTCTCCGGAAAAAAAAAGAACTCGAGAAACGCGAGCGATCTAGAAAATAGAGATGTTCTAGTTGAGGAGTAATGATCGTAAGTTTTATAAAAAAAATGGGTCAAAGTAACAAGACCTTAATAGACCAGACCCCTCTGTATGAGCAATGGAACCTTGTAGTAGAGTCACAAATAGTGTTGAGGATACAGAAAGAGCACTTTTGCAGACGAAGAAGACCGATGAGAGGCAGATCCAACCATTCAATCTGGACAACGAAAGCCGTCGACCTGACCAACATTTTAGTGAAGATAACAATACCTAAACTGAAGTACAACAAAGTCTGCTGCAGCCAAAGGTGCATACCAACTAAAATCCAAAATTTGGTCGAAAAAAAGAATGTCTGATGAATGCAACCTTGACATCATTTGTCTGGGACAACAGGAAACTAGACCATCCAAACTGCGCTAACTATAGATCCAGTAGTCGACCTAACATCGCATATAAGGTCCTGTCTACCGTACTGTGTTAATGCCTGAAACCATTTTCACAACGAACTATTTGGCCACTACTAGTGTGGTTGTAGGCGATGTCTAGGTTTGGCGTCCTTGTCAACATTTTCTGATTGTCCAAAATGACAATAGAGAACACTAGCTGCTCCATTAAGATCGGAAGCAATATCACCGATACCTTTAATATCAAAAAAGGGTTTAGATAATGTGATACGCTGTCATGAACATCATATTTAAAAGAATTGTTCGAAACTTACAGACCAACACACAAGGCACAATCTGTAAAGTCCGTCCAATTACACCGATGATATTGACATAATTGTTAGAACCCGCATGCCTGTTGTCACTGGTGTGTTTGGCGGCTAAAATGGAGTTAGCTGTTATCATTATCATATATGCTGTCATAACGACGGCCCCCTGCTTTATGGCACTGAAGCTTATTCTCTATCTAAATCGGATAAGGATATGCTCGGTCTCTTCGAGAGAAAGATTCTTCGGAAAATGTCGTCCCGTCTAAGACAGCTAGGAAGAATGAATTCTATCGCTCCGGCCTGAAGAGTCTTCGACTCAAACCTACCTAAACCTAAACGTAAGGCTACGCGGGTATACAAATAATGCAACGTATACGAGAAAAGTTATGATCATCCATTCTCAACCCTATGAACCAAACCGATTCATCTTAAAACTTTGTACATGTTCCTTTAGAGTTTATTTCTAATAGCGTTCGAAAACGATTTTAAAATATTTGTGTATCTAACCATATTTTTGCAATAACTCTATATAATAATTTAATGACGCAATTAAAGACTTACATTTTCGAGCCCTTCCAAATGCGGGTGATTTATGACACTCGTAATAATATGTTATTAAACCAAAGGCCCAGAAAATCACAAACAAATATGATCCATTTCAGGACAACATATATAGGATGTAGGATACGAAAAAAATCTCCAATAAATAACCTTCACACTTGATACCAATAAATTGTCGACGGCAGCTCCATCAGGGGTGAGTAATAGATTCATTACAAAAATGGGAAAAAGCCCTTTTTCTCCCACAGGCAATTCCAATGTCGTATGTACAGGGAGATTGAGTGGGGATCTGCTCTCAGAAGAAGTCTCAGCCAGCATATGTAAGAATTTATGTTCGGTTTTTAAATTATGGCTAAAATCAACTTATGAATCAGCAGGTGTTCCAACCATGAGAACCTTGACTGTGTGCGATGTTCTCCGGAGTCTAAACGGCGCATTTCCCTTCTTATTTCCCAACCATAGTCGTACCTCATGTGACTTCGGATATTCCAAAATGATAAATGACTTCGAAGAAGTGTGGTGAACTTATGATGAAGTGCAGAATGGTTTCCATCTATCTGGGGCGCATTATTGAAATTAAGGGTCGAAAACTACCAAACAGCGCCGCTAACATAGATATATCGCTCTGATTGCTTATTAAGATTGAGTTCGTCCGTAGCACTCACTCATTTGTTCAAGGTGTTAAATACTAAGCCCAGAGGTGAGTCCTTTCATTTTGGAGAATTCAATTACATTCGTGCAGTACGATAATTATAGGCACCAGATACAAGATTATATAACAAATCAAATCGAAATGTTTCGTAATTGTATCTTTGAGCTACTTACTATTGATTATTATGATACCACATAGATATAGGACATACATAGACAGAGAGATAAGTTTGACTGGCATTCTATAGAACAACAGCATCGCTATGATACAAGTACCTACATCGAAACTTTCATCATTTCAAACGAGAGACCTAATCAATTCCTTTGTCCTTGCCTCGTCGCCGTCGGTCGACGTCTTCATGTCGTGGAGTTCGATTTTCTATCTATACTTTACCTACCATCATTGTGTGATATTGATATTAGGGCATCGAATGATGTTGTCTATGATGGTAGAGTCGATGATGCTAGAGCTAGAGTAGCATCAACATCAGATTTGTCCATCTCCATTCGAGTCGATGATCCATGAAATTATTCATTTATGTGCAATCGAAAAGTTTTCGTTGAATTTGCCAAATGGCTATAGATTAAGATGTAGTAGAGAAAATAGGCGTTTGGAATTGGCTTTCGCTTTATTACTTGCGATTGAGGGGGAATGGGTTGGACTTTGATGATGGAAATTTACAAGCAGGGCGGAATAGGGATTTGATTGGGTTTTCCCTATTTTTTCCCCTGTGTGATTTTCTTATTTTTCTATATGTAAGCTGATAATGGTACTTAGGTTTTTTGCCCGATTCTCTAAACGAGATAAATGGAAGAATTAATCCTGCTATGATGATAGTTGGGGGTTTCAGAAGGGCGAGAACAATCAATGGATTTGTTTTAAGGATTTAATTCTATTTCCAGAAAAAGGACGAAAGGTTAGTGATTTAAACAAAGTTTTTTTTTTTTGTTAGTTGAATTGAATCAAATGATTTTTGTGTCAATGGGGAATGCGAGCAAACTTTGCTAACATTGTTACATAAATCTGGGGATGTTATTCATTAGAAAAGTTTTCATTTCATTTAATTTTTAATGAGGTTAGGGTTTAAATTGAATCATACTTTTCCTTTGAATCGATTGCTGTTAACGATGTAATTGGGCGTGTATTACAGTTTATCATTAAGAGTGGATGTAGTTGTTCATTGTTATAAATACAGCACAGTTCTGAACCGTCCCTATGTGGTACCATTGTTTTAGTGTTTTTTTTTCTTTAGATCGAACATGAACGCTGACTCAAACATTACCTCAAAATATATTGTTTTTCTGTGAAACTACATCGACTCATGTGGTTTCCAATTGAATTTTTTTTTTAAATAATCCAATTTAGGGCAAAGCTAATATTTATAACAAGGCTGTGTATAATGTAGATTTATACGTATAAGCAGTTTTCGACTGGATTCACTCGCATTTTAATTGAGAAATAAAATAAATCTTTATATGTACAATGTACATAGATAATTCTTCTGTACGTGTTTGTAACCGAACTCCTCCTAAACGGCTGCACCGATTTTAATGAAATTTTGTGTGTGTGTTTGAATGGGTCTAAAGATAGTTAAGATTCACAATTGGACCCGGTAGGAGGCGCTGCGATCCGAATCCACAAAATTTCAAATAATAAACACTCAACAATAAAAAAAATTTAAAATGCAAGAATAAGTTCACAAATAAAATTTCAAATAATATACACTCAACAAAAAAAAAAAATCATAAATAAAATTTCAAATAATAAAACGGCCGCAGAACAATTGACGGACAATGAAAATGTACGAGCAGGCAAAACAACGTTTGTCGGGCCCAGCTAGTAAATAAATAAATAGTTGATACAACAGGCGTGTATCCCCTTCCCCTCACAACCATTCATTTGTGAGTTTTTATTTTTGGTACAAATGGAAGGGACCTAATTTTCTATGCCGAGTGCGAACGGCTGAATTGAGAAGCTTTTGCAGGACAGTAATATTGGTTAGGTAAGGTAGGTTAGAGGGGCAATATATTCCATTTTCACCCCAAAAGTCATTGAGGCCCATTGGGTGCCATGTCTTATGCAAAAAGGTTCAAAACGTAATTTATGACTTTTTTGGACTTTATTCCACTTTTGAAACTGCAACAAAGTTCAAATGAGTTTTGGCTTTATTTCATTTTCGAAAGTTAATAATAGTTCTTGGACATTATTGCACTCAGCTATTTAAAAGACAAAGACGAATAGAATAGAAAATATTTTCTATTCGATTCGATTGATTTTAGCTATTCGTACGCACATAATTTTTTCACTTCCAAGACAAAGCATCGACCGGACATTTGTAATCGACTACAAGCTACTGTCAAATCGACAAATATCAATCGCAATCGACAATTACAGTTGTCTACCGATCGACAGTTGTCGATCAACGATCAACGTCTTTTGGCCATGTTACCAATGATGCAGCGTCCGGCCATTACCCTGACGAGCACTCGGATTTGGTTTCTATCAAACGATGTTAGGATCTTTGAGTGTCAATTGCGGGCCACAAGCAACGAGTTATAGTATAACCAGAAGTGTTGTTCCATCGTTTCTTAGCCAAGTTTAATGTGACATTGTCAATGAAGCCCTTAGCTGCGTTGAAAGCTGGTAATACTTGTCTGTCAGCTAATAGTACATCCATTTCAGAGCAGCATCTAGCCAGTTTATCTGCTGCCTCGTTCCCTTCTATACCAATATGTCCAAGAACCCAGCACAGATTTACTGTATGATGATTTAATGCTCTTAATGCCGAGAGGCAATGGCTTACGGATTTGGAGTGAATTGCTTTAAGTGATGCTTGGCTGTCCACGCAGAAGGTAATTTCCATTCCTGGGAGTTGTCTCTCTAAGACACTTTTAGCTGCTTTCTTGACCGCGTAGATCTCTGCCTGGAAACGCTCCACTGGTCTGCCAGTCGGTATGAATGGTTTCCGTTCCATTCTTCGTCTTTGAGCCATCTGTGAAGATGAGTATACCTTTTATGACAGTACTCGAACTCGGGGAGAGCCAGTATATCCTGTTCGGTACACAGCCTGTAAATTTCTTGTCAAAGTCATACCTCGGTTTCTTGTAGTCTGTGAGTGGACAGTTATATACTCTCGGATGTTTGTCAGACGTTCGCGAGAGGTGGCGCTGTGGAAAAAGCCTTAAGATGTAATTAATATTTTTCCAGAGATCGCACAGTAGTACAGCATACTAACCACTGAGCCACTGCGCCCACTGAGGAATAGAATAAATAATCAAAACTACCCGTTTCTGATTTTCTATAAAATTTTTAGTCTTCGGGGGAGGCAAAGGGGTGACCAAAGCAGTCTAACCTCCGTTAGTAGCCTCTGACAGTCAATTTGTAAGGTACAGGTCAAAGAAGGGCATTGGAAGTAGTCTGCTCTACAGTTTGAAGTCGAAAGGGTGACAAAAATCCCAAAATCCCTTCAAATCGTGATCGTTCAAACATGGCTCTTCGTACACAGATCTTGCTCATGATAGTTAAGTAGCAAAAAAGGCACATTAACCAACAAAAATCGTATGACACTAAGCAAAAAAGTCACATAAGCAGACAATTTAGACAAATGGGCTTTTTCAACATAGGAAATGACAGATAAGCCTTTATTATTTAGCAATAGAGCTAAGCATGGTAGATGAGCCCATTTGCATTGCTGATTTTGAGCCATTTGTAGTTGCAAATGGGCTCTTTAATCTTCACAGAAAAATAAGGCAGTGATTAACGATTCCAAATAATATGTCGGTAACTTAATTTTTTAACTTTGACGTTTGCGCCCTTTTTTCTTAGGACGGCTGTGTAGTATATATGTCTCGAACCGTGGATTCGATAAAAGAAAGAAATCAATTTAAATACATAGATAATAGAAAAAAGGGAATGCGAACTGAGCATCGAAAATGGCAATACACAATATTCTAAGCTTTTATGTGACTACTAGCTGTACCCGCCGGGCTTTTCCCCTGCACGTGTATTGCTTATAGCTTAGATAAAAATGTTCTTTCATAAGATTGTCTGTAAATTTGAGCTCAATCGGTTAACCGGTTTTCGAGATAGGTATACGATTTTGAATGGTTTTTGTATGAACGCCGCCACTCCCCTTTGTCCAATTTTGACCAAATAAAGCCTATATATGACTTGGCAAAAAGTAGGCGTGTTAATAAACGGCATATCTATATCCGGGGTCTTGAGAAACAATTAAAAAAAAGGTTCACCAAAATCTATTCAGTGATTTTCACGTCAACCGTTTTGAGATCCCTACCTGAAGCATATTATGTGCATTCAACAAAACCAAGTAATATTGACAACGTTATCATCCCCTTATCAAATATTTTTTGCTTAGTAGAGAGCAAGATGAATTATGCGACTCCTCGGATAAAATAAATATTTTTATCAGCTTTAATTGTCAACAATGAAAGATCAAATCCAAAAAATATTCATAGATATACAAGACTCTCTTAGCACTAGTACAGTACAATCCCGATAAATCGTAATACCAAGGGACCTAGAGTTTATTACGAATTATAGAGGTTTTCGAAATAGCGAGATTACGAATTATTGAAGACTTAAAAAATAAAATTTCGATTTACCGGGATAATAAGTTTTAACAGTCATTTAGTGAATACATGTGTGAAAATGACTAACATTTCAACAGAAACAGCACCCAATTGTAGTAGTGGTCCCATTTTACACACATTCTCAAGTGTGAGAGTTTTCCATCTCGCTCTCTCTTGCTTTTCCAAGAACCAAATTCTTATTCTGTCTTTCCAATTAAAAATAAACATGTACCTAACAAACGTATTTTAGAGTATTGAAGAGAGGGAGGAGGTTTTTTTTTCGAATAAACGGGTTTGTCAACACAGACTTACGAATTATAAGACGTTTAATGGCAAAGTCATACGGAAATTATTGCGAATTACCGAGGGGACCGAAATGCAATGGTTTTTTACGAATAACCGGGATTTTTTCAAGGGACCAGCAGTTTATTTCGAATAAGCGGGGTTTACGAATTAACGGGGTACGAATTATCGAGATTATACTGTATAACTAAATTTCTATGTTAACCAGTCGAGGGTTTCGACCCTTTGCTTGCTTTTTTAATCCAAGCGCTAATCTAAATCTCAGATTTTAGCATAAACTTAATCAAACTCATCCAACTTACTAACAAGCTTAAGAAGTCTTTCGAAGGCTATTAAAGAAAAGTTTATTATTTACTATTTAAAACGATGGAGACGAAAAACTTTTTCAAATAGGGGCGCCTAGATCCCTTCAGTAAAAGCAAATATTTATTTCTTAAATCCTAAAAAAAAAAAAATTAAATCCAATTAACAAATTTGAAGCGCAGGAAAAAAAATGTGTGCCTAAATCATAACCCACTGACAAAGAAGAATAAATTAAATATGCTCTACCTCGATGTGACTTTGTGTAGAGTCATTTGCATCGACCGCTCGTGTGCCTAGGAGTCACGCAAAGTTAATTTAATTTCAAAGTAAAATACAATTAGCACCTCCTCTTCGGGCATCCACTTGTACGTTCATTCTCACTCTCGAACTCGATCTCACCCTGCACACAACACAATTGCATAAATTCACTAGAATTCTAAATGAAAACGGTTACGGTGAAACGGTGATTGTAATCCCTAACCTGTGTTCAAATTACGGCAACATAGGGTTTTTAATTTACTATACAACCCTTCCACCCACGTAGTATAGCGCCAGTGCTCGCTTTCATTTTCATCCACTTAAGCGAGCAATTAAAATAAATCCAACAACCCCTAGGAGCTGGGGAGCACTTTTTTACAACTCCTGTTAGCTGCTACGGTTATTGTTTGTATATTGCCGTTTTGCAATTCACTCCGCATTCAGAACCCTGTTTTAGAGAGTCATTCCAGTGTGACGAGTGTAAATGCGAAAACTTTCACAGTGTAACTCACGCGTGTTTTTGTCGTCGTCAACAAGTACCTACGAGCATAGAGACAATCTATTCCTTTGCAGCGAGGCGCTTTTAAGTGCACTCCTTACTAGGGAATCCAACTGAGAATTTCCATTCTATTTAATAGGTCAAACGAACGGTAATGCTAAGGTCTGCAGAAATAAGATTTTAAAGGATGGCGCGAGTCCAGAACTATGTTACCCTTGCATGTAGTTAAACTGTCCTATTCCCAGGGGCGAGAAGGAGCCCCTATCTGCACTGCACTTATCCCAAAAAAAAAAAAAAAAAAAACATTACATCTAAGCGTTTAGGATCGCCCAAAGTATATACTACATCCTAGAAGGCTGGATCGTATGTGTGCGTAAGTACATTGCTATAGCTGTAATTTGAGAACATTTTCACCACGTAAGTTCAAATTCCGTGCGATCACACTTACACTCAACTCGTCCATATTTCCTTTTCATCTCTATGAAAATGCTTTTTATAGCATTATACGATATCTGGCTCCACTGCTGCTTGGGAGTATCCCTTGGATTCGCTTTAACTCCCGTCGAAGCTTCTGGCCTTTAACATATTCTCAATTGTTTTAAGTGCACTCATTGTTGTGCATTGTTTACATTGCAAGTTCAATTCTTGTTTAGTGTTTCATATTATCTCCAGTGGCATGGGAGCATCCTATCTCCGGTTGTTCGCATTCTGTACGGTGTGGCTGCATCCACACCCATAGTAATAGATGAGAACCGGGAAAACTGCAGAGGAATAACTTGAAAGAGGTTACCATTTTCTATGGACACCTTGGGGGCATAAAGTCGCAGACTGATTATAAATGCAAGCGCATTTTAGTCAATCCTTTCGCCTTTCGCCAGGCACAGGTCTTCTAACGGGTTTTATGGGGGAAGTCGAGGCAAAGTGAATTCATTGTTGGAATAGGGATATTCTTCATGGGTTGTTGGTCTTCCTTTAAAGTGAGTAGGGGTTAGGAAATGAGTCCAGTAAAACGTTTTAATTTGTCTCGTTGGACGCCGTTGCTGTGGTGGTAGTTTTGGGTTTTTAATGAATTGGGAAGCACAAGAAAGCATTACGAAAAAAAACTCGATTTATGTGAAAAAGTTAGTGTGCTTTTGTAATGTTGCGTTTGAAAGAAAAAAGAAATTAAATTATTTAAAAGTTTGAAGGGTCTGGAAAAAAGATTCCTATTTTTAAAGGAAGGAAGGCGGAAAGGAAGCATTTAGTTTTCTGTTTTTTTTTTTTAACAGACACCAAAGATTCATAGCTCTTAAGCCAATTAAGTCAAATCTAGGTTATTCGCTTCGATAATTTGCATTTGCAAAATGTATATTCATCATCAGTTACATTATACATGAGGTCCAGTTGGTCACGCATAATTTATGGAAGAAAAATGCTGCTTAAAGAAGGATATATTATTTAATAATTGAGAGGATACCCGACATTGAATTCAGTCAGCTACTTAAAGGGCTGTAGAAAGTTATATGTATTGATTACGGCCTGAAACACTTGCCTCTACAAATATAGCATCTGTGTCAGTGTGTCACCTTAGTCCAATTCTAATTCCGAAACGGAGCCAATTACTTCGAAAAGTCTCCAAAAAAATATATTAGCTGGTCGACAACATGAGACAGTCTATCGAAAGAATCGTTACTCCGATTTTAATTTATTTATAAACCATTTTTTAATGTCAGTAAAAATGTTGTGAATGAAAGCATTACTGAAAATTTAGGTTTGCAAATGTAAAAAAAGGTTTTTTGAGATTTGGCGTATCAGATATCATTACAAAGACTGATTTAAGAATTGATGTTCGGCGATCGGTCAAAGGGTAAAACCACGAGTGAAACGATAGGTTGACTTCAATTGGCCGAGCTCGTGATAATTAGCGCCACTGCTTTATTTAAAAATATGCTAAGTCTCCACAAATGATACACAAACAATTCAAGTGTTCAACAAATTATTATTCAAGCCGCAATGGTGAGTCATTCAAACTGTCTTTAAACGGATGAACAATTCCAAGAAAACCCGAAACGAAATAAAAGTATTCGCAGTTCTCTAAGAAAAGTATTTACCTGTTACCTACATATTTTTTCGATCTACCTAGGTATATAGAAATAAAAATTAAAAATCTTAAATCTCCGAACGTTCTTTACCGATTCTTTGAAATTTGGAAACAGCATTGAATTCGAATGTGTCCGAATTTTTGTGTACAATATACTTTTCTTTGGAAAAATCAGCGCCATCTGTTGAACTAACCATTAAAAATGAAAACTCTTAAAAAATAGGTACCTATAAGGTTCCTTTAAATATGGAAACCAGAATGCAACCACACTTATGAAAGAGCAATCTACTTAACTTGGTTTAGGGTTCAGGTCTATGTCCCCTACAGGCTACAAGTGTAGAATCACCTTAAAATTATTTTATTTCACACGGGACTACGTAAATTTGATAGCTTTGTAGCTTTTGAAATACTTAATGTTTTTACAATATTCTAGACTCAAAGTCCTCATAAGACTCAACTAGAAGAAACTAGCCATATGGGCAATTCTTAACTCCTACTATTACGAACTCAACTATTTTTCTCAGGATCACTTTTATATGGATGTTAACATAATAAACCGACTTTAAGAAGATAATCAAAGTGTCTTAAAAAAAGCCTGAAATACTGTTGCTCTCTGTAATTTTAAATCAATAATGTAAGTGTAT
The DNA here is from genome assembly GCA_955612985.1 of Cheilosia scutellata. Taxonomy (NCBI): domain Eukaryota; kingdom Metazoa; phylum Arthropoda; class Insecta; order Diptera; family Syrphidae; genus Cheilosia; species Cheilosia scutellata. The sequence goes on from OY015311.1 coordinate 136,177,224, forward strand.
GGATAAGAAAACTCTGGAAGTACCTACACCTACACCCTAACTATGTACATATATCTCGTGAGGAAATTCAACGCGTTATCGTGCGTAAATTTAGAACGGAAAAGGATAAACAATTTCTCCTCTAGATAAACCTTCGCGTGATCCGATTTTTTCATCATTGGATTTTCTCTGTCATTTAACCTGTATACACACGCGCTGTACACCATCATCCTACTATGATGTACTTATCTATAATCCTTTGGCAGTCCTTTATGGTAAAAACATACAAACAAAAATTGAATAAAAGGGTAAACTGAAAGTAGGAAGCAACTCAATTGTCACAGATAAATCAAATAAGAGAACGCATGCAGGCACAATAATACACATCCAGTTTAGAAGGACGTATACCACCCGCCAGGTTTTGATGTAATCCGAAAATAAAACACAACTCGAATACAGACATAAAATGAAGTGTTCTCCTACGCCAAAGTCGAAACTCTTTCTCTTTTCTAACTACCCATAGTGCGAAGTGTATACTGTTGAGGGTGGCTCACTATAGGAGTCCTGTCTGTCACATGACATCTAAAATATTGAAAATAATTTCGCGCATAATACAAGGAACTTAGGAGGAGGGCGATAAACGTATTGTTTACCATCGCGTACGCCGCATGCTATCCCAAGTGTACGAAGTGGATCGTTGTTGTTTCGCAACGTAAGGAAACACAGCCATTCATATAGTGGGCTTCGTTGTTCCAACGCCGCTAACGTCACCGTCGCCGTAGTCGTCATTGACTGCAATAAGGAACTTAACGAAGTATGAAATCAGTTCATAAACTTCCGTAATATGATCCTTGTTGGTATAGTTGAAGTGTGTTTATTTGTTTTCTTCCTTTCCGAGCGCGCTTCTCGGTCCATTTTTCTTGGTGTGGGGTACCCCCTTCCTATTCACTGTTGAATAATCCTTTAAGGCAACTAATAGTCTCCATAATGTAATTCATTCTGTTTCGCTTGCTGTGACTTCAAGTGAGGCACAGCAGCAGCAGCAGCATTGAGGTTGAGTCCTTTCCTGCTAGCGATGGGTAGCTTCGCGCTCTTGTGGCCTACAACTGCTGTGAAGTTGTTCTCGGCTACCACAATCGTTTGTTTGGGTAGCGCAAACAGACGACAGAAGAACAAACATTGAAATCGGTAGATTATCCCGCCAGTGGGGAGTTTATGCCGTTTTTTCTCATGTTTTACCATTGTATACAGCCGTAAAGTAGAATTTTTGTGAACGCACACGTTCAAGTAATGAACAAAAAAAAAAAAAAAACAAAGGAAATGGCTCTAAAAAAATAAGAGAATCGTTTCGGAACACGATAGCTTCTATAACAGCTCAGTGCGAAAGCTCAAGGCGCTCAGTGCAATTTATCCTGAAGTAATGCCAAAAGGATTTACTTTATATAACCGGCTAAGAGTGAAATGAAGCATTCAAAATGCATGACGGTAGCGTAGATCTAACACGACACCAAAAACACATAAAATCAAAAAGAGAAAGCATGGTAATGGCGGAGCAAAATAAGAGTGAAGTACATGATGGAATCTTTGCACAATACCCAAGGAAGATTTTATCTCAGTTAATATAAGTTTTGACGCAAGATGCTGTTCTCATACGTCTCCAACTAATTACTGCGTAATGTGTTATTAATTTCATTATCAAGGTGGTCGTATTTTCATCTGCTGTGGCGGCATATCAAGTAGACGATTGTATTTTCGAGATATATTCAATGCCAGGAAAACAAAATGCTAATGTCGTCTGACAAGCGGTTGTGGTAGTCCTTCCCTTCCTTGCTTAAGTCTTTTACCAGACAGTAATAAAAGAAAGCTCTTTTCTTTGTGATGAGTTAGGATAGTCAGAGAAGAAGTGACGGATTTGCGCCCGGATATTGCTTACCGGATACAATTAGTATAATTGAATTCAAGATGATGAAGAAATAATGATTCACGTTTTGTGAGAAAACTTCCTATCGTCTAAGAAGATAGCGGAGAATGAAAATATCTTCTGAATGTCCACAACTTGGTAGTTTCGCACATATGATTGATATTATCGGACCAACGCATAGTAGTTTAATTCAGTCTAATTTGAAAAGGAAAAACCTTAAAATTCAAAGGTCCAGAACCAAGAAGCATAAGAATTGTATAAGCTCAAAGTAACGTCAGACCGGAACCAGTTTCCAAAAATTAAAATATTGTTAAGAACTGATGCCGCTAATTTAGCAATAGCAGGCCAGTCGTCACATTTTTTCGCAATTGGGATTCAAAGACCAATCACCATCGTTTCACGGGCTCTTTCACAAGCTGAGAAAAACTATATATCATAACGAAAGTAAAGCTATTCTTAATGGGCGTTTATTTTACATTTGAAATCACAAGACACTTTTGGCAATTATGGAGAAAAATAAAGGTTGCCAGTGATGGTAGCTATGCAAGAATGCAAAAATTGCCCTTTATTTTTGTCATATTATCGCTGGTGTCGTCTTTGATGGGTCTAAGCTTCCTAAGAAACAAGGTTTTTGAGGTTTTGGTTTTTTTTTAATACTTCTCCCGGGAACCTATGTATGCAGATTTATGTTAGTTCTGCACTTAAATTGTTGCAAATTGTCTTCTGGAAATATATCCCTAGGAAGCAAGTTCCAAAGTTTGCTTGTCATGTAACAGAAGGAGTTTTGGAAAGTTGATGTCCTTGCGGTTGTCAAGTGTACTGTATGGTCATGAGCATTAGCTGCCTGTCTTGTGGGGCACCCAAAAATTGTATTTCGAGGGTATAGGATATGTAGTCCTTCCATGTGATTCCTGAATTGACTGTGACTCCTAGAAGGTACATTGAGTCCTTGGGATGTATTGGATGGTCATCCATTTGGATCTGAGATTCTGAGGAACTGTTGATGCATTTTTCCTAGAAAATGTTGTGAGCTGTGTCTTGTTTGCGTTAAATGCAACCAAGTTGTGTTTTTCCCACTTCAAGATTTTGTCCAGATCATCATTTAGACAGAGAACTAATTTGTTCACATCTCTGACTGTGTGATGTAGCCGCATTCAAAGACCCACTGTTCGAGATGGAGGAGTGCTGTCATCTGCAAAACTGTATTATTATTTGTCGATCCAAGCAAGTCGTTGATGTGGAGAAGAAAAAGAGTTGGAGAAAGAATAGATCCTTGGGGCACTCCTGCATTTATAGCAAACGAATTAGATTATACACCATCTTCAACAACTTGAATCGATCTTCCCAGAAGAAAATGTTGCATCTATCCGCAGAGTTGTTGTGGTAATGCATAATAAGCTAACTTCCCTAATTGGGCTATATGCCAGACTCGGTCAAATGCCTTTGATATGTCCAAGGCTACGGCTCTGTATTCGCCGTGTTGTTCAATTGCTTACGTCCATAAGTGCGTTACGTAACTTAACAGGTCTTCAGTGGAACGACGGCTCTGAAATTCGTATTGCCTGTCGCTTATTAATCGGTGGCCTTCTAGATATTTTATTATTTCGACATTTATTGCCTTTTCCATTACTTTTGAGAGCATTGAAAGTAACGCTATTGGACGATAGTTTTGTGGAGACATTTCCTCCCTTTCTTTGGAATACGTTGAATGCGATCGGTCTTCCAGCAAGAAGGAAACGTCTTCTGGGAGTACGACATGCTAAACAGTTTACATAGTACAGTGGACAGTTCTTGAGTACTATAGCCGGGATTCCGTCGGGTCCAGTTGCCTTATTGCAATCTAGTTCTTTAAGGATCCGTTGAATTATTCGAGGCCGAAATTTCACTTCTGCCATCGATGTTTGCATTTGCACCCTCGGGATATTTGGTGGCCCTAGTTGTGTAGCATCTTGGGTGTACTAGGAAGACAAGAAATCACAAAACCGATTGAGGTCACATTTTTAGGCAATTGTAAGAACATTGCAAACACTTTTTCTCGACACTTCAAAAAGTAGTCGGTGGATTCAGTTCAATATTATTATGTATTATGTATACTAGCTGACCCGGCAAACGTTGTTCTGTCTAAAATAGTTATTTTAAATATTTCAAGAATTATTTTGATATTTTTGTTCAATTATTTCTTTTAATAGGAATGAAGGCGGATAGCTTCAGTGGTTCAGCGGCCATTATCGGACTTACATACGCACCAACGTTTTTATATAGGTAATGTAATAAAATTGTACCCGCCCGGCTTTGTATTGCTTAGGTCTTAGATAATAATGTTCTATCGTAAATTGCGAAAAATGAGAATAAATCGATTTTCTGGAATTTTATTCCTGCGTAAACCTGAAATAAAACAAAAAAGAATCATGAGAATCGCCCCTGTGGTTATCGAGTTACAACGTCATCGATTTTCACCCCATAGAAGATCTTTTTTGTATGGGAGGTGCCACGCCCCTTTGTCTAATGTTGACCAATCTTCACAGGAATACTCCTGGGCCAATACCTAAGATTGTCTGTAAATTTGAGCTCAATCGGTTCGGCCGTTTTGTAGATATAAGATTTTAAATGTTTTTTTTTTGTATGGGAGGTGCCACGCCCCTTTATCCAATTTTGACCAATCTTCACAGGAATACTCCTGGGCCGATACCTAAGATCGTATGTAAATTTGAACTCAATCGATTCAGTTGTTTTCGAGATATAAGATTTTTTTTTTGTATGGGAGGTGCCACGCCCCTTTGTCCAATTTTTCTTTTTTCTAAAACCCGTACTGAGAAAATACCTTTCCAACAAAGTATAAATCATCAAAATCGGTTCGGCCAATCTCGAGTTATGGGATTACATCGCACTTCGAACACTTTCTTTTATATATATAGATTATGTCGAAGCATAGTTCAGTGTACGGGGTAGTACAAGAATCTACTGTACATTAAAACATTAGGCTTCCTGTTCCTGAACCTAAATGAAATCAGAGCTAGCGATAGTAATAAAATAAAATTAAAATGAGAGAAAAGGAAGAGATTTTATCGAAGGCTGATAAAAACATGAAGAAGGAGACATATTTATTAAATGTGGGCAAGATCGGGTAAAGGAGCGTGGCACTGCCCATACAATATGAGAACTATGAGAACTAAAGTTGTAAAATTTGGATTTGCATTGTACTGATAGACAAGAACATAGTATTTCAGCAATACAATTCAAATTTAAATTCAAAAATTTAAATTCAGTTCAGTTATCACCAAAATATTTTCTTCAGCTTCACTTATTTTTATAATACCTAACCTTTTCATTCACAAAATCACTACATTTTAAGAAAGCTTAACTTATAAATATAAAAGAACAGTTTACAAAAACTCTGTGAAAACTCAATTACTTAGCACACAATGGACCACATCTTAGAAGCAGTGATAATGACAATGGTAAGAGAAACCCCATTTCTATAGAACAAAGACCAAAAATATTCATAACTAGAGAAGGAAACATTTTTTTTATCATAAATGCAAAACTTTTTCACTTATCACAAGAAAATTGATAAAAAAAAGCGGAATCCAATTTCCCAAACCATTCTAAGGATGCTCTACAGTAATGGTAATAGCAACGCAAAGCGACACAAATACTATGCAAATACTTTACCACAAAGTTTGTCGGCGCGCGTCCACAAAAAGAAAAAAGGACAAAACAATTTCCCCCCCTAAGAAAAAAATTTTTTTTTTTAATTCACCAGAAAATCTTTACAGATTAGCGAGGATGGTGTTTTGTCGCCTTTCGAAGATTTGTATCTTATTTTTTGTGTGTCCTCCTAATTCGCTTGAAGCACAATGCCTGTTCCTTAAATTAAATTTTCTCGCTTAACAACTTGATGTTGCACAAAATTAAAACTTTGTCTTTTGATTTGAAATTCATTCTCTCTTTGGGTAAATAAATTTTATTACAGATTGATAAAGATGATTTCGAAAAATTAAAGCCTAAAACTTTATCGTTTATTTGGGGAAAATAAGATATCAGCGCCTCGGTAGGCCCGTGCCGAATCTTTCATTGTTTTCGTATCCAATGAATAGAACTTTAATTAGGGAATTTGTTACATAATTACCACATAGCGAAGCACATTTTTCTGCTGTTGCTGGGTGCTTGGTTCGCTATTTCTTTTCACAGAGGCAATTAAGAAGTGAACAGAGGAGGAGAGTAGATAGTGGCGATAGGAAGATACTTCTTTTATAACTTAGCAACTTTGAGAGATAAACGGGAAACACAAAACAGATAGTAGAACTTTTAAGTTCTGTTGTTGTTCTACTGCTGAGCGCTATTTTGTTTCATTGCACTTTATTTACTTGCATCAAACCCCGATTTTCATGAGGATGTGAGTGTAATTGTATTATGTGCTGCGTTTGGAGCTGGATTCCTATACCACTCGAAAAACACAATACATTGGGAGATGGAGTTGTAGGTACACTTTGGCTGAGCAGACTGGAATTCCCTATTGTTGCTAATTACATTGCAATTAGTTTTATTGTTGAGTTCCTTATCGCTGTTGAGGAGTCGAGCCCCTCGCTAGGTGGTTGATGATGAGGATTGTGGTTTGTTAGTTGAAATTAAGTTAGTCCTTACTGTCTGTGTGAACAAAATTTTCATATCGCTGTTTGATAGCCATGTTGATACTGTAGCAGGAATATTTTGGTGTTGGCAGGAAAGTTATAAAGAAGCACGCAAAACAATTAAAATCGAAAAGTGTATAGGTGTTATTCGGTTGGGTCTACAGACACAGACTTTGCTTCGACTTAGATTGGAGTATAATGTGGTTAAGGCAGAATTACGGGGAGAAAAGTGATTGGAATGATAAATTATGGCATCTGGCTAAGTTTTGAAAGACGTAAGAGATATATTACTGTGGAAACTGAAGGTAGTTAATTAACAATCAAACATTTAAGTGTATTATCCTAAATTAGCCGAGATAGCCTTTGGATTTTATAGAATGTCATGATTCGTTTGATTGATGAATATTTTTGTAAATTCTGAACTTCGGACACGGCATCCTTCTATACTTCTCAGAAAATAAAACGCACAGAAACGAATAGTAGTTAGAAGCTATGCCTACAGGGACCTACATTATATGAACCTGTTTCGCCCTATTTGTTTTTTATTTTTGTTTTTCGGATTTACGACCATCCATTTCGAGGTGAAGCTTATACAATTTGTGTTATACAAATCTTATAGATAAACAATAAACATTTTTTATAATATGTTTTTAATATTTATGAAAATTACTAGATCTTACAATGTGAAAGCTTTAAAAACTATAATAGAAGCCTGCTAAACTACAAAAAAAGGAATGAAAATTGTGTCTTCAATTTAAATTTAAAAACTGAATAACATAATATTTAAACACATTATCTTGTGGCCTAGATTTATTCCAATGAAATTGAACATTTATTCTCTACCAACCATGATTCCACTCCCAGTGAAAATAAAAGCTATGCGAAACTTCATTTCACGACCAGGTCTGAGTCGTTTTTCATGCCCTACTTTTTTCTCTGCAACGCACAACGATATCATTACACTAGCATTTGACAATTTGTTTTCAGTCCCTCTACCTGCTGTAGCTGGCTTCTGTGTTAAATGTCCTGTATTCATATAGATTCAGATTTTTAATTTCCCCACACAATATAATGTAAAACGAAGGGCGGAAGGGAAATAAAAGCATACAGTAGCCGTTCCTGTTAAAGGTTGTTGGTCCTGTAGCACTTCCTTATATCATATCGGAAAAGAGAACACAATACCCCTTTACATCCTTTAAGCCATTGCATTCGCATGAAATAAAAGGAGGGCTATTTTTTTTTTCATCTGAAGCCCTCTATTCCCCAATGCGATGTTTCAGCTGTTCAGTTGCTCAGCATTTTACTTACAAAGAAAACCGATTCAAGCCAGAACGTTGAATCATCAGTGATTTATGTTGCCTGGATTTTTCGCTTACGGGTAAATGCAATAGTGCCCATCTGGGTCCCACGCTGCAAGTGCACAAATCCCAATGCCAAGGAAGGGAAGAAAATCGAATAGTAAAAAAAAAATAAATAAAAACCCACCAATGGGTGGTAAATAAAGTACGATATCATCTTTCTTTCTTTGCAGTATTTTGTGTTTGCTTGCTCACCTCGGAAAACCCTCGGAAAGTTCTCAGAGTTTGTCCCTAATGGTTTCGTTTGCTGTTTTGATTGTGCACATACAATCGTGGTACTATCTGTACATATCTTACTATGTGCAGCTGTACCGAAATATCGACCTCAACTTTTGGGCAAAACAACGCTGTAATTCATTCGAATGGAAGAAAAATAGAAATTTCTCAAAGATATCCCTTTCCGCTACTCTCTCTGAATCAGCAAGTATATCCTTGAAATACCGTCTGGTTTTTCATTTTTTTTACTCAACTTCCACTTCTTGTTTGCTTTTGCAAGATTGTAGTGAAACATACTTTCTGTGGCAGAACAAACAACTTTCAATCCCAAGACTACTGGCACTAGTGTAAAACGTCTTCGGGGGTTTAAACATTTTCAATTCTGTCCTTCAGTTGTGGCCAAGTTAACGGACGACATCTTTCATGTAGGTCGGTTTTAACAGGAAATTGAGAAAAACTGCAAGTAAGTAATATTAAGGGTATGAAAGAGAGCTAACCCGTACTACTATAGGTCGCATGCGACTTATAACAAAATCTACAGGGACGTGCGAAACTTATTTCATGACCAGGAGCCTGATTCGTTTTCCATGTCCCACTTTTTTTTCGCATTTGGCAATTTGTTTTCAGTCGCTCTACCTTCTATAGCTATTGCTTCTCTGTGAAAAATGTCCTGAATTCATAATAGATTCAGATTCTTAATTTCCCTGCACAATAATGTAAAACAAACGGCGGAAGGGATATAATAGTATACAGTGTCATTATTTGAAATATGATATTTCCTATGAATTTTGAAAGTGAATAAGAGTTAATTCTTTAATTTTTTCAGAAATATGAGGGATCATAGGCAGTATCCTTTCAACTGACGGCAATATAATGAAATTGAGTGCTAAGCTCATCAGACGTTTATGACCTTACATCAATTTTAGATCATATAGGTACCTAGACCTACTGATTTAAAATTATTATTTTTTGGATGTTATAAATAAATACAATTTATACCATACACTTACAACATTGTATATACATATGTACGTTGGTTGTTAGTAATCTTCTGAATAATATTCGCACACTATTTATTTATTTTATAATAAACTTCATAATATAAAACAGTTTTAGCGATTTGTGATCAACGCCCGGCCCGATTGGTAAGAGCTAGGAAATTCCAACTCCAAAAGAGAGCCGCTCGGATTCGACATAGAGTCGAATTGAGAAGCTGTCTCATGACAGTTGTAGGTACTTTCAGAAGGTTGTCCAAAGTTTGCATTTTTGACACAGTGGTTACTGGATAGTGTACTGGACTACTAAGCTGGTAGTTTAAGCAACAGAACTTTTTTTTCTCCCACTGTAATTAGACTATAATTCTTCTTCTTTCTTATCGGACTCCCGACCCGTGAAGAGTCTCTGCCTGAGACACTGCAACATTCCATCGTCTACGATCCCGGGCACGCTGCTTCCAGTTGTCGAGACCAAACGCTCTGGCATCCGCGATGGCTTGGTTTTTGGAACGGAAGTTCGGTCTTCCTTGTCATCTCGATCCTGGGGGCTGGGATTCGAGGATCCTCTTAGCTGGAGCATTATTGTCCATTCGCTCGATGTGGCCGAGCCAATGTAGTCGACGTGTTTTGGCATTTTGGACTACATCCACATCTTGGTACAGCTCATAGAGTTCGCGGTTGTATCTTCTCCTCTATTCGCTCTCCTCGCACACAGGACCAAAAATCCGCCGAAGTATTTTTCTTTCCAAGGAGCCCAGTATCAGCTCTCTCTTCTTGCTTATAGTCCAGCACTCGGCGCCATAAAGCAGAACTGGCATGGGAAGGGTTTTGTAGAGCACACATTTCGTCATTCGAGTCAGGAGTTTTGATCCCAGTTGTTTTGTCGAACTGAAGTAGCAACGGTTTACTAGGGTAATTCTTCGCCGGATCTACATGCCGGTGTCATTCGTGGAGTTCAGGTTTACTTCGTGGTAGGTGAACTCCTTAACTACCTTGAAATTGTTGCTATGAATAGTGACGATTTGTCCTAGGCGGTTGACTGATACTTGTTTATTTGTTGATAGCATGTACTTAGTCTTGTCCTCATTTACTTCAAGGCCAACGGATTTCGACTGTTCGCGGTGAACGCTTCTATCACGGCACGCTGGGAGCGACCGATGATGTCAATATCGTCCGCATAGCCCAGCAGCAGGACGGATGTGTTGAAGATAGTGCCTTCCGTGTTGACGCCTGCCATGCGCACTATCTGCTCCAGAACGAGATTGAATAAGTCGCATGATAGCGCGTCTCCTTGTCGAAATCTGATGTTTGAAATAGATCGGAGGAGCTACTTCCAAACTGCACATTGCAGCGCGTGTTGTACAGCGTCACGCGACACAGCTGAATCAGTTTTTCCGGGATTCCGAATTCGGCCATTGCCATATAGAGCTCCTGACGATGTATGCTATCCTACGCGGCTTTCAAGTCGATGAATAGGTGGTGAGTTTCGACTTGAAATTCGTTGGTCTTTTCCAGGATTTGCCTCAGTGTGAAAATTTGGTCTGTAGTGTGTTGCAGAACGGTTTATGCCGTTCGCACAATACGTTGGATAGAATCTTACGTATGCGACATTAAGCAGGGATATGCCTCGATAGTTCTTGCAAGACATAGGATCGCCTTTTTTGTAGATGGGGCATATGGAGCTTATAACCCAGTCATCGGGCATGTTTTCTTCCACCCGTACTTGGTTGATGATTCGGTGCATGCTTCCTCCAAAACATCACCACCGTATTTAAAGAGCTGCGCTGGTAAACCATCAGAGCCTGCGGCATTGTTGTGCTTAAGCTTTTTTATAGCTAGGCCAACTTCTTCTATACTAGGTGGTGGAACTAGTCCTTCATTGACTGGACGTGGGTTCTCTTCTTGCCCTATGACTCTCTCTACATGATGCTCATTGAGCAGCAAATCATTTCTAAAAGGCAACTCTAAAAGATATTTTTCAATATCTAAATGTTTTCATCTCTGAGACCATCTGACATTATTATCCTCACTAAGCTTATAAGAAAAAAATGTCGTCGTTGTGTGGTGGTAAGCGAAGTTCAGTGCATAATATTTCATAGTCGCTATATGGCACTGAATGGTAGAATAATCTTTCCCCGCCCTTAATTCAATTCCATTTAGGTACTTTTTTTTACTAAACTAAAATTGCACCCACTCTCGAAAGCACAATATTTTCATGTCAATCCTTCTATTTACTTTACGAAGCCACATGTGGTCCAACGAGCAAAGTGAAACTGAGTACAGAGGACATCAAAGAAAACGGAGTAATGAATTTATTGCATCAAGGAAATTACAAGTAAAAACTCCTCAGTAACTTACGTTGATGGTTTTAACATCCTTACCATTGAAAACAAGAAATATATAGTATCTAACTTCTTCGTATACTCAAACTCTAGTTCTTTTGACAACGTTGACTTGATTATTAATGATGTTCATAGAGGTGGCGCTACTGGTCAAAAAGTTTCTTCTGCGCGTGGAATTGATCGCCCTGAAAAATGCATTTTTCGTATAAAAAGCCAACTTCGTCCAATCGATAGTAATGGCAAGAAGGTAGTCTTTTTGGTTATAACTGAGGACAAAAACGTTCCATTTCCGCAAAGTTCAGATAAAGCCAACAAAAAAGTCCACCTAAAACCACATTAACTTTGAACGAACGCATCTATGTATTTCATGTCAACAAAGTTTTAAATTTACTACATATTCGTCGTTTTTTTTTCTGCACTTTTGGACAAGTCATATGACAAGTTTCAGAAGAATGTGGATTCCCGTCTTTTTCACCCAGAGTATGTTTGTATAGTACGCTAAAGTTTCCCGATGATGAAAAAAGTCGAAAATAAGTTAAATTGAATTTGTAAATTCGAGAAGATAGAATGTGATAACGAAGAAGCCAAAACAAATGTTTGTTTTTTTTTTTCTTTTTATCTATTGGGATGAAATAGTGCATTTGGCGAAAGGATTATCGAAGTTTTAGAGACTTAAACTCGTCGAATAGGAAAGGGATTTGTTGAAGGCAATATCTATAGAAGTTTACAAACATTTTACGTTGGCTGGGAGAAATTGAGAGTGGCTGCGTAGATTTGGGTATACAAAAAAGAGTTGCTTTTCCGTTGGGGTGAGATTTACGGATGGCAAATAGGTATTTGAGGAAAGGATAAAATAAGTAATGTTGAAAATCAAAGTGATACATTTAAGTTAAGTACAGCAATTTTGAAAATGGCGTATCTCCATCGACAGCTGTTGAATGATGGTATAGGGGATGCGGATGTATGATGTCGGTGTGATATCAACGTAGATACACATACTCATTATCCTGTAGTTGTAGGACATAATCCGTGTCAACGTCCTATCGCAGTGTTTCACCCAGTTTGCACCCATTTCTCTCTTTGGTTTCAATTAGAACTTACAACTGAACTGTGCGACGGACGGCGACGGCACTACACTAGTAAGTATGTTTTTTGGATAATGAGGGACTTCCATGTTTTATGGTACATCCGAGAATAGCTTAAGAGTATTCTGATTAGCATACGGTTCGTAATGGTATGATGCAGGAACAATGTTGTCGAGGAGTTGCAGTTGGTTATTGACACGTTTGGATCCATCAACTGCATACATAATGTAATCCTAAGATTGACATCGTTCATATTTACATATATAAGTGCATAGCGTATGCTGCACGTTTGAGCAAAATAATTCAATAATTTTAAAGTGTGTGCAATTGTGGAATAAAATTAAAATTTGTAAAGACAAATTACAAAAACTGCGTTACGAAAAGGGGGCCAACATTTGCTTACTGCCATTATTCTTAGGTAGAAGATATTGTTGGATTCCGATATTTATCCTCTTATGGTAAACATGGTATTGATAATTCAAAGCAAAATTAATGCAAACCCATATGCACCGGAATTGTATTGATCTTAGATTATAATGTTTCTTTCGTAAAATGCGAAAAATGAGAATAAATCAATTTTATGAAATTTTCTTTCTGCGTAAACCTGATATACAGCAATACGAACAAAACAAAAACAGAATCATGAGAATCGGCCCAGCGGTTATCGAGTTTGTGCCACGCCCCTTTGTCCAATTTTGACCAATCTTCAGAGAAGCACTCGTTGCCGTCGAAAATAAAAAAGCCTGCCACTTTTTCAGAGCAGCGTGCCCTTAGCGTGTCCAAAGAAAAAAATGTTTTTTTCACATTTCACACCGTCAATCCAACGCCAAACCGAAACAAAAAACGAAGAAACAGTTAAGGACCATTCACATGAGAGCGAACGAATGAAATGCGAACAAACCACATGCATTTTTAAACAGAAAATATGATAGTAATGTTGTGCTTACACTTACACTGAGCTTTAATTACATATTTGAGTAAGGTAAGACATATGAAAAAGCGTGTCATTTTCAATTTTTGCGTGCCACCGTGCCACTTCGGTAAAGCTGCTCCTGGGCCAATACCTAAAACTATCTGTAAATTTGAGCTCAATCGATTAGGCAGCTTTCGAGATATAAGCTTTTGAATGTTTTTTTTTTGTATGGGGAGGTGCCACGCTCCTTTGTCCAATCTCCTTCAGTGTACTCCTGGGCCAATCTGTAAATTTGAGCGCAATCGAGTCGGTTGTTTTCAAGTTATACGTATCCGAACACAAATCAGGATTCATTTCTCTTCAAATGCCTGGCACTCCAAATAATGCGTTTTCTAGATGCCAGAAGCCAGACTTGCATTAGCACCGTATTCTTTCCTGATTCTAGCATCAGAACTTTGGGCATTTGAAGCAGTTCTGATGATAAGTCTTCTGGCTGCTGGTGTTGTCGTATACTGAGCCCCTCCTTTAATATTGTTATAATAGCTTAATTCATTCCGAATAAAATTAGCAACTACATTTTGGCTTCAGCCAGTCTTCTAAGCGATTTGACGCTGCTTTAAACCAAATTGGAAGTATCGCTTTATTTGGCTTTTTTCAAAGTCGTTCAATTGCCTTCCGCTACCAGTTTTAGAAAAACACGGCGGCAAATACTTTCAATTTAAAAAAGCAAAAGAATTGACGTCGTTTTACATAATCGCTGTAGATCACAAACTAAAGTCATTGCCCTTGAACCTATTCTGATGAGCCAAAATAAATGGGAATTTTTTTCAAAAATAATAATAAATATATATGTAAATACGTATGTTAGAGACCGCAAATTTTCGTATTTCATTAATAATTGATTATTCTATATAAAAAAATCTGCAAGTTGGCAAATGTTTAACCTATTCAGGTGAGCGGGAGTGTACCTTGTTAACAAATATTTCGTTTGGAATTATAGCAATTTCGAACTACACCACTACATTACATTCCTTTATCAACCTAAAGCTGAAGCATAATATCTTAATGAATTATAAGACTTCTTCATGAGCATCGTAGCTCCCTTAAACAAAATAATTCGGAGGCGTATGAGTAACAAAAATGTTCACTGTTTATAATAAATAAAATTCATTAAATAAAGTTGTGTTGCTGGCTCGTATAAAATCTCACTAACAATTCTCTCACATTAAACATCTTTCGAAATGATTCAATATTATCATTCATCAGTTCGGTTGATGTAATAATACCTACAAATACTATAAGCAATTCAATTCCATTTATTTAAAAATTTTAATATCTATAGCCTAGCACTCTAGCAGTCTTTTCAGTTTCATTGCAAATTTAAGTTGTCCATCCGAGTATCTGTAATGTCCTTAAAAGAATGTAATTCCCCATAAAATTGACTTGGTAAAATGTACCATTTTATTTCCCTACTGGTCACGTTGTTATCGAAGTGTTTGTGTGTGGAAGATTATTTTATGTCTTCATGGGAACTGCTGCAGCTCAATGAAGCATATAAACCTTTCAATTTGCCATTGATGTTTATAGTATGCAGGTGAGCAAATGCACTGGATTAAAGTGATCCCACCTGAGAGAAACAGGCAGAACACGTTGCTGTGCACAGCACATCAGTTCTATAGAGGAATTGAAGTTTCAAGTCAATTGATTGATTGAGTTTGGGCTTTTTAAGTTTTTTTTTTAGTGTGGAATTCGTTTTCACATTTTCCAAATAAATTCATATTGTATAGACAAATCGTATATAGCCGATGATTGATTAAATTTTCTCAAAACTACTACATTGTACCTCAGATGATTCACTTAATGATTGCGAAAGTTTAAAAAAAATTCAATTCGCGTTTTATCTATTGCACAATGAAAAGCAATGGCAAAATTATGTTATTGCATAAACTACTTACAAATATAAATTAAATTTTAATCCATAGAGAAAAAGTCAAATGAGGTAACATAAGTGGAAAGAAAATTAAAAATTGCGTGTGTATTTTATTCTGTTTAAATTATTTTGACTCAAAATGTCACATATTAAGGCGTTATTACACTAGCATATAAATATGACAGTTTTGATAAATTATGGCACAATTTGTATGTATGACAAGCAGGCACGTAGCCAGGGGGGGGGGGGGGGCTTGAGGGGCTGAAGCCCCCCCCCCCCCGAAAGTCGAAACAAAAAACAAAAAACTAAAACTTTCTAATATAAATTCAAATCTATAAAAATAAGGAAACTATCCAGATAGGTATACTACAGTATCATCACTTTAACCTGGCTCTGCCATGTCAACTCCTGCAATTCGCTATTGCCTTGGTTTAGTTAGTGAAATAGCTAATTTTTTCCGCAACCATTCAAACGCAAATATAACTTTAAAAAATTTCATTAAAAAACACCCACCAGAGAGCCGAAAAACTCGACTTCTACGCCTTTGTAAAACAAGATTCATTGAAAGGCATGCCAGTATTATTTGCTTTGTAGAAATAATACAAAGCTTCTACCGAAGTTTTGAAATTGCATGATATATGTGACAAGACTTACTTTAGAGCAATAAACTTCTTGCTTACGTATGTGGCTATGCTTCCATCCAGTGACCACAGCTACTGTTGAAAGTACCTTTTCATCTATGAAAAGGATTAAAACAGTGTCCCGAAGCGTTATGGAGAATGCAAGATTAAGCTCACTTACTGTGAAATCTGGTCATTCGGATATTAATGTGGATCCATGGGGTATAACTATGCACTTCACCGCGAATCGCATAATTTTCGATTCATTCAGTTCGCTTCGCGGCGAACATGTCAACTATGCAAAACGATCGCTCGGAATGTCGACTTTCAAAGAAAATCACACTATTTCTCGCTTCCGTCTATTTTTCTTTTACAATGCGATTGCACCGCTGACAACTTAATTCGCCATCAAATTATCTACCTCATTTCACGTCGATAAAATGTCGTTCGCATTTACATTGTTGCGCGGATAGTACCAAAATGCGAAATCGATACAAACTGCGCTTCGCGGCGAAGTGCATAGTTAGCCCCCAGATAAGGTGATTGATCTCATGTCAAAAAAAAAAGTTCACAACTGGGTTTTTTTCTCCAAAAGGAGGGTGAAAGAAGGATCAATTATTTAATGATGCTTCTAATTATCCTCAGACAATTTGCTGACACTATTGTGGTGGAGAACGAGTTTTCAGTTGTCAAAAAAGTATTCTGCTCCGGGAGCAAAGTAATAAAAATTATTAAATTATTATATTAGGCTAATTTGTTGACGTTATTTTGACTTGAATAAAATTCTGAATTTAAATCAATTCTAAATTTATATTTTAAGATTTGAGTTTGGCAAACTTCTCTTTTCAGCACATTCATAAGTGCAAAATTTGAATTGATTTTTCGTTGAAGAAATTCATATTAAAACTTCGAAAGGAAAGAAGGACTATTGGAGGGTAAAAGGAGGATTTAGGGCTATAAAGGAGGTTTGGAGGTTTTGAAATTTTTGGTTTAAAAAAGGAGGATCATCCTCCTAAAAGGATAGATGGGATGGTTATCCATACTACATACTTATAAAATGCAACTTCCGTCTGTTCATTTCTCCATAACTCTAGAACCATTCGTCCGATTTTCATGATTTTTTTTTACTGATTTATAGATGTGTCAACTTAGGCCGTAGGGTGGGTGAGAATTGCTCAGGAGTAAAGGGATCGGGGGGAGTAAGGGGGGTGTCAAGAACCGTTAGCCGTATGAACTTGAAAGTTTGTATGTTGATAGATAAGTCAAAACTATTACATGCCTCATTCATCGTTTTTCAAAATTCGTCCTATAAGGGTTGAAAAAGGGGTGTTTCTATTTCGTCTTACTGCGCTTAATTTGCTATTATACCATAAATCTGTGTACGTCAAATCAATAAATGCTTTTAATTGTTAGGTAATACTTCACAGAGTATTTTGAACTAACAATTATTTTTCGGGTCCATTCAGAGGGTTCAAGTTCGAACGTACATAATAAGGAGTTAGTGATGCGTAATTAGGTATGCCGTATGCCGTATCTGCGGCTATAGAAAGTGTAAGTCTGTCTCTCTTGAGTTTTCATTTCTGTGAAATAGATATGTCCATTGAATTATGACTTTGAAAATTTGCATACTGGTTCATTTCTAATGACAAAACAATAAAATAATAGCACAACGCAAAAAATATAATTAACTAATCTGTTTTCAATGTTTATCCCGTAAGGCTGTTAGTGTAGATGGATCAGTACAGGTTACGTTGGGTGAGTGATGGGGGGTAAAGGGGTGGTAGGGACTAACACTGGAACTATTTGGCCGATTTTAAAATTTCTTTCAATATTGGCTATATCCTTCGGATCAGTATAGATTACTTAGGGATAGGAAAGTGGAAGGGGAAACGGGGGTATAAGGCTATCTTCGGAGTCGTTATTTTTTTATACTTGCGCCCACTAAAAAAATAGCATGTAGATATAGTTTCCAAAATGGGCATTGCTTATATATGTAAGCTTAAAAAAGAGGAAATATATCAACAAACGTACAATGGTAACTTTAAATAAATTGTAATGTTATTTAAAAGAAAAGAAACCGGTGGGTGGAGCCGCGGCCAAGGCTAGTTTAAGTTAAAAATCAAACGTATTCTGCTTTGAAAAAAATGTGTGTAAAAAAATAATTTTAGTATGTTCGTTTAAGTACATATGATTTAAAAACTAATAAAAATCAATGAATTGGAATATACTTAAACTTATATATTTTTTTGTTTATAAGGAATTCCTCGTAAGATTTGGAAGCAAGCCCCCCCCCGAAACAAAATCCTGGGGTCTCATCGCGTAAGGCTAAAACGATCCAACGACGTCGTCTCGACGATGCTGCTACTTCGTGTAACAACCAAAAAACGATGATCGTCGAAACGATTGAACGATCATCGTTTCTTGTTGCTTCACGTAAACAATTTAACTGTCAAGTAGCGTCGTCGAAACGATTCGATTGAACGATGGCTCTTTGGCAATCGTTTCATCGTTTTTACTATATTTTGTTTCCATTTAGGGTTTTTAAAAGCAAAACAAATGTTAAAGAATATTACTTCAATCAAATTTTTCATAATTTCGACAAATAGCACACTCCATTTTGCATTAGTGTGGTGAAATGTAAAAATATAGAAAAAATATCCATTTTCTTCATTTTAGTTAATCAAAATTGGTACACTAGAAAGTTCACATCACACCCTTGTTGGAGTACACAATCATAGAATTGCATTCATTAAATGGTTTTTGAAAAATGCATTCACCAATTTTCTCTTATTTTACAACCCCTATCAATAAAATTTTTGCTGCAACGAAAAATGTTTACCTTTTTACCTATACATACATTTCCACATAAAAGACAACAACACACACAAATTATATTGGTTTCCAGTTGTCACAGTTTGTTTACAGCCCTGCTCAAACTGTTCAAAACGAAAACGATGGACGATTCGATTGAACGACGCGATTGTGTTGTTACATGAAGCTAACTTAAAACGACGTCGTTTTGTTCAATCGTCGAGACGATGATCGTCCGAAAAGTTACGCGATGAGACCCCTGGCTACGGCCCTGATGACAAGTGGTATTACACTATACCATATTATAAATAATATGCCCAGTTTATATTGCAATGGGCACTGTTAAATGCTCAATTAAAAAAACGAAAAAAGAAAAAAATATATATCTGCACTCCAGTCCTTTAAGTGGATTTGGTAGACAAAATGTATTGAAAATATGGGTTATTTTTATATAACGTTATTTTTTTCATAACAGAATCATAGTATGGATGAACATAGTTTTTGAGAGTATTTTTGATCCCATATAAAAAGTCATAACATTTTAATTTAATAGTAAAAAAATGTTAGAATCACGTCTACTTTTTGAGTACTTATTAAATTCCATTTCTAAGCCTAATACTGACTAATAGACAGTTTGCACCAATATAGAGTTTTAAGAGAGCGACACACAAAAGTCAATAGTCAAATACCCACCCTTACTTAACTTAATTCATCAAATAAATTAACAGAGCCAATATCCCTTTAAGTTTATTTTCTTACCCTTCATAACCTTTGCACTTTTCTCATAATCTACTACCTTATGCAAAATGAAAAGAAAATAAAGCAAATAGATATATATAAGGTACCTTTTCCGTCTTCTTTAAATTTCAACTACAAAAAGTAACCGAAAAGAGTTAAAAGTAAAACTCGAGGGAAGTGAGGTGTTAGGTAAAAAGAGAAAAAAAAATTAAAGAAACGGCCAAAGAAAGACGATAAAGTGGAATTTAACGACGCTGAACATAAGATAATCTGTGTGGCTGCTGTAGGTGCGGCTGGTTGGGTTTTTAATGCAATAAGCGGTTGAGTTTGTTTTTCACCATCATCATCATCATCAAGATGAGTTCTTCAGAGATGTAGACGAAGATGACATGAACCAGAAATTAAGGCAGTAGCATAAACGGCAATGGCAGGACTATACGTATAGGTATATATTAACAAAAGAGTTTGTAAAATATAATATTTTCAGTGATAGTGTTGGTGCATTTTAAATGGTTTCAATTTCCCCTTTCTGACAAATATTTATTTATCATTCATTTATATCTAAGACAGAAAATTATAATTTTTGATGCAATCTCTTGCCCCAACGTCTGATTAAAAAAATGACGACCTTGATACTTCTTACTGCTTCTATGATTTGCCACTTGAATACACTTGCTGCAGGGTCTTAGGAATATTTTAGCCAAAGGTTTTCTTTAACTGATGGCGGACTGTGCGAGAGAGAAATGGATGCAGTCCTATTTAATGCGACCTTGAAGCTTAAAGCTTTTAATATTCAAGTAGCGGCAATCGCTTTAATTAAGAATTAAATGAGCGTTATGTTTTTTTTTTATTGCTGAACCAGAGAAGAATATTTAATTAGGGTTATTCTGTGAAGAGGTCCTTGAAGATCACAAATATTCTGAAGATACCTATTCGAAGGAGGTTTTTGCGACAATTGTTTTCTGTGAAAGAGAGAGATGACGGTTAAAGTGGATTTGCAGTGATAAAAGGTTGAATGGTGTCAGGAGAAGGAGATATTTTAGGTCTGTATAAATAAAATAGCGTGTCTTGTTTTAATTCTGTTTTATGCAATAATAAGATCATAATGATAATTGTGGCAGACAAGTGGTGTTAGGTGTTAGCTCGTCGACGCATTAGCTCAGTGGCTGTCTTGCTGATTTTGTTTCTCCATCTTACATCTCTCATATATCTGAGAATAAAGATGATTTGGTATACAATTATATATTGGTCAATTCCTTTTGTTCTTAAAATTAAACTCTCGTTAATAAAATGTAGGCCCATTGGTCTGTGGTAAGTGTGGTGGACTACTGGGGAGGGTTTCGGGGTTAACCTCCTAACAAACAGAAATTACACCTTAAGGTTCCCTATACATCTTAAAGTATAATTGGCCTTATAAGGATTCTCAATTTAACACATCATAATCAAATATAAAAAGAGCCTGTTGCACCAACGATTTATGAAACTAAAAAAAAAAACTCCTAAGAACTTAAAACTAATTATAACCAAATATTTTAAGGACAAGTCATTCAATCATATTATTCAGGCTCATAGGTACCGATTTCAAATATTGCACAATATAAAAAACTATCTAAAAAACAGCATCAATAAAAATTCACACAAGGAATCAGTTGCTAAGTAAAGTAAATTATTGTTTGACTGGTTGGCAGTAAAACCAGAATTTCATGGTCATTATCCCACATCCAATCACATTATATTACATAACACAAAGACTGGAACAATTTTATGCGATATTCGTATAAATATATACGTAATGTAATATGGCATTACTGAAATCCTTATTGGCATTCTTTAATCAACTCATTCTTCTGCAGCATTTATTTCATTCGTTTTCTAATTGCTACTCATGATAATAAAGTACACGAATCAAATACAAAAGTAATTCTAACTCCCGATATCATATATATCTATATGTATATGAACATAGTAAAACTTTTATGTCTCACATCAATTTTCACACAGATGACCAATCATTATCTATGTGACATCAAAACAAAAACTCATACTCGTATATATATCACACTAAAGCTTTAATCTCTAAGTTTTCTATTCTTAATTGTGTGATAAACTTGGAAATGTAATAAGGGCGGGAAAAGGATCTGACAATCGTTTCAATCGCTGATTGCTTTTACCACATAGCAGTAGCGAGAGACCCTCGGGTGACCAAAATCCAAATGAGTCATGGAAATAAAAGAAAATAATGGAGTGCTACTCTCTTTCGCACTACCACTTGAGGAAAAATATTTTTCCCATTTTTTTTTCTTTGCAAAAATATCATGTCCTATATTCATTTATCATAGTCGAGACAATTGCAAAAGTTTTCTTCTTTAAGGAAAAAGTGTTTTTCGTAGAGCATAACAATAAATGAATTGGTACAAAAACGTATATATACTCTTACCCATATATTGAACATAAAACGGGGGGAGAAATAATTAAATTTTCATTGATTTCAGTTGGAAATTAGTTCACAATATATACACATGGAGTGGCGTCTGGAGAGCTACTGAAGGCATTTTGGTCTTATCGAAAGTATGGGCGAAATACTTTTACTTTTACTTAAAAAAAAAAATTTTAATTTGTTTATGTTGCTTAACATTTGTAAATACGTATACATTATAGTCTTTGGCTTGCTGAACCGGATCAGGGGTGGGATTCTGTAAAAAAAAAAACGAAACGAAAATCGCTTTCGCTTTTCAAAAAAACCAAAGAAAACATGGGAGGGCGAACATTTGCTTCATGTACCTACATAACTCTTTTCGTTTTTGTCTTTATCTT
Source organism: Cheilosia scutellata (assembly GCA_955612985.1). Classification (NCBI taxonomy): domain Eukaryota; kingdom Metazoa; phylum Arthropoda; class Insecta; order Diptera; family Syrphidae; genus Cheilosia; species Cheilosia scutellata. The sequence goes on from OY015311.1 coordinate 136,199,577, forward strand.
TGCAAACGTTTAAGGCCTGGTGTAGATGAAATTGCATACCTACTTTTTTGGTCAATGTATGCTTTCGCGCCTTTCGCACAAAATGAAAATCTCTTTAGTTTTTAGAGTTACAATAAAGTTAAAGTGTCCATAATGATGGTGAGCCGAGTGAGATTAACAACTTTTTGGTTTAATTTGATATTAATTGCAATTGTTACGAAGCCTGACCTTAAAACTAGAAAGGACATAACTAAAATACAAAGATATGATTGTATATTATGCATGATCGTCGAAATATGCGTTGCGTTTCAGGTGCGAATCGCAGAGATCGTATAAGGAACACCAGAATATGTGGGGTACCTACTCATTAGTCAATGTCGAACAGCTATTTCTCCCGACGCGACGCACGGAGCGGTAAATATCGGTGGTTTTATCACGTTAACACGTATCAGCAACTCGGACGTCAGACTCGAAGACGGGATAAGGAATTCGTGACATCAGGCAGGCGTATTCTAGGTAGGAGGATAAGTGATTTAGAGTCGGTGGGGGAAGATCGAGAGTTATAAAGGAGCCAGTTAAGAGTTGTACACCAGCGACCACTTGAGCGGATAATCGGGCCAAATGAATGAATGAATGTAGGCATGTAATAAATCCGAAAAGTTCATATAGAACATTACAGAACACAACTCAATAAATAAGCCTAACCATTTGGATTTATATACGGTTTCATAGTTTCCAATTAAAACGCGAATAAATTCCTTGTAACCACGCCTGGATAAATATAAATTTCCACACACTTTATTTGGATTTACGAGTATGTATGTGTAATTCAGCGTATGAACTCTTGATTTAAAACGAACAATAAAATTAAAAGCAAAATAAACAATAAGACCGATTGCCAGTTGCCACGGCCAACATTGTAACGTAGGCACAAATATGTGCGATAATTTAATGCGATGAGGCGCTTACAATAGTACCAGTGACGTATAAACAATGTAAATTGAAAATAATATACCTACCAGCAAAAATTGGTAAATGAAATGGAATATACATTTTAAAAGCACAATAAAATTCTAGGAAGTATATTGTAGGCATTATGTGGGTGGAGGTTGGATGCGGATGTCAGTGACTCTGCGCTATTTTATTTTAAATCACTTATCGCCGCTCTGATGGGGAGCATTAACACAAAGCCTCACAAAGGCAAATAAAATTTGAACTTTAGTGGTAGATACTCCGCAGTCCGCACTTAACGGTTCCTTTCTGTTGAATGAGTTAATTATTGATTCATTATGGCCATGTTAATTAAATTGATGCAAAATTTCTCTCACATCTGTGCATGATTGAGTTCGGTGGTTAGATTATTATATCGTAAACAGAAGCCAACCTAACTCAATCAATTCGTTCTTGTGCATCCTTGGGAAATTGGTATACAAATATTTTCTTATTAGGTGTACCAAATACGGTTGTGTTTGACTTTTGGGATAAAACTGGTATTGACACAATAGATTGGTATATATACCCATTTGCCAAATAGATTTGCTCTTACATATTAATCGAAATCATATATAAATTATGTATCTATAATATTTAAAATAGTTTTATATTTAATCTTTATACAGGAATTAATTATTTATTATGAAATATTCCTATAATATTGGCAGCATTTCACGTTATAAGTAGAATTTTCGTTTGAATATTAATATGACATCTACAATAAAAATTTCCTGATTTTGAGCTAGGCAACAGAGATGATAAATACGAGTATAACTTCACGCAACTTCTCCAATCTCTGTCTAATAGAACATATGAGTACCTACATACTTTTTTTTTTTACTGGAGTGGGTTGTTTTAGATTTTTTTTACCGCCTGCAGCATCTGTATTGCATAACTGTGCAACAAATAGACATCTCTACACAAAACACTTGAATCCATTTTTCTCGTTTTTTTAGTCTACTTTTTAATAAAGTTTTATCAATGTATGGTGAAACATGAAAAGGAAAAGGAAAATAGAAAATTAAAAAAAAAAAAACAAACAAAAAATCCCTTTAATTGAGGTCAGAAGTGGGATTGGTGTTGCCGGTGAGAAATTTCTATTCCCATTGGAAAGTATTTTTACCCAAAAATTGCAAAATAATACCTACTTCTACTACTTACCCTCTTCGTACAATTATGTACAATAAACCATAATCGCTTTAACAATAATAAACTGATTTAATTGATAAATGTTAATGTTTCGTCGTAATCTAATTCAAAAAGTAAAATTCTCATTAAACCCGTCTAATTTCTTATATTACATCGCATTTAAAATGATGAGATTTAATACATAATTTGTTGAAATAAATCATAATGAATACCCTTAGCATTACTCGGCTTATTGGTTCTTGTTTTGTAAAGGTAGATTTAAAAAAAAAATCAGCTTCAGATACGAATTTGAATGAATTTACATTGTACATGTACAGGTACACTCTTTATCGCCCCAAAAAGGAATGCGTCATTTATTTCCGGATTAAGAAAAAAATTTGTCGAAATTACTTAGCTAGGATGTATAGACGTATATTCCTGTGACGCATTTGCTACTTTGCATTATGATATTGTTTCATGACAAGTTCAATTAATTAAAAAACTAAATTAAAAATCGCAATTTCGCCTTATAAGGTAATCACAAATGGATGGAACTCCAATTCCCACTCTTTTGAGTTCGTCTATCGGCGTAGAGCTATTTCAGAATAAAATCCCGAGACGAACACTTTTGTCGAAAATACTACTTGACCTTTCAGGAGTAGTTTCAAAATATGTACTGTCATTTCCAATTTTATGACGCAACTTATTAAAATAGACAGTAAAATATATACCTGTGATTTGTTTTAATATAATATAAGCATCGATATATCGATATACATATAATTCTTATTTATTTTTATTTTTTCATGCGACCGCAGTGACTCAGTGGTTAGTGTGCTGGACTACTGCGCGAGGGGTCCGACATTGTGTCACATTCACATTTCCCGAACGTTCGACAAACATTCGAGAGCATAATAACTGTTCGGAAGACGTCTCTATCATGTAATCGAGGCAGGAAAATAATTTTGTTGTTGGTGAGTAATATTGACAATTATCTTCATAGACGGTCGAAAAAACTTAGAATTGGCTAATATAATATATTCAGGTTGTCGTTGCACATATATTTTTAACGACCAAAATCTTCTTTTCGGTCTGGAAGTTTGTCTGCGTGTTTTAATTTAAAATATTATATTTTGCAATAGCTAAGATTTCTAGTTATACCTTTGTTTATAGTAATATATATTTTACCCAGTAACACTTCTTTTAATTACAGCACCTAATACAAAGTTGTATTGGCAACACTGGAAGTTATCACAAGGTTGCGATTCCAGTTGAAGCACATGTGTAATGTACGTACACATGTGTTCGAGGATATGGACAAAGAGTATAATTCTGTTGAAATAGAGGAGGATACCATTTGATGCCGAATAACAGCTGCTCATGTTGGCCATGATAGTGTAGTTAAAATGAACGTATTAAATTGGGTTCTTTGCTTGTTATTATTGTTTTTATAGAGAGAGTTTTCAGGATTTGTATCCTTTTTTTTGCGAAAAGAAACATATTTTGCGATGGCCAATAAAAGGTAATTTGTGATACTAATCTTGGTTTTAAATGGATAATTCTCTTTTATGAATGTGAATATGTGGGGGAACTTATGAGATTTGTTCTCTTACTGCATCTGTCTGGTTCTGCAATGATCCTGATAATCATGTTTTTATTGTTTTAAGGAGCAAGCACATTTTGTAGTCACGGTTTTAATAATGCTACGACGAACGGATGTCATTCAACATATGGCAGAACTAAATTGAATATAAAGTGAACTTTAATAACTATTTTTAACCTATTATTTAAATAATACTGTATGAGTATGATCTAATAAATAAATTAAACAAATAAATAATTGGCGCAACATACCATTGCTTGTATGAGTTTTTATTTTTTGGACGAATTAAAGAGACCTATAATTTTATGCCCACTCCAAACAACTCAATTAATGCTGGGTTTCCACTTGGCGATTCGAAATTGACAATTGACGTATTTTTATGCCAATTAAAAAATTGGCAAGTGGAAATAGAGTCCAATAAATAATTAATAATAATGTCCCCCATTGTGCCTTGGTAAAATTTAACCTATGCACTGAAATGGTTTATATACCTACCTGGGTACCTATACCTAGTGGTGGTTGGGTGTGTATGAATCGGGTAGGCGCTGATTGGCATCAACTTGGCGGTGCCTAGCTGTTGCAACTTTTTCATACACATCAATAGTGCTTATTTTACCTCCGCGTGGTAACCACCGGGTACTGGTCTCGCCCACCTGGGCTTGGCTTGCTAAACTTATAAGCGCGAGTGTTGAAAACGAAGAAAATAGCAACACTATAATGCTCTGTCGGAATGACTGACTGAACGAGTCTCAGAGGTCTTACATGAGCCCCTCAGAAAGAGGACATACAGCGGATGAATCCACAAGATTGAATCAACGGTGTTGTCAACAGTCGAGATGGCAGATACCGTGCGTGAGCTACTCTGACATATTTGGAGCAAAGGTCTGTAAGGATTTTCAGCACTAGTCAGGGTGCTGAAATAGAGATGGTGGCGGATGAACCCTTTATGGGCCAACGGCAGCATTCATATCCCCGAAGTGGGTTACTGACAACGGAGTATCCGACCCACTGTCCTAGGGTCATTTTAGGGCCTGGTCCTCCAGGTTGGGGGTTGTGCGTGGGGCTAACTACCCAACCACGGAAAAAATCGTATGTTACGAAGCAACCAAAAGCCTCGGATACGGATGGATTTACTGTTGACGACCCTGCAAAACGAAAAAAGGACAATGACTTTCGGATCTGCACGTGGAATGTTCGAACCCTGAACAGACCGCGTGCAGCAGAACAATTAGCGGAGGCCCTAGACTGCTACAATGCAGATATCACCGCCATCCAGGAAGTGCGGTGGGATGGGCCTGGCAAAAGAAGGATGAAAACCTGTGACATATACTACGGTGATTGCTACAGAGAACAGAAGCAGCGTCTATTTGGATGCGGATTTGTTGTAAGCGCCAGACCCGGCAGGGAAAGAAGCCTTGAGCTTTCGACACGTTAGTGAACGCCTTAAAACTATCCGCATCAAGGCTAAATTCGCCAACATCAGCCTGATATGCGCTCACGCCCCCACAGAAGATAAAGACGATGCTACCAAAGAATGTTTCTATGAGCTCCTCGACAAAACATATGAGCAATGTCCTAAGTACGACGTTAAAATCGTCTTATGTGATTTTAACGCCGAAATAGGAAAGGAGGACATCTTTGGTAACACAATCGGAAAGCACAGCCAACGACACCACTTCTGGAAACGGACTTAGGCTAAGTAACTTTGCTGCGGGACGTAATGTTACTATAGTTAGTAAACGGTTTCCTCACCTCAACATTCACAAAGGGACATGGCGGTCACCAGATCAACAAACCGTCAATCAAATTGACCATGTTGCGATCGACGCAAGGCACTCCTCCAGTATTCTAGATGTCCGAACCTTCCGGTTCCAACATAGGTTCCAATATAGACTCGGATCACTACCGATCGTATCGGATAAGTAGCCAAGGTACGTATGCGGATATCCTAGACACCACAACAACGAGGAAATACTGTGAGGAGATTCAACGTTGAACGGCTACAAACGCAACAAACCGCCAGAACTTTTGCCGATCGCGTCTACCTCAACCTCTCGAGAAGTCCTTTGCAGCCTTCATCAAGTGCTGAAGACCAGTGGCATCGATGCCAAGAAGCCGTCAGAAAAGCCGCAACTGATGTGCTCGGTTTCACCCGACCACCACCACGAAACCCTTGGTTTGATGAAGAGTGCCGGTAAGCACATGCAGCGAAGCAACTGGCCTACAAAGCGGCACTGCAGAGAAGGACGAGAGCAGCTCGTGAGCTCTACGAGCAAAAAAGGAGGGAAGAACACCGGCTTTTCCGGAGGAAAAAGAAAGAGCATGAGAAGCACGCGATCGAGGAAATAGAGAGGTGTTACTCCAGGAACAATGTTCGGAAGTTTTACCAAAAGGTAAAAAGAACGTGTCACGGGAACAAGACCCGAACAGAGACCTGTAGAGACGAACAAGGAAACCTTGTAGTGGAGTCACAGTCGGTGCTGAGGACTTGGAAAAATCATTTCTGCAGACTGTTAAACGGCGAAGACGACACATATTCCGCTGTCAGGCAGAACGAACCATTCAACCTGGGCGATGAAAGCCAAGAGCTGAAGTCCAACAAAGCTGCAGGACCGGACGGTTTATCGGCCGAGCTTTTTAAGGCAGCGGAAGATGACTTGGTAGAGAGCATACACCAACTCGTTTCTAAAATTTGGTCAGAGGAAAGTATGCCTAATGAATGGAGCCTCAGCATTGTTTGCACGATCCATAAGAAAGGAGACCCTCTAAACTGCGCCAACTATAGAGGCATCAGTCTCCTTAACATCGCTTACAAGATCCTGTCTGCCGACAGATCCTGGAGAAAACCCAAGAAGTCCAAATCGATACTCACCATCTATTTATCGATTTTAAAGCCGCATAGAGCCATGTCTAGTTTTGGCATCCCTGCCAAACTTGTCAGATTGTGCAGAATGACGATGGAGAACGCCCGCTGCTCCGTAAAGGTCGGAAACAATCTCACCGAGACCTTTGATGTCAAAAAAGGATTTAGACAAGGTGATGCGCTGTCATGTGACTTTTTCAACACCATTCTTGAGAAAATTGTGCGAAACTCGCAAGCCAACACCAGGGGCACAATTTTCCAAAAGTCTGTGCAACTACTTGCACATGCACAATGGGTTTAGTGGTGAATGAGGGCAAAACAAAATATATGCTGTCAACAAGAAGGGACACACAACATCGAAGAATCGGACAGAACGTCACGATAGACAGCTATAACTTTGAGGTAGTTCGGGACTTTGTCTACCTCGGCTCCGCTATTAACTCTGAAAATGACATCACATCAGAAATCAAGCGAAGAATTACACTTGCCAACCGCTGTTACTTTGGCCTAAGAAGGCAATTGATTGGTAAGGCCTTGTCGAGAAACACCAAGGAGACCCTCATCATCCCAGTCCTGCTTTATGGCGCAGAATCATGGTCATTATCAAAGGCGGATGAAGATCTCCTTGGTCGCTTCGAACGCAAAATTCTTCGAGTGATTTTCGGTCCCGTTTGCGTTGACGGGCTTTGGAGGAGGAGATTTAACAGCGAACTCTACGAGCTGTACAGCGACATCGACCTGGTCAGAAAAGTACGTATCAGTCGACTAAGATGGCTAGGACATGTAGAGCGAATGGACACCAACGCTCCGGCCCGAAGAGTCTTCGATTCCAACCCAGAGGGACAACGCAGTAGAGGAAGACCTCGCCTTAGGTGGCGCGCACAAGTGGAAGGGGACCTCAACCAACTTGGAGTGCGCAACTGGAGGCGGTTAGCCAAAGATCGTGCTAACTGGAGAGGCGTATTGGTTGAGGCCCAGGTCCACCCCGGACTGTAGCGCCATCTAAGAAGAAGAAGAAGAAGACCTATACCTAGTGTGGATTTTTACGCGGTACTAGTTATTTAATATTTTCTGTTCGGAATATATATGGTAAGGAGTACAATCTGAAAAAAATAATTTCAAATCTACAGAGGAGTCGAAATTATTGAATTATTTGATTATATTCTAACAGCGGAATTAATAAAAAAGCCCTATCCGCTCTTTAAAACATCTTTTAGCTACCATACGGATAGTGGACTTATTCGTTTAATAACTTTTATTATTAATAAATACATCTTATATCCATATTAGCTATCCACTCTTTATCACTAAACGCACGGCAGCACTGCGTCCAAACTGTACTAAACATGGTTGTAAATCTGTCATATTCCATCAGCTGACACTATCATGCTCAGAGCATTTTCGTTTGCGAATTTTAGATTCTCTCTGAAATTCTCTTCCAGCTTCTAAATTTCTCGCGTCCAATCGAACTTTTTGTTGGTATACGTGTATTTGAAATATGTGTATAGCAAGTTAACTGTGTGTGCAAGTTAACCACTCTCTATACGCCGAATTCGTTGAATTAAGTTATCCGCTCCTTAAAACATGTCAGTGAAAGCTAAGATATGTTTATAAATAATATTTAAGACTTAAAATATGTTTTAGAGCTAATTCGCCACTATGCGGTATTTATTAATACGGGGGTAATTGGTTAAGTAACTACCCATTTGATACAGATGATAAGGACGCGTATATTGACACCCTACTTTAACACGTCCCTCAGTCGTGACGAACTCGATAAGCATTGATTGATTGGCTAGATTTTAATATAAAAAAGCGAACATTTGTTTTTAATTAACTTTTTATAATTTTTATTTTACAGGAATCCGATAAAGAGTGAACTATGTATGAGGATATTCTGTCCCCCCCCCTGCTTGTGGTCACTGATCTGAAGGATTTGGAGTAGGTGCGGGTAAATGCAAAGTTTATATTATTTGTTAGCCGCCAAAATTTCGCGTTTTTTAAACTTAAATCGATCAATAAACGCATGAGGGCACGCATTCTATGTCTTTTTCGCCTGAAAATGCTAATCGAGTTCGTCACGACTGAGGGGACGTAGGTATTGAAGTAGGGTTGCTATATACGCGATATTGACCAATGCACGAAATATTCTCAGAGATATACCTATCAGAGATTTTGCCAATTTTCCAGCCGACTGATATATTCCGTGGAGAAAGAATTTCTCAATAAACTTCGACAGTTCATGAGACAAGAACTCACTGAATCGAATTGTAGATGCATATAGTATGCGTTCGTATGTATGCGATGTGATATGAATATACCCATCAAGAACTCATTGTTTCTTGCTGTATAAAGTACAAGGACCAACTATACAAAACTCACCCGATTCATTTAGTGTACACGTCTTCTGCATGCGCCGACAAAAGGCTTCGTATTCACCAGGTGTTGTGTCCGGCGATGAAGGTGCCTTCACAGCGCTCATGTGCTTCGTAAATGCTCCAGCGATGGCTGCCATTCGATCGAATGCAGTTACATTGATGTGACCGTTCGGCAATCTACGTGAGTATAAAGAAGACAATATAGGGATACATTTATAGCAACAAATCGTGTACTACGACTACTAGGGGGAAAATTGGAAATTGAACTATAGAAAACAATTGAGACAGGTACTTTCATCAAAAGCACTTGGATTTCCGGAATAGACATTTCGTTCATTTTGAATGGGGATTTCATGTGCCACAAATGAAATCCTCATCCCATAAACAAGCACCTGCACCCTTGAGTGTGGTGAAATTATGAGATATTTAATGGTTTTCTCTTGAAGATACATGTTGGAAGGATAAAATTACTTCACTATGTAATTGTATGCGAAGATAAATTGTCTTCAATTACAGTAGAGATACTATCTATGGGATTTCTTACAACTATGTGAAGATAAAACAGAAAAAAAGGTGACGGAACGTGATGTGAAATTTCTCACAGCATTCTCGTAAGGATCTTTTATTTTTTTGGGTAGGAAACTCAATGCTGATTGTATCTTGCATCTGTGGTAAGAGGATATCCAATGCAGACCATTACGAGTACATCCTGTACAGCTGGAAGTTGGAACATATGCGATGAATTGAGACTTATGTCATGTCTCTGCAAGATGGTCAAATGAAAGTTACTTTAAAACGTGACCTGCAAGAATGGCAAGGGAATGCCTGTGATGTGTAACATAAGTTAATTTATGATAAAATAAGAAAGAGAGTTGAGAAATTTGTGGAAACATTATTATATTCAGTGCAATAGGCACTTACATTCGTAAGGGCTTTGTTATGAGTCCTTATATAAACGTTCGGATGTCTGAGAAATCGTCGCATGTTCGAAACAGAATTATTGTTGGCCAGCAAGTATTTAATTTATTTTAAAATAAGTACTAGCTACATCGAAGATATCTTATAAAAAAAAATGTTTTTTCCTTACAGTATGATGGCAGGCCCTAAAATCAGCTTATGACAAAAGTAAAGAAAAAAAAATATAAAATAGCTAAAAAAATGTCATGTGTAGGCATCTACAGGTGCTCTACAGTCAACAGCATCAGACGCCCTCATTGTCCTACTTCTTTTTTTAAATCTAGACCTCTACATTGAATAGGTACATCATAGCACATGGGGCGATCAGACTCAGAGAGTCGAGGTGCTGGTCCTCGAAACCCTACGTCCAAAGTAACATTCTGCTTTCTCGATTCATGAAAGCTCGTACCTCCCTCACAAAGCATTTTTAAGCGCAACCTAGAAGATTATTTTATGCGGAACTATTTGCTATTCGGGAAGCCTGTAATCTAATCAAACAAACATGCTGATGAGCTGGCTAGGCACAGTTCAGCCTTTCACTGACGAAAGCAGGTTATCCTTCGCTTGGAGCAATAAAAAAAAAAGTACTCAGAATTCCAACCTCACTTGATGTATGCGGACAAACTGTTATTTATTTATTTATTTATTTATTTGTTTATTTATTTATTTATTTATTTATTTATTTATTTATTTATTTATTTATTTATTTATTTATTTATTTATTTATTTATTTATTTATTTATTTATTTATTTATTTATTTATTTATTTATTTATTTATTTATTTATTTATTTATTTATTTATTTATTTATTTATTTATTTATTTATTTATTTATTTATTTATTTATTTATTTATTTATTTATTTATTGGTTTATTTATTTATTTATTTATTTATTTATTTATTTACAAAAATACACGCAAAATACCAATTACATAATTGTTTTCAATTATCCTATTACAGAACTAAGAGTAACGAACAATTTTCGACATACGATACCAACGGACAAGAAGGTTATCTACAAAAAATATCTCCAAACTCCACTCTGACTACCTAACCACCAAATTTTAATAATTAAAATTTTTTATTTTTCAGATTGTTGTAGTACAATGAACAATTAAAATATTCTTATTATACAAACAATATTGCATTGTCTAATAAATTATCAATATTAATTGTTGTATGCCGATTGCCGATAGTTAATTATTTACTAACGAACACAATTATGATTTGATTTCAATGGTATTTAATGCTATTAATAGCCCATGAGACTACAAAATCACCTGTGGGTACAAACAATTCCTTTGTGTCCCAACAATCGGTGTGATTTCCGTGAGTTTCTATGAGATTCGCATTTGGATAGCACATACGACATACCTACATAATCAGTAATTCATGCACATTAGTTTTAATATTCAAGTTCTGAACTGCTTCAAAGAATTTAATATAATAAAAATTTAAAAAAAATATATATTAAGATTTAGATTTACACCTTCACCGCAGGGTACTTATTTAAAGAAAGAACACGCTTTAGATGTTTATCTAATTACAAATAAATTTAGTATTTTCACATAATTTGAGAAATATTTAATTAAACTTTGCTTTGAATTTGCGAAATTGCTATTCCACTTAGGAGCTTTCTTCTTCAACGACCTTGGATACCTCATCACTAATTATATCAGGAGTTTATTACGCTTTATTAAAACCTTCAAAAACTCAGAAATGAAATACCAATAAAAGTTTTTCTGTTCATTTTTGCAATGACATTTAGTTAAAAAAGGTGAGAGTCAACGAACCACAAACTTTCGGAAGGGGAAAGAATTTCTCGCTTAAATTGGGCAGCAGCCCCTGACTAATTTTTGTTAGGACATTGTGTCATTTAAGAGTTGTTTGAAAGAACAAACAATTTTTTAACAAACACTTCGGTTGCAATTATAACTAATTGAACTACACCATTCCTTCCTCATCAGATTCCTTTAAGTGATTTGTTTGAACAGTTAAATTCTGACAATCAATTCTCCGTATGTATTCCCCTTGGGGAAGACATTTTATTAACAGATAGTGAACCTACACTTCGAATTGTTAATTGTCGAAGTAACTACCCTCTCGAACTTTAGAGTCTTCTTTTCATTTGTTCTCTTCTTATCGCAGTTATAATTTTTCGGTTTAAGGAAGAGACTTTTGTTGAGAAGAATAAACTTGCCAAGATAGAAATTGTATTTTTCGATAATGAGCTTATTATAAATATAAAGCTACAAATTAATTTTTCGATGAAGAGTTCATTCTATCCTCACTCATACTTGCCTTTCATCTTTAAGACACTTTGACCAACTACTTGTAATTAGCTAATGAAGAAATAAAATGTACCTTACCTGGTTTTCTCCCATAAATAATAAAATTCTCCATGTCCACCCTATTCTATTCAGGCTTCGATACGGAAACCCATTCTTCTGCAGAGAAATTTTCTGTTGCGTATACCTACGTATGCTTACTGCTCAGATGCAAGTGTATTTTCAACTTTAATGAACTCATTAGCACCCTTGAGGCTTGACACGTTGTTTCCCTGTGAGCATACTTCGCCGGTTTCTGCATAAAACTTAACTAATTATAAGTTTTGTACGCAAAGTTATACGATTTCTTGGGCTGCTTTTCCGCTTCTCCGCTCACAATCATCGCCATTTGGGAGGATAACGAGTTTATATTTTTACAATTCCTACCTCCGTCTGTGAAAGGGTGGTGTAGTTAAGGAAGGAAGCTCCTTGTAAGGTGACGCTTGTAAACTTTATACCTATGTGAATCCATCATTCTATATACCATCGATGTTTTAAAGCTCTTATTGTTTGCTTCACTTTTCTATTATAACCATAAATAGGATTCTTGTTCCATGATGTTCAGCACACTCTCTCTTTCCTGCAACAGCTTTGATTTTTTTTTTCTGCAAAGGAAAGCAGCAAACTCGAAGAAATTCCCTTAATCCTTGTTGATAAGCAAACACCATTGTGCACTTTCGTAAATCACAGGACCCTTACTAATAGGAAGAATGCACTATGGGGAGGTTCTTTGTTGCTAGAAGACGAAGTAGCTATGAACGGTGAATAACATAAAACTTTGCCGGATGGAAGTTTACACGACAAAAGTGGTGCGCGCATGGGATGAATGATAGCAGGTGTTAGTCGGAGGCAAGTACAATAAGGCTTGGATTCCAATATTGTGTGTGTGCTTAAGGAATAAATCAGTAAAGGGAATACCTAAGATGCTCATTAAGGATGAACAAAACGAACTCTGTAGAGGCAACAGCAACGACAAGAGTTCTGAGCATAAAGTAGATTCACATAGGCGTGGGAGTTTTATTGTTCTTAATAATATACAAGTATATCCGAGGCAGTAATTGTGTTGGTTGAGATGATATTTTGAGTCAAAAGGTATACGCTTTTAATTAGGATTTTCAGGGATTTTGAAATTGCTTTGTTTAATCAAAAGGTTTACCTACCTACAATAGATACATTTTTCGAGTGTTAGTGTGAATTTAGTCCGGCCTATATGTGTATCTAATGTGAAACAACTTCAATGTAAAACTGAGTGTAATGGTTTCTATCTGAACAAGTTTGTAGCTTGGGATCAACAAATGGTACTATGTACATAAAAAGGATAGATCTTACAGGTTCCACTAGTGGCAAAATCGACTTGGACAGAATTTGAAATTAAGTTTGGGTATATAATTGTTGTTCAATGCCTTACTTGCATACTTAGCTCTGATAGAAGAGGTAATGCATTTTTATTGAACTCTTAAAGGATTTTCAGTGATATTGTTGTTGTCCCTACAATCTGTAGTCCATGGAATCAACTTAATGGTAGTCTTTTCTGTGATTTCATTTATCACTGAAAACATTAAAGACCCCCGCATCTTCATACGCGTCTCTTTTAATTCCGTCTCATCTTAACTATAACAGACATATTTTGTTAATGACTAGGTGCCGTTTGCTTATTCCGTATGTAATAGATAGCTTTCGGGATTCTTCAAAGCGCACTTTCGAATGAGACCACGTTGTACATTCTCACACATCACCTGTCTATAGGGTATTTCAATTTATTCACCGGCTAATGTAGGTATAATATATCTATGCTAATGCAGCCCGTTTGCTGAATGGAGACATCAGAGGCTTAAGGATCAATAAATAAAACAAACAAAGCTATTTAATTTAAAAATTTGACTAATTTTTTAATTTTTTGATATCCTAAAACTCGACACTGGGGTTAAAAATGTAGCACACAATGCAATAATTTCGGAATACTACTTATACAGAACTATAACATAATTTCTTACACACCAAATTAACGCCCTTTGAATGTGCGGTTAAATTCCTTGAAAAGGAAAATCGCTATTTGGATCAAATTATTTTGGGTAATCCATATTCCATAGTATGCTCAAAATTAACTAATATATTTTGTGATGACATCTATTGCGATGTGGAATGCAATAATCCAAATCAAACATACATATATACTTGTTTGCGAAATTTAATCCATAGTGAATCATTTCATGAGAGCCTTAAAATCCCTATCTACTTTTTTAATGCCTACTATTCGGAAATCCTTTCCAATAAGCCCTATAGCGTTCGTATTTTACGACACATTATCGAATCGTAAAAATTGGCCACTCCACTTTTTGCAATCGAAATTTTCGGGCATCACAATTTTTATATTTATTTCTTCATTTCATTTTTTTTTTTTTTTTCATAATTCAAAAGAAGAAAAAAAAAACCATAATAATATGTATCGTCATCTGGTTTAATACAAGAACGCAATAACGGCTATAGTATGTACAAACCTATACAAGTATCACACCAGAGAGTGGGGGCATGGGGCTGCTTTATGTCCTTTCACTCTGCTGCTTTGATTCTTCTCGACCAACCAACACAAACTTGATTGGTTTCATCCATTTGTCCGATTGAACAAATATTGAATACAATTGTACCTATAACGCCATACGGAACGGTCGTAGATGAGACTACACCATGGTGAGGGTGCGTGGTGGTAGGGTGGTAAAGTCTGTAAAATTTGATTTTGATTCATCCTTGAGTGCGATAAGGTTTTACTACGGCCCGACCGCGTTGTTTATAAATTCTTAAGGTGCATTGTTCCAGTTATGCTACCTTCCTTGCCCACAACATTTTCATTAAATTGAAAGCATTGCTCTGGAGGACAAGAATATTGGATTTCTTTGTCCAAGGGCTTTTTCTAGCGAAGCTTGTATTGTTATTTAATAAATTAATAAAGTCGTTCGATTCAAATTAAATTGATAATAAATAATCTGATGCAATAGTATGCCATCACCGAACTGGTCTTAATGATTAGGAAACCATTGAGAGCTGGAAAACGTGATTTCCTATTTTACAAAAAGCATTTTCATTAAATTCTACCCAAATCGGTGCATTGGCCGATATTTGTGGTGGTTGTTCCTTATGTGTATAAACCCAACTGATTTATTCCCATTGGTTACGCGTTCGAATCTGAATTTATACCGAAATAATATTTTAACTGCTAACTCGTTATTTTATTTACGGTCTAAAAATGTGGCAAGTGGTTTCACACAGTCAGCACTGAATAGAATTGCATGATGGAATTTATTCTCAATATCTATAAGGATTTTTTTTTTTGTTATATGGAGCTGGACATGATTCATGGTTTTGATTCATTTTATTTTTGTATCACGTTATTTAGATTGTAAATCCTGTTTTGATACTAAAAAAACATTTGAATCTTATTGTTTTCTAAAAAAAATCTGGAGATACCTATTATGTATTTATATCGCGTCGTTATATATTTTTTTTTAATTTGGGCAATATCAATTTTTCGGTTGGTTGCTAAGCTACATAATCATAAGCTTTGTCACTTACATTTTAACTACATTTCAGTAAAATGCTTGTGATAAATTATTTATTTAAATAAAGTTCCATTGAAAGGAACAAAATATTTTCCAATTTCAGACTCTAAATTAATTCATGCACCTTCGGCTTATTCTATGAAACAGAATATTTTCCGAAGAACTCGAATCCAAGAAATTGAGTTCGAAGAAATAGGGACTACCTACCTCACTGCAGTGCAATAATTTTATATTTATTCATCTTTCTATATTCCAACAGATACTATTACCCTCTCATGCCTGAACATTGAGGCACAATTTTTAGACACAAAACGAATTCGTAAATCTGACTTCATAATACATACTGCAATAAAAATGTTAACGAATCACATTCAAGGATAATGATACTTATTAAGTTCCTGTATATGTACATATACTTATGATAACTCTTTTTCAGCCAGTATAAATAGGTCATATAAATCTAGTCAAATTTCACTGCCGACCGCTCATAAATTTGTGGAAATGGGTGGTGCCCAGCGATAGACCAGTAATGCATACTATGATCCTTGAAAACCACATTAAAAAAGAAACACACCCAATCGAATATTCAGCGCCAATCCAATTTGAGGGTTAAGCACATATATTTATAAAACAATAAAATTAATGCGGATATTTTCAAAGTAAGTACGGATTTCGCACGCTATAACCGAAATCCTTAGAAATGACCATTCTTGCAAGCCAATTGCTCATCTCATATAACCCTGAACAAATAATAAAAGAAACTCCGATAAATCCGCATAGCGGTACAGCTATAAATGCTATCGTGAACCCATCGCAATTCGCATCACTTTAGCGCACTCAGAAAATGCGCCATCAAATTAAGGTCCACCATCAAGAGTTACAATCTCAAATGTTCAATTTTCGTTGGTCATTCCCAGAGGAAAGGAAACCCACTTTGGCTTCGTTAAGGACTAAACAGCAACAAAGGAAAAGGAACACACAAAAAAAAAAACCAAATCAAGGATACACAAAGCAGTATATGAACTTACCTCTGCAGGCAATCTTCACGTCCGGATATGGCCAGCTTAACAATATCCGCAAACACGGGTATGACCACCCAATCGTTTGGCTTAGTCGCTTTTCTCTCCAATGATGATGACGACGTAGTTGTCGCTGCTGCCGCCGTCGTCGTCGCCGTTGTTGTCACTGTTACTGTTGCCGTTGATGATGATGACGATGATGGTGATGTTGTTGTAGCGGCAGATGTAGATGATACGACCACCAAAACGGGCGTAGGATCAGTCTTTTGATTTTCATTTAAGACGATTGCTTGTTTTGTCCACAAATCGACATATCCTTCGGCATGTCGCTGCATACAGTCCAATTGCTGGCATGTCGATGATAACTTACTCCACTGAATATGTCATTGAATAGCGTCGTATATATTCACATCGTTGGTGGGCGTTGTGATATTCCATATTCGTTTCCAAAAAATAAAGAAAAAAAGAAAATCTACACATGTAGTAACATCATAACGAAATCGGGCAAGGATCGCAATCAAACTCAAAAAAAGTACAAGAATGTTACATAAACAAGAATTGTTACAGCAATAGTAAATGCGGATTTCAAAAGGAATCCCTACGTTTTTGTTCTCGTGATAGAATTCGATTCTCCTCGATAAGCAGAATTGGTAGGATGTGTGAGCGTTTTTGTGTATTTCCCAGCAGAGGATACTAATGCCAATTACAACACAAGCACACATACTACAACAGCAATGAGGAATGCTTCACCACACTGATGGATGGAATTCTTCCGAAATGTTAGATTGGGGATAATAAATCCTTAATGGAGATTGTAATTCAGATTTTATGACATGCTAAATGCCATGAAATCTATTGACATCCCCTCTATGAAGGCGATGGAGTTTTATTGAAATCATGTATTTATAGGAGATAGAGGCAAACACCGTTTCCTGGAATTATTTGGGTTACGTAAATGGGGGCAAATGTCAAGCTGGCCACATAATATAAAACGAGGGCTGATTTTACGAGTCTTCGTCATTTATTGTCTTAACGGAGATGTAATTATATGTTTTTTTTTATTTTGCCTCGTAGACAGATCCGATAATTAATGTAAAGGATGGATTATGTGGTGTTTGGATTTTTTTTTATATCGCAGTTGATATTCTGTCTCCGACGCCCTATTAATATTATTTTCATAGCCAACTCAGTATAAAAATAAGAACATAATTACTACGCAATATAAAGTGAAAAGGATAAGAAGGAGTTATGCGCTACATTTTATGCAGATGCTGCTACTTTTGAAGGAAAAGTTGAATTTATCATAATTAAGTTGTGATGGAAAATAGATAAAACAAAGCGGATAAGTAAACAGTTTTGTTTTAATTCTATATTCAACATTTTTGTAGGGTATAGTATTACTTACTATTAAAATAATTTTATGAAATTTCATAAATGCTCTGTATCAAAAATGTAATACACTCGTCTGATCTGAATGATACTTTGACCACGTACTACTGACAATACAAGGACTCTACTAGCTTCTAATGATCTTACAAACTCGTCCGCTAAACGCAATCACTTTTGCGATTACAATGAACAAAGTTCACAAGTTCAAATTTCCACGTGTGTATGTAGGAGAGATCGGGGCTAGAAGTAAAAGGGGTTCGATGTAGCAGCTAAAAAACAGGTTTCCTCTTAGAATTAAGAATAGGGTGAAAGAGAAAAAGTTTCGTCTTTTCTCTAGCTATCCGTGTCCCGCGTATCTACTTCAGTATAGCAGATTGGACCTCAAAGAAGGACGATATAAAAAAAAAACAGGTTTATAGTTTTTTTAAAGGCTTTTACTTAACTTCGTGAAAAATTTGTTGTGTTAAAATCTTGCAATCCAAATTTGAACCACTTTCTCTAAACTTAGAACTTTGAAATGTTCAATGCTGGTTAGGTTGTGAAGACAATGCAATATTTAAAAAATATTTTTGGATTTTGACTTCCCCTGCCCCTTTAAGGGAGGCTTTTTCATAACACATGATCCATTAGCCGTATTAACTTGAAACTTTATATGGCAATAGATAAGTCAAAACTATTACATTCCTAATTAATACTTTGTACCGATTCGTCCTATAAGAGTTGAGAAAAGGGGGTGCAAACTTTTCTATTTCGACCTTACTACGCTCAACTTGCCATTATACTCATAAATCTATGTAGGTCAACTCAAAAAATCCTTTTAATTGTTAGACAATACTTCACCGAGTATTTTGAGCTAACAATCATCATTCTGGTCCATACAGAGGGCGAGATATAATAAATTGAAACTAGATCTTTGTTGGCCAAATGCAGAAACAATTGCTATCTCGATCGCCGTTGTGCTTAGGAAGGGTAGTTTTAATTTGCGTTCTAAAAATAGAATTGTCATACAGCGGGCATTCAGAAAGCATGGTCATTATGACGTATGGCGTAGTTGAATTTGATGTCTTTATGCATTAACCAAACTATGTACATACATATGTACTTACGTACATATAAGGAGTTTGTATGCTATGCACAATCGTACATACTTATATTTGAGATCTGCAGCTATGAAAAGTGTATGGGTAGGTACGCGTAGTAAAATAAATCAAACCATACCTGTCGCGAATTTTCATTTATGTGGAATACATACCTACCTATTATGTCCATTGACTTAGGACTTTGAAATTTTGAATGCTGGTTCAGTTTTGATGACAATACAATAAAATGATAGTAAAAAAAAACTGCACTAAAAAACAAAAAATAAAATAATAATAGTTTAAAAAACTAATGAAACGCTTTTATAAGTATACTGCACTAAAAAGCAAAATAATAAAAATTAACCAATCAATTTTTAAGGTTTATCCTGCAAGGAGTTTAGTGTAAGCCATGTTTGTAGTTATGTATTGTATTATTTGAGTGTAAGCTACACAAACATGGCTTACACTAAGCCCCTTGCAGGATAAACCTTAAAAATTGATTGGTTAATTTTTATTATTTTGCTTTTTAGTGCAGTATACTTATAAAAGCGTTTCATTAGTTTTTTAAACTATTATTATTTTTTTGTATGTATGGTATTTTTCTTTACACAGAAGAAGTTCAGTGCTGAATGTATTTTTAAGGTTCCGGTCCCATAGGGACAAAACAGTTTCCGCCACGATGTCTGACCGAACCCACTAAGCCAATTTGGTACCTAGGTCTATCTCAAAAACTAATTGACGTAGAAGGCTTAAATATGCACACAACATCAGGTATAACTCCTAGTTAGTAATTTGGTGAAAAAATAGTTTCTTTCATATAAAAAACTGTTTAATTTTGTACCTAGGTCAATTATATCAAGAACTCAACTCTGGCCAAGTATGGAACCTTCGGTGCATGAATGTACTCGCACATGGCCGGTTTTTCTGTCATTTGGAAAAATTTCCCGTGCAAGTGGAAAAGGGGGAGTGGCACATATTATACAAAAAAAAATTAAAAATCGTAATTTTCGAATACCACCGAACCGATTGAGATGACATTTACGGAAAATCTTATGTATTCCCGAGAGTGTTTGAGGAATAAGAATTTATGTTATTGAATTAAGAGTTATGTTTTAAATATTTGTTAAAAATAATTTGAAATTAAAAAAAAAAAAAAAAGATTACTATTTTTATTTTTCTTGTTACAACATACTCCGGTCTATGTTACAACTTGCCGCATAAGTGGGGTTAGTTGAAACAACACAATTTTTTAAATATGTTTCTTGACGTAGATATATAAAAATATATATATGTACTTGGTTGAAAAGTTTGGCTGCCTAATTTTGAAAGTTGTAGGAGGAGCATCGGTTTTAGTAAAAAGTATTACTTTTAGCCCCACTCTCCCCTACACTATAATGTAAAAAGTATGTACAAAATACATGTAATGAATTGGAAACAAAACAGTTACCCTCCTGTATTATGTACTACTTAAAGACACTCATGTTAAGACAAAAACAAGAACCACCTCCAACAAGAAATAGCTGTGGGGTGGATACGTGGTACAATACTCGTGACATTTATTTGGCATAGATTTTGTATGTGTCGCAGGATACACTTGTAAACGAATTTATGTTTCTTTTTGTCTCTTCCTAAAGGAAATGAATATTGTGTTGCGCCTCTAATTTAATTTCCCACACTTCTCTCAAAACGGCAGATACCTATACTCGTATGTAAATTAGATGGTTTAGTATTACAACTACATACCTGTAAATTTAATTGGCTATGTGGATTTATGATTTCATATAGCACACGTTGCACAGAGAATCAGATTGAAATTAATGGTTCTGCATATCCACTTTTTTTGTTGCTTTTATTATATTTCGCGGGACATTTCAACCAATTTCCATTTTTATACAAAAAACGGAGGATCCTTTTTCAATTATATTGTTTTCTCATTTATCAGTCTATTGAACACCACAGACCAGAATGAATAAAATCATTAAAACCATAAACACACACATAAATTCAGTAGTGCTAGTGAAGCGAATAAATAAGGAACGAACGATTCATTTGCATTCTCTTTGGTTTTAATTCCTTAGCAGTTTTTTTTAAATGTTTTATTTGAGTGCACATTTTTCCGACGACGACGTGTTGTTGGGTTGGGGTGTTGAAACGATTGATTGAATCATGCTTCGGTGCATGCAATCCTCATACGTTCATCACTAGTGCTACCCTGTGATTCGATTAATTTTATTGGGCAGCGCTGAACTTACAGTGAAAGGGCAGACATTCAAAAAGTGGAGAAGAATGAGAAAGCAGTGCCAGAGGGCAAACAATTGGATTGCCTGACGGAAATCAGCAGAACCATTGTTATCCTGTATTGGATTGGATACAGTGGACGATTTCATTGCATTTTCTTTTTGAACTTTATTTTTAGTCCTCTTTGATTTGAGTTTATTGCATTTCGTGAAGATCTTTTGAGCAGAAAGTAGTAATTTTTTTTTTAATGGAAGCATAGTTTTTAATAGCATAGTGGCGATTTAATTCACCTACAGTAATTCGTTGCGTTGATTATGAAAATGACTTTCATAAGAATAAAGTAAGCTATTGATCATCATTAACAGCTATTGATTTGTGTGTTGTGTCACAGTCACAGTGACTGCAGAACGGAGAATAATAAGTAGTTGAGAATTCATTTTCGAAAGGTTAATTCCACATCATTTTTTACTCTTTAAATTTTAGTTGCAATAGTATTGTATATACTATATACAGTGAACGTTAAAAGTGAGTAAACACCAAAGTTCTTTTAAATTTTCTTTAGGGTTATGAAAAAGTTCTTAAAAACCAGCATCTGTATAAAGTTGGATAACAAACAAAAACAATACGTATTTCATTTCGACAGTATAAAAAACTTTAAAGATATGGACTATTATTTAAGAAAATTAGTTTCAAAACTACAAAGACAAAATAATGAAGACCGCATTGGTGTTCACTCATTTTTAACGCTCACTGTATGTGTGCAAGTACTATGTAGTAAAGTAGTGGGTAGATGGTTCCATTTTTTTCAACGAAATCCGCTTTAAAAATCACGAAAGGTTGGACTTACAATGTAGACAACTTAGATATGATTTGTATGTTGTTTTTATCTGAATTAACATTGTCGTCAATTCTCCTTTTCCTACAGTATCTAATAATAGATTATCTATTGTGATATGTATTTGTTTTGATATTCAGTTTATTAAATAGACTGTCTCAACAATATTGCATTTGCCAATATTTGTGTAATTTACGTATCGCTTTAGATTTTATTGTGCAAATCAATTATTTATACCAGTATATTGTAGGGTTACGAGAACATTTCTTTTAAAGGACTTCCTAGTATATAGGAATTCCTCAGATACAATTTTTAATAATCGCATAAGTTAAAACTACAAACAATTTTCAAAACTTTAAATTTTTCGCATCTAATAACTTGTTTTTCATGACCTTCCCAATTATTTAAACCTCTTTGATTTCATTCCACCACGCAGGAGCATATCTAGCATGAATACCGACAATATTTTCAGATGAAGGTTCACATACATAGGTTCACGACATACCTACTTAATGGTAACAGTGTAAACAAATTTTTGGGCATACGTGGCGTATACGTACTATTTTCCCAACTGCAATAAATTTGAATAATAGATAATGTCTGAGGTTCTTTTCCATTAAGCAAAGATCTGAATATAGTCATTCTTCTTCCTCTTTCTGTTTAAAAATATGGTTAAAATGGAATAAATATCTCCTTCCATTCATAACCCATTAATTGAAAGTATGAACTAGAAAACCGATTTGTGATTTTCTATTGCTAGTCGCTGCATTTTTTTGTCCTGACTTTCATTGCTCCCGATTGTCCCCACTAGCAGAGGGATTAAAGGATTGGACGTGATTTGGTGCCCAAACTGAATATTTTTTTGACTTCTTTTTTGCCATTCGATTCAGTCTCTCAGAGGACGCCACATAGTTATTCTAATATTCAAAACCCTCTTTCCAGATGCTTTCGTATTCGTATCGATGGTTCACATTTAGAGGTCTATGCAACTCGTTTCGGGAATGCTGTCTACTTTTTTAAGTCATAACTTTGGTCCTCCTCGCCCACGAATAATAAAAAAAATATGTTTGATTCTCCAATTCCACGAATCATTCAATCAAATTTGTATACCACTCTTTCGATTGCAACTGGCATTTTCCGGTCTTTTTTTGCAACCATAATGTTCCAATGTAGAATGGTGCGAAATTTTGAATTCATAGTTTTTTTTTTTAATTATATTTCTTCAGTAATTGTTAACAAAGGAACGTGTGGTGGGTACACGTTCCTTTGTAACTGAAAAACAGATTTGAAAGCTATAGGTTTCCAAAAAATGTTTGTATCGTCCTGTAGCTAAACCAATTTTTTATATTTTAATTAAATGCATTCTACTTTGTAATGATGCAATTAAATGGCCATATATCTTTCAAAATATTTATCATCTACTCTACGTGATACCCTCAACGATAGCTTCCCCATCATGCTCATATAAATTATATTTCATTCGTTTATTAGAAAAATAATTTCAGATTTTCGTTACGTGCTTAGAAAGCGGAAATAAACACCTTCATAAAGTTTGCACAATTTATATAGTTTGCCTTCCCATTCCCAACCGACCGACGCGACGGCATTGCTAAAAAGAGTTAAAAGCAACAGAGCAAACTTTAAATCCTGCAAAGCCAAGAATATTTATTCTTCCCCTTCCGCTCGCTGAAACCATTAAAAAAAATTATATAATGTACCTATTCGCAGCAAATTTAAATCATTTCTCTCGCCCATAAATTAGTTAAAATAGCAACGCAGTTCTCCAGCTTATTGGAAAGGCAAAGGATATCAAAGTCTGATTTTGTTTCTACAGTGCCGGTTCAGTCTTTCACACCTGTGCTAGAACCAAAATAATAGATTCCAATTGAAAGTCTGAAACTCTCTTCAATATTGAGCATCCGGAATAAATGGGAAATTATGATTTATTTAAATAGAATACTTCAGATGAAGGGGAAATGTAAATCGTAATGCTGATGAAATGCTGCGGAAATTGCGTTATCCTGCAAAATGTTCACGTTCCATATGACAAAGTCAACTTGTATTTCAGGATATTTCTCCAGTTTGAATACAGCAAGAGAAAGTGTGATTTTGCTAGTTTTGCACTCACTTAGGATTCGTGAGAGATGCATTAAATGTATCCCCAATGATATAATTACGATTCCAGATAAAATGAAGTCCATTGGGGAGAGAAAATTAGAATGGGATGGGTGTGCACATTGATGATAATGAAATTGGGTACGTGATCTAGCGCAGCAGCAATAAAATTTCGAAATGAATTTGCGCTCGTACTGCGGTGGAGTTTCGGATAGGAACGCTAAAAACTATTCCATGGAGAGGGTGATAACCTTCTAAATTATGATGTAAAATTTCGAGCGTTATAATTTCCAATAAAGATTGTGATCGAATTTATTTAGCATTACAAAAGGGGGATTTTACAATTTAGACTTTCTATGTGTTATGGGATCGCAATGGAAGCTGTTTTGCTGTACGAAATAAGAAAGAGAAGATTGCATTAAAATGTCTGTGTTACTGATAATTTACGGCATGGGGCTCACAAGTTACAAAAATTTATATAAAAAAATGTGGTATTGAATTTGAGAAAATAAATATTACTAGATTAAGACTGTAGATTTGCACAATTTTAACCCTTCCACAGATTGACAAAATTAAAGCTATTTTTTTTATGATACGCAGGCGAATCCCAGCGATTATCAAAAATTAAAATAAGAAAAATCATTCGTGATTTGAGTGATTCTCTTCTAAAAATAGCTACCAATGGAAGGATTAAAATTTTTTATAATAAATTTGTATGGAATTCATGATTTTATTTTTCCATCGAGTGGGGCATAGTTCAAGAACATATTTATGCTATGTTTCAATATAAAGGGAAGAGAACAGGTTAAAATATACTGCTTTAAAAATTCAGCTTTGCAAAATTTCGTCTTCTCACACAAAAATTATATTTTTTTTTAATTTTATGAAATACAATTTTTTGTTTCTGATTTTTCCAACTAACGAATATGGACAAACAAAACATTTTTTTTAACTCTGTTAACAAATTATAAATCTATAATATGTAGTTCATGCTTAAAGAAATGAGATGCTTATTTTTTTTTATTTAATTTATTTTTTATCTAATATCTAGAGTTGGACAATTTAGTTCACTTGAGTGATCGATCAATTAACTTCAAATCATGCTACTGAACTAGTTCATTCATTTTATTCGAAGCGAAATTCTCTCCTCAGAATCAACAGAAGATTATTTTTTTCGCCAATGAAACGGTTTCAGAAGTGATTTTCTTGATTCGGGACGCTCCCGGACGCTTCTTTTTGTCCAATGGAAAACGTCATTAGTTTGTAGTTACACACATATGTTATTCCGTTTGTATGAAAATAATTGAAAATAATAGCCGCGAAATAAATAAAAAACTAGTGAACTAAGTGTGTGAACTTAGAGTTCGTTCGCGAACTACACATGCGTAATATGTAATCCTATCACTTGTTTAAATGTTTAAGAATGAGCTGTAGAGAACATTTTTTTTTTATTTTAGAATTGCGTTCTTGTTTTACTTTTATTAGTAGGTATCTTTTGCTATTTAAAAAAACACACCCATGAGCCACGAGTGAAACAATTTGTTTTTTGTATTTATGTTTTTATTATTATCTATTGTAATTTGTTAACAGAGTAAAATTAAGAATGTGTTTGTTTATATTCGTTATTTGGAAAAACAGAATTAGAAGATTTTTTTTGCTTAAAAATTGAAAAGCTGAATTTTGTACAGTAGTAATAAAAAAAAAAATTTTTTTGTGTGAGAATTTTGCAAAGCAGAATTTCGAGAGCAGCATTTCGACACGCTCCCAAGTTTAGTTTTAGTTTTTTAAGCTGCATATCTTCAAATTGTTGAAATTCTATATATAAACTTAGAGCACTGTCGAGCGGGGATACTGTAAATAGAGAGATGGTGTTCAGATGGTTGGAAGATCAATGTTTTTTATTTTGTTAATAACTGACAGCTGTCAATAATGGCATCGTTGAATGGATTCAATTGCATAACCGCTGTTTTTCAATATATTGTTTCATATATTTTGGTGCATTTGTTTCGCTAATTTTATGACCATAAAAAATAAAACTTATATATATCAATGTAATTGAACAAATTTAGGAAATAAAATGCTTACTTCCTTTATACCTAAATACATTATCTACTTTTTTAACGTCAAAAAGGGGTCAGCGGAGACCCCATAAAGTATATATATTTTGAATCACAATCAAATTCTGAATCGATTTAGTCATATCCGTCTGTCTCTCTTTCCGCCTGTCCATCTGACCTACTATAGCTAGCTAAAGAGAATGAAATTAGCTTATAAGACAGGAAATCTGTCGAAGTTGTGGTTCTCAGTATAGCTTGCCTATAACTCTGACTAGTACTTGCAACAACTGAGCGTTGGAAACTAGGCCACCAGTTATTGAAAACAACAGAGAGTTTGACACTATTATATTTTCCTTCAAAGTTTCAATGACGCTTATTAATTTTGGGGTTAATTTTGACCCACTAACCAAAGTATATTCTACGGCTTTAAATAAAAAGACAGTGCTCAAACGAAATCAGTAGTTTGATTTAACAATTCAACCACAATACCCGCCATACTATAGGAATGCCTATCAGTTTATCTTTCAGCCAATCTTCAGCCGTAGTATGAAATGTAGAAATTTTTTAGCCGTACAAATGTAGAATGCTGTGTACAGCTCAGCAGTTCCTCCACAGTACAATTTACAAACATTTAAAACCAATAAGCATTGGAATCTACTATCTTCTTTATTTTAATTTCCTTAATGCTCGAACTGTTTACTATAAATACACTATAAGAGTCATAATCTGTTAATTGTAAAAAAAGAGTATTTTAGCCACAGTAAAGCACTTTGTATTTGAAGCATTTGAATATAATATATCTTATTCAACTGAAGATATATTTAAGAGCTTGCATAGGTTAATGGTGCACTTCCTTTTTTGACTGATGCTATGTTACAGAGGATAACAATGAGACAGGCAACACAGACAACATAGGCAATACAAAATACTATACTACACATTTCTTCCCTCGAATGTGCCAATTTGCTAGATTAATATCGAGTTATCCTCAGCAATATTTGCAAAGCTTTAGCCTCATCCATTTTCCAATTAGTCACAGCTAACAATGTGGATAATCGTTATTTACATGCAGCACTCTTCCGCATATTCGTTCATAAAGACTAATTGCTAAAAGTGCAATCCAAGTTGGTATTCACAAAAAATGTTTACATACGAGTATGCACCATCATTTTGAATCAGTCTCGCCAAAGTTTACAACTCCGATGCCACATTACATCAATTCCTAAAATACCACTCACTCCGGTCACCATGAGTGTGGCAATAAATTTTCCAATGGCCATCGGTAACTTACACTTTGGCCTGTGTGTTGCCGCTCAGACCAAATGTCGGGTAACTTCAAGTCAGATGGGTCGTCGATGTCGGAAAGGAGGTTAGGACAGATACCAAAGCTATACCATAAATCAATATCGACAATATCGAGTTATGGGCTCGAGTATAGGAACCTGCAGTAAGCTAAAAAAAAAAATAAAATGTTCTTTTTCCATCTATAGGTGATACGCTTTGCCACGAATGAAGGGGAAAATATTTTCCCATAATTTAGTAGATGAAAATTCACTTTATTCAGTTTATATGCAGGGAAGGGAAGATAAAGGGTTCCTTGGAGCACATACATATGCAGCTAACTTTAGGTAAAAACCTCGAGAGACTTGGTCGGCTGTGTGGGCGTTAGTTTCCTTAAAATAAACGAGTACGAAATGCACTGCATGCACACCGATAGAGAGGGTAACATTTAAACGAATTTCAAAAGAGACGAATGGTTCAAATATTCGAAACATTTTATCTGAGAGTCTAACATAAAAGGATATTCGTTTGGGATCAACGCTATACAACTATACGTATGTGTTTGTGATGTGTACTTACCGTAACTTTCAGTCGAGCTATCGGTGGTGATTCGAGGGTTTCCAAAATTGCTGTTGCACTATTGTAGTTACCGACTAAAAGGCAATACTGAGCGACGCCACTCCACAGTTCGACGATTCTCTTACGTTCTCGTATGCTGTTACACTTGAGTATCATCGGTATCAGTTTTCAAATGCGGCATACAGCAGCAAAGAGTGCAAGCAGCGTGTAATGGTATGAAAGTAAAGAAAATGAATATTTTTAGATACATTTAAGGATTGTTTTAGAATTTTGGGAAGGAAGCGATATGGGAATTTAAGGAGTTCTATGGGTGGATGAATTGTTCACTTTGCGAGTATATCACGATGGAGTTTCCTAAATTCACCTAAATGCTTAAGTTCTTGATGGAAAAATGTACCCTAATGTAACTTAAATAATACTATTTCTATCAAATATTATTGTAGACTACTGATGAGTTCTACAACTTCATATGGGCTGATATAGCACTGAACTCGAGATTTCATCTTCAATTTAAAATTAATAATAAGTTAAAACAATAACTACATATTAAATTTCGAATTTATGACATACAGGGTGCACCAAATACAAGTTTATTTTTAAAAATGCAATAAAATTAACAAAATTAAATTGTTTCCATGTAGTATTATGGCTTTATTAGCGCCCAAAATCGTTGTCCAATTCAAGCTGCTCTAAGGCCCAATATGCGAAGGGATAACGAAGCGGATGGTCATGCACCTTCTATTGCTGAGTCAATTGGACCTTTTAACCCTAGAATACTAATCTTATTTTTTTGTCGCTAAAAACTAATCCTCGCCTGGGAGGCTACTTTTTAAAAAACGCCTTATTAATAATTTAAAACAGTTATTTTTACATTTATAATACTTTTCAAAACGTTACTCTTTGAGAAAAAACACTTATTTTGAAATTTTATTCGAATTTTAATAATGAAAACATTAAATTATAAAACACATTTTTTCACTTTTCAAGAAAGTAACGACTTCACAAAAAAAAATGTTTATTTTTTAAAAATTGCATATAAGCTTTGCAAAAACCAATAAATAAATAAAAATGCGTCCATAACAAGAAAAAATCAGAGCTGTATTGTAGCCTCCACATTAATTTAAAAAGTAGCAATTTTTAGGAACCTTCTCGCGTTTCGGCGACCTATGTCGTAGGCAATACGTATTGCCCCAATTTTCACATTTGTACACGCTCATGCGTCGTTTTTTAGGAGGACAATAGCTGCATACTGATCTCTTTCCTTATTTAATGATTGGTTCTTCAGGACAAGGTGTAGCATCGGAATCGAAATCTTGGACTTCCAAATTATCTTGATTTTCATTCTTATCGTGGGACAGTTCTTGTAACCACTGGCTTATTTGCTCTTCATTGAAATCCATCTTTAAAATATGCAATTTTCTTAATTTAATTCCATGCAAATAACAGAAATACTACAAAAAAGTAGGACTAAAGACTTGAAAAAACTTACCCTAAACACTAATCCTCGCCTCTCAGAAACTAACCACTTTATAGCTTGGAAATTAAACACAAAAATTGTACAAAAGTCCGCTATTCTCCGCGTCTGAGTTCCAACTGAGTTGGCAAGGAGACAGAATACCATGGGAGTAGTACATTCTGAGATAAATGCATAAAACCGGATGTGGGCGGCCTCACAGGCGAGGATTAGTGTTCTAGGGTTAAGCGAATAATTCTAGATCTTTGTGCAGAATTCTCCTCAGGCTAGTGCTTGAAATGTTCAGCTGTTGATATCGATGGCGAGTTGATGTTCGTGAATTGGGTCTCCTCACACTCTCGGCTACAGCAGCCACATTCTCGTCTATGCGCACCGTACGACCATGAGAGTTGTTCACTAGCATACCAGTATCACGAACTTTTTAAACAGACTTGCGTACAGCTGGCGCGGTGGGTGGTTCATTTCGGCCAAAATTTATTTTCACGCACTATTTGGGCTACACAGCACTCACTTTGGAAATAAGTTTTCAATATTTCCCAACATTGTTCAAGCGTGAAGCGACTCATTTCGTTCCGCGGAGGAATAATACTGACTTTCTGGCAGGAAACAGCTGTCAGTGTCAAAATAACTTATGATTTAAAAAGAAACCACTAGATGGCCCATCCTGTAGTAGTACCTACGTATTTATAGCGAAAATATTTGTCAAAAATCTTACATGAAAAAAAGGCAAATTTATTCGTTTATCGATTGCCCAGTTGTTGTTGTACTGCGTTTGAATGATAATAAAATTATCAGTTGTTAGAAAATTGCTTTAACATCAGTGTGACCTATCAAAAATATTGCATAAAATGTCGCGTTCAGCGAGTCTCCATTTTATTGCCCCCTTAAATAGTTCAAATTGTTTCTACGATACATTTTGATGGCAGCCATAGAAATGCTATATACATTAGCCATGTTGGTGTATGTCAAAGAAACCTCAATGTATTGGCAATCTAAATTATGCCTCCTTACATTCACCTTAATGATGCATGCAAATGAATTGAAATTAGAAGACATGCTCCATCAATCCCACATACTAGGGTGAGCCCATTGAAAATGTAGATAATTCATCTATCCACATTGTAGTAATTCAAAAGCTTTCTATCGATCACGTTTAGGGAAAATAACCACATTACTCACTCCGATGAATGTTTAGCTGCCCAAATTTGATAAGCTAACAGCGGTCTACAGCAACTAAGCAAAGTCGAAACCATTTGAGCGCTTTAAACATTCTGAGTAGCATATATGTAATATCTAAATAGCTTCTAACTTCAAATTCATTTAATTAACCACAAGACCTGGCTATATTTCTAATTTCCGGTCTTTGTAAAATAGAACACAATACAAACTTGCCTAACCAAATAACACCAAATGAGGTCCTTTTATGGGTAGAAAACCCTCTCAACCTCGACCCAAATGTCAATTTTCGCTTGATTGCATCTAATCCAATCAATTCGTCTATTCAAATGTATGCATAGTGCCAGCTGTCTTGCAATACCCTAACTATGTATTTCCACCGGAAAAAGCACAACAAAAAAAAAAAAAAAAACAAATACAGTGAACAGGCAAAACTGTCTATACACATACGTTACTGCTGACATACATACAGGATGGATTTAACGAAACCATCACAATTCCTGTCTTTTTAATCAAATACATTTCTGAGAAATGGGTTTGCTTGTTTGCTTGCCTGTGTTTGGGCCAAAAAACTTAAATCCACATACACTCAAACACGTTTGGCAACAACAACCACACTCGATTGTGGTAAGTTCTTATCCACAGCATCACTCCCAAAAATTCTACATTTTACAGCAATAGGATGCTAGCCATTATCGTTTGGGAAGGATGTTTGTAATTGTACTCACGGCACGACAGGACTTTGCTACACTGATGATCTATACTACGTGAGTTTTCAATGCAAAGGGATACATGAATATGCAAGGTATGTGTGCTTCTGTAAGGCGAACCATAATAATTCACATTCTGGATCAGAATGGCTTGAATGTTTTCTCTTAGGGATGGAATAAATTTAATTCACTTACCTGAAGAATTTCATTGCATACAAATAAGCGTAAACGAGCTGACCATTCCAGATATGTTTCCAGATTGCAGGTCTTTTTTGGATCCTGTACACCAGGTGGGCCACCCGATGTTGATGGTTGGTCCCATTTTTTGCACTGCAACGAAAGCAAAGACGAACTGGATTAAACGGACGCAAGAATAATTTATAGTAATAATTTCATTTATATTTCTGACGAGTAGAGTAATCTGATTTTGCTTGTAGAGTAGATTAGACACCCAAAGCATAGGTGCTTATAAATGAGGTAAATTAGTCTAAAGGAAGTCTAGTAATTTTCAGTGTTTAGATACACACATATTTAAACGGATTTTAATTGCTTTGCAACATGCCTCTTGATTAATGATTTTCAAGTTGATGTTGGTTAGGCTGTTTTCGACGTTTATAAAGGGTGTATTCAAATTGAAGTCTTTCATTTGAATTTTATCATTTAAGATGTTTGAGCGTTGTGTTATGTTAGTAATGTTAAAGTTATGTAGCGCTACACGGCTGAATAAGACGTCTTTATCGAAGAGTCAAATTCATAAATTCATCATAGTTTGCATCAAATAAATATTTCGCAAACGACTTAATTCAATATTTTGCACAATTTTTAAACTAATTGGATCTTGTTAAGATGAATACCTGGTAACTCGGACTTAGGGGAAAAATTACTTTTTAATGCCATCTTATGGGATTTTTTGTGGCGCATTAATCTAGAAAACCTTGCAACTCCCTGAAAACTCTATATTAGCTTATATTAAATTTTTGTGTAGCTCGGAACTCCACTGCAATTCAGTTCTCTGGCAGACCTCGTAACTCCGACTAGACTACTCAAAAAACACTACTCAGGTACTCAGGAAACCTTGTGTATGGTTAGCAAAACTCCTAACTCCACTACTCTACTCACTATGCTTAAACAAAGCATTGCTATCCTTATAGATAGCCAAGCCGCCATCAAAGCCATCGACTCGGCTACCATATCCTCTAAACTGGCCAGGAAGGGTTCAGCACTATACGCCTCGCTCTCAACGAGGGTCCACATTCCGCTAGGAGCGGTAAAGGGGCAAATACATTCGCATTTTCTGCAGATAGCCAATTCCCGATGGTCGGGGTTGACAAACTGTGCCATATCAAGGAAAATATGGCCTACCTACAATCAAAACAGAACAAATAACCTACTAAACAGAACCCGCCCAGATATCGCCAGAATCACGGCAATAATCACGGGGCATTGGCCAATTGGAGACCATGCGGCCAAGTTAGGTATCCCATACAACCCGCATTGCCGCAGTTGCGGTAATACAAATGAAAAAGAAACTCTCTCTCTCACTTCCTCTGAAAATGCCCAGCTCTAGCGAGAGCCAGTCTGCGTGCACTAAACCAACCATTCTTTGACGACCTTAGCGACATCTCGGGCAAAGGGATACAGGATCTTATCCGTTTTCTCAATTCAACAGGTTGGTCATAGGCACCGACCGGAGCACATCCTAACAAACAACAGCAAAACAGCACATCTTAGTGCTAATTGGGTTCAAGGTGAACCGCCACTGCTACCTACCTTACCTACCTACCTACCTACTCTACTCACAGTCGATTTGGTACCATTAATAAACATCGTTAGCGATTAAAAGTAATTAAGACCGTTCGCAAACAGGGCCATCAGATCCCTTTGGATCTGCCGTCGAGTCTGCGGTAATTATTGGGGTCTTTGACCCCGGATGAGATATTGGTTATACTCGCTTGTGGTTAGACCAGCGATCACTTATGCGGCTGTGGTTTGGTGGACAAAGAGTAACGAATAGTCACTACAGTCAAAAAGCTAGAACGGGTCCAACGTATAGCTGGGAACTGTAAGACGAGGTGACTACGCTCCACCCCGACAACTGCTCTGAGTGTCATTCTAGACCTATTACCATACTTCAAATACACATTCAAATGAAGAAAGACTGAGTATTCATCGTCTGTTCGAACAACATTGACCTCTACTTGATTCCAGCCCACAAGGGCTTTGCTGGAAACGAAACAGCTGGCTCACTGGCTAAAGTAGGCGCGACAATGCCATTTATCCAACCTGAACTATTCTGTTGTGTCAGTAAAAAACATTTCAGGAATCACATCAATAGCTTGGCCTAAACCAAATCCAAAACTGCACCGTTCGATTCTTCCCAAAATTCTCCTCCTGAAAATCCCATAACATATCTACTTCATTAAGCTAGACAAAAATAATCTGAGGATCATCACAGGTATAATCAGCGGCCATGGCCTCATGAAAAAACGTCTTCACCGAATTGTAGTTGAACCGAACTCTACATGTAGAGTATGTCTAGGAAGTGACGAATCCTCTCTTCATAATGTCCGACCTTCTTTCGCCTCAGAAAGACGATCCTTGGAGAGGAAATCGTCACTTCAGAAAACCTTACTGACATACTCCAGAAGATCATCGTCTTCCTGATGGCTCTAGGACCTCTCCAGGGAAGGCACAATAGGGTCCTTTTTAAAGAGGCCGCAGTGCGAGAGCTTCATGAAGGCTTTCCTGCATCTATTCATTTATGAACATATACTTTTTGGGAGAAATTTAAGAGACACAGACCACTTAAAAGCTAAATGTTTAATAATATTTAATGATTATAATCCACAAACTGTATTCATTTCTTGAGTTTATTATTGACTTGAACAATTTTTTTATATAAACTACAGGCCACGGGCAAATAAATTCTATATGATTAATCTTTGACCAAATACTTGGAGCCAAACGCATTTTGGATCACAGGCCACTTAAATGTTGAATAAAATTTAAGAGACCTACAAATTTACGCTGTATCTGTTTAGCTAATTTGGGCAGCTTCTCAAATACATACTGTGATGTTTGTCAATGTCAGACATTCGTAAGAGATGCCTGTCCCTGTAAGCGATAAGGTTAGACAATAAAATTCTGAATCGATTTAGCTAGTATGTCTATCCGTCTGTCTGTCTGTATGTCTGTATACATCGACCTATGCAAATTAAACTTTGTGAAAGGACTTCTTTTTATCGTCGTCAGGTTGGTTCTGAAAAATTATATTGCTCATGTAGTTCTGGTACCTCCCATACAAAACCATATCATGAATATAAGGTCCATGTAAAGGGTTATTAAATTTGTAATTGAGTATACAGATTGGGGTTATGTATGAAATAGCACATCGGATAAATGGCCGCCACAGCTTTGCTGGCAAGTACGTACTCTTTTATTGATATTTTCTATTCGACCGTTTCGCATAAATGTGGCTGAATTTCATTAACACCTCCCAATTTCCTCTTTCTTGGTGGTCGTGGGCTTGTTTGCATAGACCTTTGACTTAAAAAAACCCCAAAGAAAAAAGTCCAATGGCGTTAAATCGCAAGATCTGGATAGTCAATTCTGATCGCATAAACGGCCGATTACACGATTAGGAAATCACTCATGCATTAATTAAATTGTTTCTACATCCATATCTTGTAATTTAGGCACTAAAAACTGAGTTATCATGTCACAATAACGAACACCGTTAATTGTTATTGCCTGACCAGCCGCATTTTCGAAGAAGAATCCGCACCAAACAGTCACGCGTTGTGGATGCATTTGTTTCCGTACGAGGTGAAAATGAAGCTCACTGAAGATAATTTTGTTCGAAAATTGCGGACTTATGGGACACCCTTTATATTGTGTATACGTTACGTAGATACTAACTTACATGCCTAACATTTTGCATGACTTGCATAATGCTTGTGTGCAGTGGAGGGTGTCAAAACATTGACCAGGCCGATAATATCACTTTTATTAGATTTTATTTTCTGAATTAGCGCCGGCATATGAGCATTGAGCATGCGAGCAATCAATGAAGTACTGCGTTCATAGTTATTTTTTTATAGAAAACAAATTTCATTTTGTTTGTAAATGAAAAAAAAAAAAAAAAAAAAAACATTAATGTTAACTTATGAAATATTCACAAAAATAAAAAAGAAATATGGCAAGCAATTAGCAAGATTATAACACATCGAGAGCATCGTATGAGGACGAGCTAATAAATATAATATTATGTACATATATTGTAATTTCATAAGTGTGAATACATACGTATAGCTTATACCAATATATGTACAGCAGTACCTAAATATTTGCAGGCATCACTTTAGCCTACAAATTATTCCATGCATTAAAGCTACACTGGAGAAACCTTATTTCCAATTTATGAATTTTAATACGCACGAGTTTTGAAATTCTTGTGACTTAAAATAAAAAAAAAATATATGAGCTATTAAATTATGAACGACCTGTTAAATTATTCATTCTTAAGAATATCTGTGTACTTCCTCCTCTTGAATAATACATTGCTAAGTAAGAATAATCATAAGCATATATTCATACTTTGCTGCCTTAAAAATTATTTTCGTCTCTAATCCTGAGAACAAATTATATTTCATAATCAGCCCTCATCTACCATAAACTTAATGCATGCACTCCAAATGAACACTCTTTAAACCCAACATTATTCACTGTCCACCCTCTTCGCGCTAGATTGTTTTTTGTCAAGTTAAATTCATTCATGATAAACTTTCCCATAAGGCCCATAAGGAGGCAAGCATACAAACCATTAGAACAACTGCAACAGGATACTAACTCAACAGACTTTTCAAACTTCACTCTACTGGGAACATGTAACGGATGACTGAGCAAAAATACAAATACACGTTAAATGCAATATGTAGTCGCAGAAGTGTACAGTTAGTTTAAAAGAAAAAGTATGCGGTCATGAATCCTTCAACTCGTGCACATCCAGACTTAAGTAATTCGGAGTCCTGGAAAAAAATACTTACAACCAGAACCATGCAAGAACACAAGCAAGTTTAATTAAATCTTTTGTTGCAACACATCTGATCCCAACAGCTGGATAACTTTAGTACTAGTAGTGTACAAAAAGCTTTTCTTTTGCTTTTACTTGCCCTTTGAAAGTCTTTATCCTTTTGTTGTTATTAATTGTTCAACACGAGTTAATTTAGACTCGAGTGATGGGTATTTGGAGGAAATTTATGAAAGCGGTTGCGTGTGACAAAAACAGAAGAAATAACTGAATTTACAATATTTTAAAGGAGTAATAAGGGTAATGAATCACTTAAGAATTCCCAAGAGTTGTGGTTTCTCATTAATTAGCCACGTCATGGATTTTCCACGTGCCACTGAGTAATTACCAAAGGCCCTTAAGGGTCCAAAATATACATGAACTCATTAGTTGTATAGTATAATGAAGTAACATAGTGAAAGTAAATATTGGAGCAAACCGCTCACACAAGGCCTTGGGGCTATCTTGATGCAACAACGTGAGTGAACACGAATTGTGGGCACCTGCAGTTATATGCTTTCACCGAAGGGCGTAATTAACATGTGTACTTTTGAATGGCTATGTATGTCAGACATTAACAAAAAAACCACCAGTCGAGTCCATTGAGCAACGGATGGCGACCATTTTTAACATTATTGTCATAAATAATTTATCGTTACTAAAAAGAGACTACCAACAAGTATTGCAATTATTTTCCAGGTGTATTAGGAACAGCTTTTAAGGGTTGCACAGTGATCCCCAATGTTGATTGATTTAATTAATATCATTTCAAGTAAAATTAGACTGGTACACTAAGTGACATAATTAATACATGGCATGGAGTGATTATGTCAGTTTCCGGATCCAGGCCTATCATCTCATAACCATTCGCTTGTGTATTTGATTTTGAATAAAAATTAGCTGCAATGTCATCCTGTCTCTCGATGAGGACAGTTAAACATTCAAAGGTTTCTCAGACGTTGGCTATTCTATATAGGTGAGTCAGTGCAATTTGTCTTTTCCGAAAGTTGAGCCTGGAACCGATCAGTCAGATTTTGTTTTGTCGCTAGACATGTGGTGCCACATGTCCACCTAAGATTTGCACTTTTGATAGCATCAAGTGGCTCCTATTCGGGCGAGCTCATCGGTAATACAATTCCCTCGAATGTCTCTATGCCCCAGCACCCAAAAGAGGTGTATGTTGAACTGTTCGGCCTTCTCCATTAGAAAGGATCGGCAGTCAAGGGTCGAAGTTATAGAGATGGGAGCCAAGGAGGGTGTTGTGCACCCCTTATTCTTACACCCCGACTCCACAGAAAATAATTTCTCTCTTTCCCTTTCTAATGCTTATCATGAGATGAAATATCTTGTGAAGTCAAGTCACTCTATTTAATCGTATGATTGGATGTCAGCGATCTCTCTCTGCGATTATGCCTCGACATGGATGTCTGACATGAATTTGACATGAATTTGTTTTTTTTTTTATTGCTTTTCGTCTGGAAATGTAATTTTTTGTCTCATTTTAGTGTCTTCTCATGTCGGTGATGGTCTGTGGCGTAGGTAGTTTTTATTTTTTCCACAACACAAAACGTCACCTACAACCTCTCTTGCCGTTGCAATACGAAGTGAAATGCCATGGCATGATTCGCCCAGCGCAGAAATAAGAAAATAGAAAATTGTACGAGATAGATTATAGATATCAGACATTTAGTTGGAGAGACAGTTCCCTAGTGGAGTTGGCGTGTTATGCGAGCTCTTAGCTGGACCTTGCTCAATTAGCCGAAATTTATGGCTTTCTCCAATGCTGTCCATCAGCGAATTACCCTATAGGTGAGAATGGGTGTAATTACCGATGTATAGAGCCAGTGAGTTATTCCAGTTTGTAGACCCCACTTATTCCCAATAGCTTTTTTGCAAAAGCCTTCGTCACTCTTTCTTGGATGTAGGTTTCCTGCACGCTGCACTTAGCTGCCCACACAGTGGCGTCTATTGCAAAGCTGATAACTAGATGACTAGATGTAGACAGGTTGAGAATTTTCACGTCAAATGCGCTTTTCCTTGTCAATGCAGACATTTACAAATATCCAGATGCCTATCCTTTCTCATTTTTTTACTTGAACACACAATATTTAATGCTACGAATTGAACAACAACCAGAGGATCGAATGTCACCAGCTTCATCTTTTTCTTTGTGTCAAAATGGATACCTACATGTTTATACAAATAGATCACCCATTGTTCTGGTACATTTCTCTTAAACAAATACAAACACCCATTTAAGACCCGACTCAAGAAGGCCGTTCTGGGATTGTTAGTTTTACATACAATAGCTCATCCCCACTTCACCCCATTTGGAGTGATAAAATCCCAGTTGAATGTTCCAAATTCCTTGAGGGCAATTGATACTCTTATGTTTATTCAATCCTCTGGCTTCTCACGCACGGCAAAGATATAACAATAAATACACAAATTAGAAAAGCATATACGCACAGCGTCGGGAGACTTTTTCTCCCTATATGTACATACACTCGTTTTGAGTACTCTCTATTGTTAACGAGCTTTTCTCAGCGTCAATTCAATTTCATAGCCTATTGTCAGGAAAATAAAACTAAACCAGGTCGAAGGAGGATTCATGGAAAGCTGAAAAAAAAAAAATTCAAATTTAATTCAAAATTCCATTTTATCACGAAGGCGGTCTTCGGCGCCGCGCCGCGTCGTTTGCCTTATTCCACACTTGGCAAACCACAATGCCTATGTGCGTATGTATGGTAGGTATTCGCTTCAAAAACGTTTACATCGTAACACATTAAACAAATTTGGTTGAGATGAGATGCCTAGGCCTACCTACCAACATTCTACCAAGCGAGTACGAGTACGAATGTCTCAACAACACACCCATCCAGGATAAAACCAATACAAAGGAATTAAATTCGTTGTTTTGCGTGTCGCAGCATAATAAAAGCCAGCACGAATGAACGGAGAATAACCGAATGTGTGCTACACCCTACACCGGTTTCTACTTACGACAAGCAAGTCCCCATGGAGT
Source organism: Cheilosia scutellata (assembly GCA_955612985.1). Classification (NCBI taxonomy): domain Eukaryota; kingdom Metazoa; phylum Arthropoda; class Insecta; order Diptera; family Syrphidae; genus Cheilosia; species Cheilosia scutellata. The sequence goes on from OY015311.1 coordinate 136,239,405, forward strand.
TGAGGTGGATGGTAATGTGCCGATTCGATTCCGCTCCAGTTTTTTTGTCTCACACAGAGCTGCTGATGTAAGAAGTACCACCAGAAATCTACCGCCATCAGCACCAGTTTCCGCACCCGTGTGCCGCGACAAATTACGGTTCCTCCCGGCGAAAACGAATAACATTTTAATTCTGGGAAATGATTTTCACTTCCTATTCGAAGTCGAATCACATTAAATTACACTCGAAAAGGGATCAATTGCATGTGGGTGCCATTGCCGCCTTTGGGGGTGTTTGTATACCTTCCTAAGTAGACACTTATAATGAGAGGCAATGGTCCCGGTCCCGTGGAGCCGTGGGGGTGTTCGACGAGTTGTCGATGTCGTTTTCAGTGGCAATGTTGAATTGCTGCCGCTTATCGGGTTCGAGGGTGGTGATGGAGCAGAAATATTTGGCAGACATGATTTTCTGGTTATTTTGGGGACTAAATTGAAATGTTTTCCAATGCGTAGGACGTGAGACGATTATAGATGAGGCAGTTTAAGAAATTAATATCATTATTGTTGCGTGCTTGGATACCTTACACGCAACCAGGCTTAGTCAACTGCTGCTGAATGTATCGCGACTTGTGATTCTATTGTCAGACAAGCATATAAATATTACTCCTTTGTTGCTGGGATATTCGACGAACTGATTTCGCTGATAATCTAATTGTTAGCGATTTTGGAAAAGGACTTTAATGACACACTTATGGGATAACAAGTTAGTTATGTGATATGTTAGACAAAACATTTTTGGATTCGTTTTGACACGACAAACATTAAAAAAAAGTATCTGAGACATGTTTATTATTTTATCTGTCGTAAGGCAATTATTATCTTTGTGCACATATATTATTAATAGAATTATATAGCAACGATTTTTTAACATGCGACTTAATAAAGAGCTTAAAGCTGTTCATATAATATTAAACAAAAAAGGTAGAACAAAGAATTGCAGATGTCCGCTCATAGGTTTAATTCCGCATTGCGTTCCCATTATGTGTTATACAGTTTTGAATTAAAGCCACGCAATAAAGCAGCGGAATATCCCGATTTCATGAACAATTTCATAGTGAAGGATGAAGGCGATTTTCAATTGAATGGCTTTGTAAATTAGCAAAATTAGCAAAATTGCAGGATATGAGCTAAGGAGAATCGAAAAGCACTTCGTCACCATTTATAATTAGTTTTAAATATTGAAGTAAGGAAAAGAAAACTGGTTTGTATTAATCTATAGAGGACACAGGTCCCTACTTTTATGACCAACCAATCCGTAAAAAGGGCACAGTAGCGCAGTGGTTAGTGTGCTGGACTACTGTGCGAGGGATCCCAGGTTCGATCCCCGGAAAAACACAAATTACATCTTTAGGTTTTTTCTACTGCGCCACCTCTCGCGAACGTCTGACGAACATCCGAGAGTATGATTGTCCTGAAAAAGCTTCTCAATTCAGCCGTTCGGACTAGGCATAAAATTGTAGGTCCCTTCCATTCGTCCCAAAAATAGAAACTCACACAAAACGAATAGTTGCGAGACGCTAGGTCTAGGGTGTCTACCGCCTGTTGCGCCACCTATTTATTAATTTTATTAATCCATAAAAAGGAACCCATAGATATCAATTCAATGTGAACCCTCTGCATCGCACTCCCTCTCTATGATCTTGCTACTTGTTTATAATTCTGCATTTCCTTTCCTTTGTTTCCCTCTTCCTATGGAATCCAAACAACTACCTACCGTAACCCCACAATGTTACCATACCACATATCAGAATGAAATTCTGAAATGAAACCTGTTTTGTATTATACATCTCTTCTCTTATGAAGATTATTAATATACCCCATGCCATACTGCAGCACGCACCCCATTCCCATCCGGCATCGGGCATACGATCATAATATATATACATAAACAACTGACCATAGCACTCACTGCGAAAACAAATCAACCCTTTTCGAATGCGATGTATACGTAGGCTAGTGTGGTTTTATTTTTGTTTGTCGTGTCGCACGATGGCAAAAGTATAAACATCTATTTGTAGGAAGGTATATGTGTATGTATGTATATATTATCCTTATCCCGTATTAAAATATATTTTCACTAAAAACTGTTCCTAAGGACGTGTCTATAAACGACATAGCCTATAGCAGTCTCACAGGCTTAAGGAACATTTAAAAAAAAGTTTCATCGAAATCTGTCCAGTAGTTTTCGTGACCCATTCAAAATATCTTCAAGGTCTCCAAGAATTGCATTGCCTACAGTACGACGCCAATCAATATTAACCATTTTATATCTTTACCTCCCATATACCTACATAATTGTCAAGAAATATAATTCTATTTTATTTTCTTGTAAATATATTCAGTCTGTCCTATGTCCAGTAGGTCCATTCCAAATATTGGTGCAATCGGATTAGGAGTTTCGGAGATTTACTCCTACCTCCAAACATACGAATTAAACATCTTCATAATATTAGTGTAGATGTCGCCCAGAAAAAGAGGAGAACTTTCAATTATCGAACATTATATCAATATCTTGGATTCTCTTAAAGAGAAAAGGGGGTCTAGGAAAAAATATTATGGAAAAATACCGATGAAATGCGTTAGTTAGCCAAATGTAGATAAGTATTTTACAAAAATATGCTCAATTTTATTTCTAAAGACTGAGATATAAATATGGTTCAAAGCGAAGGATTTTCCGAAAGATGACCCTGAAACCCCAAACATTAAAAATATATACTAATCTTGACATTTCTATCAGCTTTAGCCTTGAAATTTGCTAAATACACATTTATTGCTTATTAACAGAAGTTGGACAGGACCAGACAGAGGAGCCTGACACTTCCCTTAGAAAAAAACACTGAACTCGATATTTCTCGACACTAGCTAAAATTGTAAAATTTGGAACTTTATCCAATCACTACAGTTCCTGATGGCCTTGGGCGGATACTGCTTGTTATTATTATAAGTTCAGTTAATAAACCGTTATTATGTATTAAGGAAATATTTTTCTTTCGACTAAGGAATAACTTCTTACAAGTACCTATAATATATTTTGAACACATATATACAACTTACTTGTTTATCCAAAAGTACATTATTGCTACATTGTAGAAATTCTTCAGGTCCAACGTGTTTGGCCAACTTCCGTTCGATTCGACATAAAATTTGTGCGTAATGCGATGCGGTTGGGCAGTCTATTGAATCTGTCTGAAAGAAGGATCGAATTATTATTTACCTTTACCCACGGAATAAAACAATGAAAATGAAAAACAACAAAAACTCCCATTAATCACTTCCACCAACTAACCTTGTCTGTATTACTTTGACAAGCACGTAAATCTCCCTCGTGTTTTTCTAATTCAGTCAGGCGTTTTAACAAGGCACTCAATATTTCCGAAACTAATTCCTCTAATCCAGTATTAGAACATCTGTCGGAAGTGGAGAAAAACAAAAACATTTCAGGTTAATCCGGGGATGAATGAACACATTTGAACTTACCTCGAAACGATATGTTTTACATGACTCATGATCCGTTCATCACGAAAATCGTAGGGGAACCGATGTGTCCATTCGGATAGTACTGCGACTAACGTGTCTAAGGACTCACTATCAGGTACACAGGACAACAGTTTACCTAATAACTCGTGCGGACGCAGGAACAGACGTGACGACAATAAAAATGAGAAAACGAACTCCTGCAAAAGAAGAGGGCATACAATTAATAGGATATTTAACACTCATACATATTATACGGCTCTACACAATCATGCGGAAAATATATTCGATTAACCTTACTACAAGATATAATAAATCTGATGACCCTTATTGGAGATGATGTGGGATTGTAGAGATATTAATTATTTTATCACTTAATAAGGGATGATTGCCAAAAATGTTCCAGGAGATTACCCAATACCCATGGTCGAAAGCCAACCAAGCGAACACTGAATAACCAGATGGGAAAAATTATAAGCGCTCTGCGCTCATTAAAGTCATTCTACAGAGCCGGTGCCGGTGGTGGCTGAGTGGGAGACTGTTAGCCGAATATAAACGGGGGGCGATGCGGTGCCACTTTAAGGGCTGCACAGTCGACTGGCGCACATTCGTTTGTGACCTCCTCCACCGGCGACGTCTCTCTGAAGATTCATTATCTTTAAGTAGAAAATGGATTTTTGTATGTGACTCGACAGAACACAGGAGCACCAGGGAACGGTCTACCATATTCAAGCATCATTGTCTGTGCCTGATTGTTAATGATGGCACAATCGGATGATTCTTAATTTCGTATCTCACAAATCTGCTTTAGTGTTCCCTTGGGTTTTGGAGATTTTTTTGTTGGTCAAGTTTATGATGTAACTAGGTTATGGTGGTCGTTGGGTGCGTCAAGTCCTCAATAATCCTGTTGTGCGGGTATTCAAGCTAAACTAAGGTATAGGTATTTTTTTTTTGTGGTTCCCCTTATTTAATAATTTTCTGATTTTTTACTACTGATTGTCATTTGATCCTGCCGACCAAGACGAATGCTGACAGAGCCAGGATAAATTCAAGGACTGACCCTCATGGATTAGGGTGATTTGAAAAAGTTTTTACTGTTTAAGCGTTTTTTATGATTGAATAAATATCTGGGCTCTTCAGTTGCGATGTTAGGTGGATGACTATTTTAAATGCTGGTGAATTGTTGAAGTGCTTAAATTTTTCAATGACGTCTGAATTACTTGAAATAATTTGCTGAACTGTGTGTTGGTAACCATACACTTGTATGTTGCCTTCCAAAAGCATGTATTATAAAGGACACTTAATTTATGTAAATCAATGTTGCGCCAATTATTATTAATTATTTTTTATTCTATTTTTATTAAATTATCATACTTATCCATGGAGACGCATAACTGTGATTTTTAAACCTTACAATAGGTTAGGTAAACTGAATAATTATAGACGGTAACGGTACCTAACGACCTGCATAGACAATGGAGAGGCTCATTAATTTTTATATCAAATATCGGCTATGGAAATGTGTACGGTGTACCCCTCTACAATGAGTTAATGTGTGTACCCAAAAGGAAAGCCCACTATCCAGAAGAAATTATAAAAAATAATACTATGCTCTGAGTAAAACAATATGTACAACGTTGTCAGGGCTCATATTAAAATAACGAGATGGACGTTCCCACACAAATATAATGAAAATTAAGAAGTAGGTGGGTATAATGATTAAATTAACATTAGTATATTGGTTACATATTATATATGGCAACGTTGTTACCTAGTTGTTAAACAGTACCTCATTGATTAATGAGAGATCGAATAGAAGAATTCTTTTTTTTTTTTAAATATGTGGAATCAAATATAAGCCCACATTAGGGGTTATAATTTACATAATTGTAAACTCTGTGAATGATGTTCATATTTGATGTTAGCCGTGTCCCTTTTTGAGTTCCAAGCTACGACTCCACAGAAATCGTAATCAAATTCTAACATATAGAATGTGAGAAAACTTAATCGAATAAAGTGTTTGCCATGCAGGAAGCTTGGATGGATCCAATTTTCTCTATACATAGGTACTCGTTTCTTTAAACCAGTTTACACTTCAGGTATACCCAAACAATAAAGTCGTCACTATACCTGTAACAAAATGTGAATCCCATTATGATGAGATGAGGTTTTTCTATACTCCGATATGTTGTAATTTTCTAAAAAGGGTCTAAATCGGTATCGGGCAGTCATTCAGAAATATATCCTTTTTGTGTCTTGTTATCCCGGAGTGACCCATATTGGCCTATCAATACAAATCCGATCCTAATTGGAATACATTTTTAAACCAGCTCCTCTGTTGAAATGCGTGTATTCTACCCAATAGTCTGAATGATTTTTTCCACTGCACATTTTTAATTGGCTCTTGAGTCCGGACAAAATATAACTTCATCATGTTCTATCAATTTGTATTCGCTTTCACTTTTGCTTTGTTTGAAGAAAAAATATGATACAGACAGAAGGGGGAAGGGGGATAAGGCGTATAGTGAAAATATCATTCTCAGCGAAGACCAAACGTGATGAAGCATTTTAATTAAATTTACTGGAATTGGATCAAAACATTATTTAAGCGGATGCACGTATATATCCATGTTGTGATGATACCAAAGAGTTGATTTTTATGACTTGATTCTGTGTACCTACAATACGAAGGTGCGTTACCCGGAAGTAAAAAAATATTTGTAGTGGTTGTGTTAATTTAATCAGAAAACTGATATCGTGTGCGAAAGGAGTTGTTGAAAAATGGAAAACAAACAAATTGGCGTCCAAAAGCAGTCGTCCGGGAACACGGTCTACCTCCAAAAAGAATTACTTTACTTCACCGCTGATTTAAAACCTTCTTATTAGTAGAGACATAAAGACAGCGGTGACGAAACTAGATAAATGAAGGTATCTAATTGTTATCTTCGTACCTTATATTTTAAATAAGAAAAAAAGGGAAATAGCTGGCGCAAAAGGTCCATATAGACCTAGCTTCTCACAATCAATCGATTACGTTTGTTTTTATTTTTGAGATCATTTGAAGGAACCCACAATTTTATGCCATGTCCGAACGACTGTATTGAGAGGCTTTCTCAGGACAGTTTTACTCTCGGATATTATTTTGTGAGACGTTCGCGAGAGGTAGGACAGTAGACAAAAACCTTAAGATGTAATTTGTGTTTTTCCAGGTGTGGAACTTGAGTCTACTACTTATGTAATTGAAATCGTCAAGTTCTTTTAAATTGTTTGAAAATTGCATGTTTTTTTGTCTATATACCTATCAATAAATAAATAGGTGGCGCAACAGGCGGTAGACACCCTAGGCCTAGCTTCTCGCAACCATTCGTTTGTGTGAGTTTCTATTTTTGGGACGAATGGAAGGGACCTACAATTTTTAAGCCGATTCCGAACGGCTGAATTGAGAAGCTTTTTCAGGACAGTTATACTCTCGGATGTTTGTCAGACGTTCGCGAGAGGTGGCGCAGTAGAAAAAAACCTTAAGATGTAATTTGTGTTTTTCCGGGGATCGAACCTGGGATCCCTCGCACAGTAGTCCAGCACACTAACCACTGCGCTACTGCGCCCACAAAAACACCAATTACCTACATATTATTTTTTTGTGTCTAAAATGTCAAATTTTGCGAATAAAACTACTCCCATTCATCACAAAAATTAAAAACTTACATAAACGGAGGGTTTTGAGAAGTTAGACATAGAGTGCTTACATGGAACCTGTAACTTATTATAATTGCGCCAACAAAGTAGTAGATATTCAATTTATTTATTTTACAAAGTAAGTCGGTTCTTTTTGAAAACTTGGTATCATCAGGCATAATTATGCTGAATGTTGGATTCGGACCTTAATCAAACTCGGTGAATTTAAAAATGTCATCCACATAGGTACCACCCGGATAAAGGATATTTTAAGTAAACCTTTTTAGTGGTTTGGATTGATAATAAAAGACGACAGGGGACTAGCATTTATTTAAAAAATATCGTTTTTTAATCACACTCGATTTGATTTTCTTAGTCGATATTACTAAAATACTAAACTTTTTTTTATCACGTAGCTGTCCGTATCTATATTATTAATACCTATACTGCGAAAGTAAAAAAGAATTTAGCTCATAATTTTGTACAAGATATTCCCATTGATATCATCTAAAAGTATGGATTATTGGTGATGATTCGGCTTTTTTTGAATTCTATTATGAAATGCCAAATGCCATCTGACACACATTGTGCGAAATGAATTAGTTTAAAAAAACACTTCTTAATCCCAACATTATTATTTTCTTACAAATTATTTTACACTGTAGACGTGACTATGCATAATATTGACACCTGATTAACGATTTAGTTAAACACTTAAAACCTCTAGAATATCCTATTGTATATTTAACAAAACCACATAGTGCTTGCTTACCAAGCTGAAAAATACTTCCCTTACCCACAAGTCTTTGCCCCTGCACACGTTCTTATGAGCAAGCCTTTAACAAGCTAAATTCCACATAACACTAAATTTCACCCACTGAAACACCTGTGAGCATTCAAAATTACATTTTCAAATACCCGGAAAACTAATTACACTTCCATCTGTACGGGAGGGTTAAAAAGGGTTTCATTAATTTCGAAAGAGCTTTCCATTTGGGGCATAGTAAATTATGAACACAAAAGGTGTGTATGTACATAATAACCCGACCCTCAAACGCATGAATGACATAAAAGTGAAAAACACAAACACCTTACCTTATCCAACTCATCGACATTCTTCGGCACTAATATATCCACCAGGGAATCCAGGGGTCCAGAAACAATTTTCCCATTCACGTACATAATGCCACCTGATCCTAGGACCGAATTCTGGAAAAGTAAACAAAATGAAAACAACGTAAGATTGGGGTACAACCAGAGTACAA